>JARUHQ010000015.1:10421174-11675127 GCA_029955515.1 Chrysomela aeneicollis | reverse complement strand
TATTTTCCAACATCCCTGCCATCCTATCCCAGTGTGCTTCAATTTCAATCCCATAAATCACGTAATGATCGAGGTAGAATAATATGAAATTGAAATTTAAAGAATATTCATCAATCCTGACTCAAATCCTGATCTCATATATCTACCTCAAAAGTGCGCTCCCATAATAAATGAAACACTCAGTATGATAATATAATGCGTCCTCTTCAGTTTCCGTGGTAATATAAATTTGTGGGGGTTTTTGATTTCCCTCGTATATTTGAATTAGGTAAGTCGTTTAATTTTTTAGTTTCCTATAGGTTTCTGAAGCATAATTTATATACCGGCTGTCCACGGAAGGTGACTCGTCCCTATGCCTAACTTTTTTGTTTTCGGAGATATTGGAATGACATTTCGTGGATTGAATATAGAAAGTTTATGTCACTTTCGGTGAATACGGAAGTTATATGAAGTCAAGTTTTATGCTATAAACAGATCCTCCCAATTTCATTCCATTATCTCCGAAAAAAAAATGTTATAGGAGTGAGCCACCTTCCAAGGACACCCGATATATGTTTCTACTTGGAAGTTTCATAAAAATGATGTATTTCCCATTGTAGGTTTTAGTGCGAATAATATGGTAATTCTAGTTCTACTTTCAATAAGTATAGAAAATATAAATAATTTATAGCCGGAGGTACAATAAAGGGTGTCGAAACTGGTGTCTGATTGAATAAATGAATAAACAATCGTTCATTGGCAGAAATTTCAGAATGCTATGTGTGCTATTTCATAGAAATTAAACTAGTAGGTGTATCGATAAATTTGTGAATCACTTGAAAAATGATAAAAATACGATCTCTTCGACCTCAATAATCAATAATTCAAAATCGGATTGACCAGACCATTTCCATTCATTCACTTAATATGCAATGACGGAGAAATATGATTTATTCTGGGTTTCCTATTTGACACGAACATTTTTGTTTAATATTTATGATCGCAATGAATACAACATTTCGATGTTATGAAAATAAAAACCAAAGATATAGGAGAATGACCGATTCCGATCTGATTCGATTGTCATTATTATGATTGGTTACTCCAAAATGGGTATTCTAGAGTCTAGGCTATTTCGAATATATTTTGATACATACAGGGTGCCGTTTTTCGAGCTTCACCATGGGGATCTCAATTTTCATAAAAGATAAGAGGTCGGTTAAATTAGGGCAACGTTGAGCCTTTTTATGCTGAATAATTATGTGAAAGAGAATTTCATGTATCATTTTTCATTTTTGAATTAATGACAAAAAACTGAAATTTGTAATTTTCGTTTTTATTTTTTCAAGCGAAAACCATAAGAACTGGACGTTTCTAGCTAGGACGTTCTCAAGGCACTTTCTTACAAGGAATCTAAATCTGTCAACAATGAAGTGACACAAATCAAAATTGAGAAAAAACCGTTTTTACGAAGAGTGCTTTGAAAATAACGCCAGTAATTTTGTTCAACAAAACAATTTTGATTCTTCAATTGAGGATAAGGAACGTTCATATTTCTGACAAGCTTACCTTTTTAAAAACTAAGGTTTGAAGTTAGGAACGAACTTGACAAGAAATATAGAAGTTTTTTCTCCGCAAAACGATACAAAATTATTAAATACATAACAAGTTATAAAAGATGCTCGAATACTCCACCATTCCTAGATACAATTTCACTCGTTCTTCTTCCGAGCTCAGCAATATCGTCGATGGGTACAATTTTAAGAAATATTTCTTCATTCCCCATAAACACTAATCCACTATTTTTTTCTTCTAAGATCTGATTTTTGAAAATTTTTGAAAATTGAGCTATTCGGAACTTGGGGTGAAAAGTAAAATTGTGTTTAGAAGTGTGACTTTTATAACTTTAATGTCGTTCCTTAATTCAAAATAACCTTAGTTTTTATGTGAGTAAGCTTTTAAGTTCAATCGAACTATCACTAAATTTTTGCCATTTTTTCCAAAGCACTCTTTGCAAAAACGATTTTTTGCTAATTTTGACCAGCATGTAAGATTCAAACATATCGAGGGAAGGGTCATAGTAATCAGAAGAAAACAGACTTTTTGAAAATGCAAGAATCCAATATGGCGACCATAAGAAAAACCAAAGTTGACTGTTGTATCTCTGACATCAAGAATGCAATGGAAAATAGAATGACAGATTTAGATTTCTTGTGAAGAAGTGCCCCTAGAACGTCCTAGTTAAAAATATCTTTTTCGCTTCGTTTTCGATTGAAAAAATAAAAACGAAAACTACAAATTTCCGTTTTTCCCAATATTTCAAAAACGAAAAATAGTACATGAAATTTTCTTTCACATAATTGTTCAGCATAAAATTGCGAAAAACGGGCACCCTGTATACAGTGCACACTGCGCAGCTCAAGAATTCAACATTTTCGTGGAGGTTGCATATCATCAAAAATGAACTACTCGTATCAATGACGGTGGTATTGTTGTAATTATGGCACTCGTTAAATGAATACAGCTACTTAGAAGACTTCTTGATCGATATTTCGCACAGAAATTTTCCCATGTCGTTTATTCATAAACTAGACGCGTTGAAAAATACATGTCGATAATGAAACCAAAATTGTTTATTTCCCAACATAATCCATTAATTTTTGATGAAATGGTGCGTAGACACATACCTGTGTTCCTACTCTGCATCCATCGATTTTCTTCCCTAATCCCGGCGATTCTGAAAGCTACCCGAAAATTGAGTTGAAGTTTACACTTTCACAAAATGGGGCCATGATGCACTCTTTTGTTATATTTTGATGAGATTCATTAGCGAATCAGGAGTGAGTCTGATTTCTTCGCTCTTTAGGAGCGTAACACAGGAAAAACCCAGACGTTCTAATACATATTTGGGCCGAAAACTGCATCTGCGCGGATATACTTGTAATACCTAACCGCCCGGATTCAAAACAGAGGGATGCTGCGTGACCTATTTCCCAAAAAAGTCGGGGAATTGGTACTATAACCAACTCATAAACATAGAGCAGTGCTCCCTGATGAATATCAAAAATTGATATTAACAGTGCCATGATTTAAGTTTATAATTTTTATGTTTTTAAAATTCCATTTTTTTATGGAATATATTTAAACGAAACGAAATGGCCAGGCATCAATTTTGAAAGCAAAATTAAAACTATTCATAAATATCAATGATATGTCGAAGAGAAATACGAAACATAACATTTTGAACAGAAAAATCTTTGTCGGTAATAATCTTTACGCGTTCAGAAATTGTTAGGAATGCAATATATTTGCGGGGAAGCGCAACAATGTGCATGATATTCAAAATTTCCCGCGAAAAAAAAAATAACAAGCAGCTTTGGTTGTTTTGTTTCGATTTATGGAGAAGGTATATTATTCCAGAACGTTCAAACAAAAATTTCCCATATGGTGAGGGCTTCAAGAATGGCACTGTTAATATATTCTCAAGTAATGCATTCACTTCAGTGATGCTTTCAATACGTAAATAAGTGTCAATGTATGAGATCAAAAACACTCACCCATCTACCCCACGATGTGGGCTTGATTGAACCCCACTTGAGTTGACGTTCATCCTGGTGATCGGAGGCAACCCTGTAATATTGTTCACTTTTAGATTTGGGCATGACGAGCGAAAAATCAACGCAACGCGAATTATTGCTGATCCGCCACTAGAAAATTTGTTTGGTCAAAATTTTGTAAAATCGACACGTTATCGTGGACCGCCAGAGAATGAGAAGTGAACGAAGATATAATGACCGTTACTTGTTTTATACGAAGGTAAAACCAGTGGTGTAACTTTGGTGCGGTCACCCCCCAACGTCTGGGTATGCCAAATTTTGTACCTGGTCAGAAGTTTGTTACCAAAACTGATAATATTGGTCAATGCAATGATAATTCAACAATCATAATTTGTTGACGTCAGCAAACAATAAATTTTTCGATCACATTGGTATCATGATTATAACTCAGAAATGATAATTCCTTCAACATTGAAAACCACATAGGTAGGTACATACAAGGATGCACTCCTTTTGTGTTTCATAAAGATGATATCTACCGTACAGATTTCAATATTTGCTGGCTAAGGCATTTCAAAAACAACAGCTAAATTCAGTACTGCACTGCAAGAGCACGAATGCTTGGAATTTTGGAACGAAAGGACTACAATACAATCAATCGAAATCAAATAGAATACCTAATTGAAACAAGCGGCAAGCGGGCTAATACCGAAAATCTTAAATAATCAATGAATAATTTGCCACTTCTACGACTACTACATTGTTCAATTTCCCTATAAAATAGTCATCATTAGCCGTATTCATATAGTTATCATATATTTTTCATTGGCAATGGAATAAAAATAGAACTTATTAAAGAATTATTCCAGGGTTACATCTCAATAATTATATATTACTAGTTTTTATTACCCATCAATAAAATTTCGCAATAATCTGTGTAAAATATCTCGAGAAAGGCCTCGAAAATTGTAAAATATGGTATGATTATACTTCTGCTCTACCCTTGGATGACAAGAACCTACCTACATCGAGTACACGTTGAGTGAGCCCTGGGCAGAGAAAAACAACCGTCTGGTATTTCTGACAATAGACAGGATCACTAATTTCTGGAAAAAATATAACCTCCATAACGACGAGATAAGTGGCAGGGTTTTAGAAAGAGAAATAAGTCTATCCAATTAGAATATCAAACATATCCAATTAGAATATCAAACTATGTTTGATATTCTAATTGGATAGACTAATTTCTCTTTCTAAAATTGTTGTCCAATTTATGGCTTTTCCATTTTTCAAGTGGCAGGGTGTTTTAATTTTTTTTTTCCGCACTACTCTTTGCAAAATTAATTCCCAAAGAAAAGTTTCTATTTGAACACTGTGAAAACCGTGTTGGTGCCGGGATGTGAAGTAATAAGTTCTGAACTATAGCTGAGAATATGGTGCCAGTTTGCTTTCGATATAATTGTAACAACAATTACATGAATAAGAATGAAAGAAATTAGGAATTAGAAATCGACACTCTCGATTCCCTAGTGCGAAAACAAGTAACTTCAAATAAAATATCGTAAATTAATATATGAACATACCAACATGAGAATGAGAAAACGATTTGATACGCCTTTGGTGATACAAAACCCTATTAAGGAATACCTATATATGCAACAAAAACATGCAAAATATCTTCAGGGATATCCACTGTCTTCTAAGCTGCGTCAATATACAAGGTGTCATTGCCCAGAGCCTTCCCATCAGAGTGACTCGAACAAGATATAATGATCTCAATCAATCCTTGTTCGGTCCTTATTGTTTTTTGTGTAATGCATGATAGTGTTATGTTAATATAAATCTTTACCTCAAGATCGATCACAAACGAATCTCATTGATAGTAGAAGTTAGTAACATTTTCTATAAAGCAAAACGTTTTAGAAATCATTTCACATTCATTATTTGCATCTACGTATTTTATATAGTAAGGTAGGAAGGAGGTAGGAATAGGTTTTAGATAGAGAATTAAAAAAAACAGATGAAAGAATGTTTTTGAGGCATAATTAATTCACAGCATCTGGTTAAGGTTAATCTCCTATTATTTCATCTATTTTTTTATTCATTCCTACAATAGAATTCAGAACGAAATGTGCTTTCCTTATTGTTCTGATGTTCGGGATTTCGAATTATTCCCACTATCAACAGGAATTGGAATACCTACTCTGTAATCATTAGAACTAATTGAATGAAAATATTGATAAAGAATTATAGATTCATTCTCCCCATATACGAACAGTTGTTGTTGAAAACGATAATTTCATTAGGAAATTTACCCGTGATAGTGTATCTTGAACAGTATATCTATCACACATGGTACCTTTATTATTGTCATAATCACCTATACCTATTGTTATACTTCAAGTGGAATCCAATAGAATAAGAATTTATAATCAGGTCAAGTTCTAAGCGTGGAAACAGTATTCACTTGCGCGAAAAATAACTTTTTGTCTGTCAATATTAAAAATTTCGAAATTGGTGAATGCGCACGTTATTTTTCAGAAAATGTGTAGATGGTAGTGGGTTATAGGAAAATAATAGGCAAATGGATCGTTTTTATTTTACTTTCCATAAAATTGTAAATTATTGCACATTGAAGGTCAACTAGAATCACTGCTTTCCTTAACATAAAAAACTCGATTTAATGGTAATTTAAGTTCGTATAGATATGTGCGACCTTTGTTTTTTCAAACAACTCGTTCATCCGTGCTTATTTCAGATGAACAAGAAAAAAGAAGGTACCACTTACTAAACATATTGTATTCTAATGATAACGTCTTTACAAAGGCGGCAAATTTTTAATGGTACGAGTTTGTTGAACATCTTATATTGAGGCTATTTTGTTACTGATTTTATTAGGTATATTAGATGAACCGAAATTTCATTTTCTTGAATCTGATTCGAAATATGATGAAAACACGCTAACTCCATAAAAAATTAGGTGAATAAAATACATTTTTAAAAAAATAATTCCGAATTTTACAAAAGATTTTAAATATAATTCTTGGCCCACCCTGTACAATATATTTTAATGTAAAAGCAATTACACATATCAATATTCGTAAAAATCCATTATTAAAAAATATTTCAAATCCTTACCACTATAATACACACATACATATAATAAATAGATGAACCCCCTATATAGATAATTTGATCATAGGTGGAGAAAGGCACGCTCCTCATCAAATGATATAATTTCTTCTGGTCACAACACTTCTTATTAATATTGTGTATACGAATTGTGCAATATGATGACAAAATTCTGCTTAGTCAGAGACGTTGCCTTATTCTACAAAGTTTGCCATATTGGGAAACGCAAAGAACGGGAAAAGTTTAATCCAAAAGATTTATAGGCACCTCAATTTAGACTTTCTTTATGTGATCAATAATAATTTATTGTAATTATTAATGAAGTAACCCGAGCAATAGTTATTCGATTCGTTACCCAAACATTTCAGTTTTTATACTGATGATGAAAAATTTCTTCCAATAACGAAAGTTGAGGACAAAATTCTAATGAATTGTTGACAACTGCATTTTTCCGTTTTGATATATACAATGACAATATATACCTATAGGTAGATACATGGAAAATCTCACGATTCAAATTCACTAGAACTTTAATAGTATAGGATATAGGTTCTTATCTCGAATGCAGATAGGTAAATCAATTAGGTACATGAATGACCGTGACTATTTCCCTTGTAATTTTTTGTCACAACCATGATGTTTCTGTGAAAGTTAAAAAGATTATGGTGTTATTGTTATTTTTCCCTTCATTGTGCGCAGTTCTGTTCCGTTTATATTCGATAAATAATTCAACGTCAGTAGGTAGTTATTATTATATCGGAATGCAATGCACCGTGCAGCTAACCTCTGCTGAAGGTGTGTTAACCAGTCAACGAATCAGAAAGTCGCATTCGCGTATGCCTCTGAGTCTGAAATTTACGACGTCACGTACCTACTCACGTAGCCTCGAATTACTCGATCTAGCCGGCCAAGCCTCGAATCGACTCGAACTGCGCATGACAACCAATAATAATTATTGTTTTGTTATTAAACTTGATGGATTGTTAACGTCAACAAGTAACTGGATATGTCATTGTAATGCTTTACATTTTGACCCAAGTTCAAAACAATTATTGCAAAGATTGATTTTAGTCTCGTTTCGGCGTCAAACGTGTTATTGGTATAAACTAATGGCTGACCAGGTTATTTAAACTCCAATAAAAAAGTTAGGACCATATGATTGGATGCATTTCTCTATCAAAACTCTATTCTCAAGACATTTTTCTCTCACGTTACTGTAATTTTAGATCGATTTTGCGCTTATTTCACAGAGCCGGATGGAGACCCTGAGGCCATTGAATAATTCATTGCAGAAAAATTTGAATCGGTTCTAGAATATGAGAAATTAATAAAAGAACAAAATTTGAATTGAATAATTATTTGTGGTTTTCAGTTTTAATAATTTTCCATACATCATTCGGTTTTCGTCAGAAAATACTACCTACAGATTTCTATGGTGGAGCTGCAGCCCTGCGTGCCTTCCCTAAATCCGGCTCTGATATCTCGAACTTAAAAGGGTTCTTCAATGGTATGTAAAGGCTCTATAACTACTTTCATAAACGTCTATAGGAGACAATTCTAATCTAATCTACAGGTATATGAAGCAATACATGATTCCTGTTTTAGAATCTATTCTTAACACTTAACATGATAAACTCAATCTTTGATGGGTGGAATTTAAGATTTTATGCACTGCGAACCAAACATTCGTGTCCATTGAAGCCTTCAGCCAATCAAATAAACCTTCAGATGAATTCTACCCTGAATCTCTTTTGCCTCCCTGCCCATGGATTCAATAAGTACTCTTAACTTGTTCAAAAGAGTTTATGTGGGGGTATATTCACAATTCGATTTTTTTTATTAAAATCTGCAAACACTTCCTTAGGAATTGTCAATGATGAAGATAGTGGACAGTGAACATTTCCTGTTCGATTAATGTGTTCACTTGTCATTAGCTTTCATAATCAGATGTATGATGTGCGTACGATAAGATATACCTATAATTGTTTTCCTATCATAGAAACGTTTAACCTAAATAATGACGACATGACACACCTCCAGTATTTGTTATTTATGACCATGATAAAGGTAACCAATTCAACTATGAATTTGCTTCGACCAGTGTTTTTGTTTTTCGCATATACAGTGTGACCATCGAGAGCAAGACAATACCCTAATAGCACAAATGTATTCCCAAAATATTCCGGAAATGTCCCCTTGCGACAATAGAAATGTTCCGGGAATGTCGCGTAAAGTCGCATTATATTCCGGGGACATTCCCGGTAAATCCGTTGTGGACAAATTGTACGCTCCAGGAATGTTCCATTGGAACATTCTCGGAACGTCATTGGGGAACATATTTGGGACAAATATATTTTTTGCTTACTTCATAGTAGGTACTGACTTTTCCAAGAAGTGAAACACGACGTTACTATTTGCAAATTTATTGATACATAATACTAATGATACAGATAATTCAGTGAAATTGGCATGAACTGTGTTGACATAAAACAATTTTCAGCTAGCCCTGGTGTTTCTCAACTTCAATCATATTCAAACCTCTGGATTATCTCTGAATGTAGATGATATATTCTTCAAAGTTCACTGAAAAACAAACACATATTTCAGGCTGAATTTAAGATTCAAAAATTGTAATACTCACTGTTCACAATAACTTGCTGTGGCTCCTCAAAGGTTGGAGGAAAGTTTATGTTCAACTGGATTCACTCTGCAACTTCGTTGCTAAAGGTACTCCATCTTCCACACATAGTTTTATCCAAGGTTTTATCACAGATTTTCACAAAGCCTGGTTATTTTGCTCAATATTCCTCTGAGATTCAACTGAAAAACACATAAGAACAAAATAATATTTGAAACTTAGGACTTGCTTTCTAGGTACAACTCATAGAATTTGAGTCAATATCTGTTTAGCAGGAATTATAGGATAATACTTACAAGTTGAAGGCCACTCAGTCAGGTAAAAAGATTAGAATGCTCCACAACATCACAACAGGAACTTGTTCTTCTGCTTCAACAAGTAGGTTAATGGATCTGATCCACAAGAGTACCAGAACAGATTCAAAATATTTCCACCATGTTCAAAATATACAGGAAAATCATTGCTGAAATAATATATCACATGAGTGAATTGGATGATTTCTTCAATATATACCTACTTTTATTTCCAGCCATACCCGGTTTTGGTTGAGTTAGGCTGGAATGAAGTTCATTAAACCATCATAATTATTATAAAAAATCTGAAGTAAACAATGGTAATATATCGAGCAAAATTCACAATACTGGATATAATATAACAATAAAGAATGTAAATAGTGAAGATCATAATCGCTTGTCAGTTGTCACTTTGTCAGTCACTATTCAACTATTGTAGAAGTTGGCCAGTTTCCTATTCTGAACGTAATCCTTTCAACTGACGTCACCGCGTTGCCATCTTAGTGTTTATGCAAATAATGATACATAAATGATATAAAATGATGATGAAAAAAAAGGCAATGATACTATGTTCGATTCGATATCAGCGGATTTTGTTTGAACAACTCATCAAAATGTTGAAATTTGAATTTCGTTAAAAAATTTCAAACTGTTTTCATGTAACGAAAATAATCGAATTGAGTCATAAACCCAGTATATGATTTCTATGCATAAACCCAATACAAAAATCTTCAATCGATTTATTGGGGAATAATCAACTTGACAATCTGGGACAAGAAAAATATGTTTCCGGAATGATTCTGCGTGTATGTTCCGGGAGCATCCTCTGTGGAATGTTCCGTGCATATCCCATAGAAGGCCGGGACATTGCGACTTATATGGGACATTAATCGTACGTTCCGGGAACAATGTGTGCTATTAGGGTAACCCTAATTTGATATATCGAAAAATAGGTATGTATATGTCATCTTCTCGAGTTTCAATAACCAAAAGGAAGACAATTATACGATAAAATCAGTCGATGAATACCATTTAGTTTACAAGATAAAAAATGTGTATGACTGAAGAGAAAAATCTCAGTACATACTCAAATACAAACAACTGTTTGTCTACGAAATAGTATAGAAACTGTATAATAATTAATAAGGATAATATATATCATACTATTGAACTCTGATGAATTTTTTCAAACTAAAGATGACTATTTCTCGTGGAGATATTTCAAGGTGTTTTATTTTCTAGTATATATAATTAAGTATGTATAGCTAGATATAATAGTACAGTATTATCCTGTTGAACAATACTCTTTGCGTTGCATAATCCATACTCAATTTCATTGAATATTCATTAATTGTAATCATATGTTCTGTGCTACTAGTTCCCTTTCATTTGATTTTCGAATACCCATCAGCTAGAAAGCAATAATAATAAGAAACGATACTCACTTGACACAACTGTATAGGTACATATTCAACGGAGAACGAAAAACTTATTGATCAAATTTTTACGTCCCTTGTTGATATACAACAGTTTATTTGATCTTGTTATCAGTTTATCAAATAATGAAAAGTTTTTGATTGATGGACAGATGGAGGAACTCACATTCCAATAAAGTTCTAAGAATAAGTATATTATTAGGAATATTCTGAGAACATTCAAGATCATCCTCCGAATATTCTAAGAATCATCGTCAGAATATCCTGTGAATTTTCTGAACTTACTCATTCTGGGAACACATCAGAAGTATATTTTGAGAATATCCTCAGGATATTTTCGAGAATATTCTGAGAACGTGAACGAAATGATCTTCGAATATTCCCAGTCTACAGGATGGAAACGTATAGGATATATTTCAGGGATCAGAGAAGTTTTACATAACTTGGATCAAAAATATTCAGTTTACTTCCACAATTATTGGATTCTGTCGTCTCGTCGGTGATGCCTCGCTTACAAACTCACTCACTTCTCTGGAACACCGTAGAAAAGTTGGCGATTTATCTTTATAGATATCATCATGGGCGATGCTCTTCTGAAATATCAACAATCGTTCCTCCATTAGCAATCTCTTCGAGATTAACCTGTCAAGTTCAGTCTTCATACCCCTTCGTGGTCACTTCAGAGACCTGCAGAACGTCCCTTTCCAAAGACTCGTTCATCCAACGAACATCGAGACTCTGGAACTTATTGCCTAGGGAGGTGTTCCCCGAGGCATACCAACTCCAGAAATTTAAGAAGAACACCAACTCCTACCTTCTTTCCCTTGGTTCTCAGTAGTTCTCACGATGTTCTCTGAACATTACAGGATATCATTTTTCTTGAGAACCAGAACAAAAATCTTTGAAATATTTGAATTCTCTTTATCTTTTCGATCACGAAGTGAAATAGACGAGATCTTAAAAAAAACTTGAAAAAAAAGCAATGGCAATCATTATTATTTCTAGTGCTACATTGAGTTCAGCTATGGTGACCGCTTACGTTCACTTATAAATGAAAAAAAAATGGAATGAAAAATATATATGTATGTATACAGTGTCCGCCATAAAATTTGTTATTGATATTTCTGAAAAACATTGATGGCGGTTCTTCTCTGCATGTCTGACAACTAAAAAATCCGTTACGACTTATATATCACGTGACCACAGATCTGGCGGGAATTTGAAAAAAAGGTGTCAGTGGTGCCGATAAATGAGTCAAACTGACGAGATATCAAAAAATTTCAGCAGAAAAATATGATTGGAATCCAATCCAATATAACAATTTTGAACCAGATTGAAAAAAAAATGCAATTTTTATTCCTCTACCCTTATTGAGAAACATACATTTTTGTTGCATCTGAAAACAGCTTTAATAACCTAATTCACATAAGGTTGAGTCAAAACTAATCAAGTATTTGTGGAATAGACATTTTGCGGTGGGTTACATATGAAAACACTATATTTTCTTGTCACTAGGTGTAGTTGAGTTGGTTTCAATTTCATTTGAAAATCGTTATTAGGCATATTAGGATTGTTAGGGTGTGAATTAATTAATATTTAGTTGATATTAATGTTCGAATCAATATTCATATTGATGAATAATAATTCATTTCAATTTCATTCAAATGATTCCTGGGTTGACTTCACAATTTTCATGACTTTACAATTTTCATAATCATAATCATAGCTATTTATTTTTTATTTCATTTCAATTGCTTATATTTTTTGCAATCTTAATTTTTTCCTTCATCCAGGCACCAGCCTGTCTCTTGTGTATTCCCAAAAATGTTATTTATATATTCACTGATATGCAAAATCATCGCTAATATAATCGTTTATTTATATAAACATTATTCCCACCTACCGATTCGATAATTTATTCGATAACCAAATAATACCTATATTACAAAGTATAGGTTATGTTCGTAGAACCTATACTCATTGCCTATATCCTAGGTATATGTTGATCAGAGGGTTGAGATAACAATGGATGGTTTTGAGTAGGAAGAAAGTAAGATTAGATAACGCTAGATAGCGCATAACACAAAATCTATAAATATAACTGAATGGGAGGTGCGACCAAACGTCACTGGATTTGCCTCCAGAGTCCAGATACCGCAATCAGAAATAGCTACACTGCAGGCTTTCCGCCCGCGAGGTAAATGAACGTCTTGGTTTATCTTCAAGGTCATTCGATTCCATTCGAGTATTTCATGTCATGTTTCATAGGTATATTCCAGAATCGAACCTACCTTTGTAGTTGTACTGAATTTAATGATGAAAGTCAGCAATTTAGGAACGAATTCACGTTCAGTCAATTACTACCACTACTACCAGTGTAATTCAGTAATTTTAGAACGATCTAAAGCACTGAACAGTACTGGTTGGAAATTCGAAGCTCGACAAGTACCTATACTCTATAAGTATAAGTACTCTATTTAGTGACAAGCGCGATTTTGAGAAACTGTATATGCCTATATAATATTATGTAGGTACAATTTTATTACCTGATGGTGAATAAAAGTCCCACATTACTGACAGAATAAATTTCTGTTCGAAAAAAAACTTGCTGTGGTGTTTAGATTCTAGAAATATGACATTATAAGTAATATTTATTTAATCGTCTATTTTTTCAGATCATCAAAGTTTCTGGCAAAACAAAAATCTCGAGAAATTGATTATTACCATATAATGAGAATTGCAGGTTCCAGAGTTCCTCGAACAAAAACCTGGCCTGAATGACAGAAGAGCAATAATTTCTGCATGAAAATGTGCGGTTATAGCATAGGCATATTTTTTGTTTCTTTCATACTGCCTTTGGCGTTTATAAAATATTTCATCTGCTAATATGGCGCAACACTGATATGTATACGTGCCAAGAATCACATAAATACCTATACCTACTATAAGAGAAACAATATTCTCTATTCTCGCCTACGAAGAACCAGCTAGTTGTAGGGTCAGCACCTTACCGAAACAAAGAGATGAAACCGAGGCACAAAACGAAATTCATACACAGGTGGTTGAAATTCTTTGTATATGACCTTTCAATTTCCCATTGGAAAACCGAAAAAATTTATATTTTTTTCAGTGAAACCAACACATCTTGTTTTATAATTGATTGGTTACTTGATTCAGAGATAAGTTACCCACTGGTAACTTGATTTTTGGAACATAAGGAAAAATGATAATTTGATCAATGATTGGCATCAACTCAACAACTACACGTCAGAAGTTGTACATAAACATCATTTCAGAATCAGGTTTCTATGAAAAGATGAATGATGATCATCTTCTTAGTTGTTAATTATTAGTTTAAATGTCAGATAAAAGTTTATAAAGCCTCGACGGGATCTTCCTCTATTCATCTTTCGTCTTAATTGTTGGTTGTTAATGTATAAATGTATAAATTCTCTATTACCTACTACTTCCGAAGAGATATCTGAGAAAAGACTAATTCGTGACCTAATCATTAGTTAATTGAAATAACCAATTATTTCTAAATAATTTCAGAGTCAACTTCTCGTTTTCAGCATCCGCTGAATACGAATTAAAATTATCAAGAACGACAAGAATACAGAGTTTACCTATAATTTAGAGAAAATGAATTATTGAAGGCAGGTTACCTTGATCAACTATTCCACGTCGTTTCTATTTCTATTGCAAGCTGCAGGAAAATATAGGTTCCAAGACAAATTGCTAAAAGTAAGTCAACGGAGATAAAAGATAATTATGCGACTGGAGAAGTAGGTAAATTTATCTTGGTCTATATACACAACCAAATGCCTATTTTCTGATGTTAATTCCGTGTTAGTCTCGATTTTCCGGATATCTTGTAAGAATCGATATTGGTCTGTTCAGAAAGTTTGTCTAAATATTTCAGTTATTCCAGTGGCAACTTGAGTATTATTTTTTCATAATTTCTGGTGTAAATCACGTATTTGTTTTCTTTTGTACCCCCCTGAATTTCTTGTGCCCCCCTGAATTTGTTCGTGGCCGCGTCCATGACCAGTGGTGAAAAATAAATATGTTTCACCGTATACATGCACCAAAGTGGGTACTAGATTGAAATTATTTATGTAAATCGCATATAAGTTGATTGCAATTCAAATTATTCTATACTATAACGTACTGGTTGGTAGATATATATCTTTTCTCATAGCATAAGTGTCAATGAAATATATATATATTTTTTCATTATAAAAAAATCAGCTGGTAGTTATATTTTTTCGGATTCATCTGAGTAACTTGTGAATTCCTTTGACAGATATATTATTTGTATGTGTTCCACAATTATTCATCATTCTACTAGATCCAGTTCATACACAACCAGTTATACATGAAATATGTATATTCATCGCCATCTATTAGCACTCTGTTTAATCTGTTTCCTTTCGACAGAAATACGACGTGTTGATTCCAAAGAATTTGCTCGTGGCAACAGGATTCCAAGAACATTGATTCACAACTCTCTCTCATTCACTGATAGGTGGCTCTAGTGACTACGATGATAGAGTCACTTACCGATCAGGGAAGTCGAAGTCAACGAATGTTGAATGAACTAAGGACACATCCTGACGTCACGTTCGGGATTACCTATCCAGCGGATTGAGGCATCCCCGATATCTTCTAAATCATTCTACTTCCTCGTCCAAGGACAAACATTCTTGATCCTCGTCAATATCCATCACCTGCGAACCTCAGAGTGCCTCAGACTACGGAAGTGCTGAAGGGATACATAGCCTACTTTAACTCGGCTAACAGCAGACTTGACTCGGCTAACAGCAGACTTTGGAAATCGGCTAACAACCGAGTTTGAAAACAACGCTCCTATGTGGCCCTTCAGCGCTTCCGTATCAGACCCCTACCGTTGATTGATATAGCTACGATTGAGTTGAAGAGAAACAGAAACTTCTTATTCTTATTACTAGAGTCTGTTATAAGGACTTAGAGTAGAGTTTTATTGGTCAGAGAGTAGAACGCTGAAGTAGCGCTTCAGCCGTCTACCCCTCCCCTTCCAACCCTGAAGCTTATGATCCTTCAAATTGCACAAAATGAAACAGATGTTGTATGCCACAATGATGCCACACATATTTCGAACGCATATTGATTTGTAATGTTATCTTATTAGTGACACCAGCAAAAAGAAAATCAAATGAAACATTCTGAATGTAGTTCAAGTTCATGCCTTTCAGCGAATCGTCTCAAAAACCTATCAATGCGGTCAAAAGAAACGGGTTTATTGCCAAATAAGTTCACGTAACTTCACAATAGAAGGACGCACAAGCCAAGATTGGATCTTGAATAATTTCTTGGCGAAACATCGATCTCTATTTTCTCGATTTCCGATATAAAGAAGATCGACGACTATCGGAACAGCAGAGATAACTTATGTCTTATAACTTATGTCTGAGAGCAGCTTTTCCCCGCTGCTGAATTATATATGTTAACCTCGAGTACCTCGACCCAACACAGAACACAAAATGTTCATATAGCACTCAAAGAAATAATGAATGAAGAAACCTCCCGATTATAACACACCAAAACGATATTTAGAACAACGGTTATTGAAATATACAGTGACTGACAGAAAGTACGCATCATAATATGGGATATCCTTTTACTCAGATTTTGTATCGGTCTTCGTCAACATTCATTAGTAAAATAATTTTCCATGCGATGCTATTTTAACAACTTTCCCATTGCACAAAATTTTATTTCAAAGCAAATGAATTGCATCAGGGCCTATTTGCTTTAAAATAATAATTTGTGCTGAACAAATTAATTGGGTATAAGGTAAAAGTACCAGTAATCGTCAGTGACCCAGTGCTCGTCACAATCGGACAATTATGTCTGCATGTGATATCTAGCGTAGCAATCATCAATTATGAATAATCTAATTATAATAATCTTAACATTTCATTTCAACTATGATAGTCAGTAAAATAGTGGCAGCATTGTCGTTTTTTGATCTGTGAAACAGCGGTCACAGGGGAACTGAAGATTTCACATGATTTCTCAGTGAATTTGTCAAGGGGAGTGAAATTTATGAACTCGCACAAACCTTCACATATAGCATGAAGATGAATTGTTATGGATTTATTGTGATGTTGGGTATTCAGAGAGGTCATTTCTATTGAAAATCTTTGATTAAACATCGAAAATTATTATATTTCGACTATGACGAACACTGGTACAAGGAAACTGCGTTACGTCCCAGTATTCGTCACAATCACTGACGGTTTCTGGGACAAATGCATTTAAGTTCAGAATCGAATTGAATCTCCTATCATAACCACAATGAGTAAACTGCTATATGATATCGTTTCATCAAATTCTGAAGCTTCTGAGGAGCAGCATTCGCACTAGTGCGAAATGTGTGCTATAATTTACAGTGCGAAATGATACGTAATTCAGGTAGGTCGTCGGAAAATTCATTTTCACCATTGATATCATTTGTTCACCATGGTAGACGACATTGTTGAGGCCATTTTTGGATCACCATTTTAGTTTTCATCGACTTGCTGTTTTTGTAGTGTTTATATCTTATTATCTATCGTAACGTTCAATGTCAATGTTATGTGGTGATCTGGTGCACTAAAATAAATACTTTCGCGTCTGTGAAAATGAAACTAAAAGTGAAATCGCGCACACATCACTTTGAACGCCAGTAGCATATGAAAAAGAATGTGTAGATCTTACATAACAGTTGCAAAATTACGTTCAGTCATTCAGATCGAAAAGAGTGTTTTTTGTTAACATTAATTTTATTATTGACAAACTGGGGCATAAGAACAATGAGATGTTGGAATGGATCGATGTTAATGCTTATTTTCATTCCTCCGTAGTGTATTTCATGAGTTACAAATCATTGTGATGAATTCAAAATTTTTCTTCAGGAAAAGAGGAGGAGGAGTTTACGAGATTCAACCCCTCGTAACTCCATGTGTAAAAAAATAAATTGATGGAACCATTGTAGGATTCCATTTATATTTCATTTGAATATTATGAAAGAAATAATTTAAAACATAGGCCGACCACTCAATTTATAAATGGAAATATTTTTTTAAATATTTTTTATGTCTATTTCTTAAGAATTTATTATTATTCTACGCTATAACAACGTGAATGATAATCAATGTTTCAATGACGCATTTGGTACTAGTTAATTCTATTGGTACCATAAAATTGAGCATGTATTTCAGTACAATATCGTCCTACAAGAGGAGAAAGTTGAATATGATTTTTGAGAGGAACTGACCTCAAGTTATTCGGTACCTATATCGTCCACTTTTCCAGTGTTATATTTTTGAGAAGAAGAAATTAGTCTTCAATACCTACATCTGAAGAAAAATTAAAAATGAAATAGAAATTAATTTCAAAAACAGACTAAGAGCGTTAACATGAATTTTGAGGTGTAGAGATATTTTCAATTGGCTAATTATCACAAGTAGACGATATAAAGATAATGGTATGCACAAATTTTAGTCTATTAGAAAGTGAGGAGGTAGCCTTTGTCAAAAAATAAAAATGAGTCATTCCGTTTGATATCAAGTAATTTCGCGTTAAAACATCTGGAATGACAATTTCATCACTTAGCTTTTTCTTTTTTCACTGTCTAGTGTGTAATGAGATAGGTACACGAAATTTGTTTTCTAAGCTAATATTTTTATCTCCAGCGATATCATCAGACCAGTACTATAATGTTACCAAAACTCCTCGCAAAGCAGAAAAAATGTAGATCACAGTTCGAGGAGGAACCAATAACGCAAATAGTCTCAAATGATTTTTTCATTGTATGGTAGGTATCTAATTGCAGTATTATTCTTAATTCTAAATCAGAAAGCCTTTATTGTCAGACGAGTAATGTGATAAAGTTTGCCTCAAACTGTGAAAACATAATATATATATATCGATTATTGTGAGTAATCCGATATTTGAATATCTTGCCACGCTTTTTCCTGTCCACTCGAGAATTTGGCGATTCATTCAAAAGCCAAAAGTGTCCCAATTCATGATCATTATAATTGAAACATTTCGTATAACTACAATCGCAAATCTCATGCATATTCGGATTTTTCTTAACTTTCTTCTTCTCTAAATATACCGAGTCATTCGATCATGTCAATATTTTTCACATGAAATACGCGTTATAATGTCTTGCTTGGTTCAACGAGTACTGCTTAAGAATATAAATCGTACATTCGAGTGTATTAGATAGTGATAATTGATCAGGTAATTTACTATACCTTCATCATCGAGGCTTATTTTGTTAGCAGATTCTTAGATTAGAGTATTGACAAACAATGATACCTTTTAATGACGAACACTTTGTGAAAAATTGGTTACACGACAGACATACAATAAGTAGGTAATAGTTATTTATGTTTCGAGGGCGTAAAATAGGCTTTTATGGACCGCAGCGTGTAGGTCCATAAAAACAAGTTAGGCCCGAAATATATACAACATTTTATGCACAACCAGTGTATTTTATTGTAAATACCTCCTCACCTCTCAAGCATGATAGGAATAAAACGGTTCTCAGGTACCTTTTAAACCCCTTTGAAATAATTTTTGCTACGCCCATAATGTTCCTCTCGAAAAAGCATTGATTGAGAGTTATTTTACTTTTTCTCTATCTCTTATAATAAGGGAGTTATTAAGGGTTTACAATTTGCTCATATTCCATACTGGTGGGTGAATAAATATTTGCTGTCAATAGAGACAATAGTCATTACGAAATGCATTCCATTGACGAAGAAAGTGTGAATTGTACTCCACCAGAAATCAGTAAAGTAGCTGAGGATACGAATAATTAATAATTTATCGTCCGGCGGGCGGTGAAGTGCCATTTTACGGCGGTAAAGTAGTCCGAGGGCAGTAAAGTGCTCTTTTTCGCCCGTACAACCGGGCGATAAGGTGCCATTTTACGCTCGGTCGTGCATAAAATATTTTATTATTCCAAGTTGTTCTAAGCGAATATATCTTCTGAACAATATTAGACAACATTTTGATTCAAAAATATTGTCGCATTTATTTTCAAATATCGAAAAAGTCACTGAATGAATTGTGCTTGATGACCAAATTTAATGAATAAATAAATTTTCTGCATACAAGGAAAACACTGAGACACGTTGATTTATGTTTTTGAATAAACACTTTGTGACATGAAAAAAATCCCCCATGCCCCACTACTCCTCAACGATATTATAGATGATTTTACACATTTTATTGAAAAAAAGGTTATGTCGCCTTAACGAAATTACAAAAAATGAGTAATGTTGACTGTATGGACAATTGATAACCCTTCAAAATTAGGTATCACTTGACCCCCTATTTCATCTGAAAAAGAGTGACTGTCATTTTAAGGGGTGTGAAGAAGGAGGAATTTTTTGTTTTGGGTTTTTTCGTTAAAATGGCCGCGCCTGCCTAATAACTTGGAAAATCAATGTATCCGTTATACATACATATGTAGTACCAAATTGTCCTAACAGAATGTTATTTTTAGATATTGGTCCTTGGTCCATTTGAGGTTAACCGACCTCGTAACTCTCATAATAACTGAGATCCCCCTGTATGTACAAATAGGGATTCAGTTATATCGTTAACTTATGTTTATCAGGTATACTTTGATATTTTTCATAAGATACAGGATGTACTAGTCAACTAGACATTTTTCAGCTATATAGTAGTAGAGAAAGCATAGTATTCTACTCGCGTTCAATGGCTATCCTTCTCTCGGATGATATTATACGCTCGTTGAAGAATATACTATTCATTCATTCATCCGTTCCTCGCATCAGGGATAAAATCCTGCGAAGAATGGAAATCGAGATCGTACTGTTTAGCTTTGGTGAATGCAATGCAGCGGCAAGCACGAAATATTTCGGTCCGACTCCGACATTCAGTTTCAGTAGTGTCTCGAACTTCTCCTCGCGGTCTGGTAGGTGCTAGGCAAACGCAATAACGATAGAAACACGCGTGGTTCAGTGAAAGAAAGCACCGAGGAAAGCACTGTGACAAACATTTCGCATTGGAATTTCAGGTGGGTTTCGAATGTTTTCATTCCAATATTTTTATAGGAAACCTCAACTTAAAGTCATGATTTTTTATAAATTTCAATTATTCATTTCATTCAAAATCATGAAAATGTAATCATAATAACGCGTTATGGATTTATCGGTTTTTGAACTTTTACTTGAATAATTCTCGACATGAAATTTACTTGTCCAGCGCATGATATAATTGATTGAAATTTTCAGAGAAATGTGACGATAAAAAATACAAAATTTTAGGAGAAAAAAAATTTTACTTTGAAGACCAATTTTCCTAATTGTCATGAAGAATTGTCGGAAAATATTGCTATGACCGTCATGTTAGGTCTGACTTGATATCTGTTGTTATTTTCTGAAAAAAAATATGAGAAAGACACTATGATTAGTGATCATTCTGCACATCGTTTTCACACATTTAATTTTGTAGGAATTATTGGCAGGTTTGCTTGTATTTCATTGACATTGACATCAAAATTTTCTAGCATCCTTTGAAACATCCTTAACTTTTTTGATAACACCTAATAATTGAAATATTTTTTTCAAGATCGTAGTTGATGAATGTAATTCATCTGTAATCAATCCCAGCGGTGTAGTGAACTTTTACGAAAAATTAGAAATATTTGAATTCCAATGAATAATTAATTTCAGAATAAGTATATTATATTTTTCTTTCATAGAGATCAATTCGGAGATCACGAAATAAAATATTTTTCAGATTAAGGCAAGGCACTCACTCACTCTTCCGCAAAACTTATCGAATCTGATTTATTAATGTATAGGGTGCTCGATATTCAATGCTATATCTACTTTTCAATAGTTCAAAAGTATATTTTTTCTGATGGGACGCCAAATACATTTTAATGCAGAGTTCGATTATTTATACGATTTTTATTAACATTCTCTGTTTGTTTTATCCAGCGGAAATATTCAAAATGCGGTTCCATATTTTCCATGGAAAATATCGTTTATTGAAAACATCGGAATTGAAGGAATGTGGAAGTTAAATAAATTGTACATGGGAATGTCCAATAATACACTGGGTATATATACCATTCGAATGAGTCGACCTACTCATGATATTATAGAAGTTGAGTTCATGGAAAATGGCAGTGAATATTGATCACCGAGTATATAGGTATATTATTCGATTATTTTGTGGAAATCGATATTTATCCAAAAAAAAAATTATACGTACGTATTTTCTTATTGTAGAATAAAAGAAATCATGTGCAATCCAGAAATATTCAACAAGTGGTGAATGTATTTTTGTAAATTTGTCATAGGATTAAATAAAAAATCAAAACAATGATAAGTTCAAAAATCATTCTCGTGAATCACTCTGGACTATCCCAAATTTCATTATCATCTCAAGCACCTAAGACTAAGCATTGTGAAGTATTTTGTGCAAACAAAATAAAATTCAAATAGAACTGTTTACATGCATAATTCACTTCTCTGATAATGGTTGGGAGATGAATGAGTCTTTCAATTTATAAAATATTACTAATATATGTATGTTCCATCGTCATCGACGTCATAAAACTAATATGAAGATAAATCATTGAGTACCTTTAGAATCCCTGGCATCTTGTGATGTGTTCAATTGATAAATATCATAAATACCTATCAAATTTCTTTTTCATTGACATTTTCTACAAATCTCTTGGGAATCCCAAAAGCTCTAGGCAACTAGGTGATCCCTTGTCCCTGCTTGGTATATCACTATTCTTCAATAGAAAACCTTTTTACTCGCCTTTTTATATTTCTCTCAAATTTCAGACATCTCAGAAATGTATACGTATTAATAATAATATAATAACACATTGGACGATTTTGAAAATGTATCTCGAATTGCTTACATGTTGGGATTTTTCATCTCGTTCCTTGTCAGTTATATTTTGGTAAATATTTCGATCTTGTCAAATTTTATGCATCTTATGGACACTGAATCGTCATTGAAATTCAAATCGTTTTATGCTTCTAAATCAGTGCTTCCAACAGCTGTCTATTCGAAAAACTATCGATGACGTCGTCACATGAAAAAAATGGCATTCAAAAATAACTCTGTTCCAGGGTTTTTCCAAAATTGTTACTTTTGGGTATCACATAGTTGGTTCTACACTGATGAGCCTTTCAATTCTCACTCTTCTCCACCTGTTGCCAATTTCTTGGTGGAGAGTTTGTTTTCAATGCAGTGTGACACATTTTTTTGCTGATTCACAGATTTTCATTTACAATTGTATGAACGGTGGCATCAAATCACTCATAATATCAATTAATATAATTTGTGTTTGTCAATATTCCACTCTTTCTGTCACTGTGTTTCAACAGTCAGACAGAGCCCAAATTATGAGTGGCCTCGCCGCTGCCCTGATAAATAATAATGAATTAGTTTCACTTTCTAGATCTGCTTTATTGTGTCTCACGAGTCACGACATGGCTACGATTTGTTTTCTTCATGCCCGTACCAAAGTCAATATTTATTTCTTACCAATTATGGTTTATTTGAATAAAAGGCCTCTATCTGTTGGAAAAGGATTTATCATTTGTTTCCTAAAGATATCTGTATGTTCTCCAACTTTTTATTGTTTATCCCAACATGGAGGGCATGGTATTATAGTAGTTGATGATGTTTTGCAATCGCATACTTTCTTTTAATTGCCTAAACGTATTGCGATAGATTTTTCCACACCTGGCATGAATAAATTTTCAGAAAAATTTACATTTCCTCCAGTGACCAAATCATGGGCCGCCATATTTATCACCCATGCCTTATGTAATCTTGTGATATATGCCGCAGTCGGATGGATATTTGACCATGAAACCAAAAATTTTTAGGTATTACTGATTTTGTGTTTACCATGCACGACCGCATCTTTTCAGCCTCATCAATCCACTTGACAATATAAACCGCTAATTGTTGTCCTGATTATACGATGATTCTTAGAAAATAATATATTGGAGTATCATTAATATTGCGAAGAAATTCACACTAATTCAAAACAATTTACAAATGATAATAGTTCTATAACGGTATTACACATAGATAAATATACAATGCTTACGATCGATCGATACTCACGATCAACTGGTTTGAATTATATCATAATATATATGTATGTACTTAGTTTTTTTTTAATGGATGGAAAAGTGGTCAAAAATAGTAGAGAAGTCCACCAACCTGTACTTCCTTATACCAAAGCTTATACACAAGAAACTCCCCAAAAAAGTACCCCACATATTCCTATTTGATGCCCCCCAAAAATATTCCACAATTATAACAAGACTCAAATCCAATCATGGTTGCTTCCCGGCCCATTTACATAAAATTGGGATCCTTGAATCACCTCTATGTCAATATGATAATGAAACTGCTGATTTGAATCATCTATTTTTCAACTCTGAAAACATTCCTGGAATTAATAATTTTATGAACAAACTCCAACAACTACAAATTACAATTTATCACCAGCATTCAAAAGTACTTAGTTTTTTTTAGAAGCAATCAGATTTGGCCAATTCAGTCAGTATTCTTTTTTTGTTAAGACTTCTCTATAATATGTCTGATTAATATTGAAATGAAAACGTATGCTTACTATGAATTGTTACAAAGAATAACTCTGAATCATAGTCTGAATAATAAACATAAAAAATATGAATTCAATTTGTAAAGAAGAATTTTTTAATATCAATGTTCTAATATTAACCACTACATTGTAAAAGATTCTTGAGGATGAGAAAGTAAGTTTGAGACACCAGATGTTCTTTAGATTGCGTAACTTCACATGACTTTATGGCAAATCAAAATCGACGTTTACAGCTAGAGTAATATACTGGATAGAAATTGATACTTAGGTGACGCCTTTTTCAATTTTTCAAATTGTATAGGTATGCAATATGCATGATATACGAATAAATACTACAATGAAATTCCGGATGTATTGAAAATCTTACGCTACTTTGAAGGTAGCACATCTGTGAGCTATAAATTTATGAGGTAGGTATAGCCTTCCCGAGAATAGGGATCTCTCTGTCATTGACCATTGACAAAATTATTGTCAACATGTGGTGAGGTAAAACCTATGGAGATAGTGCTGAAGCTGACAGCATATGGAAGTTGTTGAAAAAATGATGCTATACTAGTATTCATAACATGCTGAAATTGAGAAATAGAGTAATAAATTCTCGAATGTATGTTTTTTTAAACAAAATACCTCTCTACGTAATGATTCTGATCGAGAGACGTTCGGCAGGACAATAAAAGGACAATGGACCTCACACGATCATCCCCTTCGACTAATCCCATGATAGGATATTGTTGATGGTTAAATTTCAGGGTGTCCCCCCCACTACATGGACTGATCTATTCGAAAGAAATCTCGTTAGGGAATGACACATTCGTGGCGGCAAACCAGCAACGACGTGGGCAAAAAAATCTCGTTTTTGTCTCTGGTAACGAAAGCTTCACGAAGATCTCTTCAGATAATGAATGAGCTCGATGTTGATTGCTTGATTGCTGATTGTTGAATGATGACTACTGAAGGTGAAATCAATTCGGTATGAAATTCTTCGAAAAACTATTCATACCCTACTAATAAAAATAGGGGTCCTTGGTTTGTTTTAGATTCTCAAGTTTATGGTAAATTCGGAGATAATACTTTCAATATCGACTTCAACAAGCAAATCATGCTCCATATTTAACAAAGTGTGATGATTAAGACGTTCTTAATTCATTTTTAATGTTGAAAAAAACGTTCGCCACTGTAGTTAGTGATCATGACAAGTAAATGCGCAAGGCAATTTCAAAGTTTGGGAAACACGATTCTAAAGAAGAAGAAGAAGAAAGCTGTTCTCCAAATCATCTTCGTAAGCACTGACCATGCTTGAGGATTTTTCCAAAATCTTCTGTTGTAAGAGATTTTAGCTGTCGAAATACTTCAAAAACGCTAGTAACCTTATGATATGCTATCTATCATACGTTTAGTAAAAGCAGACAGTACGTTATCAACAAAAACAATGAACTTCGAAAAGTTGCCCAGGTGTTTGATTTTCAACAAAGTCGTCGAGTGTAGTAAAGCCGCTGAAATGGTCGTACTTTGTATTTCGCTTGATTCGTCTTGATGTCTGTTGCTGGTATTCTCCATAGTTGGTCAGATCTTTGGCTCTTGCCAAAATATCTGAAAATGTGGATCGCATTGCTTGAACGTAGCCATGTAATGATTCATGAAGGCCGTATCCCGTATTAAGCTCAATTTATAAACTCCGCTGCCGTCGCTACAATTGACGCTGCAGATACTGTTCGTATATAGATGGAATATGCTAAAAATATACATAAGATCTCCTCGATACATTTTGGTACGGCAGCGTCAACTGTAGCTTCGCAAGCGTTCTAGGATTCCTTGTTTCTAACTTATTCATCGTTGAAACTAGTCCGATTATCGAATAAAATTGAACATTAGAACATTAACGTTAAAGAGTGACGAAATCGAGTTTTAGATTTTCAAGTGAAAGTGAAGCATAGCCTAAACGCTACAAAATATTTTACGGTCCTATCTCAATTGATATTTTTTTCTTACGGTCGGACAGGCGTTGGACTGCGGAGCCCCCAAACTCGCGGGGCCCGTAGCATTTGTATTCTTGCTACGTGGCTAATCCGGCACTGATGGACAGTGTCTTCGTTTCTTTCGTTATCACAATACATCCATCGCCAAGTCTGTACACGCTTGGAGAAAATATTTTTTGTTTAGTGCCAATTTTCACGTCGACCTCGCTTTATAGTTTCTTCGAGAACCTCATACCATAATAAATTAGCCCGAAATGACTAACATACAATGACGGTAATAATAATTGAAGAACATTAAGTTTTACTAGGGTACTAAAATACCGAGATCCTCTTGTTTTATTTCCAGTGTTATCCCAGACCTTCTTGATGAAACTCAAGTACTAGTAGAGAAAGGAAACTTAGGCACGTGTAACATTGGAACACTGCGTCAGTGTTGGACGATCTAATTACTATAGGGGGTATTTAATCTGAGAAATTCAGATGCTGTACAGGCACATATTAACCATGTGGTTAATCTGTGGTACAGGGAAGGCTTAGCTGAAGCCAGAAACATTTTTATAGATAAGTAATTGTCCGGTAATCTACTGCTCTTTGTGTAGAAACACCTCTGCTAGATGGAATGGGAGGTATTTTATTGTCTAACACTCTTCTTGATATTTTTGCAGCTTTATGTATACAGAGTATGTGAAAATTTTTCAGTTTTTTGATTAGTTTACATTCATATTGAAATGATAAAATTGAAAATTTCTATGAAAATATAGGGGAGTTTTTCAAGTGGTTCTGTTGTTTCAATAATATGGTTAGGAACTTTTGGCACTCTGATTTTTTTTTTTAATAGAAAAAATAATTTAGAAAAATGCATCAATTGGCGATACATATTTTTGAGATCCCTATGAAAGTGCTGCTTCTATACATACAAGTTGAAGCATGAGGGAATTCGTAGGTTACAGTGATTGTTCGCCCACCGTCCCACCATAATTGTTTTTGACTTTCATTCATCATAATATCGCCTGTGGCAAAAAAAAACAGCACCAAAACTCAACAATTTATAAACAATGCTGTGAAACTATAACAGTTTTGATGAAAAATCCAATAGAAGCGTTAATGACGGACATTGAATTCATCAACTGTGTAGACTTTCAGTAAATTAGGTCCTTAGATCAGACTGTGGTTTTCCCCGATAGACAGCTTGAACTCATTTTTCTCTGGAGAATCCTAACTCACATTGTATGCGCTTGTTGTTGAGATGCAAATAATGATTCACTGATATTTACATTCGGAGAAAAAATATTCTTGTCGGGAATTTCAAATTGAACACTCATTACGACTCGTCAGAATTCTATTTTAAAAATCACGATGAAAACACCTAGCGAAGTCAATGGGATGAAGTATGAACTCCAATAGCATCTCTTGGCGCAAAACTCAAGTTTGAATATTTCATTTCATAACTGTGTTGTAGATACACGAATGTAGAATGAAAGTACGAATTCATTCTGGTCACAAGGTACTATCTAATTATTCTGATTACTAATTTCGTATTCTATCAATGAAATTTCTGTGAACGTAATGGATTATATTAGGATATGACATTTGGGTTGTATAAGTCGTCAATTCTGAAAAAATGACTTCATTGCATGTGTAATAGTTAACATGCTGAATTTCAAATCGATTCAACTTGTGCCAGATTCCATTTTGATTAGCGAGTTCCACTTGTCATAGCCTTTTCAGCGGAACTGTTGATTGTGACAAATGCTGACTTGATAATTGTTTCACAAATAGAAAATGCAAGACTCCAATAACTCATTGGGCAGGACTCCAATGATAGAACAATTATGAATGGTAATTCAAAATCGATGTCTGGATATTGTACCATTTCGATTGACGTATTCTGAGTACTAAATAATGCATAGTACCTACTTTTTCTGAGTACGCTATACTGATCTATATTCTCTATTATCTTAGATATTCATTATCTAACCTTCAGTTATCTTGAGGACTGCAAGTCTGAATTATATTTTATTTTTGTAGGTTTAAGATACAAGGTGTTGTATTCCTTATTAGGTACCTACATCATTATTTTAAACCTAATTTCTTAAGGATACCGACAATGCCATGATATAAAAAACTAAATAATATTCAGAATGATAACTGTTAGATACTAGTAAAAAGTTTATTTGTTGAGTTCTCGAACTAATACTTCAGCAAAAAGCGGAATGTTTTTATGTGTGTATCCATACCTTGTTCCGATATCTGTATGGTCGATTCGAGTAGTAATAAATGATTATTTGGGATATGCAGATGTATTTTATTTGAGTGTTTGCCCATAGAAATTTACGTATCCATATTGATACTTGGTTCAAACATAACATTGGCGACGAGGAATTTTAAATTATAAAGAACTCACGGAATTCAGTTAGATAGTTAAGTGCGGAGTTTTTTGTGTGTGTTTTCGTGGGGAACCGTTTTCACGACAGCAAAAGGATGGCACCAGGAACATCGACAGCACATTTAGGCCTTTTAGGATCGCTAACTACATTCGATCCAAAGGACTCGGATTGTACAGTGTTCATTGAAAGACTGAAACAGTTCTTCATCGCGAACAAAATTAGAGTTGAAAAGAGCAATTCTGCTGAACTCTCTTTCAGAAAATTGCTATATATTAATTCGCAATTTGTGTGTGCCAGACTTACCCGAGACTAAACAATACGATCAATTAATTAAAATATTTAAGGATCATTTTTCTCCGGTAAAATCTTATTTCGCGGAAAGATTAAAGTTCTATTCGGCTCGACGGAGGTTAAACGAAAGTGTTTCGGATTGGAAAGCCAGAATAGAGTTTAGCTTCCACATGTGAAGAAGCTGATAATACATGTTTTTGCATAATGATTAAGTAAAGTAGAGATTTGGAGACTGTGTGGCTTAAGAATATACAACAAATGAAAATATGTATAACCCAAAAACCACAAAATGAAACCAGTTTCATTGATGTTTCCACTGAAGATGACGACTCAGTTGCTGAAATACGTTTTTCGTTTTTCTGAAATATTTTGTGGCTTTTGGGTTATATTTTCATTTGTTGCATGATGATAGTCTCAGTAGTATATGTTGTACTAAGAAAGACAACATGTTGACCATTCTGTGTTACATCCGGAAATATATGATAGTTTATACTTATGGCCAAGCACCCAGCTTTCAATGATACCATCATCAATAACAAACTGGAGCATTTTCAAGATGTCTCATTTCGCGCAAGAAAATATGTCGAACATTCATCTATTTTAAGATGAAAACATTCATTTCATTGACCTGATATCTACTTGAAATCTCAATTTTTGCTGTTGAATTGTGCTAGGAAGATGGTACGGACCTGTGAAAAGGCTCTGAAGTGGTCTATTTATGGATATACGAATGGAAACTTATTCAGATAATGAAATATCTAATCAGTTCAAAATTAGTATAAATTCAATAAATCACCTAATTTTTGATATTGAAAACCAATAGTTTGGCATTTTCAACCCTATATACAGGGCTATCTAAATTCGACGTCCATCATTGGAATCTCGAATACTGTGTTGGAGATAGAAGAAGTGGAATTGAATTTTATATTGAAAAAAAAAACCCAAGATAACTTTTAACGTTCTCAAAATATTTGAATAAAACTAAATTTTTGGACCATTATATTCGTTATTTTGTTGCTTTTATTACCTATTGAAGATATACCAAATTTGAAAATCCAAGATATAACTACGTTCTCAAAATATTTAAGAAAAACTAAATTTTTGTACCATCATACTCGTTATTTTCTTGCTTTTATTACCTATTGAAGATAGACCAAATTTGAAAACAATTCGAAGTTGAGATTTGTCGTCAACTTTTGTTTACAAATTTTGAGATGCAACTTTTTCTATATTTTTCACCATAATTTGACCCCAGGAATACAACATTATCAAATAGTTCTATCAAAACCACCCTTTTGGCCATTTCAACTCATAGTTGATTATAAAATAAAGAAACAAAAACTACTACTATTCCTTCAAGAATGCCCAAATGTGGTTTCAGTATGATAGAGCACCTCTCACTGCACTTATTATATAATGAAGTAGATCTCTAGATTTCGACCTCCTCGATTACTTTTTGTGGATGACATTGAAAATTGAGAGGCACATTGATTCAGGTATCTAGCAAGAAGGTGATATTTTCGAGCAACTTTATCTGTTATTGTAACTTCTTGTGTGTTTTCAACTGCTTGATGTCGAAGTCGATACCACAAGAAATAATTAGAGCCCTATACAGAGTGGCCACTTTTTTAATGGGATTGTATTGGTAAATTTTAAACCATAAGAGTTAGAAGGTCTGGGCCACCCTCAGGTTGAGGGTGGCCCAGAGCGTACGAAACGTTGGATACAAAATCTGATTATGTCAAAATGAGGATAATTTACTGTCGAATAAAAAACTCCTGTGACATTTTTTGATAATATTCGAAATAAAGTGGGAAAAAAAGAAAAATCAAAATGACAGAATTTACTTTTCTTATGATATCTCAATAACCGGCCCTGATAATCTCGATTTGTTTGAACTGCTTGACAATGCTTCTATGAATGCAACTTTTTCTCCATTTGACCGACCTTCTAACTCTTATGGTTTAAAAGTTACCAATACAATCCCATTAAAAAAGTGGCCACTCTGTATACAGTAAAAGATTAGGAAAATGATGCATCTCCGTTTATTAAAAAAAAAGTTGAAGATGTTCACGGAAAGTAGAAATTCAAAATCTGAGAATGCCAATTTCAGTGAGGAAGCAAAAAAATGAATGACGATTCAAAAAAATTCAGTTTTTTACTAATATTTCGAGAACGAACAAAGCCATCGTGGATTTTCTTTCAGGAAGGTCGATTTCCCAAGGCGCCTGTGTTATTTAAATAAAATCATGGACGAATTATCGCGAAAGATATGTCGAAATTGTGTATTTGGCCGGTATGAAATCGTCGCACAAATTAATGGTTGAATTTCATCAAACATTTCATACCTACTTCCTGATAATTCTGCCATTAATTTGTTCTAAATATTTTACTTGTTTGATGAAAGAGTGAGGTTATGGTTGTTTGATGACATTCATGCAACATTACTTATCTTAATTTAACTCAATATAGGTCGAGTTCCAAAATTCCCAACCAGTACTGTTCAGTGATTCAGATCGTTCTTAAATTACTGAATTATAAGTAGCTCACTAAACCTGAAAACGTTCCGAAATTGCTGACTGTCATCAGTAAATTCAGTAATATCGGAACGCGACTTTAATAGGGTTATGAAGTATACATAAATAATACAAGTGTTCAAGCAATCACAAATAAAGTAATGTTGCATGAATCCACCCTTAAGCCTGGTTCATGCGAATAAAATGGCCGCTGAAAAGAAATATCGCAATAAAATTGAAGTATCAGAACTTTTTGTGGATTAATATCACGATATCATGATACCACAGAATGCATAAATCAATAGTGTTGTAGAGTAGGGGTATCAATTTAATATTTATGATTTTCCGATTCGCATTAATTTTGCGAAATTCGTATAAGCATGAACCAGGCTTTAGACTTGAGTTTGGACTGATGGAAAAATGACTGCTGCTTGAAATTTGACCAGGGAGCAAGTAACGTTCCTTGTAGATCTCTATAAAAGCAAAGAACTTTTGTACGACATCAGAAAAAATTAAGATTACCATAAGAGAGATAGGAAGTCAGATGCATTGAATGGTATTGCTAGAAATTCTCAAGGCCAAATAACTGGTAGGTGTTCTGAATGAAATAAATTTTGATCTATTTTTGTATATTATTTCTATTAAATTGTGTATTTGGCCGGTTTGAAATCTTCGCACTAATTAATGGTTGAATTTCATCAAACATTTCACACCTATACTTCCTGATAATTCTGCCATTCAGGTCATGATGTCATCTAGATCTCCACTGTGGAGGCAATCCAAATATACATTTATAAATAACCTCCAATAAGTGCTGACAGTCCGCACTATTTCCTGACATAATCCAAATCCATTTACTCCATATGACATTACATCTGTGATTCGTTTATTTTTCCCAATCGCTACGAAATTGGTTTTTGGCCATCATAATTCATACTACATAGACCATTTTCTTTTTAATTGATGATCCTGCAGATCGAACCTCAAGCAAAGTATACAGGATGATAAAATTAATATTAAATACCATATACAAGATTATAATTCGAATAAATTTTGTTTCGAGCCGCATAAAAACAGTGAATTATGTTGTAGAAATAGTAGAGATTTTTGAATAAATATCCAGTTTCACTCAGGAGAATCACTCTGGTTCAGTGCCGATTGAATTCGTTGGTGTTGCCATAGATTAAATACCTATCTATGGTGTAGCGCAATGGATGTCAGTCAAGGTTGCCTACTTTCTCTATAGCGGCCACTGCCCTTATCCTGGGAAAGAAGTTATTATCACTGCTTGGGATAAACTTATGAACTTTAGGCAGAGGAAAGTGATAGGTCAAGAGAATTCAAATGAGACAATTTTCTTCATCTACGTGGGCTCCTATAAATTATCCTAAGCAATGTCACCTGTAGCCTACTATATACCTGTATACACAAAACAGTTCCTTCGCTGATATGGTGTAATTTTGACATTACAACCAATCGGACGTCATACTGATATAGATACAATCTCCTTCGTTTTTGATAATTTTTGTTTTCATGAAATTCCGCTCACAGAAGCACATAGGTATGTATTTTGTGTGAGATTAACAGGAAACAGTTGTGGTTCTGTAAGGGTGCGGGATAGAAATAGCAGAATTCATCACTATTAGCGAAATTAAAATTAAAAGCTATATGAAGATACATCTTACCATAGGAAATATTTTTTGGACGGTTTCTTTGACTGAGCAACATATTTTCAGTCGGGTGATAATCATGAATTTTGCTGTACTCATACTGAAGCAATCATTAAAATAATTGGTTATCATCATCGCATTATCATATATAAGAATTAATCTTGCTTCGATTGTGAATACTCCAGTTTGCAACCAGTATGAGATATATGTATATATGCACCCAAAATAATCCTTAGATCAGCAGAAAAACTAAGAATTAATTAAACTAAATGAGTAATTCTTGATTCGTTAGGTGCAATGGTCCGCACGAATTTATTGAATATTTAGTATTCAATAGGTACCCCCTTGCATGATATTTATGAGTTTTATGATCTCATCTCCTTCATCTTGGAGTCAAAAAAACTACAACGTAACGTGGACAAATATAGTTGGTGGTAACTGAACAATAAGATCATTAAAATTACGTGACTCCTATACGAAAATTAATAATTTATATATGAATGCACGCATTGGTTTGGTAATAATAATTCATATGCGACTGTTGTCTACCAGAAATTTGTAATTATTCGACTGGAAATATCGTAGATACAACTGATACAAGTGAAAAAAAATCTTCTCTCATAAATTTGTAACATAAACAAGTCGGGCAAAAGAAATCTTCTGTTAGGGAATAGAAAAACCATCTATTGAAATTAATGGATATATTCTATTCAGAGTAGTCTGGTTTGACTCATTGATTTCTCTAGTCTAGAACATCACAGAAAAGTCCTTTTTTATCTTTTTTTCATTGTCGATGATCATCGGAAATCATGTATTTCATTCCACAACGAAATAATCCGAGCAGGCAGGATAACAAAATATATCACAATTGCGCTATAGGATCGTTATAGAAGATATATGAATAGGGTTTCATCAATTCACTCTAAATTATCATTAGTTTGGCATTCAAGTAGAGTCGTTAAAAGTTGGCGTTCGTTAAAAAGTGAAAAAATGATCACCTCATCGCAAGACCACGTGATCTAGGGACGCTTCACTTCCGTCTAAATAATCATGTTTTTTTATCGCTGTAGTTGTTATAGCTAGAAAGCTAGAAATTAATCAATAGCAAAAAATGAAACATCGGCAGAACTGCAATGTATTACATTCTTCATCAAAATAGTGTCAATGGCTCTATGTAAATGATATTGCCCAACAATATCGTCAAGTGTAAAATAATTATCGTGAATTCGACCCTGGCTGTTACAAGAAGTGCATGATGAAAATGCATATTGGGAACCGAGCAATAGATAATAACTTTATAATTACTGATGAGGATGAAAATGGTGTTGAATATTTACTCCATTCTCTGACCTCAATAACATAGGTATATATAATATGACGATCAAAAATGGTTGGAACCAGAAAATATTTATAGTATAGTTACAAAAAATTCTCTGAAATATGATCATTGATATGTTAGAAATACATACTTCGAAACAATAAATATACACACTTTTATTCTCTCATCCTTCTAATACAACGTCTAAACGGTAACTGACTCTTAGCCTAACTTCTTCACGTAACATCCCTTGATTCATCGTATCACTGAGTCACCCGATTGAGCCACTATAAGTGATACTGTCAGCGTATACGGGGTGGATGCCTAAAAAGAAGAAGTTGAGTGAATCTGAAAAATAAAAATAGATAAATAGGTAGTAAATAAGAACATTTACATAATGACCTGAGAAGAAGTGATTAGATTAGAAAGAATGAAAAAGGGAAAAAGATGAAGGATTTCAAACCAGTTTCCATTATGTATCCATCGTGTATCTACAATCGTCTTTAGATGGGACTTTTATAAACATAGAATACAACACATATTACATAGAATGTATCTTCTTTATTTCGCGTTTCACAATATCTTTTTGAAACATATTTTCAATATCTGCAAGTCATTGCATTGGTTCCATTCAAGATATGTGAATTATAAAATAAATATTATAGTGCGAAATGTTTCAACTAACATACAATGTATATACAAAATTTACAGGATTTAACGGTTTGGTTTATGAAAGTATTTCAAATCTGTGATCTTTTCGCATTAAGGACGAGGTCTCTATTTTATTGCAAAATAATAAAAATACATGCTCAAGTAGCAAGTTCACTATAGATACCTAACCCCGAGCTTAACTCCTAATTATGTTACCAAATAATATTGTCGATTCACGCAATAATTATTATCATCAATATAATTGACAAACTCAAAAATATTTTGAAATACTTGTGGCATTCGAACTGAATTTTGAAAGCTGAAGATGAATTAAACAAAGAATGATGAAATTGGAATTTGGTTCAGCTGAATCAATATCCACATATTCATTTTCTAAAAATAATATCAAACATTAGGCATCACTCTATAAAGTTCAGAAATCAAGATTGGTATTTTCGAGGATGAAGTCAAACACCAATATTTTTTTAAAATCGTATAAAATTTGACTGACATAATTCACTAGGGCCTGAAAAACTCATGTATTTGGAATATCAAAAATCAGAACCGAACTAGGAGAAATGTTGCCTCATGGTTTTTCATATATGGTTTGGGGGTTATTATAGACGCAATTTCCGATGAGTGTGAAAATATCTGTAGAAAATGAAGAGATCGCCCACTTTTCTGATGGAATGTTCTAGAGACGTCAATGAAGAAGAAATATTTTCAACCAAACGACGTTCTCATTTATATCTGCGACGATGCGAAGGTGAACAGCGACGTTTGGCAACAGCGACATTGTTTTTCTCCTCATTATATATTCATAAAATAAATATGACATCTCTATAACTCGATGAGGAGATATTTTTTAGCAGAGGTGTATACGATACGAACAATACTCATGATTGAGTTGAAATAACACAAGTGATATCAGAAAAACACATTGAATCTGAATCTGAATAAGCCATGGCATATAGCATTACTGAAAACTCGTTTCATTCGGACGGATGTTAGCAAATTTTTCAGTTCTTTTTTCTCATGTTATGTCTGTCTCGCTGCTTTTTATGTATATTTAAACTTATAGAACGGTTCTTCTACGGAGTATGTAATGAAAATATTCCATGCCTTCATAAAAAATTTCAACAGACAAACATAAAGAGAGATATTTTTAGCTCTGAATTTGAGACTGTAAATGCATCATGGACACCCTCTTTTTCTTACACTCACCTCAGTCACAGGGTTAGAAAGAGGGAGCTCACTTATTGAAACTGGCATGATAGAACGTAGGGTGTTACTGAAATACCTACGTACTCAATTCATTCTGGTATATGGAACATAATTTCATCGTGAATTATAATTATAACTTATGTTAGAGGAGCACCTATAATAGTAGCTATATGTTTTATACGTATATAGAAATGAAATTACCTTATGTCTGAATTTTAAATATTTATGGAAATTCTGAAGAAAAAGATAATGCTACAGCAACATAAATTTTCAGAAAAGATTCCATATATTCTTGAAAATAAATTTCATTGGCACTCATTTTTCTACGTAAAAGATCAATGTTTTTCCCAAACGACGTCACTAAAAGTAGCATGAGTTGAAGAATATTATACTCACAGACATATACTTAGTGTTTCACCAAATTATCTCGTAGTGTTGCTATACCGTTCTCTATTAATCAAACAAAAATAAATGTTATTTAACTTTCTACACTCTACTTATAAAAATAGTATTGATGCATGAGCAAAAGCTTATGGATTGCAATGGGAAATTCACTCCTTCAACATTTGATTATATTAAAATTATAACAGAATAGTTTCAAACAACATTGTACATTTCCGAAAAATACTATATTTAAAACTTAATAATATATTCTTATTGTCTCCTGATCCTTATCAATTCCCGGAGCGATCAAGGTTTTTCCAAATTATAATGAAATATAAAAAATTCTGAGAGTTGATGACAATGTAAATGTTCTCAATATTTTTAGTATGAATTCAGATTCATGGATTGATTTCTGGAATTTCATGGATTGATTGAATAGCTTGTATTGAGTTTTTGTTTATTTTTCTCAATTGAGTTTTTGTTTATTTTTCTCATTATTCCATCCAACTCTAATTGTTTGTTTTTTTATCTCACCCTATCAAGCACCATGTGAAAATCCAGCAGTTAATATCGATGAAAAAATATACAAAAGAGATTCTGCATTGGTCTGCAAAAATAAAGCATACTTAGTCAACAATTCGTGGAATAAAATTTCGTATGGAATCGAAAATATACCTTTTTTTCATCAATCTAATTTTGTGATCAATTTTATGAGGAATACAAGCAATACAATGCCATAATATTTCAATATAAAAGTCTGTATTTTCATCCATCTTACAAAATATATAAAAAGGATTCAAATCTTGATACCTAACAAAGTCAATTCTGACATCAATGGTCAACACAACAGACAATATGATCGTTAGGTATATTTTAGTGGAATCAATATTTGTAACAGTTTACCTATAAAATAGGATAAAATCTATCAATACTATAACAAATTACAAGATTCACTGAAGAAATATATTTTGTCAACAATTTATTTTTCTCTCATATTGCTTCAGGATTTCCGGCGTCTTTATGATGTCTTGGTTCTTCCAAGCGCACGGCGAATTTTGTGCTTCGCACCCATGGGAAGTGATAGTGGCTACGTTGACATTGACAGCGTGCATGTTGACAGTCGATCAGCAGCAACCAGCACCTCCGCCCAAACCTTCGATAAAATTCTGCGAAGGATGTTTGAATGAGGTGAGTGATGAACGGTCGAAATATTTCCTAGTCACTTCGTGAAAAAAAAAAGTATAACAGAAGGATGTGGAATGAAAATTTCAAAAATAGTGCGATTTCAATTAAAAACATCTATCTATATGAAAATAAATGAAAGTTCTTAAACGTCAACAATTGAATAACTACCATACATTTTGCATGGATAATTATATATATCCTTTTTTAGTTTCACTCCGATCATCTTTTCATGAATATTCGAATGAAGCGATGTAATTATTTTCGCATGCGTGCTCATTAACTTCTTTTGTGAAACACTTTATTACCTTCGAATTATATAATCATTGACGTTTATAAAATTCTCTTTGAGTTGAGAAAAGTCAAAACAGATCCGACTTTCTACCACAATATTAATAAAATATACAAAAGAAGACTCAATCAGCTGCAAATGAGCTACACCTTCAAAGGAATATGTCAACTTAACAATATTTGTATGATCAATATTGGAAGCTATTCTATCATAAACATATATATTTGACTGATAGTCAATTCAGAACTAACAGCTTTCATTATTTATTATAAAAAGAATAAACGTCTTTGTGCATGGCTCCAATAATTATTATTGTTTAACTTTATTCTGTAGTTCCGCATAGACACATCAATCACTCAGTATTATCTAACTATCTATAAGCTAAATCAACTGTATTGACAGATTGTCCATACACCAATAACTTTGACTGAAATTGAACGTTTTAGTACGGTTTTACCGTAACGTTGAATTTTTATAACGTTATTATCATTTCAAGATTGATCAAAAATTGTAATTTGTATTTTCTGATAATAATAAGTGAAGTTGGCACAAAGTTCCTATAATTCAACTTTAATGGTTTGGAAGTCGTACTGACATATTGTCTAAAACTAGAATACCTAGAAATAATTAGCTGGTTTATGAGCTTTTCTAATGAAATAGTCAAAGCAAAGTGCCATTCAGTACAAAAGCTCCATAATCATAGAACAAGAGAGCATATCATGTGAGTTTCACAAAAACAAAAACCCAGTTATACCTTCATAAAAAAATTAAATATAGAACTGACATTCATAATCTGATTATAATATTCCAGAATCAGCTCTCTGGTACCAAAACTTAAAATGGTTCATTTTCATATAGGTAACGTTTCTTTAAAACTGTATCCACTGAAAGGTTCAGGAATCATACATTTGATCTCCTTAAAAATTGTATATTGAATCTTGTTATTTAGTTAATCATACTTATGTTCTTAATAGGTCTTGTATTCTTTTATTGTTGTTTTAATCACCCAAGGTTGGACAGAAGAGCAAGCTGTGAATCTAAGATCCTGACGATGTATTCATCAGAAATTGCATTAACCCTTTTGATAGGCTTATCAATATATATTATCATTATATAAGTAACACATTGAAACATGTTTTTTTTCGATCTTGACTGCACGAAATGAAAACCTGTATCTAATATTCGAACATTGTGTAACACAGTGGAAGAATATTTGAAGTGGAAATGAGTAGTGCAATGTTTTTTGAAAAATTGAAGGCATCAGGCAAACGAGGGCGAACCCTACTATAGTTATATGGGTGATGAGTTATACCACTTCGACTTTCGATAAAAAAAATTCTGATATGGATAAGTTCGGCAGGTCTCAAACCTGACAATAAAATGGTGGCTATTATGTGCCTGTCTGATCTGCCTGCTCGGAATCGCTCATGGTGAAATGGTAGAAATGATTTTCGATGAGCATCGACCATAAAAATATATATAGGAAAGGTAGAGAACGTCCACTTTTCTGTGATGTTCAAGAGAGGTCAATGCATTTGTAAGTGCAGTCACCAACCAGACGAATAGTTCTCTCATCTTATGTTTCAGATCTGAACTCCTAACATATGAACAATATTTCATGACAGTTCGATGATGTGCTTTGTTGATTATGAAAAGTGGTTCAGGTGTAAAGAAGCTCTTGTCTTGTAAGCATTCTTAGTTTCAAAAAGCAATGAAATCGCTATGTGAAACAATATTGATAGAAGATATATAGAAAGAAGTTAAATCATGTGCATCTGGGTCCTGGGAAGTGAATCAAAATACATCAGCCTTTTTTAGGTTTGACAAACCGTCAATCTGATAAGAGGTTTGTTTTGGTTCTTCTCAGAACCGGTCTGGAACGATTCTGCTCATGCGCATTGTCTTTAAATGGTTCACTATGCTCATGAGCAGTATCGTTTTAGGACGCTTCCAAAATTGTTATGAGGGCTACCGAAACAAAGATAAGATCAAATTTAATGAATGAGTATGTGAAAACAAAATTATAAAAAAGTTTTCAGTGGTTGGGACATAAGAATAATAATCGAGAATGTGCGATCATTTAATTTGATAATCGTTGAAGAATAAACTATCCAAAGACATTAAAGTGTTGATATGCTCTGCTTGAATGTATTTTAAGAAAAGTAAAATTTTTCGAAGTATTCACGCTCCAGATCGCTAGATATGCTAACGATTTCTGTAGCACGTTTTCGATTACCAAGATGTAAACAAAATCGCTATCTCGTGAAGACATGTAGGTCTCCTAGAGCGAAACCTATGTTAGTCATCTCATTCGATAATATTGTATATTGTGAAGTAAAGTTCCTTATCTTACTAACCGGACTTCTTTTCGTCGCAGTATCCACAACATGAATAAATTTATCGACATTGACAGTGAAAGCGAATGGGAAATACTGTAGTTATATCATCTCTCGTTGTGTTCAGTATTATATTATAGTATCCGTTAGTCTGCATATGTTTAGCCATAAACACTAGACAAACAAAAATGTCCAAAGATACCACAATATTTTACGAGAAATTATCACTGTTCTTTCATTAATACCTATCTGTCAAGAGAACGGAATGGAATTACTTATTTTAACTGTTATTTTTCAGAAATAAGTGAGAAAAACTCAAAAGTCCTTCAGAAGCTTTCAGAGGTATAAAAATATTTAGTGACCCAAATTAATCAACCAAAATTAGTGACATGCCCACTTCTATTCACATTATTGTTTATAGAATCTGAAGAGTGCAGATCGTAAATTATCCTGTTTAGATAGGTACTACAAGAAAGAAAAATTGCATTTTGTTCAGAAATTAAAAAACATACCTCATCTAAATAGGGGAACGGTGATTTATAAATTTCCATCAAATAGTTGAGAATCTTTGGCATAGAAAATATTCTTACCAATATATCAAGTTTTCATTTTCATGAAATATCGTCCAAGCCAGAAGAAAGATATTGGGAGAGCAAATATCAGGTATTACAAGGTATTTTCTATTTCTTGAAAAATTGTTACAGAAGTAAAAAATACGGCGTTGGATGTTATGTTTTACATATTTTTATCGAGAAATTCAGCGCAAAATGTCGGAGCTCAAAAAATTTCGAATAAAAGTTTTTTCTTCTATTCGTTTCTCACATCAGGAAGGAAACTCAAACTCAATTTTTCTGGTTTCTTCGATCAATCAGTGACCAAATTTTTCAGCCTAGGCATAACAAACATTACACAACTGCAAATAAATAAGTGGACACCTCGAATGCTAATATGTGATATAAATAAATCGGTTTCAGAGTTGATCAAAAAATGATGTATGTAAATCAATAGGTAGCAAAGGAGGACAAGGACCATGACGAAATTTCCACAATTATTATTCTTCAATTCAGATTCTCCTTACCCTAGCCACTTCTCACTGAACATCCAACGGCACTGACCCTCTAATCTTCTAATTTGATCACTCATAACGTGAAGCACAATAATTGAAAAAGTTTACCTGCGTTCTATAGTTATCGAATATTCATCGAATTTATTAAAATCGTTCAGTTCGTATAAACGCCATTGACATTGCTAATTGTTGCATAAATATTATACAAGCTGACGTATTTACCATACATAACCTATTGTGAAAATGTTTATTTATTTATACGAACTAAATTAGGAGATTAGATGTGTGAATAAATATCGAGAGAAATATAATTTACTAGACGGTCATTACAAAATCTATCCGACCGCGTTGAATACTAATAAATTAAATCATAAACTTGATTATTTTGTTACGAGGGATAGTTTGACAGGATTCACTTGATCATAACAATGCAGTTGAAAAAATATAGGTAATTTAAAAACATTTTTAATATTCAAGCATTTCATAGCTTCATGTCATGAATCTGAATCTATCATATCAAATTTAAAAATTTTGCATTTGAAGGTGCCTTAGATAATTCACAGTCACTATTTTCAATCCTCATGCAAGAGAATATGAGTTCGTTTTCAACAATATACCTTGGTATAGGACGAACGTTTTTTCAATATTTCCTCTCAAGAGCGCAAATGCTGTCACTTAATGACAATTTTGTGTTGAGGCTTGAAAGCGTCAAAGACTACTTTGAAAAATGGAAAAGCCATAATTGGACAACAATTTTAGAAAGAGAAATTAGTCTATCCAATTAGAATATCAAACATAGTTTGAAATGAATGTCTGGTATACTACGAGCAGAAAACAACTACTTTCCTGGTAAATACCACGCAGAACATTGAATTATATCTGCTCGTAATCCATGCAACGATTCACACTGTGAATGCAGATCGCAAATGTTTCTTTCTTCCTAAGACGTGACAAATTCACATCGGGACAGGCACGCCTAACAACCTACAGACCGGTTTCGGGCTTATTGGCCCTCATCAGTGCAGGGTAGTTATCCGAGTAGAGACCGTAAGATCTCCACTCGATGGCTTTTCCATTTTTCATTTATTAGCTTAGTCGAGCTATAAGCCACTTCCAAGTTCTGTGATTTGGGAGATTTAGTTCTGGAGTGTTTCTTTCTTCTGCCGCATGGTGTCGCCACTTCCAATTGTCTGTTGGAACGCGGCTCAGTGCGGTCAAATAAACGCGACGAAGGTGCATTGGGACAGGCAACGCTTCGAGTGGAGATCTTACGGTCTCTACTCGGATAACTACCCTGCACTGATGAGGGCCAATAAGCCCGAAACCGGTCTGTAGGTTGTTAGGCGTGCCTGTCCCGATGTGAATTTGTCACGTCTTAGGAAGAAAGAAACATTTGCGATCTGCATTCACAGTGTGAATCGTTGCATGGATTACGAGCAGATATAATTCAATGTTCTGCGTGGTATTTACCAGGAAAGTAGTTGTTTTCTGCTCGTAGTCTACCAGACATTCATTTCAAACTATGTTTGATATTCTAATTGGATAGACTAATTTCTCTTTCTAAAATTGTTGTCCAATTTATGGCTTTTCCATTTTTCATTTATTAGCTTAGTCGAGCTATAAGCCACTTCCAAGTTCTGTGATTTGGGAGATTTAGTTCTGGAGTGTTTCTTTCTTCTGCCGCATGGTGTCGCCACTTCCAATTGTCTGTTGGAACGCGGCTCAGTGCGGTCAAATAAACGCGACGAAGGTGCATTGGGACAGGCAACGCTTCGAGTGGAGATCTTACGGTCTCTACTCGGATAACTACCCTGCACTGATGAGGGCCAATAAGCCCGAAACCGGTCTGTAGGTTGTTAGGCGTGCCTGTCCCGATGTGAATTTGTCACGTCTTAGGAAGAAAGAAACATTTGCGATCTGCATTCACAGTGTGAATCGTTGCATGGATTACGAGCAGATATAATTCAATGTTCTGCGTGGTATTTACCAGGAAAGTAGTTGTTTTCTGCTCGTAGTCTACCAGACATTCATTTCAAACTATGTTTGATATTCTAATTGGATAGACTAATTTCTCTTTCTAAAGACTACTTTGTTAACCGCTTGTAGAAAAAATTATTGAACTCAATGTATCCTAAACTTCCATCAGTAACTTGAATATAAATCAAAAATAATAGTTACTGAAAAAGGTAAATTTCAATTATTATACTTCATTCTCTATGGTAGTTTGAGAAGCACCATCAGTATGAGTACACTTAGCGTTGACTCTTATACAAACAAAAGTACAGGCTGCTCGTAATTCGAACTTTATACGATATCGCTCAATAATCTGAAAAAGATTATCCTTCTAGTGTTTTTTGTGTTAAAACCAATCAAGTTAATATCGATTTACAATAGAAACATATGAACAGTTCAACAGTTTTTTGCGAGAAATTCAAAAATTATACACCATTTTGTTTTCATTACATTGTCGAATTGTCAAAGTTCAAATTTTTTAGTGTCACATTTTCCAGAAGCCGCTTCTGATGTAGTTTCATGCGAATTCAAATTCCTTCGAATAAGTATGAATCGAATATATTTTCAACGTTCCATAATTTCGTTCACACATGCATGAATGCAAAAATAAAATTTTCCTCTAGAAATCATGTGGCTTTTCGGAATACTGTCTTGTTTATTTAACTGGTATTTAAGTATGTTTGTATTGAGCATTGAAAGTTTGTTGTAAATCTGTTAAATCGTCTGCTGAAGTATTATTTCAATAGCTGAGAAGAAAGCTGTGTGCGTGTATTTTCGTCTATGATAGAAATTCTCGGAAAAATATTCTGTATTCGTACATTTCAAGGTAAACATATTCTGAAATCATCGCTATGTCAAGTTTCGAATCAATATTTATAACGTATAATAAAAAGGAAAAAATTAACCCCAAATATAATTATCTATATAGGTTTCACAGTATTAAGTATCTTTTCAGTTATACTGGTTATCTATATGGAAATATAGAATCTTCAAAGATTTAAACAAAATTGAGCCGGAAATAATTATCATCATTTAGATATAATAATATATAATAGTTCTTCTTTATTTTCTCTGATGTTGAAATATACAAGTGATTTGACAGGATCGATTATATTTTTACAGGTGTTCATTCTTGGTCTGGGATTATAGAATATTGAAGATGTTTTCATAGCATGTACCGAGGCATGTACCTATAAAGAATTTCCAATCTATGTTGTTTGACTGAAATATATATGTATGACAAGATGCTACCAACAGATTATATAAGTTGAAAATCTGCGAAAGTGAATGAACAAATATTATCCAATTATGCAAATGATTTGGTTTGGCCAATGTTAATGACCTCTTCTAGGATCATTGAAATGTAACTCTCAATTTCTTACGCGACGGAATCTAGGTCACACATACTGATTGGAGAACAGGTTTACAGTATTTTTCACTTAGATAGGTACATTATTGTATTTTGAAAAAATCATATTCTGAGTGTTTCGATACTAGAACATCGTCCATGGTGGGGGAGAAGTGAAAATAAATCCATAACTTTGTATGATAAACAAAAAACATATAATTTATAAAGCGCCACATTAGTCCAAGTTTTTTGTCATTTCTTCATCAAGGATTCTGACTTCAGTTTTTTCAGGCTGAAAACAATGCAGCGGATGTTATAGTTATGACAACCATAAGATGCCTAGCAGTATTGTACTGTTATTACCAGTTTTGCAAGTTACAAAAGCTAGGATCGAAATACATACTGGGTGAGTGAGCATTCTCGAATTTTCAAGTGTAACTTTCAATTATTTAAACAAAACGGTCTGCTCCTCAGATATAATATTGAATATTCTCGAAGAAAGTGAAGAGAAAATTACTCAATGTCACGGTCTTTGGGTAACACGACGCAGAGAAAGCAACTGGGCATTGCTTTTATATGCTCTACAATGAGCTATTTTCAAGGAGATTCCTTAAAGTATATTCATCAATAAGTGTATTCTCTTCTTCTTCAAGAGTTGCATATGGTTCAAAATCAAAGTGTATTTATCCAAAGAGTATCTATTTATGATTTGGTAGTGTGAATGGCAAATAACGTTGTAATAATAATGTATACAGCAAATCTTCTGTTAAAGTGTTAAATAGGTGGAAACAGCTTAATATAACTGAAAATTGTGTAAGATTCATTGATCTAGAGCATATAAAGTCGACTTAATGGTAATTCTGCTGAAAATATGAGCTGCTTCAAGTGGACATCATTGAAAAACACCGGAACTGCCTGCAGCATAATTATTGTTTTTTTTTCAGGTATAGCAGGCCTATTCACAGTATTCTCAAGTTTCATTTTCACCTCAACCGTACTGAATATCCTGAGAATAAATATGGCTGATCTGAAGTAAGTGAAACTAACACAATTACGTACCATATAATCTTTATTTTACATTGATTTTTTTTTTCAGAGATGCTTTATTTTTCTTCCTTCTTCTGATAGATTTATCAAAAGCTGCAATGTTGGCTCAATTTGCTCTTAACGCCTCCAGTCAAACTGAAGTCAAGAGCAATATAGCTAAAGGAATGGCAGTTTTGGGACCTACCATAACCTTGGACACTATTGTGGAAACTCTCGTTATTGGAGTAGGAACTCTATCAGGTAATGATTAAAAAAAGCTGCAACAATAAACTCAGCTAGAAACTTATTTCTTCGACTAAGACTTTCTTTTCAGGAGTTCATCGTCTTGAGATGTTGTCTTGTTTCGCTTGCCTCTCCGTTTTGGTAAATTACGTGGTTTTCATGACCTTTTATCCTGCATGTTTATCATTAATATTGGAGGTGAGCAAATAATTGATTAGATTTTGCAATAACAATTATTAGTCTATAATCAGAGACACTATCGTTCACTTTCGAACAAACGGTGTTTGATCAAAAGAAAAAACTCGACACCATATAATACATAGTGGAAAAGGAAAACAATCGACCGATGAAAGTCTTCTCAATAAGAATCGTTTTATTACTACACCAAGTACGAAACTAAGAGTAGCAAGAATAAAATAATGTTCAATTTTGTCATTTTTAATATCAATAATTCGATTAAGTAATTTAATTTCGTATTTCACAGTTGTCCCGTACAACAATTATCTATGGTAAAAAGCAAAACCTTATATCCAAGGCATTCAAGGAAGAGGATCACAAATCTAACCCAGTAGTTCAAAGAGTGAAACTGATTATGTCAGCTGGTTTGATGTTGGTTCACGCACATAGGTAAGATTTCAAGAAAACATGTGGTTGATTGATTCTGGAGTGAATTGGTTTAATTGTTATATTGAAACTATCTCAATGTATGCTGAATCATTTCATAGTAGTTAGGAACAAATTTGATTCAACCAGCCATTATATTTTTCAAAGGAATTTATATTTAATATTGAATCATCCTCATCATAATTAAGAGAGGATTGTGAGAGTTTTTTCGAATACCTATGAGATTTGAATAGTGGCATTATTCACATTACAGCGATGTCAATAAGTTGAATGTGAGAGTTGTTAATACTGTAATTTTTTCCTCTTTCATTAAGTTCATCACATGAGAGTGAAATTAACAATCACCAACATTTTACAAGAAATATTGTGACCCGTGTGGGGTTCACAATTATATACAATATGATATTTTGATTAGATGATTCTGCTCTTGAGATGCAATGCCACACACAGCTCACAGTCAACTTTTTCAAATGATTGTTGTCGAATGCTTTTTGAGTAGATTGTTCTGAGAATTATTCATGACCTGATAATAGAGAGTATGTGCTTTTTCAGCAGAATAGAATACCTACGTTAGACTTCAAAATCTCAAAATCGACTATTCATAAAACCAGAACCTCCTTTTCTTTATATAGGAGCATTGATTGTACTTTGGTATGGGGAAAACATTTAAATTTCAATGAATGGTTCTGAAAATAACTCGATTGTTGAACACCCTGCTTAATATTTACAAGCTCTTGACCTTTTCTCAACTTATTTTTACCACATATTGTTACCCGTGAGATCGTTGAAAGATTACAAAGAAGTGATCGAATCATGGGTTTCCTTAGTAATAGACTCAGTTCATCCATTCGGTTTCTAGTCGTTGGCCGTTCAAACAAGAAGACACTGATGACGTTGGCTCTCTTGTAGTTGAACAACATTTGACACATAACCGCACTGAGGAAACAGCTTTGCATGGATATATTATGAAGTAAGTGCAATTTCAATACTGACATCATTATTTTCTGAACTTTCATCGATTCATAGTAGGCTGGAACGAAAAACATAAATCTGGCAATTTTCGAATATGCATACAATCTACTCAAATTCGATTGAATAATCACCAATTATCAGCAGTAAATACCACAAGTGATTGAATTTTCGCGATACGGCTGTTGATTTATTTCATCAGTTGAGTTATGAAATGAAAAAATGACTTATGAGAAAATCCAATCATGACTGTATTAGACTATTTCATAAACAAAGCGGATGGTTGACATTGATTAATTCGACAGAATTTATCCAAAATCTGCTCATTTTGAAAAGCTTGCACGTGATTATTTTCATTTGACGTTTAACTGTCACATACACAAATCAGAAAACACCGAACTTGATAGGCCAATCAGAGCCAAGAGTCAAGTTTGTGTTATCGATAATCCGAACTTGATTGATCCTGATTGGTTCATTTGGCAAGTGCGTGAAATAGTCCACCCAATAATTTCGTTTCGAAATTATGCGTACATAAATATGAATATCTATTTCCTAAATTGATTTGAATTTTAGATATACCCAATGATGTACTGACCCTAATACTGAAAATCTATTTGATATATCGCCTAAGCCTTTGATGAAATATTTCAATAGACATATGATGACTTAGAAATATAGTTTAGCGTGTACTTAAAAATAAGCAACGTTCCAACTGCACCAAAATAAGAAATTTTACCCTTTTATTCCTCAACATCATTCCAGATGGGTGGCCCTCAGTGCTGACCATATTGTGATTCTGATACTTCTGCTAGCTCTGGTCATCAAATTCATTTTCTTCGAGAACAAAGAAGAATTTGTTGATATAATAAAAGTTTCCATGTCAAAAAATTCGAACAAAGACAATGAGCTGAACCGGGAACTGAAGCAGTGGCCCCAGCCTGAGCCTGAGATGTCTATTTTCAAGAATACTGAAACGTTCTTCCTGGGAAAAAGTGACCATGACAAATCTGACAAATCGAATGGTACGTACAAACTTTTGAACTCATAATAATATTTTTTCGTCTGGGATGCAAACTTGATAATAATATATAGACACATTTCAGGTGTAGAAAAAGAAAATAAGGCTGTACAAACATGCCACTTCGACTATGACCAGAAGGAATCGCCATCAGTGATATCAGCAGACGATCAAAAACATGAAAAGCCGTGCAGGTCACTGGAAGAGTGTCTTTCAATCTACAACAATTCAGATTTAGGAGCTGTTTCATTGACAGATGAAGAAGTGATTCTTCTGGTTAAGCACAGGTGCATCGCTGCCTATCAGATCGAGAAGGCTGTGGAAGATCCGGAGAGGGGGGTGGGAATCAGAAGGAAGATATTGGGAAACCTGGGAAACTTTCAGAGTGCTCTGAGTGATCTTCCCTACAGGAACTATGACTACGGAAAGGTAAACATCCTCTTTTTTAATCTCAGGAAGAAGTCCATGGCATCTCAAAACCATTAGATTTAATATTTTCTGAACAGGATCAAGTAGAATAAGAGTTTCTTTTTAATGATAGGTACTCTAAAGTGTTGCGATGCAATTCCAGACAAGCTTGGAGCTCATCTTGCTATAGCTCATCAGTGCTTTCAGGGCAGCCTGGTGGCTGATTGAAAACTAACATATACCTCTCGATATTGATCGGTTTCCTGCTGAACACTTCTGTTTCGATACCATCTGGAGTTTTTGAGACATCTGTGTGTAGATATAGTTGAGAACTCCATTTCATCAAGTACCTATATACCTCTCTACTGGTTCTCTTACTCTAAATGAGAGCAGATGAGTGGGAAATGCTATGTTGATTGAGTTTTCTAATGCTGATTCAAATAATGCAAAATAACTTTTAACAATGAATCGTTGAATCCACAGAGGTTTCAGAGAGCATCAATGTTACATACTAAATTTGATGTATAGGTATATACCTACGTAATTTTATCATCCAAAATTAGTTTATATTTTCTTCTACAATAAAGAGACAAACATGTGATTTTCCAGGTCATGGGTGCTTGTTGCGAGAACGTCATAGGCTATATGCCTGTCCCAGTTGGTTATGCAGGTCCATTGCTTCTAGACGGTCGAGAACTGTACGTTCCAATGGCTACAACTGAAGGCTGTCTAGTAGCCAGCACTAACCGAGGGTGTAGGGCATTGAAAAACACCGGCGTCACAAGTAGCATTGTCGGTGATGGTATGACCAGAGGACCTGTCGTAAGGTTTCCTTCTCTTGTTAAAGCTAGGTGAGTAACTTCCCTTGTTCTGATAGAGGGGTTGGAGAGGTACCAATAACTCTGATTGTTTGTTCTCAGTGCTGCCCTGAAGTGGATGGAATCGCCTGAACATTTCGCGAAAATGAAAGCGGACTTTGACTCGACCAGTAGGTTCGCAAGGCTCAGTAAAGTGTTGATCAGGATAGCTGGAAGATATTTGTTCATAAGATTCGTAGCAAAGACAGGAGACGCGATGGGTATGAATATGCTTTCCAAAGGAACTGAAATTGCACTCAAACAAGTGCTTAATGAATTTCCGGATATGGAGATTTTGAGTCTCAGCGGAAACTTCTGTACTGATAAAAAACCAGCTGCAGTTAATTGGTAAGCCATTTCAATTTGTTCCATTCGTGTTTTAAATTTCCATATCTCTAGGGGCAACTGTTTTTGTGTATTCACAGCCACACTTTTTGCGTTTTGCTCTTCACGTTTCGCCTTCTGATTGGTGAAGCAAAATTTGGAATCGAACTGACGCAAAAGCGCATTCACAAGAAAAACTATTTTGCTTTGTATTTAAATGAGCATAACCTCTACTTTTATGAAGAAAAATCAGATTTCCAATTTTTGTTTCTTGACTATCCACAATGTAATGAATAATGATATCCATGCAAACAAGAAGTGACGAAAAGTGCTTCTTCTTTTATACCAGCATGAAAAGAAAAATCTGCCTTAATATTGAAAGGACGGGTATTTTCCATTCAGTAGATGAAATAACTAATGAAAGCAAATAATAATCTCGTTTTTTCACATCGAGGTGAGAATAGACGCTATCAAAATCAAACGAGAGTTTGGCTCTAGGATATAGTTATCCCCGGGTCAGCTAACCCCTCGGGATAACCCTCCATTGATTAACCGGGCCTTAGTATGACAGTTGATAATATTTCGAATCAAGATAATCATATATCGATCACTGTATTTTCACCCCAAAGTCGACTCGTATAATGAGGAACGGTTATATCTTCAATTTGCCAGCTAAATTGCCATAACATAAGGAAATTGATTTTCAGGATTGAAGGAAGAGGCAAATCCGTAGTTTGCGAAGCGATCATTCCCGCCAAAGTCGTGACCTCCGTATTGAAAACGACAGTCCAAGCCCTAGTCGATGTCAACTACTCGAAGAACATGATAGGCTCCGCCATCGCAGGCAGCATAGGAGGGTTCAACGCGCATGCGGGGAACATTGTGACAGCCATCTTCATCGCCACGGGCCAGGATCCAGCTCAGAACATCGGGAGCAGCAACTGCATGACCCTCATGGAACCTTGGGGCCATTTGGGGGAAGATTTGTACATATCCTGCACGATGCCTTCGATAGAGATAGGCACAGTAGGAGGGGGCACCATACTGCCTGCGCAAGCGTCCTGTCTAGCGATGCTCGGAGTGAAGGGGGCCAATGTCGAGTGCCCTGGGGAGAATGCGAACCAGTTGGCCAGGATCGTTTGTGCGCTAGTACTTGCTGGGGAACTGTCGCTGATGGCTGCACTAGCTGCTGGCCACCTAGTCAGGAGCCATCTCAGGCATAACAGATCCACCACTGTACTGCCTGGGAATGCCAGTTTAGCATCTCTCATTGAAAAGAACGACGTTAGTCTCACCTCACCTTGTCAGGACGTTATATGATTCATTTCAAGCATTGCCAACTGATTGAGAAAGAATCTGTAGTGAGCCGGGTAATCTGGTCAGTTCAATGAGATGAGATCATAGGTTTTTTGACAGAAAAACCCAGTGCATGGTACCTTCAACTTGAGAAACTATATTTTCGGTAATGTTTTGAAGGAAAACGACTTTCTATCATTGGTTCTGTGGACATTTTTCATTGAGGTTGATATGAAAACTATTTTGCACAATTTTTTGTTTTAGTTGAAATAACATTTTGACGTGTCACCCACACGTTCTCAAAAGGCACTTTCAGGAACTTACCCGGATCACAAGTCGGGTTACGAAAAACGACCCTGGGTTAGTAATCGAGGCAATGCAAGTCAGGTAAACGCAGGTAAGAGAACGTGCGGGTCAGGGATCGTGTCAACCCGAGTAAGTTTCCGAAAGTGCCTAAAGATGTCAGGTTGTATTGGATTTACTTACAGTGTCACTGTAGATTTACTGAAGGTAATGAGGCTATAATCTGCATTACCAAATAAGTACCTGTATGGTGGAAATACAGCCCACAAATCGCAAGATGATCTTTTTTCTTCTCCATCAACGGTTCGAGTTTCCAGAGGCGATGTTGAAAATATAATGAGATTATATTATTCGAATTCGATATCGAGAGATTATATATACTATTTAATATTAGACGAAACTCTTAGAGTAGACCTGATTAAATGACTATCAGATTTCTTCTCTAATTCTGACAATGCTTTTTTGTTGTTTTTTAGTTATTTAATTAGATAGGTATCTTTTGTCTATTTTATGTTTTGTGGATCATATCGATGTTTGTGCCAGGTGTCTAGTAGGAGTATACAGGGTGATGAATCGAGATTGAATATTGCTTCGGATATTATTTAGATAATTTTACAATTTCACTTCAGTGATATCGAAAAGTAGGTAAGTACTGGTTCAATTGCAATATAATTTTTCATGAAAATTGTTTTGTCATAATTGGCTCCCATGATCTAGAAAAAACATCATTATTTTTTGAGTTACGTACTTTTTTGAATCAGTATTTGTTTGAATAGATATCCTGGGGTTAGGGCCTGATTTGACTCACCCTGTATATGCATGTTCTCTCAGGTCGACAATAATTAATATGAAATAAGTAAATGTGACATGGTCTTTCAACAATTAAAAAATATATTGTAAAATGTGGTAATAATAGAGAAACCATCTCAAAATTCTACACGTCGTGCATATTTTCAAGATCACGTAAGAATAATAAAGTGATTCAGACGTCTTCCAAATTGTTCTACAGATATCTAAGATACATTTTATACCTAATGTGTTCAGTGATATTAAAATAATTTTGCCATCAGGTATATATGAATATAGTTGTTATTGAAAACCAAGTTTTTTTGTTTATATTTTCATATATTCAGAGATGACTGGTCTAAAATATTTAGCTGCCAATATTTTGAAAGGGATTTTATGAATCCCGACTGACTGGAATCATCCATTGCGTCAGAAAATATTAATTCAATAATACACTAAAAAAATATGTTGATATTTCATCTCTTCAGAAGTTTCCACTAGGTATCTTGAAATTACGACTGGCTAACAGGGCATGAAATTGCCTATTTTGATTTTCTTCAAGATTTCAATACACATGAGTAATATATATCGAGAATGAAATTTTTAAGAACACATAGGATTATTTTGAATAAAAACCATGTACCATTTCGATCGAGATTAATATTTTGAGTAGGGTTGATGAAAAAAATCAATTTTCTAAGAATATGCCACTATAAACAATTGACAAATGAGTTTTCACGAAAATGAAGTATTATTAAGCTACAATAATTGAATATTCTGGAGAGTATCTGACTAACATGTGACTATAGCATCAAACTGAATTTTGGTCAATATAAACTTGCAAAACAACAACAATATCACAATCCCTAGAGTAAGGCAATGATTTAGAGAATAAGAGAAACAATGAGGTGTCTATCAGTGTTTTAATCAACACTACTTAAAATATAAAACATGTATGTCAATCAAAATGATGATATTTTTGTATGCATAATAATCCTCTCAGTGTGCCTACAAAACATAAAGGAGTATCAAGAGTATTGAAATATTGAGAAAAAATGTATATTCAATTCCAAAACTAAAGGAAGCATTTTGGTATAGAAGTTTCGACAAATCCACAAACTGATGTATTTTCAATTCATTTCTTGCTTGGTATTTGATGAAAGTATCTAGTTCATTGGTTTTTGTATAATTCTTCTAATGACTCCATCTTCTTGATTATGAGTGTGTCTTGGTCATTACATGTATGTATACTGTATCTCACTTCATCATTCACCTAGACTGCCTTGCTTTCGATTTTCTTTATTGATACATGTATTGGATCACCAAGTTATAAGTAAAATCCTTGCAGAAGTACCTACTATTCCAAATATATTTCACTTTATACAAGTACATTGTAAATAACTGTCTGTGATGGTCAACTGAGCTTTTCAATTGGTTTTATCTAAAACAGGTTTTGTCGCTTGTTTTCAAACATACACTGTTGAATGGTTATTTATTTTTTGTAATAAAGAATTATTTTCGAATAATCTTTTTTTATATTTTTATCATCTCTCAAATACCCAATACCTAAGTTGGCAATACCTAAGTTAAAAAACGTTAGTTATAAAAAAACTACAAAATAAGAAATGGCATTATTTATATTTTATCCAAGTTCAAAATTCTATTTCCTACATCTTTTCAAAAGTCTCTTCATAAGGACAAGTTGTGCACTTTCTGTGATATTCATCGTTTTCCTCATCATATGTTTCAGGTCCAAATTTATGTACATGTGGCCCTGCTGTGGTGCGGTCATACAAACTACTGCGCATTCCCTTTCTGAGCTCTTTCAAATGTTTCTCATACTTCTTCGATTTTGCCATAACTTTTTTTTCTTCTCTTAATGTTCGCTCCTCCTCTATTTTTTCTTCACTGCCCCAGACTTCCAAAGCCCTTTTCTCAACCTATAATGAATTCATTTATAATAAATGAAATACTTCTATTCAGAGTGGAACTTGACTCTTACTTGAAGTCTCAAGTACAATTTCATATCTCCCCAACGTGAGTTATGTGGATTTTTTTGTTTAATAAACTTTAGGATGGGCTCCCTCTTATCTATATCACAATCCTTTAGTAAGTAGGATTCTTTGGCCTCCGTTTTTGTAATTAATTTGTGCATATCTGGATCCCTAGCATAGGTTTAAACATTGAATAGGAAATATATGGGTGTCCCAGAATGCCTGTTCCAAATGGCATTTTGAAAGATACAAAATTTAAATGCTCACAACCTGTTATTCTTTCAAGGGCCTTTAATTCAACTAAATGAAACCCAGAAATAATTTCCGGTTTAACCGGAAGTACTTTTACTCTCTATTTCGAATAGCAACCTGTAAATCGGAAAAAAATATACAAGGTGTTATTTGAAATAAAAAGGTTCCGGTTAAACCGGAAGTGACTCCAGATATTCATCTTGCTCAAATAAAGGGTCCTGGAATGTGTAGTAGATGAAACAACTTCAAATTTGTAATTTTTGAATTGACAGAGAAATTTTATTGGAACAGGTGTAATGGGACTGCCTGTATAAATAAATATGTGCATGAACCAGATAGGCTAGGTAAGTCTATGGCATACATGGGATGAGAAAATTTGTTTTTTTTTTTACTGAAATGGACATCATAAACAAGTTCTCAATCATTTCTTCAGCTCATACTTTTTGATGTTCACCATATCAGTTGAAAACTGTGTTTGCCACATCTGAAAAATTCATATATGAAGTTAACCATGGACTGTTGTGAAATTTTCTTGAGAAGAATAATAAGTGGTTTTGATATATAATTCGCAGATATGTAAACACAAGGTATAATTTTTAGTGGGTTACTCATCTCTGTATTCTCTGTATTTGTTGAAACAGAAAATGCTATAATTTCTGGTTAAACAAAGTTATGGAAAGTTTTACCAAGGTTTGTGGGTCATCCAGTTTATATACATATTAGAATAATAGAATGGTGAACTCACTTGCATATGTCACAACATTTAAATTCAAAGTTGTCAAATAACCAAGAAGTTGCAAAAGGTTTATCACAGGTTTCACAGAATGGTCTATCACATTCAATAATTGGAGCATCAAGTTCCTTCACAAGGTTTTCCTGAACATAGAATATATATTAAACACATACCCTTCCATATATAATTCATTATAATACTCACAAATTCTTTGTCATCTGAAGTTTCCTCAAGCAAAAAACCTCCACCGGTATCTTTAAATTTGGTAGCTCCAATTTTGATTGTGGTAGTATCCTCAGAATAAACTGTCCTGAAAATAACCAAAGTCAATTTTGAAAATATTACATATAGGTTTGTAAGTTATTACCCTTTTGAATATGGGTGAGATACAAGCTTACTTCTTTTCAATATTATCGCCTTTTGCCTCTTAATTTCAATTTGCTTTTTTATAGCTGCAGATAATTCCCCGTTTTCTTCTGACATTATATTCACCTGCGTCCCCTGTTAACTTTTTCTATTTTTTAAAATTCACTGATGATGTGCTTGTAATATAACAGTACAACCAACAACCAAAGTTGCAATAAAATAAAATAATAATATTCAAAAAATCAAAAATACCAAACTGACACTGACACCATCTGACACTACTAATAGCGAATCCCATTGGTAAAACCAGTGTTGCTCTAATTTTGAACTAGTTTTGCACTGACACTGCCTTCGTTTTGAACTGGTGCAATCTCAATGGGACGATCTCCGACCGTTTAAAATTTCAGATTAGTTAGGTTAGGTTTTCGAATTTCGATTTTAATATTATTCAATTCATCAATTCTGTTTTCAATATAATAAAAATGGATCATTCGAACAATTCCAGTAGAAGCTTGTACATCAACCTGTAAGTACTTTACCACTTTATACTCATGATATATTATCAGCTGACAATTACCCACTCTAAAAATTATTGGCGGTTGTCAATCTGCTTATGCTCCATTTAATTATATATGTTTTTCATTCACAGATAATGTTGTACTCATCAAATTATATTATTGACTTTTTCGAAATCATTGGACCCGCCATTTTTCCAGTGCACTGAATCGCGCACGACCTCCTAAAGCAGGTGCGAAAATTCTTGCACTGAGTGCAAAACTAGCCGCACCAGTTATTCAATGGGACACAAGAACTACAACTGATTATACCAATGAGACGCGCGATTTGCACTCAGTGCGCACTAGTTTTACCAATGGGATTCGCTATAACAGTGACAAATTTAATCATCAAGCCGAGCTTACCGCCTCGCCGCAAAGCTCGCTTAAAAGGAGGGTCACGGGCCGAACTTTCGACCATTCCGAAAGAGGTCTCTGGGATGACCACATCGTAAATAAATAATCATACGCCAGAAAAGCCAGTAGAAACCTTCACGTCCATCTACTCTTTCCAATTCGCGTTAGTCAGAAAGCGTTCTCAACAGGTGTCACCCCAAAACCTCATTTACATTGAAAATTACTGGGTAATATTGTTTTCGTCAGGACCGCATTGAGGAATATTATTCTTTATACTGCATATATACTGCAATCATTTTTTCAAATCCATTTATATCGAGAACTCGTAAGATATAAATATTGGATAGTATAATTATTTCAAAAGAAATCTTATTATTATTGGAAGACAATAACTCGAGAATTACCAACTTCATATTTTCGAGAAGGTTTTCCAAATAATATGGTCACAGCATGGAAATACACCAATGAATCCTCGTAGCTCTCATTTCGAAATCACAATGAAATACAAGGCCAAGCGATTTTGGTTTTGGCGATACTACCGGTGAAAAATCTAATGTTATTAATGGTCAATTTCAATTTAGATTGTGATTCGATCAAAATTTAACCAATAACAAAATGGCAAGCCAAAATCACTTGGCAATAAACTGTGCTTGATGAATACAAAATTTGGTAATTGAAACGAGATGTATGGTTTTTATAGGAAATTATGTATGGAACTTGGTGTATTTAGGGCCAGAGATTGAGGTTTGCACAATTGATCCATCAAAAACTATTGTTTGAAAAGCCAAAGGTAGGTATATGTAATCAAAATCTAACCTAAGGAGCGAAAATGTCAGTTCATGATTTTGATTTAACTTGATTGAGATGATTCATCTGTGTAGTTTTATTGGACGCCTCAATCCTAAAAATCCACCTATGATGAAAAAAGTACATTCATGTCAAATAATATCCACCCGTTAGAATACTCAATCTGCTTTAACTGTGATCTCAAACATGACGTCAGAGCGTTTTCTTAGGCACCTGCCTGGTTCTGTGAGAGACAGAGATACATTACAGAATTACCCTAGTTCATCTTATGCAAAAACCCTAAGAAGGCAACGCAGTGACGTATTTGATAGGATCACTTCGTAGCATGGGAAAAAAAACCTTGCAAAGTATAGCAGCACATCTTCCTTACTCCTTACTCATACAAATTCTACGAGGGTTGCTTTGCAACTAAGTTGGTGGTTAAAAACACTTTTCAAACACTTTTTCAAACATCAACTTATCTATGTTTTTTCCACTGTGCTCAAAATATCCAAGAATGTTCAAAATATTTTAGGATCTGAAAATTATCCGCTGTTCGAAAACAAACTAGAAAATCATTGAGATTGTATCTGAGTACAGACCTGCAACGAATCTCCGACAATTCCTACCAGCATCTCCATTGATGCCAGTATTGCCAGTTAGCGGATAATTATTTGATTCCCGGATCTTCTGGGACTGTAGCGTAGCGGCCTTTATAATATACATACACTAACATTATGATATTATGATTATTATTTATCCCTCAGCTAAATTCGAGTCATGAATTCCATTTGAAATATTGCATGAATATTATCGAACGTTAATCCATAATTTATAAAGTAATTTGAAACTATTAATTACAATGTAGACTTTTTCGTTTCCAAGAAAGATATTCTTCGAACTCATATATTTATTTTGATATGTGACAATTTTAACAATTCCGTTTCCGACACCGAAATTAGCCTCCTCACAAAGAATCTGATAGTAGGAATAAGTGGTGATGGTCCAACTCTCCTTGGTGCTGATCCATACATTTGAAATATTTTCAGCGCTATCACCTATCGGGTTGTCAGAAAATATCTCAATACCTTTATGCCTATCATTGCATTTTTGGATTGCTATATTTTCAATTGTTATTGAAATCAGGAGCTTTTTATCGCAAACAAAAGCGTTTGAGAGTAGAAAAAAAATAAGAAATAATTGGATTCATAGATTCATGGCAAAATGCATATTTTGTTTGATTTAATGATTTTTCGATTGCGAATTCATTTTAAATCAAGGCTACTTCTCTCGTATTCACAATAATTCGATATATGTATATGCAAAAATAAATTCTAATTGATTTATTTGGTGTGATATTTCTGTACCTGAATACGCGATATTCAGGTATTGAATTTTCAAATCTATTTCATAAGATTCAATATGATAGGTATACCTTCCTAATGATTTTTCCATTGAATATCTCGGCCATATCTCAAGATCATGAAATTGCTATCGGAAATAACATGTCTACTGATCTCATATCTCACCAAGTTTACGAAGTCCCTTATTAGGTTAACAAAATAGTTGAAAAAGTAGAATCCCCAATAAATTTATTGTGAGATCAGCTACCTATCCTTCCGAAGATTGAATTTTTAAATTTGTAATTCTTTTCTTCATCGAGATTTTTGTGTATATTTAAAACTGAGTCTGAACACGAAAATCATCGTTTGGAAATTCCTATTTTGCAATTTTTCTTCAGTTGGTGCTCATTTTTTCAGTTGTTTCTCACAATTCATAAATTGCACGAGAAGAGTGAAGGGCAATACAAAATAATATGTGGTGATTTATGGTAATTTATGCAACAAGCGCTCAGAGCATCTATTGATTGGTTTCTGCGCGCCGAACGGTTTCATTGAATCTGGTCTACTCCATACCGTATACGAGGAACGAATGAACAATAGGGTTCGTTTTCATCCATGATTCCTCGTTACATAACATATGAGTTTTTGAACTATCCCTATATATTCAATATACCTATTCCACTGAGATTGGAAATAATATAAAAATATAAATCAAAACAGTGTTCCGCAAATTTTCATTCGATCTTGAATTTTGTATGCAGAGTCGATTGATTTTCATACTTACTTATACTATATTCAACACATTCAATTTTTAGATTTTAAATAATATACGAATCATTATTTCTTGAATAAATTCTGTATGTGGGGTCGATTGTGAATCGAGAATTTACCTATATACGTATAATATGTGAATTCACAAGCAACCACGATATTCGCATTTCAAAAGTCGAAGAATAGAACCTAGATTTATAACTCGGAAAAGAAAGGCAATATAGCGAATACTTGTTCTCGCCACTGAATTCATCTGAAAAAAATAGATGACTTGTAAATTTTTTCATATCTTCTATAGTTATAAACTTTGAGATCTGCTAACGCTGTCTTTTCTGAGTTGAGTGGAATCAAAATAATATCCTATTGTTCATTACTCACTGTCACACGATAGTATTTGTGATGCAATTTCTACTTGGGTTCGCTAATTCAAACACTCAGTACAGGGCAAACAACTCCTCAAAAGAGCGTACACCATATTTAAAATACTTGTAATTAAGGTATTTAAAAGCTATTTGTGATTACTTAAAATAATTAGCAAGTATTTAGAAGTATTGAATATACTTGAAAGAATTGAAAATATTTAGAAGTCATGAGTAGATTTTCGAAACATTTAAGGGTAATATTGGTAATACAGCAGTATTTGATAATAAATAGAGGAATTAACAAGTATTCAAATCTATTTCAACAACTTAAGAACTATTTAATGATATTTATCAAGGAATCAAAAGACCTGGAATATAAATCAATATTGATTTTTTCTTATTATGAATAATAAAATTGAAAATTAATTTATGTCGATAACAGAGATAGATATACTATAGCCGAGGCAAATATATTCAGTATATCTTTTATACTCCGAAAATCCAATATTATAATGTAATAATATGGTGTTTGTTTTGAAATTTCAAAGTTGGTTTAGTAACACTAGATCTGGCAACAGGATAGCAGTAAAAATATTTTCAGAGGCTTTCCTATGCCTTTCAAAATTTAAAATGACAGAAAGTATTAACAATCAGCAATACTACTGGTGTAATAATATAATAATGATTTTTATGATTATTCTTCAGAAGTAAACAACTAAAGTTCAAAAAATACGTTTTTTCTCGCCTGAACTGAGAAGTGAAAAAAAAATATCAGTCATGGAAGAATGATCACAAGCCGTCGGGACGCGAACGGGTAAAAATCCTAACCGACATCGGAGCCGATATCTGATATTTCAACGTGCATCTGATATATTTAAAGGATTTAAAAATGTATTTAATGTACTGGAGATGTAATTAAAGCACTTAAAAAATATTTAAAATAAAGAAAAAGGATTTAGAAAGTATTTGAAAGGTAATTGAGAAATTGAAGACGTAATCAAGAGACTGAAAAAATAATTAACAGGTATTTGAAATAATTAAAAGTATTTAAGTACTTAAAAATTCAAGGTGTACACCATATTTAAGAGTTGTTTGCCCCTCGACAAAAACTAAACAATTTATTCCACTAACTATACCTAATATATAAATATACATAGTTCGATAAACAATAAGTCACTACCCACACTATTCAAGTATTCACTTTGAACGCTATTCGCTTTCTCGTATTTTAGATAAGACTAGGATCTCCAATTGTCGCAACGGGCCACGGCAATAAATCATCCGCTAATTATTATGTCGGCATCTTTTTGATAATTAGCCACCGCGCTGCCGAGATGAAATGATTCCGATTTCACGGAAAAAATCCGTAACTATTCTCTTATAGATTCATCATGTATTTTCGAAATAAACAACGAAAGATGTACAAATTAAATTAGCACTTATCTTATTGGAAAAACAATCACCAAACATTTCTTTTATTTCCTAAAGAATTCGATCTTTGCATTTTACCTTACTCGTAAATTACTAAAATAATGAATATCGAATGCAAATAGTAGTCCCAAGAAGATCCGGCAACCCTGCAATTCATCTACGCATTAAAATAAAACACTCAATTATAGTTTTTTGCTAACTGGAATTCTGCAGCGCCATCTCATATTCATGAAACGCTAATAGAAAATGCGATGGACATTACCGCCATCTGTGAGGCAAGGTCTGAACTACTAATTTCAAGATCCCTTCTCGCTTTATTGAGTCCCTGCTACCCATCCTTGATATTTATGTGGTCAATGGCGGTTTTGCTGTCAAAATTATTCGCTATATTCAATTATAGCCAAACGACTACATTTCAGAAGCTAAATTCCGGTCATGTATTACTATATATCTAACCTCGGAAGTGATCATAAATTTTTGTGAATCCAAAGCAAAAAAGTTCACAATGTTTACATATTTTTATCATCTACAGCTTTCTTTCACGAATGAGTTTCAACTTAGGAATGCTTCATCGACACCTCCCAACTTTGGTCTTTTCACTGGTCCAATCCATTTCGCAATTGGACTTACAGAAACTTAGAAATCGACTATTTACGATGGGTCTGCATGAGTCGCATTGTGAATCCCCCCTCTTAAACGTTAAACGAAACGATACGAAAGTTTAATGGATACGCGATACCCGTGCAAGGAATCAAGGATCAGGATTACAACCATATATCTATTAACAATCCTTAGAATCCTTCCTCTTCATTAAATTTCTGAAAAAGATATTCTTTGATTGGACATTGGATTGGACATCTAATTTAAATTTCTATCCAATCTTCAACTGGACTGTAAGTGGATTATAATGGCAGCAAAAGTTAAAAATTCAATTTATTAGTATTACAGTAAACACACCATGGGCAACCATGGGCCACAGTTTACTATTTGTTGTTACTATCAATCAATACTACAATACTATCAAAGATTCAAAGCCTCAGCAACCAGCACTTAGCCACTTAGCAGCCATATTCATTCATTCATCTCACTTTTTCACAATCTATTATTAGATATTATGGTATATTATTACACACATCGCAATGCTATAAATAAATATAGTTTGTTTCATCATTTGTCAACAGTTAGATAGTGGTTGACTTTTTTGAGGTTTAATCAATAAATATAATGAATATTGAGGACACAAATATAATATATTGAGGACACTGAATAAATAGGAACCACCGAACCATGCTTGACTTTTATTCCACAGGTTATTAATTTCATTATCTTTCTCAGTGACAGTACCAAATCTGCTTATAGCACAGTATAAGTTTTTGTGTAGATATCATTGAATGAGCTAGAAATGTCTTACCCACCAACAAATCAAGGCCAATATCCCACAAGTTTTAATGGTAAGTATAAAGTTAGTAAAGTGAAATTAATTCTAATTGTGCTGCTGAACTGTTTAAGGCAACTATCCACCGTCGCCAGGACAAGGCTATGGTCCCCCTTCAGCTCCTGGATATGGTCCTCCTCCCCCAGGGTATGGCCACCAGCCACAGGGTTACCAGCCAGTTCCCCAATATCCTTCTGGCCAAGGACAGTACCCCCCAGGACATGGCGGGCTCTATGGTGGGGCTGTAACCAATCAACCAGTGGGACAACCTAATGGTGAGTCAGATACCTACCTAATCAATTCCTGGTAAAGTGAACTGCTTTGCTAGCTTTCTAGTAGAGACTCAAGCCAAACTTCAAATACATCAAATCAGTTTATTCAAACCAAAAACATACATTTGTGTTCAATCAGAACTATAAACAAATGTATATTTATAGGACAAGGCAAAATTTTAAATTTGTGGTTGTGACACTTCTCAACCTAAATATCATATATAGGTAGGTACATATTCATGGGAATACAGATTAAAATTATTTAAATATAAACAAATCAAAATGAGAATTTTCGAATTTGGAGAAATTGTTCAGTTGTACAAAATGACATTGATGTCATTTATTAGAAATATCATACTCCCATAGTGAAACTTTGATGTATGTGAAATTGAACTTTATGAACCTGTAGCAGAATTTATTTGAATTGGAAAGGTAGCTCTCTAATTGGGTATTTTTTTTATGGCCAAATGATAAAATTAATATTCATTCCTCATTAGATTATAATTTGTGAGTGAAGAAGAAACTAAAATCCTTACTCCATTGAAATTCATCTGAGAATGAATAACAATCACTAGTTGCATTAAAAACGAAATATGGGTTGCTGTGCTAGGGTTAATTCAATCTTAAAACACTCAGAGTTTTAACACTACTAGAAGTGGTTGTAGCATTGCTAAAGCTAATTATACTGAAGATTGCGAACCATTTTCCAAGATTTATTCAATTATTTTCCTGTGGATCCATCCAATCAGTCACTTCAGTGAATAATAAATAATGTTTATTCATTTGAATCATGAAAATATTTAAGAACAAATACTTTAAGGTGAATAAACTTGGTAGAGTCCACAGAAGCAGCAAATGTTGATTGTATATGGTAAAAAGTGGAAGGAAAATGTATATGGATATGATTGAAAATATTATTGAGATTTGAATTTTTTATGATGATTTTGTGAGAGATCATCACTCGAATTTTTGTTATACTTGTTATAGTGCCCATAACTTAAGAAATTACCCTGAATTATAGTAATGTTATCATATTTTCATTTACAATACTATTTCACTTTTATTTTGTGATATTCAGCAGTTTATACAAGGTGATGTATGTCCACTTTGTCAACCGATTTGTACAACCGGTACAAAAAAATGTGTATGTAGCTCTTTGTATTATTCTTTTCATCCATTGAAAGGGTTTGAGTGTTTGAATCACTAAATTTTTTTATGAACATAAAGCATGTGTTATCCAAGGACCTGCACTCAATTGGTTCAAATCCGACTCAATATTATTTAGTGAATTCAAAATAATTTATCAACAGGACATTCACTTCATAACAACTAAGATTAACAATTAATAGATAACAAAACCGTACATTCATACTTCTTATAAAAGGATAAACATAAGATGTTTACCAAAGATAATTTGAATATGAGGGCTTCTTAGTGCTAGATAAGAAGAATCAAAGATAGTGAATTGTTTAAATCAATGTCATGATGATAAAATATGGCAAATTTAGAACAAGTGGAAAAGGAATTGTTGGTGTACAGACATTATTTTTTTTATATTATTTTTAATTGAAGTCATCGTGCTTTTCATATGATAACTATTGATTTATAACAACAAAACAGTATTGTGTTCGAGAAGTATTGATAGCAATGCCTGAGGAGAAAGTGACTTCTGGGTCGAGTGTAGATTAGTTTTCAAAAGATCAAACACAAGGTTAATCAAAAAGCATCGTCAAGAAGCCATCAGTAATGTGTGACCAGTATTATAAAGTATAATGCCTGAAAAGAAAGTGACTTTATGGGTCGAGTCTAAATTACTTTTCAAAAGAATAAGAAAGTTTTTCAGAAGGAAATCCCCAAAAAAGCAGGGGTACTATAAATTCTATACTGAAGAAGAACAGAGGTTTGTTATATAATGTCCAAATTTAACATTTTACAAAGCCCATTTGGACTCATCCCACTAATGGGATTGTATGTATTTGTGTGTGATTGACATATTTTTTCATTTCAGGTGGTTGGATGAATATGCCGCAAGGCATACCGAATTGCCCACCTGGTTTGGAATACCTAACTATGATTGATCAACTGCTAGTGCACCAAAAAGTCGAAATTCTCGAAGGTATTAAAAATAATATATTACACTAGAGCAATTAAGAACATTGTGAGCACTTCTATTTAGAAAATTTTAACATTCAGAAGGGTTCCATAAAATAATTTTATTTGGACCACAATTTCTTATTGAATTTATCATATTTTCACTTCCTATTTTTGGGCTTCCTCCTATACTGTCTAAGATGACTACTGATTGTTTTCAAACTGAGTGGCATAAAACTATCCATGGTTTTCCATACCTTAACAGCTTGTTTCTTGGTAGATTTTGATTCGAAAGTGCCTCAACTTGTCCAAAACTCAAAAGCTAATGTTGTATTTATAGGCAATAGCATGATTATTCAAATGAAAGTGTGGAAAATATACCACAGTTTTTGTTTTTACCCAGCAGACTATATATACAGCGAGTGAAACTCCTTTGAAACCAGAGAAACGTATTTAAAACATCGTGTTCCCAATAGCATTTTTGAGCCATTCATATTTCAATCTTATTTCAAGAACGTTTAACATCCGAGCATTATCTGAATTAACTTTTAATCTACGGACATGAGTCACGGAACACCTCATGGGGAGTAAATAATAATGTGAGAAAATTCGAATTAATATAATAATTGGAATTGTAAATATGTATTTTGTAGTGAGAAAATATATCTCACAAATCAATTGAAATGAGGTAAACAAATGTAGTTATGTAATTTTTGAGGTACCAGTAACGACCCCATTCCACATGGAAATATCTCAATTACCATGTGCTTAGCTGCTTCATAAGGTTGTAAATGAAATACTCAGAAACAATATTTCTTTATTCAGCTTTAACTGGATTTGAAACGAAAAATAAATTCACTGTCAAAAATAGCTTGGGTCAGAAAGTATATTATGCTGTTGAAGACAGTGATTGTTTGACAAGGAACTGCTGTGGCCCCCTCAGACCATTTGACATGAAAATTTTGGACAACTATAGTCATGAAGTCATCCATCTCCATAGGCCTTTGGCTTGCGATTCATGTTGTTTTCCATGTTGTTTGCAGGTGAGATCCGCATGTATACAGTGATGCAGAATTTATCATTGGACTATTACTGAAATGTAAATTATAGGACTGGAAATTTTAAACCGAATTTACAATTACTTTGAATAACATGCTTCAGAAATATTTCCATTATCATATGTTTACTTGATGTTTATAATATTCACCATGGAACTTTCTGAATCTGATCATTTCAAACAAAACAAATCATAAATTGAAAAAAATAAGAATTAATTAAAGATATGGAGATTCAGCATCATTCAACTCAAGATATATGAACTTGCTAGTTATGGTATTCACTGTTCCAATTCATATTGGATCAATTTGCAGAGCATGGAAGTTTCATCGCCTCCCGGAACAATAGTTGGCACAGTCGAACAAGAATGGAGCATATTCTGCCCCACATTCGCAATAAAAAATGCTAGTGGGGATACGGTTCTCAGAATCGAAGGACCTTTGTGCACATGGAGCATCTGCGGTGATGTCGAATTCAAAATAATGTCTGGCGACGGAAATGTCCAAGTCGGAAAAATTTCCAAACAGTGGTCTGGACTGGTCAGAGAAATGTTCACTGACACTGATTACTTCGGAATTAATTTCCCTATGAACTTGGACGTCAGGTTGAAGGCTGTTATGATGGGAGCATGCTTTTTAATAGTAAGTAACTGAACAAACAGGAGACATTCGCCATGATAAAGTCAGTCTCGGCAAACGGATGTATCCTCGTCGTTTGAACCTTGTAGAAGATATTCTATCAAAGGTCTATTTATATTTTATTTTTGTTTGCCCTTTTCATTTTGTTGGAATAAAAATATGACTGCCATTATTGGACTTCTAGGAAGAAATATCATTCATAAAAATGAAAAATACAGGGTGTTTCATAAAAAAACGATAGAGAAAATATCAGTTGAAAAAATAGAGAATCGCGACATCAACATGTTCGAACAGCAGCAATGCAATCTCAAAGAGAGGAATCTCAGTGGGCTACTTATCTCTGAATACTGTATAGAAAAAATATAAGTTGGCCTCAAAAAATTTATAATGAACAGGCTGCATATTATGTATATAGTTTAAGAATGCGCCTACGAAAAGGAGGGACAAAAATCTTATCCAATGAAAAAGTTATCAAGGACTAAAACTTCATTTGGATAGCCTGTCTGTGTAGAAGGTAAATAAACTTTCATTTTTTTTTCAGGATGCAATGTTCTTTGAAAAATCAGGCAGTGACAATCGATCCAGTGCTATTTGAATTCTCAATCATCACCAATTGATGACTGTTAAATCATCGAAATCTTGAGTATGTATAGTGTGAGTCACCCATTATGTGGCCTTATTTTTTCGAATTTCTTCGTTCACGTGTCGAGCTTCCCAGAAAAGTATATACTTACATAGAGAGTAAATGTTCTTCCTGATTCAAAATGATGAAGAGCAACTGAAACCTACTGACTCATACTGTACCTATAGTTTTTCGAGGGTTGTTTTTTCCTCCAATGTTTGAAAGCATTTATTAGTGGTTTCATTATGTATTCCACATCATTATTTGAAAAAGAATTATTCATAAAAATGATACCATATGCCCTTCTGGAATACGAAAAGGTGTTAAGAGTTATGGAACAATTTCCTAGTGCTGCCATCAGGTTCTGGATAAGTATCACTGCGTTGACGGAACGTTAAATACATAGGAAAATGATGGGAAACTGGAATATGGATATTTTAGTCTATTGATTTTAAATGTATACGTGAAACATATAAAATCAATATTGTTGAATTCGTAGGTTCTTTTTCAGGAAATAACGGTCATTAAAACGAATTTGGAAGTTTAAAATTGCTACATATATCGATGACGTTTCCATTTCACTTTACCATTGTTCCAGAAGGTGTTGAATGGAGTGAACCTATTTGATTAACAACCGGCATATGCTAAAAATGTAATTATGAAATTCCGATGGTGAATTAAATGTTGATCTAGAAAATGCAAAAATGTATGTATTTCACTAATCCATGTTTAACAACTTCAAAGATGATATTTTATATAATAAACAGGCATGTACAATGTATATTTTCCTGTACCTATGAACTGAAAGAAAGTTTATGTAAAGGCTTTGTAACTGTAATATTCGAGTTGAGTCATATTAGTGATGTCCTGGTAGATCATGTGAAAAAAATACATTAACCGTTATTTCAAAGAGTAAAAGAGTATTTTGCAATAATCTCTACTATAAGTTACCCTTAGATTTGAAACATTTCGACTTGCGGAGTTTTGCATGGCATATCTGAAGAGAGTTCGTCTTTGATGTCATCTAACCTTTCTTGTATTTATTAACTTTATCAAGATACCCAATGTGAGAGCATATGATATCGGGTACACCCTTATAGTAAATGAGTATAGAAGCTTTTCCGAGCAGACAGTTGGGTTGAGTGAGTTTTTTATTAACAATTCTAGTGAATTTCAAATTTCAATGAATTTTATATGTTGTAATTTCGACATTTTTCAGCGAATAAACCTCGACTATTAAAAAAAATACCAAAAAAATGGCTTGAGAAATGAAAAAAAAAATGTGTAAATACAGCGTCCATCAAAAAGTTGGCTATATATGGGAAAAAACGAAACGATATTTGTTTTTTAACTCCATATTCTTGTCAATTTGACACATTTTAGGATTTCTCAGTTTTCAGACATGCAGAAATGAACCGCCATTAGAGTTTATCAGAAATTTAAGTAACAATTTATTTCCACAACCTTTATGACGGACGCTGTATATATTTTCAAAAATTTTCGCGGAATATGAGTTTAATTCTATTGTTATCATTATTCTTGGTAGTTCATCATCAAGAATCAGCTTGTATAACACAAATTATGAAATGTTTAAAAGATGATTGTGGTTAAAAGAATATGTTTGTTGACAAATTTACTTATTTATATTTTATTGAATGTTTACAAAATGTATTGGTGTCTAGCTTCCATATGGTAGTTATCCAAAATATTCAATAAAGTTTTTGAAAATGTAACAAGTTTTTTATTTTGTCTACTAGTGGCCAGGGTTTCATTTGAAGACTTTCGTACGAATTTTGACAAATTGCCCATGGTTCTTACAAGATTGTATTCTCGAACCATCTTTCGTAGTCTGTAGGGGAAAAAAGTTTTGACGCGTATGAGGTGTGTGTACGAAATTGAATATTTTCCTACGAATTTCAGCCGCTGAGATAAGTTACCGAACCGGTCAAGACACTTGCATTACAATAATCACCCGACATTCCGAAATATTCTTCTGTGAATCTAGATTTTAGAACAGCTGACCCTTTCCTACTGTCAGATTTAGCGAAACCATTTTTTCTATTTTGGTTTTCTATACGCGTTTTTTATTCCAAAAGTTGGTATAATCAAATCATAAGTCTATGGTAAAATCGAACTGTGAAATGAAAGTCAGACGAGTGATTTTGGATTTGGTGATACTAGCAGTGATAAACTTAGTTTATTTTCATTGTGATTTGATTTCACCAGTAACATTGCATTTTTCACCGCTGGTATCGCAACATCCAAAATCGCCTAGCAGTAAACTGGTCTTAATGAGCGCGAATTTTAAATAATTCAATTTCATTATTGTTACCAAGGGAAGATGTTTCTAAGACCTCAAAGTAATGTAAAATAGAAAAAAATGTATGACACACGTTTTATAATACATGTGGGTTGTGGCATTTGTTCCCTTGGAGCACTCTTCGCTATCACCCTTTCGCCAAAGTATACTGTCAGAAAGGGTATAGGGTCTATGCTGTGCCAAAGTTTATTACTCTTCATACTCCAAACTAGTCCAAACAACGCGTGCGACAAAATAGTGTCTTAATTAAACTTGTATATAATATTTTCTAATAACAATTTGTAACATTTTTGGATTTCATATAAATTGGTCATGTTAAAAAATGACTAGGGATGGAAAAATTTTCCAAGACATAATAAATTAGTGACTTATTATCCATTATGACGACCCTTAGTAGAAAATTGATTTGCTGAGTATTTATTTGTAAGCAATTAATATTTCATGTATATATTATGTAGACATGCTCATAGAAATTATATTTCAAGCTCCTCTTCACAGTCTATATTTTCTACTTATATAAAATAAAGTACTGGTACTACTCTTCAGAATTTTTACTTATGCTAACAAGTACAGTTTATAATATTTCTAATCAATATATATCTGATCATTTTGTTATAAAAAAATTAAATACCCATCAACTCTTTCGTAAGAATGAAATATCTTTGTAAGGCCATACTTTACAAATTGCTCTACTTTTTATCAGGCCTTGTGGAACTGGTCCATGAAACCTACTGTCCAAGGAATTATTCTTGTTATCTCCTTCTAACCAAACATGACCCAATGGAACTATAAAGGATGAAGTAAATCCAGTTTTAATTTTATCTCCTGGCATTCCAACAACCCTCTTACATACTTGGCGATTGGGATCTGTAGGACATTTAGCAATAACAATATCGCCTTTTTCAATTACCTTTTTTAGGGGTGAAATATGCTCAGTCAGTAGTATATCATCTGTATGAACAGTAGGTTCCATAGAAGGACCTGAGCACACTACAAAATCAATAACATATTCAAAAGTGCAATGTACCAAACAACCATATCTTATTAAATTTACTGCAGAGTCTACTAGGTTGACAAATATTTTCATCTCAAATCATCAAAAATAAGAAAATAGAGGCAATAAAGCAAGCCAGTGATATTGGGATATTATATTTCCCCCAAAATGAGAGAAGTAAGGGTTTAAACCAAGGTTAGTTTTAACCATGTTTAAACTAAAGTTGGTTAATAAATCTATGGGTGATTCTTGGACCTTGGGTGGGTGATCTGTGCTGTGAGCAGCTGTGAGCTGTGACTTGAGTTCAGTGGCTGACTCTGACAGAGGTTGTTGGAGGTTAGGTTGGGTTGGAGCACAGAGGACAGTAAGCAGAGTGTTTTCTATGACAGTAAGTTGGAGTTGGAACTGTTGGAAGCTCGCATCAAGGTCATCTGCCAGAAAGTCGATTACGTTCCGACTTTTGCTTAAAAAAAACTCAGATTTACGGGGTCTTCACTTTTCAGGTTAAAATCACCATCATCATTAAAAATTATTGCGTAGGAATGTTTTGTTTAAGTTTTCTGCGATAGATCTCTGGATAGCCGAAAATCTTACCGCCGGAAATAAAATGCATCGGCGGGAAGTGAGCTTAAGCTTAGCTTAATGTCAGATTCACATACTGAAAATCTTTTTTGACAGTTTTGACACTTTTTGATAAGTTGATAATTTTGGATTTCACATTTCACTACAAGAACAAGATATCGTCCGTGATATATGGTCCATGTTGATCATTTTTGACTACTACACAAAAAAATTGTTTGACGCTCAACCACTAATCTTTGACTCACCACCAAATAATTGGTTGGAGCTGATTTTGAGGTGAGAGAGTAGTAGTTGAGAGATTCATGGATTAATCATTGATATATATCAATCAACGGATTAATTCAGTGTTTTAGAAATTTTTAATATCTACTGCAGTGCGGATGCTATTGAAAGAATCAAAAGAATGGTTCGCAAAAGATGTGAGTATTATAAGATTTTTGTTGTCTTGAAGTTATCATGCTGTGTTCCAGATAATAACAGAAAAAAGGAGTCCTGATATAATCAAGTGATGGATCTTCTCTTGAACCAGGGAAATGAAACTCATTTACTTATAGACACTGAGACCAAATGTATTGCCAATGAAGATCAACTTGTTGGGGAATCTGCAATATGTAGAATAGGTATTCCTGAAGTTTATTTAATTCAGTTATAATTGTTACAGGGCCTTAAGGCAAACTGATTAACAACCTCTCTGAAACTTCCAGATTCTGAAAACAAACTGACAACCCAGAATTTAATAGACAAGGCATTTTCCATTGATGAAGATGATCTTGCTCCTCCTTTAGAGCCCATCCTTGTTGAATCTTTTTCATTACTTACTACTAATGGTACTAATAGTGATGAAACTTCATCAGAAAACAGGTGATTTACTCATTGAATTAGTAGGACCAAGGAGAATTCAAAATAATAAACATTTAGACTACTTCACATGATGTATTATATTTTTGATGGATCTTCCTAAATGTTTATTCATATTGAGAGTGAAAACTATATTGTTTATTTCATCTTAGCTGACGTTTAAAATTATTTTAACCTCATTCTAGTGGAAAATGGGATGAGGAATATGGTTATGTGGAAGAAACATTTGAAGAGGATAATGCAGAACCAGAAAAAGATTATGCTGATGATAAAATGAGCATAAGTTCAGAAGTTCTTTGTCAGAGTTCTAGCAATGATGTTTTGAAAAGCAATTTCGCCATTGAAAGAAGTGATGTTTCTGCTGATAGTCTAGCTACCATTCCAAATACAATTCATGAGACTGAGCAATTGAGTGGTACAAATCATCAAATATCCCTGCCTCGTACTTCAATTCTTAGACCACCATCTACAAATTCTTTTTCATTTCAAGGGCATCATAAATACAGTGTCTCATTTACTACACCAATATCTTTATTAGTTACTTATAATGAGCCAGAGTATTCATTCCCATGGATCATAGGTATGTACTGTGAAGAAATATAATTCTGATATTCTGAAAAAATTGTGAATAGGATAATATTATTGAAGAAGATTTAATATAATTAATTGTAAAATGGGAAATACCAGGAAGTGCCAATATATCATAATTCATATTTGTCCATTGACCATTAAAGTAAAGTTTTTTGAGGTTTAATGGTTATGGTATTAAAACTTTGGTTTCATGTTTTTGGATATTTCAAAAACATTGAATACCTATATTTTTGAAGATTTGAAAATAACATGTATGGAACATATCTGATTCACATACAGGTGCTACTCTGCAAAAAATAGTATTCAGGTTGTGTCCACTCTGAAATTCGAAAAGTTAGTTCATTTTCCACGAAACCAGAATTGCCTCTATAAAGTTATACCAAGAAATAAAATCACAAGACACTAAAATTATCATTTTTCTTATAGCAACAAAATGTTCTGTGATAAGACTTTCTTTAGGTTAAGTGTGAATTCAAATCAATTAATCTGAATTGGAATTAAAAAACAAGTGGATTTATTTCTATTGGATACTATTGATGGAAATGATTTTTATTTATTTATATTTTGGTCCTCCATCTATTTTGAAGAATATTTTCAGATGAAGAAATGTCAGCAGATGAAATTCTTCGGGTGTATCAGGAATCTTGCAAAAAGCATAAAACCATTGAACTTGATAGCATAAAATCTCAAATTTCTGTGAGTTTCTGAGCTATCAACACCATATTAAAACTAAAAGAACTGTATGATTTCAGGAAATTAAGAACAATATGAACCATTCTGCAACTCTGAAACTGAACTCCATTAAAATAACCTCTGAAGTCAATGAGTCCCTCGAAGATATTTTCAGAGTTACCAATTTTCACACACTTGTTTTGAACGATTGTAAATTCACTCCCGAAACCATGAGTGAGTTTCTGAATATGCTGGAATACTATGAATCAGCTTGTCATTTCGAAATTGAAATGCATTTTGAAGATGATGATACCTGGAAATGTTTTTGTAATGCTTGCAATAACATCATGGTTCTTGAGTCTCTCTCCTTCAAAAAAATGGTTATAAATGAAACGTACATGCGTTCATTATTGAGTGCAGTCAAAAATAACTGCAACATAACTATGCTTAAATTTGACAGCTGTATACTGGTGAAACTACCTAGTTTTTATTTAGGTATTATTTCTGTTACTTGAAAATAATGTTTCTGGTTAACAATTTTTTTTGTTTCAGTGGAAAACTTGATGTCAAATGATACAATTCGCGAATTGTATCTACCATCAACGGGACTTTATACTAAAGAAGCTGAAATTTTAGCTAGATTTTTCTGTAACAACACACACTTGAAAGTTCTTGATATTGGTAACAATTTTATTGGCGATCGAGGTTTGGAATCACTAGCAAAAGGGTTGTGCAAACAAAATACTCCAGGTGTGGGACTCTCTGCACTTAGTGTTTTCAATAACCAAATAACAGAGAAAAGTGGACCAATTATATCCAGTATTATTGTGAGTTTAACATAAAAATTGTATGGTGACTATTTCATAATCGCTGCTTTACTTGAAACATCGATAATTATCATACCCTCAGAGAAAGATATCAATTCATTATTTCTTTCATATTTTTCGTAGAATTTTCCCCTATACAGGGTGTATTCGATTTGAATGTATACAGGACATCAAAGAAATCTTGGTGGTTCTGTCCCTATTGATGTGTCTACCACCTCTCCTAGTGGCAAAATTTTCGTGATCATAAGTTTTGAGCTAGTTCTCATAATGTAATCATACATTTGCAATGCATTTCGGCAGCGGATGAATGATTAAATGGGCGAATGAAGAGTTGAAATAACAGACAATCAACGAATTGATCTTTTGATATTTGACGTACAACGTTTTTGATAATTTTTGAGAATTTTTATTCGCTTTGTAGAAATATCGTATCAGATCTGAATTAAAAGAAGAACCTGGATTCTGATTAACATTTCTATATATGTGATGTGAGTGAATTATGCATACCAAGTATGTTAAGTTCATAGGAAACTTTAAATCATGATCACAAAGATTTTGCCAAAATAATTATGACCCTATACAGGTATTTGAAACATCCTGCGTGTATTGTTCAATGAGCTATAATTAGTTTGGAGGAATAAACATATTCGCACAATAGTAATCCAGAATATTTGGCTTTTTAGATGGAATGCAAGAATTTACATACTCTGAATATTGGTTACAATAATTTGAAGGATGAAGTACTTAATCACTTAAGTGTGAGCCTATTAGATACGAAATCTCTCGAAGGCTTAGGGCTGCAAAGTACTCTATTGACGTGTAAGGGAATAGATGCCCTTGCAGAATTCATACCGAAGAATCATTCTTTACAGGTTTGTTGAATAGTTTTTTGTGTGAGATGATTTGGAAAACTGCTGCCAGGGTTACAGCTACATCAATCAACATAAGAAATAAATCTTCATGGGTGTTTTTTTGCAGAAAATAAACCTCAAAGGTAATAAGGCAATCCAAGTCAATGGTGTTGAAAAATTGTGCCAGGCTTTGACAAACTCGAAAATCATCAAAATTGAAATAGATGAGACGAACAGATCATGTAGTGTAAGTATAAATATTTTTTCACCTACTAGCATATGGTATGGTGGTACGTTTCTGTCTCTCCTTAGCACTTTCGTGGGGGTTTGCATTATAAATATCTACACACATTCTACCTCCCACATACTTTATAACTTCTCTCACCATTGTATTTCCTCTCGCAATAAATATCCTTCTGTTGGCTTTTACGATGTTTCATGAACATCACAGTGAAGAGATAAAAAACAGGTGATGCCATTCGTCCATCCTACCAATAATTCGTTTGAAAAATAAAAAAGGCATGAATTTGACAAAAAATTTGAAGAAAAAATAGTCCATCGAATTAAAAATATCAACCATGTGTGAAATGTCCGGTAGAATACGAGCGGATGTAATGCAATGTTCTGCGTGGTATTTGCCAGGAAAGTAGTTGTTTTCTGCTCGTAGTCTACTATACTTTCAATTGCATGGATTATTTTTGCTCTCATTAATTCGTTTGTTGAAGGACCCCGAGGCCTATTCTCAGCTGGTCAAGAAACTTTATGCGATCTGCACAGTGAACAAGTCCTTCGCCGATTCGAACCCGGATCAGGAGATAGCGAACCTCTCTCAGCTGATCTCGCGAAAAATGTCACTCAGCTGCGAGCCCAGATACACTGTGCCAGAGACCACGACGACTTTCCAGATCGGATCGCCCGGTCTGTCCCCCATTCCGTCTCCAGTTCCCAGTCCCGCACCCAAGAGCCGCTTTCAGATAGTCAAAGTGGCAGAGATGAGCAGCAGCAGCAGCATTAGTCCTAGTCCGAGCCCGAGTCCCAAAGCAAAATCAAGGTCAGTATATTGTCAAACTGACAAATCGAGAATTTTTAAGGCTGTGTCTATTCATCGGGGCGTGTTCCACGAATAGAATCATTAGGCCTTTACGGAAACTTACCCTGGGTCAATAAAAAGGATTTCAAACCGATTTTGTCACGACGTTTCGATTGTGTGTATCTACAATCGTCTTCATAACTCGAGACAATGTCAGCCATTTTCAAACAAAAGCATGCATACTATTTGGTGTATAGAAAAAACCAAAGTATAATTCACTGATTAAAAAGAACCAACAAATATTTCTATTGTGACTATATTTCCAAACACTCCATAAGACCTGTCTATGTCGCTTGTAACTTATCTCTGTTGGAGGTTGGGAAAATGTAACTGTCAAATAAGAGGTAGAAGAGTTGATGCTGTGAACTGACAGCATCCGTCAAATTTTAAATATTTGAATTTTATCGGTGTTACCAATCGAAGATGTTATTTATCGATATTAAATAAAAAAAATCAATGGAATACTTCAGTTGAATGCTATATAGAACAAATTGTAAGTATCTGACAATGCACAAAAGATCTAATAGGTCGAGGTGCTTGAGAGGATGCACAGCCTTAACGACCCCTCCTACATGTATCTGACAAGTTGTGTTGATGGTGACGTTATACAATGGTGACGTGAATAAATTCAACCTACCTTGACAAGATTCAAGTTATTGGTAGATTCTGGTACTATTTTTCGATTTCATTTGTACCATTTTCCTTCAGGTTCCGTGTAACCCGAGTACTTCCTTCTCCAGATGAAGAGATTCCTTTCGGTAGATTCGCAAATATACGGGGTAGCGTCTCCTCCAACGATAGCATGGATTCTCTTACAACTCTGCATTTGGAGAGCGACAGTGAATGAACATTTTTATTCTCATGACAGAGAGTACACACCACAGTTTATTATTTATATTGGTATTAGTTCTGTGATAGAATGTGTTATGTTTAAAGCTTTTTTAGATATTATTTCCATTTCTATGTGATGTAACGAACCTCACGGATAGAACCGTTACAAGAAATATGTATTACTGCTCCTAGCAGCTTTATAAACGATGTGAAGTAGTTTTATCTATATGCGGTTTTACATAATTTAGGGTTTTTTCCGAGGTAATGTGAGACATTCCTGAATAGGGTTGATATTTTATATTTTATTTACAGCATTTTGACATGAAACAAATTTCACACTAAATTAATACCGTTTTCCATTTCTTCTGTGTATCTTCCTACTGTTTGTAATCGAAAAATACTCTCAAATTATTTTATAATTCTGAACAAGAGGAACGAAAACCCATTATTTCAAGAAACTTATTTACCTCATTGAACAAATATGCAGATATAGTGTAAATGATACCACCTATTATCTCGTCCCTTGGTGCCATGTTGGTTATTAATGTTCAGTAACTGTTGAATATTTTTAGTGATGTAAGGGTGCGGAAGAGGTAATGGATTAGTTTAGTTTGAAGTTAGTAGCGACCAGTATTAGCTATTCATCACACACATTTTGAAAGGGTTTTCGTTTGTGTTCAAGTATCCAACTTTCGCCAGTAACCGTAATGGTGGACTCATTTCACACATTGTAAAAACTATTCAAAATGTGTGCATGGTTTTTTTTTATTCTGCAACTGGTAAAGCTAGAAATATATTGGAACGTAACAGAAGCAATACCAAAAATCTGGCTAATCAATAATTTTCCCGAAGTGAGTAATGGTGAAGTGCACGTTCATGTCGGTTAAACTAATTAGTATTTCTAGGCTTCATTAATGTACTCGTTACGTTCATGTATTTCACATATGAATTGGCTATTAGCAAGCATGAATATTCGCTTTTACAAAATGGGTTCTTTCTCAAGATACAAAATAGCTTTTGAAAATAGAACCAAAGTTCTGTTTCGAAATTGTCCATCATAGAATGATTCACAATATAAATATTGGTTGTTACAGGATACATTGGATGTGACATTTTACACAGTTTAGAGGTGGGTGCTGGAATAAAACATGAAAAATTTTCTGGGAACTGTTTTTTAGGAATGAAATCATTTCACAGAAATATTAAAAAAAAGTTGAGGGTCTACTAAAAACCTATTGTTTGAAATAAATTATTCCTTTGATGCCAGTGCCCTGAAAATCTTCAGATCTGTATGTGGAGCTTTGGTTCAATCTTCGAGAGCTACCATGGCTATAATAATGGTTTTTTTATTGCTCTATTTAATTGACCAACAGGCTACAATTTTTGCAGCCCGTATTTCATATTTAACTTGAAATCGTCTTTTTTGTTGGACCATGGTGGACTTGAGTGACCACCGTTTTATCACATTTTTAAATATACAACTAAACTTATTTTTGTACAGTCGAATGCATTCAGCAAACCGAATCAATAATTGATTCTTTCTCTAATTACCGAGAAAGATGCTCCTGAGTGGACTAAACCAGTGATTTTTATTTCAAACTACTGGTTAATGAAGAAAAAACTAATTTTTACTTTTATTTTCATTTTTTTTTTGTTCTCAAATATTTTTGTAGTGTCGAGAAGTACACTTACTTTGAGTTGAGTTTTTTACGAAGTAGAACTAAGTGTGTTTTTTTTTTGTTTTCGGCAAACATGCCCATTAATAATATTTGAATACGGGATAACAATTTATAAATTGAATATATTTTTATATTGATGTTAGACTATTGGGGTGTAAAAGAACTAGTTGATAGCAATTTTTGGTACAAAACCTATTGAATAGTTCCATAATGTTTAATATTATAGTTATACCATTTGCGCATGCACTTATGCATTTTGTTAATATAGTTATTTATATTTCTGTGTATGTGATAAATGGATGTGATATTGTATAATATCTTTAGAGTATTTTAACAAATAACCTCTATTGTAGATTTGATTCGTGTTTAAAATAAAAATGTATGTTTCCTTGATATAATAACAAAGATATCTAGATAAGAAAAAAGATATTGCAATATATAGCTCAAATTGCATTTTTTTATACATCAGTAAGTAAGGTCCTCATTACATAAATTGATCTAGGATTTATTTAATTGTCACTTAATTTTATCAGGGTGGGCTTTCTTGAAGAAAATACCTGTTTTTAAATCTAAAGTAATAGACGTTTATTTGTACAAATCTGATCGGATATCGACAGATATCCATAGTAGCAAATTGATCAAAAATGATCTATACCAGGAATGAAAGATCAAGATTCCAGAATTTGGAGGTCCAAAGCATGGAAAAGAAAGCAGGAACATCCATTTCAAGTCTCTGGACTGACAAACTTGGTTTTATGCCTCTTGTAATAATTCACTAGCTGTGAGAAATACGAACCAAAGTCTTTTCCACGTTCTGCATAAATATAGTTGACAATCTAGAAAATACTCGAAATAGTCCTGTGAACTCAAAATATTTTTAGACTGAATAGTTTGAAAAAATGTAAAGTAATTTCTCATACGCTGAAGTATGTTAATGTGTAAAATCTGCAAGAACAACCGTATGAGGATGTTTTGAATTCGATATAAATTGATATCTTGAATAAATGTATAAAAGACTCCCTGAATTTATGTCGAATGAAAACTATACCTCTGGCATAACAAATTCAATCCAGTGCATTAAAGCATCAAAAAGAGTAATTTGGATATTATCAGCCAACTGAGCATTTTCAAAGAAGAACAGTTTCAGCAGAGTTAAGGTACTACGTCTGATTTCTGTATCATATTCCTGAAATTCAATAACATTTGATTTTTTTTTATAATCATCTATGCACAATTGACTCACACTATGTATTCTTTCATTCATTTTAGTTGGATCATGTGCCAATATCTGTTTTTCAATTTGTTTGCATATGTTATTGTAAAAATGTTTGTCTGTTGTTGGTTCAATATTTCCAATTGCTATGCATTTGAACGTGAGAATTAAGTCTTTCAACATATTGAAAAAGTTGTCTTCAACTTTACATCGTCCTTTCATCAGATCATCTGAAATGTATGCCATTTATAAGTGATCATAATTCAAAGGTGATGGAAATTACCGAATATCGATGAAATTTCTGATAATATAAGAAATTTCTTTCTTATTGGCAATATATTAAACAAAAAGGAGGGTATATCCTTTGGGTTATTCAATTTCATACGTATTTTAACCAGTTCAGTGTCAAATTGGGGCGAGATTGGGTAATTTGGGAGCTAAAAATGGTTCAAATTAGTCTAAAAAGAGAAAATCCCCAGTGTTTTAGAACATACCTTAGAATACATATGAATGTAAACTATACTTTGTATGTAGTACTTGGCTACATCATTCAAGTTGGAGAACACAAATCTTTTCATCAATATTTCTTTCATAAAGATTCCTAAGTCATCACAACCTATTGCATAGATAAACCTGAAAAAATTTTCAGAACATAGTTTGATAAAATCATCATGAATTAACTCTTCCAATGTGATGATGCATATTCTAACTAGGCATGGATCAGCTATCACTATTTCCCTGAATGCGAATCGAATTACTTCATCAAATTCGTGAGTCAACCTGAAAAATTATATTGTGCAAGATATTATTAATTGCCTATGTTTTACTTACTCTTGACACAGGGAGTAAAACAATTTAAATGCCAAAATTTTCATAATCTGCATTTCATCCTTCAACACTTCTCGCAAATAGTTCAAGGCCTGTGGAACTTTCCGTTTATTCATCATTGCTAGTGTTGTGAATAGTGTGAGAAGTTGTACGTATATATCTGGCATAAATATTGTGAGTTCTTGAATTCTGTCTGGATTATCCATATAATCCTCAAGTAGTTTGATAATGTGCTCACAGGGGGGTTTGCGTAACAACAAACAGATCTCGTTCAAATACATAAAAACACTATTGTCACCATTTTCTCTGCGATGTAGCCTCCTAAATGCTCTTTCTGAGGTTACAACTAAGAGTTGATCAAACACCTGGTTTTCCATATCAATTCTCAACATTGTTCTTATTTTTTGCAAGAGATCAAAGGCCGGTTTGATTGAAGGTATTTGAAATGTTTGTGAAAACATGCCTTCCATTATAAGACTTTGCAGTACATCTAGTTGTGGAATGTCTTGTTCACAAAGTGTTGTGTTTGTTAGAATTTTTTCGAATGCTGTACTCAATGGTCCCATAGTTTGATGAGTTGAAATCTAAAAAAAATTATATATATATACATTAAGATTTATATCAGAGTTCTACTTTATGAGCGTTGAGTTATGCTTCAAGAAATACCCGAATACCCCCCGTGACTTTCGCTACCTGTCGAAATGTTTTAATGTTTAAAAATAATCGCTTCAAATAGGATTATTTATTTGAGTTTGAAAACAATTCTTGTGACAAACTGATTGTAATTTTTTTTCCATCTGTTTGATATCCCACATTTTGAGGACACTGTAACATTGAAATAGTATAAACCTCGGTATAACACTATTTCAAAAAACAAATAGGTATTTGAAATTTTTACCTCATCAAAGTTATCTACTAAATATGACAGTAGTACATGCGTTTCTTCATATTTATTGTAATCTAACAAACAGCAAAGTAGCACAGCTCCACCAGGTTCATTATAATCTAGGTCTTTAATTAAATTACCGATCTGTACATCTCTGAAAAAATCATGAGAAATTACCACAAACTAATAATTATTTTTTTGTCTCACCTTATATCTCTATTACATTTAGTGAATAGATTTTCATAGTCGAATTCCGAAGATAGAAATATGTTAGAGTAATATTTTTGAGGGTATGTTGTATTGCCTATGACAGAGGGAGTCAACATAGAGTTGAAAATATGCTAGAAAAGGTACACATTATTTCAAGCAAAATAAAATAAAAAACATACCTCTGCAAAGTGTTTGGAAGATGCATCTTGATGCATTGCATTCCTAAACATAATTCTTAATATAGCTGTAGCAACTTCAACTTCATCTTTCATTGCCATAATGCAGAATAGTTCATGTAAAATAGGCAAAGAAGGTTTCAGAGAATATGGAGTGCAGTCTTTACAAATGGCACTTAAGGTCTACACATAAAAAATATTGAAATATTTGGATTTTATTGATAGTATGTATTGAGAGGATTGACAGTCGACCTACCATTTGAACCAATTCCTTATTGACATTTTGGCTATGAGCAAGAAACTTCGCCATAATCACCAGTAAATTTTGATTTCTTGGAGAGGCACCCCACTTTTCATCAACTATCTCACCAAATGATAAAAATAAAGTTTCCATAGTTATATTAATGAATTTACCAGTAGCTTGGATTTCCTAAAAAAATAATTTTCAAAAATAATTTTCAATGAGACTAGGTACTTACGTTAAAGATTATTGTGAGCATTGGGTTATCTTTGATTGAACACATAGTAGTGATTACTTCAATAGCTATATTGGCAACATTTCTATCTGGATCCATGAAGTGTAGTACAACATTACGAACAGCACATGAAAACAAAACTTCCAATTTTTCTAAAGGTAATGCAGGTAGATTTTTCACCATCGAGAGGAGCAGATTCATTACATTTATCAGATATTTCTTGTGATTCTTTGATTGAGAATATAGTACTATTCTTCTGATGAGTTCTTTATAGTAATGAACTTTGAAAAAATTCATAATCACAACAGCTTCCTGAAATGGATTTATTTTAAAGTGCTTCACATATATACATGAGACTCACATCATATGAATCAAAATCATCTCTACACCAAATTTGGCAAAAAGCATCTAATAGATATTGGAATTTATCTTCATCTAATTCACTTTGTAGAACATCCCTGATGAATACTCTGATAATACCAAATGCTGCTGTTTTATTGGGAACTACTTCTATTATATTGTTTCTCAAACATCTGAACAAACTTTCAATTATACTTGTTAGCCGTAATCCATCTTCTTCTTGCAGGATTATTTCTTTCATAGCATTCATACAATATGTTGGTAGATGTGAAACTGTAAAGTGGATGATGAATGAAAAAACTCATAAAGGAAATGATAGTTACTGACTATTTGACATGTCATCACATGCATCACCTTGACCAGAAATCATCATTACTCCTGTGATAGTATTTGCTACTCCCCTCAATAAAAAACTGTCAAGAGTTTCCCTCAAACAGTACTCTTTTATAAGCTTTATCAAATATATTTTTGAAGAATCTTTTGTAGACTGTTCTTTTGCTGCATTGATACAAACAAATAGTTGTATTTTAAACATGTTCTTCTCATAAAATATTTTACCAATATCAGGTAGAGATATAAGTTTAATGTACAATCCAGATGCCAGCATTGTTGTCTGTGCAGGTACTCTTTTATTGTATCTATTAGTACAAAAATAAAGAAATGTTATCACATAAGCCCGAAGATGTCCATCTATAGTGCGCAATTCCTCTTTATTCAGCTCATCAAATTTCGTATTCAATTCTTCTAAATATGCATCACAATCAACAGGGTAGTGAAAACTATATTCAATCAACTGATCCAAGTACTCTTCTGACCGTTCTTCGTTGAGAATTTCCTTCCACAGGATATTCACTATTTCCTTGTTCCTCAGTTTCTCGTAATTTATAAAGAGAGTTTCTATGAAATCCATAGTGTTAGAAAATATGATGGTACCATTCACCATGTAACATAATCTGAAATCTGACCGAAGATACTATCATAGAGTATAGGTTAGTTAGTATAACCTATTACTTTGTGATAAATAACAATATCACCAAGGTGAAATTAGCTGCTTGAGCCGACTGCCTAAAATTACGAACATTCCCGAACGACCAGTGGCGTGTTTCCACCTTATTACTTCCTGTCAATTGACCCTTCCCAGAATAGAAAGTTATCATGGCGGATTTTGATATTTGACAAATTTAGGGAAAAATCTGGGAAAAAACTTGACACTTGACAGTTGAGAAAATAAGTGTTCCATGTCAAATGAATTAAAATGGACACGAATCCTAATTCCAGAATATCGATATAGATATTTATTAGAATTAAAAGACACAAAGAATAGGATAGATAGAGGATATTATTCTAGATTGGATTTTTCACATTTTATTTCAATTTTGACATGGAACACTTATTTTGTCAACTGTCAAATTTTTCCCTAGATTTTTCCCTAAATCTGTCAAATATCAAAATCCGCCAAGATAACTTTCTATTCTGGGAAGGGTCAATTGTAATCGAGATAGTGAAATACTTATGGTCTAAGGTGAAATAATATGTCCCACTGAATCACAATTTTGCCGAAAATAATTTTTGTTTCCACTTTCGCAAACGACTATCATAACAAAGATATCAAGGCAAAAATATACCTCATATGTGGTAACCTATCTCTACCTCATATTGGTGGGAATGTAAATTTGCCATCGATATAATGAACACATCTGTCCCTGATATATATTTTTTCACAGTCATTAGAAATGCTGGAATAAAATAAATTCTGAACCTTTTTTTGTCACGTATGTTCTAATTTGACCTCAATTCTATACATAAGGTGCTACCTTTCTGACTGTGTGGCGTCTCTGCAGTTTTTTTTGCAAAAGTGCCAAAAGAGAATAATTTTGAAAATTATGGGTCATGTTTAGTTTGGCGGGGAATTATTCCTTCACAACTCGATTCTATAGACATGAAAAGTTACTTTTCTGAGCATGTGGCGTCTATGCAGTTTTTTTGCAAAATTGACGAAAAAAATTATTTCTAAATATTATTTGGCAAGAACTCATTTCTGCACCGATCGATTTAATACTTGTGCTGTAGATCTTCACCAGAGTTCGGAAAAAATTAATTTTTTTCTCGTGTAGTCTTCTTTTGAGCTTATGCTGAGTCTCCATACTGACAGTACAACGTCGTCGTCAGAACTGCATGACCACTAATCTGCGATTTTGCTGCTGTTAGGTTAGGTGTGAGGTTCAATTCAATTCAATTCAAAATATGCTTTATTATCTTAAGTACAAACATACTTGTTGACAAAGCTTAATAAATAACACAAAGATTAATAACACAAACTGAGACAATAAATATAAAAAAGCCAACAAACAATATTCTAAAGCTCGTATAAAGCTAGTACTCAAAATTACATATACATAAAAAAAATTCAGTTTTTTTGTCAATATCTATTTACAAAATGTCAAAATTCTTGTGAAAAATATTCGTCTAGGCTATAAAGTGGAAATTGGATGAGTAATGCTTTAACCCTAATGCGGAACTTTTTTTCGCAAGTGATTTCTTTGATGTAATTTGGCAGGTGGTTGAATATTTTTATTCCATTATAAATGATCGAATTCTTGATCATAGTGGTACGGGGTCTTATTAATTTAATTTGACCATTCTGTCTTGTGTTGTATCGTGACGAGACGAGTTGCAACACAGATTTGTTTTTTTGAATTAGAGAAGCTGTTTCTAAAATGTATAAACATACCACAGTTAGAACATTACAATGTTTGAACAGATCTCTACAGCTATCTCTAGATTTTGCCCGACACACATATCTGAGGGCTCGTTTCTGTAGGACAAAACTCCTCTGGAATAAATGACCACTGCAGGCTCCCCAAAATGCTATTCGATCCATATCTTAGGTGGGACTCGATTAAGGCAAAATATGCTGCTCTGGCAGATGAAAATCCTAACTCAGCGGCAATGTTTCTTACAGCGTAAGCGTACATGTTCATTGAAGATTAATTTATTATCTATGAACAAACCTAAAAATCTGGTCGATGATTTATTTTTTATCACCTCATGGCCAATATCTAAGTCTGGGACATTGCTATGAAAAGTTATAATATTGGTCTTCTTGATATTGAGACAAAGAAGATTTGATTCACACCATTCTTTGATTGATTTTATATCCTGCATTATGTATGAATGTAATATACTGTAATTCTCTTCTTGCCAGAAAATGCTAGTGTCATCTGCGAAAAGTGTGATTCTACCTCTTATTTCAAGAAAGGCCATATCGTTCACGTAGAGCAAGAATAGTATGGGTCCAAGGACTGATCCTTGGGGTACTCCATGCTTTATATTCGAGGCCTTTGAGACGCTGGTTGTTTTAACCGATTGCAGTCGATCGATGAGATATGTCTCAAACCACCGGAGACTATACTACCCGTGATACCATAATGATGAAGCTTTTGTAACAGTATTTTGTGATTCACACAATCGAATGCTTTGGAAAAGTCACAAAACACTGCCTCCGCTGATTCTCCTTTATTGAGGCTTGAGTACACCTGTTCCATAAAGGAGAAAATAGCATCAATTGTGCTCTTATTCGGCTGGAATCCGAATTGTTGTTTTGCCAGTATATTATTTTCGTTTAAATAATCCAGCATTCGAATTTTCAATTATTTTAGATAACGTTGGTATCAGAGCAATGGGACGGTAATTATTAGGATCTAATGAATCTCCTCCCTTATGAATAGAAATAACTAGAGATTGTTTCAAGAAATCAGGAAATTCACCTCATTGGAATGATTGATTTATAAGTATAGCAAGAACCGATAGTGCTGAATCAGGAAGGTTTCGAAAAATATTTACTGATATTTCATCAATTCCTGATGTGCTTTTCTTTTTTATACTATGTATAACTGATTTCAGTTCAGAAATGTCGGTGTCTTTAAATTGAAACTCATTATTCAGTGCAACAGAATGCATGTACTCAAGCGGATCCTGTATTGCCTTCATATTATTAGTTATGTTCTCAGCCAGTGTGCAAAAGTGTGTGTTGAGGGTGTCAGGATTTACAATGTCAGGTTACCAAATATCAAACCTAATCACTTCCTATCCTGTCAATGGTCCCAAATCTCTTGATTTCGCCCGATTTAGCCTACTTCGATAAAACGTGTCTAACGTGACATCGCGTGGGTGAAACTCGCTAAGTGAAGCCGCGATTTCAACCAAATTTACAGGTTACTGCAGGTGTCAATACAAAAGTACGAATATTCGATTCTAAATGACTTCTAATCGTTTCTAGAAGTTTCATGTAGCCATTTTCCAATGAGTTTGATGCGAATATGTATCGAACATGATCAAAAGAAAATTCTTCAAAAATATTTCGACCGTATCGCCATCTATTGTATTACATGAGAACCCCACGTTCAAATCAACGATTTGTCTGCTGAAAAAATTGAAGAGTAGCGCCACCAGGTCTTATTTCCATCATTACAAATGTTATAAACAGCGTTGGAATGTCGCGCATCGCGCATTTGCTGTTCAAAGTTGAAATTCAGGCTCTTTCTAATTTGACGTCGTGCCTGCGATTGGTCAAATCGCAGTGCAGTCGCGCAGCAGTTCGCAGTCGTGGCGTTGGTATGGAGACTTACCACAGCATAAGCTTTTGAATTCCTTCACAGGTCGATTCTAGACATACTGCGCAAAAACTTTATTTTCATTAATTTTTTTGTCGGAAATGAAGTTGCGCGCCACTGACTACTCGTGTATGTTCGGAAATTGAAGCAGTCAGCTTTGGCAGCCCCTTTCACATAAACATATGAATCATATGATCAAATTGAGAATTTGAGATGAAAAATCAAATATCGTGTTTAATAGCAATGTAATTTGAATGATGTCCGAAGTTATTAGAGGTGCGAGATGAAATAATTTCAAGATTCTATTGAATTGTCTTCAACTGTTTTCAGACATAGGAAAAATATGGGACCGAATTTTTGACCATAAAGGATTTCTAAGTGGAGAAATCGCATTTATGTTACGCGAATTTGAAGTAAGTTCTATTTATTATATTATCTCAAATATTTTTATATTTTTTTTCAGACCAAAAGAAATGATAAAGAAGTTGATAACTTATTCAATGTAATAGAAAATATAACTGAAATCAAAGATACTGAAATCGATCACCTAGTTCAGTTGAAAGATCACATAGAACATATCTATGAACAACTTGGTGAAACCATAAATGAATGTACTAAATTTGCAAATTTAGAAGAAACTATTAAAACCGATACTACTATAGCAGATATTAGGTACAAACGAAAACTTGCTTGGGAGGAGTTCATGGAAACAACTTATTTAGAAATTAAAATTGGTTTCAAAGAAAAAGAGGTGGAAACTATCAAATTATTTGAAAATATTGAGAAGAAACTATTTGCTTGATAGATTTAGTCATGACATCTAACAAAGCTCAAATAACAGATCCTCATATTTTCATAAAACCATCTGAAGAACTCAGAAGGTTTATAAAGGATATGAAATGTGTTGATGATTTACCAGTTGGCATAGGTAATATAGTTTTCAAAAATAAATCCAAGAATGAATCTGGAACAGAGCATGACATGAAATTTCTTATGACAGATGAAGATAGATATTTTATTAAGTCTCTTGAAAAAGATTACCCCAATGAAGTACTCATGAATTTACCTTTACATAATGTGTCAACTGTTACTAATACAGATAGTCTTCTGAATTTGCATGACCTCAATTGGCTCTACCAGTATATCAGGCAGGAGAATGGGAAAAATGGCAAGAAAATCTACCTCCATGAACTCATTAGTGGTTCAGAAATAGTTCTACCCAAGAATAAAGAGGTACCAAGAAATGTTGAGCTAGATGAAAGGTGTAAGAAGCTGAAAGCTCAGCAGGACAATAGGGATTATTATAAAATGACTAGAAATGTAGATAATACAAAAAGAAGATTGCCTGAAGATACAATAGGTTATCAGTGTGAGTATAAAATTAATGCCTGTTTATACACAATCATTTTCTCATAAATATCTACTTGGCTTGATTTAATTTGTTTTAATTTTAGTGAAGCAGATGAATCGACATTTGATAGCAGTTTTCCAGTTCATTCTATCTGTAGCAGCAGGTTTTGCCTTTGGTTTTATAGGGATAGAGTTAATTAGTGGAAGTCTAGATTTTGGATTTAGACTTCTGCTTGGCATCATGTGTGCTTTAACCATTGCTCTAGCAGAATTGTATTTTCTAGCTAAGAGACTAAATGAGGATATAGAATTCCAATCTGATTTTGAGAATAAGAGCAAAAAAACGATATAGCTCCTTTGATAATTCTGTAACATATAATGTCTAATGAAATGAATCTACTGTTCCATTTTTTATACATTTCGAATTTACAAATTGAATCTAGCTATATAATTCAAAACACTACTCACCAGATTGTACCATGGTTTTTAGTTAGATGCTTATAATAGTGATTGTTTTGAAATTGAAATTTGGTGTTTATGAAATACCTTTTTTCAGATTATAATTGTTTTATTAATGGTTATTTAATAAAAAACAATCTCAAATATTACTGTATCCAAGATTGAAAGCAGTCCTTCATTATCCCAGTTTTGTGATTATCACATACACACCTGCTCTTTTGATTCAGCTCAAATTTTGCGTTCAGGAAGGTAGCTGACCATCTCTTTGTCAATTATTCAAAATTTGATCTCAACAAGTAAATGTAATGTGCTGTGTTTTAGCCTTGATTAATACTCATGGGTCTTAGTAAAGACAAAAAGAACGAATTTTGTGTTTTCAGGAACAGAAATTTGAGATGTCAAATTGTATATTTCTGAAACAAAATGGGCCCATATCTCCGAAAATACTAGAGACCGCCGCCAAAATACATAAGTACAGTAAAAAATTTTGAAAAAATTAGACATTGCCACCTACCGGAAAAATTACCTATCAATCATTTAATATGCATTAAAAAACGGCAGCATCCGTCGCGTCGACATCTATATTCCACTTCAGTAACTAAATTGCCGAAACAGTGTTGCCGAGCATGCAAATACTTTTCTCAGCGATTGGATTGTTTACCTTGCTCCGAGATGTGAACGAATTTCAGATTATAATATAACTTCTCGGTTGTTCGAGGTATATTCATGTTATTTTGGTAACAGTGTAGTAACATGAACATGAATTAAACAATTTGACGATTTATTATTTCGTTTTTAATATTCAATTACAGGGTAGGGTAATAAAAACATGAATAGATGTTTAAAATATATATATCTTCATTAAAAGGTGAGAAGAAATTAAAAAATCATGATATTTTATTGAACAATTTGATGTCAAATTATTTTTAGAAATAATCCATACAAAGGTTCAAAACTTCACACTTTCTTTCTTCAGCCTATAGTTTATTACCACAGTTATTACTTTGGCGATGAATTTCAGCATTTTTTTATTATGGAAAATAATGAATATTTTGCTGAACAATGGAGCTTCTAAATACATATACCTATTTCAGATTATGAAAATATTGAAATTATTTTGCTCAAAATGTCAGAAGTGAATTAGGTATGCCGCGTATTTCCACAATATTGACATAAGCACACGTTCTATTTGAAATAACATGAGACATGATCAGACAGATATTTCGATGTTCAACACTCGAAGAGAACTAATAGAATGAATGTGACTCCTATAGGCACATAGAAAAACATTTTTGCAGCTCTTTCGGCTCTATCGCGGATTTTTTTATGTAATTAGATTAATTAGAAGCATTTCCGCTTGCACTATTTATTTCATGCCGACAAAAGCGAATCGGGAAGGATACGGAAGGATCCGATCTCGATCAGTATCGGAGCAACAGGGGATCGAAATTTAATTATTTTTTTCTATGAATATGTGTGTGGTTCTCAATTTTTTCAGGCAATATCAACCACACCAAATTTCAAATTGATATCTTCAAAAGTGAGCGATTATTAAAATGATGAGATATATCACATCCATTTCAGTTTATGCCTTATGGCCTTGAAGCACCACTTTTTCCCCCTACTATGACAGATATAATAACGGACAAATTATATCATACACTTTCCATAAACCAAATCCAATACTGGTAAAACTGCGATGGTTTTGCAAAAAAAAATTACTCCTTTGCAGCGGTAAGGCGGCCATATGGAAACATCAGAAAAGTATGGCATGGTGATTTTCGTGAGTGGCTACTTGACGATGATCAGCTGTGCAAAAATTAGAGTGATACAAAAGGTTCAATTTTTAATTTTTTTGTATGTGTTCTCCTCGGCATGGCGGGCTGTAAGTCACACCGGAGAAGTATGGCATTACGACGCTACCGCCTACTTTTTTTTTCATCAACTATCGAAAAAAAAAAAAGAATTTTTGTGGAACAAATCGTTCGACACTGGTAATTTATCCGACACGCCCACGCGATTGGGCCGCCGGTACAGTATGAGTCTATGACACCATCATTGTCCCTTTCGTCATCAGGTAATAAGACCCCTGCTGAAGATACGGTCGAGTCGCCATACTGGTACAAATGATTTGGAAATTTCTATCATCATCTCCCGGTCTAGTATCCCTTTCTAAATTTTTATTCAAAACTGTTTTTTATTGTCTATCACCATTATCGATACATGGAGCAAACACGCACTGTTATTAGTCAGTTGAAATTAGCTGATAGTAACATGACCAAATGAGCCCTCAATGAAATAATTATTGAGAGCTTAATACATGAGATGAGAGAAAAGATAGTTTCTATTACTCCCTGTACAGTGTACACACAACAAATTGGTCGCAAATCGACGCCTAGAAACTTCCTCAATTCTGTGCTAGTCATTCATTCGATCATACAATCATGTTTCCTATGAAACGAAATTATCCAATAAAATTGAGAGTTGGCATCATTGTCCATCGAATTCCGGCTAAAAATCACATCAGTCTTCAAAATATTAATATTCAACCTCGTAGCGTCATCTTTCGATATTTAACGGAACTTCAGCTTTTTGGCGAGCGGGTGTGGAACGTAAGGGGACGGTAGTGGAACTGTACATACCTCCCTTATGGAGGTTGGCTATCTTCCTAACTAATTCCACTGAACTCAAATTCTCAATCAACGACTTGAAATGTTGATTGAGGAATTAACTATTTCTCAATCAACGCTTGAAAAAATCTGTAGTTTATGGTTAATAAGTCTGTTTGAGATCTTTATTTTACAGAAAACTACTTCAGCGTTTATGAGAGGTCGGTTAGGTACGCAATCAACGGAGCAGGGTATGTGTTGAGTACAGATAACTACAAATCTGACAAAGAATACTCTGAGTTATGACTGGTTACGAGAACAATCATGGCGCAGTAGAAATTTTTGGGCCGATGTCGGATTTCAAACTGCAAAGAATTGTTCAAATGTGTATAAATATAGGTGGCCCTTATAGATCTTTGGGTTTGGAGTTGGGACTCAGATTCGTGGTGTGTGAGTTACATAATCTGCTCTAGTGCTCTATCTAACGTTTCGACTAAAAACTGCACGGCAGAGGGCGAGCTTAGATCGTTTCCCGCCGTTGTAATGTCACACTTGTCAGTTGTCACCCGTTCACACAGTCAGAACCAAAGTTAGTACCAGAGATAAGTGGTAACTTATCGCCTTAACGCTTCTCACCTGCTTCTTATATTATATATATATATATATATATATATATATATATATATATATATATATATATATATATATATATAATAAATACAGACACAATGGTGGAAATGAGACCTGGTGGCGCTACTCTTCAATTGTTTCAGCAGACAAATCCTTGATTTGGAACAATTGAATTTCAGCTTATTACATAGGGTTCTCAGCTACAACAAAAGATGGCGATACTGTTGAAAGAAATTTGAAGAATTTTCTTTCAATCATGTTCGATACATATTCGCATCAAACTCATTGGAAAATGGCTCCATGAAATTGTTAGAAACGATTAGGAAGCATTCAGAATAAAATATTCATACTTTCGTATTGACACCTGCAGTAACCTGTAAATTTGGTTGAAATCGCGGCTTCACTTAGCGAGATTCACCCACGCAATGTCACGTTTGACACGTTTTATCGAAGTAGGCGAAATAAAGAGATTTGGGACCAGTCACGTCACAGGAAAGGAAGTCAATTCACCAGTATATATCCACCTCTACACACAGTAGTAGGCCCTGAGTACAGGATGATAGGCCCAATGCCCATGTCAACGTCAACCCACGGTATGTCAACCCATATTATGCTGTGTTCTGTGACAGACATATAGAGATCACAGAATTCATAGACCACTTTACATGAATCTCATGAGTCACGTTTCATGTTCATGCCACATTGACACAGAACATATACCCTTCCCGTAATGGTATATCTTCTGTGTTCATGAATGAATTAAAATTGGGAGTGTCTAAGGGTCCGGGCGCCCGGATTTCATACACAAATATTTATTGGACCGGGCGCCCGGATTCCAGACGCAAATATTTATTTGACCGGGCGCCTGGAAGGGAAAAGGAAATTTTAACGCGCTATTGTGCTATATTTATTCAATGAGACTTATGTAACTGACCTAAACGTACTTACCTATCAGTGATAGTCCCTTGATATCTATATTCACTAAATTTTTGAGGAAATAGATATTTGTATCTGAAATCCGGGCGCCCGTTTAAATAAATATGTGTGTTTGGATTCCGGGCGCCCGCCCGGTCGAATGGATATTTGTAGTTGTAATCCGGGCGTTTGAATAAAAACAAAAAAAAATCTGGAGAAGCTAATAAGCTAACCTCTCATCCACCTAACGCTTAGAAAGATTAATGCAATCTGGGTTCTTGATACGACCGGGCGCCCGGTGTACCTGGAATCCGGGTGCCCGGACCCCTAGACACTCCCATTAAAATTTCTGTAAACTTCCACTGCTTCCACTACCACTAACTTCAAACTTGTGCACCTATGTTGTAAAATGAATATATCCTCTATTTGTTACATGATTTATCAAATCTTCGTCTCTCTGGAAAACACCGAAACGTTTCTGATTGATATAACTATATAAACTATAAATGTCACAACAATGAATTGAATGAATGAAAGCTTCACGCTAAATATATTTGTTGAATGAGTCACTTCGATTTGTAGACGCTTGTCATAATAGAAAACCATAAAATACATTTGGAACCGAAATTGTTCCTTAACGTTTCGACACAATTGGTGTCGTATTTCAGAATGTATCTACTGAATTGAGCATTCTCTCAGTGGCGGCGCAAGGGTATAAAGACTACTGTGTGAAGGCTCTCTAAAAGAAAAAAATTGAAAATAGGTGGGTATAGGTACCTACCTATTTTTAAATTGGTTTTGGTTTCTGGAGCTCAAAAAATTTGAGAAAACCATGTCCAGTTTTCAAGGGAGTAGGTAAGTATTTTCTGTATGCATATTGAAATACCTTTTTTTAGTATTGTACATATTTGTATTCGGTATCGAATAAGTGGTGGAGAAACTACAATAATTGATAGATGCAATTTTATTTGAAATATTTCAGATGTTTGCTTCTATATTTTATTCGGAATCGCCCTGTAAAAAGGTATTTAGGAACCTCTACCCTAACAACGAAATTGAAACTTTCAACTTTCCTCATAATCGTTTAATATCTCATAGTAATAAAGCTCAATTTATAAACTCCGCTGCCGTAGCTACAGTTGACGCTGCCGCTCCAAAATGTATTGATCCGACGGCACCTGTGTCAGCTGCGGAATTTATGAACATATGTTTATTTTTAGCACATTCCATCTAAGAACAGTAACTGGAGCGTCAACTGTAGCTACGGCAGCGGAGTTTATAAATTGAGCTTAAGTACATCCACACTACATAGGTATAGATTATCACATCGACTAAATATGGAAAAGTATACCTATTCATTCGAAATTTAAAAAAAAAAACTTGAATAACTCAATTTCTTATGCACATAAATGTTATGAATCGAATATTGCTATCATCATCTAATATTTACTAACAAAGGTCGGATATTGGGCTCCGCTCTTAGATCTTAGATCATGATCTATGATCTAAGGCTCCGCTAGTGTGAGAGCCGGAATTTGCCATTGCTAGTATCCTTTTATACAGGGTGGGCCAAAGTCGCAGGCCAACATGGGGAACTCGGTAACGGTTAGAGATGCGGGACCGGTTGAAATAGGAAAGAGTGTATTTAGATGCGCAACAATATTATGCCGCAAACAAATAGTTAATGGTTTTGAGATATTTTTAAAAAGCCAAATGTTTTTTGAATTTCTCTCAGCTGTTTTTCATGCTCTATAACCTTAATTTTCTTTTTAATTTCTTTTACTCGCTTGGCAAACCTAAATACGACGATATACCTGAACCTTATTTGAAGATTCAAAACAAAAAGTTGATGACGACCCTTGAATGACGAAACGGTGAATTACAAATTCAATACTGTAAAATTATAGAACATAAAAAATAACTGCAAGGAAGTGTCTTCCATTTTTTCGTACCTATCTATTGAAATTAAACCAAAAAAATAAAAACAAAAAAATTGTTTTTTTCGAAATATCTCAAAAACCGAAAAACTTTTCAACTATTTCTTTGCGGCATATAAATACACATCTTTTACCTCATTTAACCGACCCAAAAATGAACCCAAGAAGAAAATGTGAAGATTGTTTTTTTTCGAAATATATAAATATAAACCGAAAAATAATTCTTTCGGCATATAAATACACATCTTCTACCTAATTTAACCGACCCTGTATCCCTCACCTTTACCGAGTTCCTCATATTGTCCTGCGAATTTGGGACACCCTGTACATGGTACAATCACTACAATCCGACACTGAAAATCTGTTTTCAGAAGACTGCTTCACCGATGATTAGATTAAGGAAGTATGTACAATACTCGATTTTCATAATTGCTTATTGCTTGATGTCCAATGACATTCCTTCTCACAGGTTCAATGAATTGATCAATCAAGTATTTCATTCGTTTTAGATGCTTTATGTACAGATGGATATTAAGTTTCATACGTTCGATTGTGATTAGTCTTATCCAGCGTAGGGGATGTGTCCATCACTTCAATTATACAACAGCTAATCGATCGTAAATGGGAGGAAATGTTTGATTAGTGGTATTTGATGATATTAGATTTTATTATTCACTCTGTTGGGTAACCAAGAGAGAGAAAAAGATTTTGACAATTGATTTGACACGTCAGTTATCAAAGTAGACATCTTCGATCATAATTTTTTGGTCTAGAGGGTTCTGCAAGAAAGTAGGTATACTATGGTCACGTGGGAGTCGTGGGACAACACATTTGTATGGTCAACAACTAAAACGACCAATCAATGGCTTAGTACTTTCAACCCCTCCGGACCAACAAAACAAATAACCTGGATACCGGATCTAGCGTAAGCAATAAGATCTATGTCTTCGATACTCCACTTCTTGCTGAGTCTTCATCCATACTGACAGTACAACTTCTCATATGTGGTACAACGTCGTCGTCACGACTGCATGGCAACCATCATAATGAAAAATATGGAAAAAAGTACATCTTCGTATTAAAAAAAAAACAAGTTGATGATGGCCGCGAGAAGACGAAACGTCGAACTCAATATCTAAAAATGCTATTCTGAAGATCGCAACATTATTTCGAATATTTCGAAAACTAAAAGAGCTACCTATCGCAGATTTTTTTTCACTATGATATATTTACAATTTGATTCGAATTAATATTTGAGTATACGTTAATCTTTATGATATTATTGTTTTTGTATATTGTTTTCAGTATTATATTCAATACCTATATTGTTGATTATCTAATTTTCCGAGACCAGCACGTTGGTGCTGATTTGGATAACCTTTTTTGGATAGTGCTGCTATTTTATTCTTCACTATTTGAATAAAGTTCTTGAAGAAAAAAAATTGAAGTTCTTCGTATCTGGTACAGTTCTCGAGATTCCAATGATGAAATTCGAATTTGAAAAACCCTGTATATATGAATCGATTTAATCAATGAATTTGTACCAATATATGCGTCAGATATTTTCTCGGATAATAATCATTTTTTGTACATAGTAAACCAGTAATAAGCAATACAGGGCAATTTGCAATTATGACATTTTATGTATATCTTTTTTCATTTATTTCAGATTTTTTATATAGGTTAGCTATGCCTATTTCGATTCAAGATTATCCCAGACTGGTAAAAGTTTTAGATAGGTACCTACCTACCTACTTTCTTCTCCACTCTGCAATTATGTAATATTTGCTATTACACATGTACCTATATATATTTATTACCAACCTACGTAAACATGCAGATAACTAAGGCCCTAACGTATTTTATCTGAGTTTCCGTTTATCGATATTACCAATATTAATATTATGCTTGAATTGAAGGTATATTAATGTTTTATCCTGAAGAAATCGGTGACATGATGCTAACATGTAAGATACAAAGTAATAAATAAATAGTTTTCTTCAGTTGTTCATCATTGTCAAAATTTTCGAGATATAAACATAATGTATAATAAATAACACATATTGAATATTTGAATGAAAGCTTCAACTACACTGTATAAAATTATTGTGTATGAGGATTTACCCGGATACAGAGAATATCAACAACATATTCTGTCATTGTCACTCGTATTCGAATGACTCATACCAATATCAATGGCTAGCCTAGCTTCCTCTATCCGAGTTTATTTTTCTAGATCAAATGAATTACGCTTGGCTTGTTTGTTATACATCAGGATGTCCAATATCCATATAAGTCGGCAGTGATAGGATACATCAGAGCTAATATGGAATAATTTTTTGTCTTAAAATTGAAGCTTATTGTTACAGAGAGAAGATATACCCATACTTTATCGTTGTATAATAAAGTATATCCAGCAAAATAATAAACGATTGAAATGGATAATGGAGAGATACCTACATTTTTGTTATGTTTTACATGTTCGATAAAAGAGAAATTCTCAAAACCCACACGTCTTTGCTGATATCCATGAATGGGAAACCAAATTGGGAAGTTATGACTCTTGAATGTTGTTACATAAACTCGAATGCTTATAAAGATTCCTCTGAAGAATGTCTGCTGACATAATATTCTACTGAAACCAGAATAGTATGTCAATGAGAAGAGACTGTGATTATTTTATGGAACCTATCGCAAATAATTATGATGAAAATATATACAGTGTTTCCCAATATTCTGATGATGAATGTATTCTTGGAAATTATTAGGGACAGACAATTTAAAACTGAATATATTAGGAAAAAACTGAAATGATGCATTTTCGTTTGTGTGCTCAACTTTCAAATAATCACATTTTCGAATAATGCCAACACAACGAACCGGTGACAGATGAAACCTACTGATATTTTTCGGTCATCCGTGATGAATTTCCGTTCTTTTCATTTATTGATTTCATTGATTTCAGCAGCAAATATCACGCATTTTTCGCATTATTCCGTTTTATCTTTTTATCGAAGAATAATATTTCCAACATTTCAAAGCTGAAAGAATGAAGAAATATATAATGTAATTCTAACATTCGTTATTAAATCCAAAATATCAATATAGGTCATAGTGTCTCGTCCCAATATAAAATTTCTGTGGCAAAATAAACTTCGGTTTGATGCCAAAGGGTAGGGGGGTTAAAAAATAAAAACTCAAACTAGCCGTCGTACCACTTTCCAGGCATGAAGGTAGGTATTCACGGGTAGATATTGAGATTATTGAGTTCTTGTGTGCAACATGCATGTGTTCAGACAGGAAGGTTTCGACAAGTTAACAAGACTATCGCGCGAAGACACAGCAATCTTCTCACCCTTTCCTCATTATATTCACAAATTCCGTGCTGCCTTCAACTTCCCATTCGATGCCTACATAAGAACTCATTTTGCATGAAAGGCGACTCGAGTGAGATATGAGGTAGGTTTGCAAACAAGGAAAATAAGGCACCAAAAATCAGAGATTATATTCAAATTCCAACGCCTACTTCCTCTCCAAATATCCTTCTACTCAAATTCTATGCCTCACTCCTTCCTACCCTCTATCCTTACGCTTTCTTTCTTTTTATCAGTTTCATCTATTCTAGATGAAAAATGACTGAGAAGAGTCAAAATATCGATAATGATTCCAGATTCACTGAAAATATTGTGTTTTAATGTCGTTGCAACTCATGTCTGTCAGATGCGAACCACAGAAATACATGAGCAACAGAAATCTTCTTCGATAATCGATCTCAACGCCATCTTCATTCAAGTCGTGGAAATATTACTACCTTCTCAAAGGTCTATAAGTTTTTCGCAGAAACAATTGAAAAGCTGTTTCACCATCCTATATCCACCTTGAATACAACATACTGGACGCAAATTTAAAAATTGACAATAAAACTCCTTTGAAAGACGAATTTCGCCGATACTATCAGACATTTCAGAATCACCAATATGGCACATGACAAGAAACCCATTTTTTGTCGATGTATTACAATTACCAGAAGAAGTTCAGGAAGCATTTTCAAGAAATGAAGGCTGATTCGTCCATGAAAGATGACTTTCATCTCTTCACATTAATTTCTATGGCAAACGGGTTTCCCAATGCCAAATCCCTCGCAAAAAAATATCTCTTGACATATTGGACACATTTAGGATTAAAAGATTGCCTGTTAATTCGAAACTTGCCGCTCTTGCTTTACGAATACTAGTTCATTTTTCTTCAACTTACTTACATGAGATAGGTTTTTCTGCTCTAGTTTTAATTAAAACTAAACAGCGAAATCGTCTTGATGTTGAGAGCGACCTGATGATAGATCTGGCAAAAACAGAACCTAGAATCAACCAACTGGTACAGAACATACAATCTCAGGTGTCTCACTAGTGCCTACTCTTATTTTATTAAAATAAAAGTATTTTAAGTACCTATATAATAATGTGCGTTTTTTTGTATTTATTGAAAAAGTAAAGAGGGGGCATGAAAATATAATTTATAGTCCGGGGAGTCTCAACAACATGTCAAATTCATGGAAAAATGTACTCGCTCATGATTTATTAGGTGAATAGAATCCTGGCGAAATGAGCAAAAGAATTGTAGCATCTGTGTTATTTTTGTTTTAATCACGTTCACGAAGAAGATGCTGATATTTATTCAAAGAATTTAGCACCTGTGTTATTTTTATCTCAATCGTTTCATCGAATTCAGCCATCGTTAAATGGTTTTGGCATATTTTTTTTACTCTGCGGACACCATCATGGATAATATCAATCTACCTCCATTGGGGTGCGCTGGTCTCCATGTCAAGAACTTATCGGGGTTGAATCAATTTACAATAGAAATTTTAAAAATCAACAGGATCATAATATATTGCTCTAGAGTCTAGATCCGCAATCTCATTTCATTTCACTGTATAATGTAATCATATGTTCAATTCTTGATTATACAGGGTGTTTCATAATTGTGGTGGAAAATTGAAGGGTAAATTTCTTGCAGAAAAATGAGAAAATAATTTCTTTGAATTGTCCATTGATGAAAACTCATTCTTTTTGAAAAACTACGGTTCTATGGAAAAAAAGTTCAAAGAAACTATTTTCTTATATTTTTCTGCAAAGGAATCTAACCTTCAAACCATCAATGAAAAATCCTGTACACAATACTCACAGGTTCAATGGATATTATATAAGCTGATCTTCATCCAAGACATTGCTCAATACCCTCTATATATTGTAAATGGCAAAATTCTGGATAGTTTAGTACAGGTGAAAATTTTGAGAACATCCATTTTCTTGAATTTGAACTTCAGAATGATCACATGAAATATTGATAGAAATCTTCTAGAAGTTCTAGGAGAGCAGGGACGGATTACTGGCATTTCTTAGCCTCTATAATCTGCAATGTTGAACAGCAAAGATATCCTGAATATTTCCTATTAAATACAATTCTTCACGATTTCTTCGTTTCTTAAGTATATAACTTCTGCGTAGAATTTTGAAAAACATTGTGCTAGGCTAGGCGTATATCAGCTATAAATATCCTGAAGCAATCTACATCAGGTTTCGGAGACCTATAAAACATAAACCAAACTTAATGATGCATGTAACTAATTGAATCAACATTTACTATCTTATGCAGCGCTCATAAATGATGTGTCAAATCTGAGAGATACGAAATGATACAATTCGAATACTCGAGACAGATACAACACTCATTCCACAGCTGATATGCCCGAGGCCGAATCACATTACAGGCTAACAAACATTACACAAATAATGACCTGATTCGAGAAAAATGCTTCCACTTCTTGTAATTTGTGAATTATATATGAGTCAAATCAACAACTGTTTTCAAATGAAATAATATGCTCGATAATATGTGAGATGCTAGCTATACTGAAAAGTATTTTATCTCACGGATATTCAGATATGGATCTTTTCAGATACCTATCAGAGCAGACGAGAGTGCATATTTGTTGACAGTTAGAGATAGTTTTTCATAATCATGAATATGTGAAATGCCAATAAGTTAATAAATTCATGGAAAACTGAATAACAAAGACATTGGACAATGTCTGTTTCTAGAAATAAATAATTCTGATATATACCTACTTATCTACATTTTATTGAAGATTTGAAATGTCGGAAATCCCACTCAATTGTATATGTAGGTATTTAATTATATTGATTTTATATAGAAACATCGACTGTTGAGGTGAAGTAGATAGTGGAAAAAGTTATTCATAAGGGTGCGACAAAAAATTATAATTCTAAGGTCTAATTATGGTCTAATTCATCATATTCTAGGATTAATAGGATTAGTAGGATTAAAAAAACTATACGTCAGGTCATCACTCCATCAAGATCCGAATATTCACATTTTTTCTTGTAAGTAGTTAATTTATCCACACGTTGTTATTTCATCAAAATATTCAGAAGGAGGCCAAAAATAGCAATTTTCGACTACACATTAGTACGGATAATTCGAGAACAAGGTTCTGAGCGCTATACACTGTGTCCAAGATGGGGATTTCGGAAACGGTAAGTGATACGAGGTCGATTGAATTAGAGAAAAATAGCGCATTTATGTGCCTAATAATATGACATTTGGAAAGTTTTAATATGCCAAGTAGTTTCGGAGATATCCGAGAAAAACCGAAATTTGAGAATTTCGTTTTTATTTTCTCCTAGCTTTATTTTCAAAGGAAATGTAAAACAAATAGCACTTCGCCATGGCCACTTTTTGGGAACTACACGATAACATAAACAGAATTTTTCTGCGACGTTTCGTCTTTTAGAAAACATCATTAACTTTGTATTTTTATATGGGCCGAAACTAAAGTATACCCTGTATACGACTCAATTTTTCATTGTGAATACAGCAATGTATCACACAATATGATTTCGGAACCATTTCTCGCGCAAAATGTAATTTAGTGATTACTTAATCTGTTTTTCTTCAATTTTAGATAGTAGGCGTCTAAATATTGATTTACCAGGTTGTCGCTTCTCTGGATACTTATTAGAGTACGCACGTTCAGCATCAACACAATTTCTTTGGGACAAAATGTAACATGACAACATATCAAATTTTTCAGTATTCGAAAAGCTGCCGTTTTCCATTTTTAACACAAATTAGGTAGGTAACGAGATGTAAGAGTAGGAAAGGTAATATGTCAAAAATTCTACCAAACTACAGTATTATTATGACAACAGAACATAATGTGGTAATTTTTTCCAACGCCTACTATCTAGAATTGAAGAAAAACAGATTAAGTAATCACTAAATTACATTTTGCGCGAGAAATGGTTCCGAAATCATATTGTGTGATACATTGCTGTATTCACAATGAAAAATGGAGTCGTATACAGGGTATACTTCAGTTTCGGCCCATATAGAAATACAAAGTTGATGATGTTTTCTAAAAGACGAAACGTCGCAGAAAAAATCTGCTTATGTTATCGTGTAGTCCTTAAAAAGTGGCCAAGGCGAAGTGCTATTTGTTTTACATTTCCTTTGAAAATAAAGCTAGGAGAAAATAAAAACGAAATTCTCAAATTTCGGTTTTTCTCGGATATCTACGAAACTACTTATCTTGGACACACTGTATATATTTTAGAAAATATTTCAATGTTTATTATGAACGCACACCCTGCTTCAAATCATAAATTTTTATGAGGTACCTATCTGAGTACTGGACGATTTGAATAATTTGACTAATGGAGACTTTATTCTCGACAAAAGTAGCACAAAGGGTTACTGACTACGTTCGGGGTGAATAACATGTGGCGGTGTCAGTCGCTCGGAGAAATAATATGTTATTATTCAAATTACCTATATTGTATCATTTGTATCCACTAATTCTGTTTGAATGCAGATTGTCTTTGTTTGGCCGACCTCAGGAAATCTGAGAAATAAAAAACTTATGGTATGTAGCAAAAGGGAAGAGACAAGAATATTTTGTGTTTCCATGTCTCTATTTTGATCCCGAAGTTTTTTCAAAGTATTTGTTGGTACACAAAAAAAATGTGTAGGTATCTACTGCGATGAAGTTTGTTCTACACAAATAATTCGAAAAATAAATTGACACTAATTTCATGATCACACATTATTATGTATGTATAATATGCCACATCATAATCTATTTTTAAGTGTAGTTTGCGTAAAAACATCAGTCGTTGTTAATGAAGGAAAGGTGGATATTTATATAGTAATATTCAATATTTTGCTGATGGCTGTAAACATACCGACATAGAGAATCATTGTAATGATCTGATGAACTTATTGAATATTGACAAGTTTCAAAACAAAGGAATAGATAACAACCTAACACCTATACCTAATACCTACATATCCTTCAATTCCATTCGATTTTTATTGTTATTCCAGTTTCACCAATCACATGAAGTCAAGAAGCAAGAAATTATTCAGACCATCTGCTTATTAAATACAATTAATTTATGTTATTTCATATCTCCGGTTTTAGTCATAACGATTTCAATATGACCTTGTCAAGGCCTTATACGTACATCTGATCAATAAAGGTTTTTTCTTATATCCAAACGTCTGAATGCAACTGTAATATTTTTTCCTCGATGGAAAAATAAAACAATTTCAAACGAAATCTTATGTTTGTACAGTCGGCTAGAAACCAGTTTTCGACTTATTATTCAGTAGTTAATAGATGCAGTAGGTATACTATATTATAATGGTCGCCATTATTGTCCCCTTTTATGACAATTCTTTGTCTTTTGAACATTTTTCAATAAGCTTCAAAGTAATGACCATTTATCTGGGAAATACTAAATTCCAAATCTTTTATTCAGACATCACATGGATACCAGTTGTCCACAAGCTTTGTAGCTTTAGTAATTTCAGAGCACTTTTTATTAGATGTTCTTCGTTTCCACAATTTTCAATTGAAGTTTTTCTGAACTTTAACAACACTTGGATATTTTCTTCAGGAAGTTAGAAAAGCAGGTCATTAGACTGTGTAGAAAAAATAGTAACTGCCATTTGAAAAAATTGGGTTAGCAACAATTTTTCAATGCGACATTTGAAAATCGAAAAGTCAAAATAGGCCATTTCTTAAAAAAGTGCTCATATGTTCAAAACACCTATTCTTTGGCAGCAGCATCATTGTTCGAAAACAAGAGTCGAGAATCGATTTGAAAACTTTTCAACACTGCACTAGAGCAACACAGAAAGGAGCTGTTCGTCTGGTTGGTATGATTCTGCCTCTCCCAATTTTTGGGATATTCTCATGGTCTATGTTCGTGGAAAAACATTTTTATATTACTCCACCACAAGGGATTGCAGGCATCAGCCTGCCGAACATCGCCCTATCAGAATTTTGCTTAACGAGCGGAGAAGTTGTAGAACCCATTGAAGTATTTCCTGATGCCTTTAAGCGATATTATATTGTATGAAATGGTACAATACTGTGCCTAAAAATATATGACCTCAAGTGTTTTAAGTTTATAGAATTATAATCTTATCAGTTCTCGTTGAAGGTGAATATCTATCCTGTATAGAGTTGATAACCTATTAGTTTTATTTTTGGTGATGATATAAATATTTTAGTATACATTATTGATTTTAATAAAATGTATCATTCTACAACTTTCCATTGAAGTCGATGTGCTTTCCATTTGAAATTTCAAGGGTTGCAACTGCCATTCGAAGGAGATCGAATTTGAAATTTATAGGGATGAGATTTGTGCTTATGATGTAATTCGAATTTTTCATAATTTCTTACAAATATGCACAATAATAATTGAGACAGGCACCGAAGTTATTCTAGTTGGCTGCTCCACACTGTATGAGAAAAATAAGAGAGATTTTCTCGAATTGATATCAAATGTATCATCCAATATATTGAGTTGATGCAAATGCAAATATGCATCGCCAAGATATTGCTCTAATAAATATCTGTTATTTGTTGATATTATAGCTAGAACGAATTCATTTTAATTGAGGAGCAATATTTTGAATAGAGGTTAACTATTGCCTATGAGTGACGATGACAAAAATATATTGAAATTGTTTATAGGCAATAATAATAATTTTGTAATAACTGCGGAATTTACCATAAAAACAAACGAACGAATTAACCAAATATATGTTATCAAAACTAAATGAACCTGATGATGTGTTCTCCTTATTCAGAATTATTCTCACCACCGATATAATATGACAAATATTCCATTAAAAATCTTAGGGTACGATATTTGATAGCTAATGGTTTCTCTCGAATTTCATAAAAATATCTAGGGTGGGGTGTGTCATTTGAAATAATAAGTTTAGAATTCCGGAAATAATGAAAACGTGGTACCTAACACTGGCGATAACATTTTAGAATCCACCATGTTTTGAAATCACCCTATTCTAATATTCCTCACACATATTCGTTCAAATTCAAAAGGTGATAATTAATTTTCAACATTTCAGCTGATTTTATATGGTCATAACTCATAACTCGTGTATGGATAGATTTTCGCCACCCTTTGTATATAACCCAATTACCAAATTTGTTCCATATATCAGTGTTTCAGGACCAGGTTGTAAGTAGATCTTGTCGTTCAGACAGATATCAGTGACCACTTATAGTAAAAACAGAAAACAGGCGCCTTGAACTCACCCTTACCTGATAATAGTGCAGGTTGTGATGCAGGCAAAGGGTGGGTTCACCACAAATATCTCCTCCTCACTTTTGGATCGATTTTCCATCAAGGAACTAGCTCAAAGAGCAAAATTATCAGTGAAAGGGATGTGAGGTGTTATATAAACCCTCCGAATTAAAAAATTCAAAAGTTAGAGGGGCGAAAGGCCCGGTTCTCGTGGTCTCTCGGTATATGGATTATTAGTGATCAATCAACCTGTATAATGGAATTATTTAATGTAGTAGTTGTTTTGAAACTTAGGTGTTTGAAAGATCTAATTGTTGGTCAGTTTGAATATTTACTGAAACAAAAAAGAAATAACGATAATGTCTCGAATACAAATTCGATTTTTCGTTCGTCTGAAGATAGCATATAAGTACATCTTCGAATCAATATCGCATTCTACATCCTAATACTTTTCTAGATAAAATTTTTTGAATATATGGCCCCACAAAGGCAAAAAGCAACAGAAATTCAACCCGTTTTCGTTCATTCATCATTGATAACAATGCACATGCGATACGGAGATATAGCAATTATTGTTTTAGTCATGAGGATTTCCGATATTCTGTGAGCAACACATTTTAAAATTATCATTCATTCTAGATTGAATCATTCTTCTGCGAGTTCTGCGTATGAAAATAAAGTGCCCAGTTGATAGATATCAGAAAAAATTGTTTCAAAACTTCAAACCATCGACATTGGAAAAGAGCATATTTTAAGGAAAGGATAACGAGAACTCTAGAAAACTGATTTGTATGACGATGTAACTATATTAAAGTATTCTAAGAGTTTCGTTTGATCAGTTTCAATTTCTACAACTGTAAGGAGTTATTTCTAATTCAAATAATCGGTAGTTTTCTCCGCAAAATTTTTAAATTAAAGTAATAAAATCTATTGATTTTTTTTTGAGATAGATCATTAATATGTCGTTTAAAGAATAGTGTACATTTCTTGTGTGTATTGAAGGTCAAGATCAAAATTCTTTGTTCGTTTTCTTCATTAGGAATAGTAAGGATCAATATTTTTCGTGGCCGACCCTGTGAAAATGTACAGACTCATTGTGCAGTCTACTCACTCTGTCTACTCTCTAGTCTCTCTACTCGACAGTCAATGCATGGCTCGCTTTAGCAGGAAGATACGAAGTCATTTTTCATAAAACTAAGGAACAAATCTAGCATGAGTCCTTTCCGACACTCTGAATTTATTGAATGATTGCATTTTACATGTCCTCCATTTTATATTACATTTAATTTCATAAAGAATGGCACTACTTCATGTTTTTTACATGAATATGGACTCGCAGTTCAATGACCTTCTCCACAGTTTGATATGACGTAGACGTAGCGTGATATATATTTGTGGCGCATTTGCTTAATTGACTTTATTTTTTATTAATGTCAAGGAATTTTCGGTAATTATTAATATGTGGAGTTGTGGTTTCTTTATAAACGATACCTACCCACTGATGAATTACTGAATGATTCACAAGCAAACTGATACTTATCAGGCCAAAGTTACATTGATAAAACTTACGAACTTACGACAGATTGACTGATAATTATTGAATATAACTTCAAATTATAATGATCGCATCCATACTCGATATACAAGGTGTTTGAATAGTAATAAATAGGTCATAGGTGTCATAGGTATACAACTAACAGGCCTGTTGTAATTTATTTTTAAACGTGATTCCGTACAGATTCAAACCTGAAATGGTGAAAATTTGGGAAAGTAATGAAACTATTTTTCTTTTTGGTCTTTGTTATAGACGCAAAAAAAGTTCAACTGATTAGTAAATAAATATGAATATATTTTTGTATTTATTTATTTATTTTTAGTTTGGGTTTGGAAAACCTTATATTTAGAACATCCCAAGGAGAGTTGATGACTAGGTATCCTTATTATTTCAATTCAAAGGAAGATCTAGAAGTTTGAAAATCTGGCAGATGATGAACTGCACAATGATAACTCCTTCAGATAACAGCCACGGTCTTGTGAATGAAAGTGATGTTTCAAAGCAAAATGTTTGAAGTGTGGGAACAAAATAAGATGGTTTCACAAGTGATAATATATAACAAGAATGTTCTGTCGGGAGTTTATGAAATATCAATTTGCAATATGAAATGAACAATAATTATTGTTCCAGTAGTGATATTTCCAATTCATTTTACATTCAAGGGTAGTTTCACAGGATAAATCTGAACAAAACGAGTATTTTCATAACGTACTGAAATATCTGACTATATTCTTCATTATAATGCTCGCCAACGTTACCCAATACACACACTATGTCCTACCAGACTTTGGTACTTGTGTAACTGATTCATTTTAACTACAGTACGGTTTTCTGTACGGATTAGTCAGTAAGAATGTAATAGACGCGATGACGTCACAAGGAATTTCTCGCTTAGTTGCCAATGAATTCAAAATTGTGCAATCATTCACAAACTAATTCAATAGAGATTCTGCTAATTATTGATGTTTATAATAATAATAATAATGTTATTGCAATAATGATGAGAAATAGTAGTTGGCTATCTCATAATGACTGACTAATGGCGAATCTGGAATTTCTCGCATGAATTATTCAAATATTTGAATGTTTTATCAACTTCTCGATAACACCATATTATCATGATAAATTGTTGTTGAGCAAATTTTATTTCAAGTTGTTCATGGTAATTATAATTTGGTCATGCTTCCTCGAGAGTGAAAATGACCGCTTTCAAATCGATGTGATCAAACATAAGATTCCGTAAAAGTTTGAATTACCCCAGGTAAACAAATCAATCAATCGACAATTTAAACTAAGCGAAAATAAATGTACATAATCAGAAAGAGCAAAAGAAATGTACTTAATCAAAGAGAGTAAAATAAATGTACATACCTTATCAAAAAGAGCGATAAATGTAAAAAATCAAAAGAGCAGAATGATTATTCAACTCTTACTCTGAATGAAATGAAAATACAAAAAAAAATTGTCAAGAATTCAATGAAATTTTTTCAAACCAACTGTTCGTAAAAACTTGCCAAATATCATTTAATTTCAAGAGTCTCGCATCGAGTGGTGTAATATAATTTCTATAGTTTTTGAGAAGGTAGTGCAAACTCTATCAAATGGAATTTTCTACTTGGTTTGTCAATAGTGCGTTTTGTTATCAGTGTACGTACAATATTTTATACTGACTGATAAATCAAGTTATCTATCTGAACATTTTCGAGGAGCAGTTCTTCAAGTTCACAAGAAAATAATCTTGACAACAATACACTGTTAACAAATTGTAGAACTGATAAAATCCAAAAATTTATGACTGTCTTTTGTTATCTTGGAACATTGATTCGAACTTCCGTTCACCAAAACCAGATTACTTACTTGTTCGTAGTATTGTTCGAAATAGATGGGAAAAGAACATGCACAGTTGTTTTCTTCTTGGCGTCACAAAATTGATTGAAGGTCATTAAATCCAGTTTTGTTGGTAACGTTTAGGAACAGCGTATATGAATCATCAGTATTTAGAAATATAAAGAATATCAGTCCAAATAGGTTATCTGTAATTCGATTATTATTTATATTCCTAAAACTGACATGCATACAGGGTGATTCATTGGTAAATGCGCATACAGTAAGGGGAGATGGAGGACACGAGGTGCTTCTAAATAATCTTCATTTTATGGGTCTATCATTCTTTATAAACCAAGATACAGAGGATTTGTTAATTTTCTCAATCTTTTCAATTAATCATATTTTATGATTATAATTATACAAACCAGCCTTGAATTTTTGAAATATTTTTGGTATTTTATGATATTTTTTTACTCATTGAAAGTTAGTCATTGTTTCCAGGAAATTGTATTTGCAGAAAAAGTCATGTACTATGGCCAGCCAGATCTCCAGATTCAACCCCACTCAACTTTTTCCCGTGTAGTGTGGGGTCAATTGACGAACATATGAGCAAAGTGCATGCAACGGAACCAGAATCTCTGATTCTGATCTGCGACATCGAATTGAATTATCATTGTATGTAGAGTGGAAACCAGTTAAGACAGTTCGAACTTTTTTTCCATTGAAAGTGATAATAATTGCATTGTCAGATTTTGTTTCTATTGATTGGAAAAACGAAGAGCGAATTGTGACTTTAACTTTGGATATTTCGGGGGGAAGATACCTTTCAGATTATATGTGCCATATGTTGCCATTTCGAATTTTAGAGGGGAGATCACAGCTCCAAGGGATGAAATTTATGTCAGGTGACTTCCGTTGCGGACAAATTTCTCCTCGTGACCGAGTGTTTTTTTGTTGCCACGTTTTTTACTGATTAAAAAGCCTCATACTCGTAAAGAACAAACTAGCATCAATGTCTTCCTTTCAGAGGAATGATGCATTATAGCGTATAGCGTTATTAGAGTTGATTCCAGTATGAGTAAAAACATTGCAAATATGTTCACAATATGTTTAGCTATAAACACTTCGTTTCAGATATCGATTAGTCGGTCACTTTCCAGATCTCTGTTGTGATATCAGAAACAGAAATAAATTAAGCAGAGTGTTTCATTCTCTCTGTCATGAAAATCTTGCTCTCCAGTTACGAAAATAAACTTGTTCAGCTAGGCGATTTGCTAACCCAGACTAGAGAACCAACTAAAACGCTGAATGGATATTGATTTCATTGATTTATTTAGTTTTCCTTACTTATTGTTTAGGGAATGAGAAAGAGGCTGAACGCTGATGAGTTCCTACCTACTACATTATGATAGTAAGTTCCCATGAGGTATGTATTCCTAAAATGTCAAGAAGAAATCGTAGATTCAAGATGTTGAGTCAAGAAAAAGACAATAGCACTCACTTACCTACTTTTCAAATGCAAATCTACTCACTTATGCCACACTCTAATTGAAGAATTTCAACAAAGTTTCAACACATTTTCTCAAAAAAAAATCACCAGTGAACTAACAAAAAATTATTCTTATTTACGCAAAGATTAACCAAAACCATATAGGTTAATCTTGCGGAAATATAAATTATGACTTTGACAGGCGATTAGGCGATACTCATTTGATAGTTACAAAATGAGAATGGTTGATGCGTTGTTTACATAGATGTCAATAGTATAGGTTGGTATAGGTACGACGCAAAAGAAGGACAATTTTTTGTTAGTTTACAGGTAGATTTTTAGTGAAAATGTGTTGAAACTGAAAATTATTCATTTAGAGTGTGTATATGTTGTGTAGTGCAATACCTACGTTATTTATAGCTTTCAAATTCGAGGTCCATATTTTAAATAGTTGGTTGCCGTTCTGATAGTTTCCTTTCATAACAATAATAATTACGTTCTACATATTATCACGAATTGTTTTCAAATTATACGGGGAATGTTTGAAAACACCAATAAATCTCTACTATACTCTTATCTGATATTAGGTATGTTCATCTACAATTTCATCATTCAAAAAAAGTTTTTGATCAAAAAACTATCGAATCGTGTTTCCTGCAAGTATTCCAAATTGATGTTAGATGTATATTAAGGTTATGAGAATTATGAGCTCGAAGCTCTATTAGGTCTATTAGGATCGTTCCATGCTTGAATGTCGGATTTTCTTCTAGGAAATGCCAAGATTGCTAAGATAAATAGAAGTTGAGATATAATAACGTGATATGGAAGCAGTGACTGAATCTAACTACCAGCACTATCACAGATATGTAGGAGCTTTCATTATTATATAAGAAAGGATACATCCTTAGACCTCAGACCAATAAACACCCCAATATTACTGCACTCCCTACATTCATTGTTTGGCGCAACAATCTATATTAAAATATAGATATCTTGGAGTTGGATCCCTAGCTCATAGGCGTACCGAAATGTTGCTGGAGTTTATCTATAATTGATTCACCCAGCCATTATAATGCACTTATTATATACATAATATGTGAAATAAATATACACAAATTCGCCATTCTTCACATAAGAATTGTTTTTCATATTCCTAGAGAAGCCAAAACGGCTCACGACCTTGAAAATGTGACCCTTTCGTAGATTTGTGATACCTGGTTGCGGAAATATGTCGACCTTACCCTACTAAGTAACATTCACGAAACTAAAAACAGTTATGTGCGTTCAACTTGGCGTGACGAAAGGCGTCCATTCAATGTATTTTAGTCGTTATGGCTCCGGAATAAAGTCATGTACCTACGACTGTCGTTACTTTGTGCACAGTGGACACAATTACGTTTTCGGAGTTATATTTATCAAATAACTTCCTTTCAGTGTATTTGTAATGCTAAATTTTTCGACAGGGAATAATGGATTCAAATACCTGAAAAATAATCGCACTGGTTTGATGTTTTCGTGCCAAATTATTTTTGAAATTTGGATATAGCATCTTGCCAAGGAATGCTGATGAGTGACATATTATTTGTAATAGAAAATGCCAACTTTTACTCCTCCCACCTGTTCTGGTATGAAATATATTACTAGGAATAATTTTATCTTATGTCGATCACATCAAATATTTTAATAACAATAGATATCATTTCAATCATTTTATCAAGGATGAACTATGATGGTTTCTCATTATTCATTTTGTGACTTTAATGCATCCAATCATAGGTAAGTGGTGTTGATTGAACATATTTGACAGCTAAGATAAGAATGGCTGAATTTGGTCCATAACAGCGGAAATTGAAAAAAAATATATATATTGTGTGATTAGTACTAAATGGATATATCTCAAGATACTGCCGAATAAAAGAAAATACTGTTTCTGGAAAGAGTACATCACAAACAAAAACATTGCTTGGTGAAAAGTTACATGAGTTCAACGGAAAAAAAACAGTTGAAAATATTTCTTATAAACTTGCTTTTATGATGGCTAACATTGAACCTGATGGTGATCTGGAAACCCTCAAAAACTCAAGGTAATATGGCAAATTGCCAAACAAAACCTCAGTTTAATGATAATTCATTATGATTTTAAAATTATTCAAATTCTGGAGGAAATATACCCGCTGACATAATCTTGAGAATTGACTCAATAAATTGTAGTACCTAGATACCGAACTGATTTCTCCTGGAAATTCAATAGTCGTTTTCTCGTTATTGCAATTTTTCACGATAAATGGAATTGTACCATCAGTGGTTGTGATACAATAGAAATTTTCAATGATAATTTCATTTATATCATCTAAATATCATGTATTCAAAGACTTCGAATATAACTCAAATCGTAGCTTATCACTTGATCAATTTCCGTCCGTTCTCAGTTGGTTGGTAATTGGTTAAACAACTCCGATATTCAAGTAGGAAAAAACTGCCCAGAAGGAATGTTATTGAATGAAAAAAACAACAAGGATGTCTTATGCTGGCAGACTTGATTTCACATTATTTTTCTCAAGGTTCAAAAAATATCTCAAAATAAATTCTATGTACCTACCAACTAAATAAATTGCGCACACTGTCTGCATCATCAATTATCTATTGTGGAACTCACGGCATTCGCAGTGAAACTCAATGGATTTAATTTTGTCATCTGGTTCGTTTATAATGGAAACGGAAATAGAAAATAAAATATCTAGTTCAAGGACGCACAGTGTAACTACCTAGTCGGCGCAAAACATACAAAACGGTGATATACCTGTTTACCGCTAATCATGTCCTTTTAAGAAACTGAATAGATCATTTCAGTCGAATATATGATTCATTGCACAAATGAAATTTGAAAAATATAAAAAATGCCGGGGAGTCCCATAAAAAATACTGTTACTAAATGTACATTCACCACGAGCGATCCGGGCAGGTAGACTAGAAGGGCTCAGACTGTCAAGCTCGAGACCTGCCGAATTTCTCTCTACCAGTATTATTTTTTCTATCGAACTTCGAGGTTATGGAACTCCTAGCATAGTGAGGTCTTTCCTGGTGGTATATACACCGGTTTAGTGTGAGATAATTGTTTCGGAATTTACTGGTTAATTATAGATCACCCCGTAGACGTTGTTCGTCAGATGGAAAATCGCAATGTGTTTTTAATTTGCTTCGGTGCGGATTGTTTTTTACCGCACCGGTAAAGCAGGGAATGTCACAAAGAGAAATTGCTGGGATTGTTGGATGGTAGGAGTTACGCAGGAGGTCGTTTACTGCAGAACAGCATAATCGATTTTTACCACGAGATCACTTTCGTACGGAAGCGCTGAATCGGCCCTTTAGCGCCTAGTTTGAGAGTGACTATAAAAAACTTTAACACCTAAGATTTATCACCTAAGATCTAGAACTCATCACCTAAGACCGAGCCTAAGACAGATGGAATATGGGAAAAGCATTGTTAATGTTATAAAAACATGGAAACTTATGATTTTACACTCAAGATTCAAGAAGATGATCAACTTCCAACTTAAGAAATTAGTATTATATGGGTATAAATTTAATGAAAATGGGATTTGCGCATGTGTTTTGATTGAAAATGACACCTTTATTATCAAAAATGACTGCGATATCATAGAAAATTTTGAAAATAGAAACAATTTGATTGGAATTCATAGTGGATTGGAATTCATAGTGGATTTGTATTTGTGCTATGGATACTAACTAGTTTTATCATGATTTCAGCTTCTGGACTTTATTCAAATCTCATTGAAAAGAAACAACACAACAAATAATTCAAAATAATATCTATGAATAGGCATAGAAAAACTCTATTCCAGTTCGATCCTGCTCCTTTTTTATTTTAATCTAATGGAATAATCATAAATTAGTCTTAAATGTTGAGTATTTTCATAACATAATCTACTATCATGTCTCAATTCTTAAGTGAAAAATATAGAATGCTTAAAATTTTTTATAAATCCACCAGTTTAAAATAACGCTCCCTATGTGTTCATTCAGCGCTATCGTACTTTTGCGATCTACAGGTCATCGTGTTGCAGTCGAAACTATCAGAAAAAAATTCGCACTCAAGGGTGTGTAGTCTATCTAAAGTCAATTGAAACTATTGAGAGAAGCCCTTTGAAGAATATGCAGAGATATTCGGTTGAGAAATATCATTTCACTATTTTGCCCTTAGAACATGAAGCGTTCAAATTAAAACAATATATGTTATCCACCCAACCATATTAGTATTAGACGAGTGTCAAATCACGAAGCGATCTCATGATAACCAAACCATTCGTTTGATAAATTTTTTATGGCTGCAACCGCAATTAATCAACATATTTCGCAAGGTTTTTATAGAATTATGATCATAATCTGAGTACCTATTCACGTAGGGGTATTTCATCTCTGATCACTTCTGATGAGAGGTCTTCAAATTGCCATTTCTTCGAGAAACAACACAAAGAACAATAATTAGGTATTGCCTATTGAATCGCAAGTGCAAGGCAAACTAATCGGTCTACTCCAAAAAGTTAGGTACCTATATTCAATTCGTCTACCAAAATTGAAATAAATGATACTTCTCTTAATGTTGACGTCTTGGAGACTATTTAAGCAAAATAAATAAGCTAACCATCAGAATCAATTATCGAATTTACCGAAATTCCCATCTTCTTGATATTTTGAAAATTGCTTGAGATGTTCCATAAAGTAACAGATTTTGGATTACGAAAGGCTAAAATAATTAGCAATTCTTTATAGCGTGCGTTGAAACGATTACCTCCAGGATAAAATTAGATCTGGATCAATTTGTTTGTTTATCTAAAACGTCATTACATTGGAAAATTCACAAATCAAAATCACCTAGAATACCATAAAAGACTGCCCAAATCCTATATTTATTTACATAGGTGTTTGTTAGTTTCATAAAAATATGTAATAAAAATTAAGCTGATGCATTCGATGAGTTTTTTACTGATATATCTCCAAGAAAGTTCATTTTCCAAAATGAAAAAACCTACAATTTTGTATGGTATAACAAAACAAAAAAAAAGTAACGTGATAAAAGGATATTTCTGGAGATAATCGAAATATAAGCATGTTTCTTGGATTGGATCACTATGTAAATAAAAACTGTCGTATTTATTTTTCTAATTCATGCTGGTCTTAAATAAATGAGCAACTTTCTCGGTGACGCGATACTGTATTGTTCAAAACTTAACTGTTAAGTTCCCATACACTTGCAATCGAAATGAATATACAAGATGTGGCTATTCTATAGTAAGGAAAAAAAGAAGATTTATCGTAATCAAAACAGCACTTTCCCATCTACAAGGTAGTAGAGGTAGTACGGTACATCTCTACGAATACGAATAATTATCGAAATAATGCTTTTTAAATCCATCTGATAACGCTATTTTGACGTATATTCTACATAAAAAGACAAACGTCTACATATACTCTTTCGAAATATAATAGAATATTTTAGTACTATTGCGGAATTAGTACTTGAAAAACTTTCAATATGAGAGAAGAGTTTAGTTTTTTTATATGGTTTTATACCCTTCTTTCATTGTTGTGAGTTCTCGATCTGCACTATACTAACGAGGATTGCTGTGCAACTAACACACTATGAATAAATTATATTCGTGCTTTACAGAATTGCGAGTTTTTCTATTTAACTATAGTAATAATAAATACAAAACAGGTTGAAATATTTACATATACGTCATACCCTACAGTCTACACCATCATATGGTAATCGGGGTTTCTGATTATATATATTTCCATGCCATAAAAAATGAAAATAAAGTTAAAAATTAAACTACAGCTCCGATGAGTCCTAAATCAGGTTTGTTTTATCCTTATTTGCATCAACTTGATACAAAATAAGGACAAATTTAATTGTTTTTGTTTCATATTCTCTAAGTAATGACAAATAAAAAGCCGTTAGGCACGACAGCAAAATCTTACCTGGGGTGTGAGTCATTCTGATGAATTCGAGTTGGATTTCTTGGGAAGCCGTTCAAAAACCAGTTGCTACTTTTTATTTCGTGCTAAACATCAAAAAGTCTTGAATACTCTTGGTAAGGTAGGAATTCTTCATGAAGATCTGCAGATCAATTCCTGCATTTAGATTCTAGATATATCAATTTGTGGGTTATGATAAAACAGCTGAAAGCCTCTAATTGCACAATCACAATCTCGTGGTTGGTTTAGAATAAATGGATTTTACAGATAGAATTCTAATTTGCTTAGGTACCAATATGATGGTCAATTAAATTTGTAGTTGAACGGATTAATTGACTATTTCAACCTACAAATGTCATCGATTGTTCGTTTTGTGATATAAATGGGTCTCCTTTTTTTCAATTCGGAATAATAAAATTTTAGAGCTTTTCGCCATAACTCTTTCTGTAGAATTTCATCTTTGAACCGAATCATGTTTTGGTTGAACTCACATAGTTCCTACTGATAACGTAAGTTCATTATATATCACATTAATAGTTCTGTAAATAAGTCTACTTTCAAAAATATTCCAAAAAAATAGTTCGAAGCTTCTCCGCGTGAAATTTTTATTGCTATAGGTATTAGAATTTCATTTTCTCTTTGCTGCAGGTTTATATTGTATAGTTCGCAAAGGGAAAATTCAAGCTGAACCTACTGGTTTATACTAAGAAAGCACGATAACATGCTATAAATAGATTAATTCAATAAACTCCGAGTTTTAATATTGTATTGATAATGATTGTAAGTTCAATGTTGAAATGTGTGTATAGCAAATGTTTCACGCGTAAACAATATACGATACCGCATTATCCGCAGTATACTTATCTATTTTTTAACCAGACGATAACTCTCGAATATACATGGTGTTTCTGAAATAGCATACGGATCTTCCTCAGCACAGTGAGTCAAAAACACCAATGAATGTATGGCCTGAAACTTATTGTTGACGATCCTGACTAAGCTGAAACTTTTATTGTTTAACTTTCACTCGATACTACGATCTTGAACCATGCTTGAACTTCAGGACAATATGCAGGGTTTTTAAACATTTTCAATGTGAAAATGTATTTTTTGTACGAATTGACAGCAATAGTTTTCGATTAGCTTGGAATCCAAACTAAGTGGTATAATTATATAATCAACATTGAACAATATACAATACTGCTCTCAACATTGATCCAGAAGAATTTTGATCATGTGTTAGTGCGATTCGTCGTTTATAGAATATTTTTGATTAGGTATGTTGATTCGCCTAATAAACCCAGATATTGTGGAACTTGTAAAGATAATCCAAATTCCGAAGTTGAAGGGGTGAATAAAGTGTTTGAAAAAGTGTTTTTCCGCCAACTTAGTTGCAAAGCAACCCTCGAAGTCTCATAGAGACTTGTATGAGTAAGAAATTGTAATTTTGATTAGATTGAAACTGAAAGTTCTACATCTAATTATATCGTATGATATTTTTTAGATCATGTGGTGCAGTAGATAATGATTTATTTGAATTTTTGGTCGTGGAAATCACTCAACAGATTCAATAAACCACAAGAGGGATCAAAATAAGCGAAAGAACATAATTATGGCGTTTAATTAAATAAAATGCACCATCATGACGTCATACTCTTTTGGGACCCCCTGTAAGATTGAAAATGATTTCCTGAAGTTTGAAGTTATACAAAGAAGTTATACAAAAAAGATTGATGTCAATATATATCGGCATAGAATTGGGAAACACTAAGTATGTATATTGTTCTCGGTATGGTTACAACAATATTTCACTCTTCAACCAAAGAACTGTTAATGTTCTACTAGTATGCAGCGAAGAAAGACACAACAGGATGTTACGGCATTTGAATAAATAATTGAAAATAAAAATTTCTGAATACCGGGCAAATGTACAAAATACGAGAGACAATGCGGCGCTAAATTCAATAGTTTATTCTTATTGTTTACAGAGTTTTTTGAGCTACATAGGATCGAGAGAATATCTATTTTGAATCCGGAAAGAAGAGCGTATCGTCTCGATTTTGCCCGTTGGGCTAGGTAGAATGACCAACGTACAGTAAATTATATTTTTTCACATATCAACTGATATCTCTATTGACTGCTATCTCGTCTGAACCTTTCCTTGTGTTGTAAATTGTTTCCTATATAGATATTCAATATTAGTATATTAGTATCTCTTGTCCCTTGTACAAAAATTCTCTATAGAATAACTTGATTTGAAAAGTCGAAATATTGACTGGAAACCTGAAGGAGAAAATTATCAGTTTCGTTCAGGGTAGCGTAGCGTGATGAGTAGTCACTTTCCGACGACATTTCATTCGAAATATTTTTAAGGTTAATAAACCCTATTTAACTATACTTGTATGTGTTTCCTTTGTGTAGACTGCGATAGAAAGGTTAAAGGACACCACTGCCGAGACTTCATTACAGTGTGCATTTTAGCATAATTGAATGCTCTTCAAAGGTATATTATTAAATTATGTATTAGTGCAGCTAATAGAGCTCAGTCTGAGCTCAATTCACTTCCACAGGGCCATGCACTCACCATGGGCATGATATTCGTCAAATCAAGAAGTGAACAGTTTCGCTCATTCAAGTTATCCATGACACAATTTCGGGTTTTGGGCATGTCCCACGAAAAAAAATCTACTACTGAACTTTAGGTACTATATTTTAGTTAGCATCCTAAAGAGGAGATTAAAACTATACCTACTATACTGAATTCTGCCTTTTATAATAGAAGTACTCAAGTGACCGTGAAGGAAAATGACTGCCTAGAATAAATTTCTAACGTGGTTCAGTTAACATCCTTGATTTTATTTTTATATTATCTGACTATACAGAGGGTTATGAGGGATATTAATATTACGCGTATTATATATGTCTCATTTTCTAATGCTATTTTTCAATTTACCACACTAACCGATTGTTCTCTGATGTCTTTTCGAAAATCGAAGCATGATTTGACTTTATTTTCGTGCATATTCATGAAAATTCCGGAACACGTCGATTCTGTGTACATCTTGTATACGTACAAATTCAATTCCCAAATTCAACCCTTCTCGAATGAATTGTAAAAGTATGTTCATTCACTATCAAAAAATTCTGTGATTTTATTATTTATCGCAAGAATTTACAGTGAAAAAATTATTTCATTTGTTTGACGTAACAGCAAACTGAACAATAATTATTTCAATGTCGGAAATGTTCGAAATCAGTTTCTTGAATGTCTAGGTTTCATCCTAATCTTAAAGAATGTGCTGTCCCACACATGCAACAGAAAATGTATACATGCATATTGAAGAGCTATATCAGTGATGCATCTCGATGAATCACTGTCTGATTATCCCATTATTGAAACTGGTCACAATAACTGTATTTTCTTCAAACTCAAGTTATAATGTCCGAGCATCGGCTGTGGCTCTTAAAATTTACCAATAATCGCATTGTTTCTAAGAAGATTGTTACTCATTGTCTACATTCTACAACATGGCAGTGAATTCCTCAAAATTCAATATTATAAGGCGCCAAAATCAAGTCACGAGGCGACAACAAGAATCGAGATATCGGATATGCATATAAACATTATTTCTGATACAAGGCGTTGGTCACTAATGTAGCAAAAGAAGAAACAAGTTGTAAATTGAAAATTATGTTCCGTCAGAATTTAATACGAGGTGTTTCATGCGTACAGGAAAATATTCCAGTTGTAGACAGTAATCATCTCGGAAATCATCGTGTTGCGATTGTCACTCATATTAAATGATTCTTAGTCTTCAAATGAATTTAGTTTTTTCTCTGATTATCAATAATGTGATTCTTGAACTTTTTTCAATGTCACCTTGTACCTATATCAAATACTACCTTTTTATTTACACAATTCTGGAATTTAAGTACCATCAAACTCATTATGTATATTTCAGACTTAGATTAAGATACATGAATATTTTTTAACATAGAAAAGGTACCTACCTAACCTCTCGAATGTCATATTCACACTACTTCCATGTTTGGTACAATATGTGGTCTTCGCAATTGTTTTTATATAGATTGATGTTTCTAATATCTACCCGAATCGTTTACGTCAAACTCTTCAAACGTGAATGGGAGGTTCATTCAAGTCTGCACTGTATGATGAAAATAATACAGTTTCTGTCAGCATGTTTTCAGGATGATAAACTTTTCATCGAAATGGATGAATAAAATTATTATATTTCTGTGGGAATCTCTAACTGTTATATTTGATCAAAAGATTTCACCACAGCTTCTTTATTCTGAACCGTATGTACAGAGTAGGCAGCAGAAGGGGAACCATAGCGTGAAGAAAATTTGAATAAGAACATACTAGCAGGTATAAGGCACGAATCATATTATTTATGAAAATTCATTACATGCAACGTAGCCTTGCGTAACTTTTTGCCAGGTGTATATAAACCCAAATGAATATGCAAAAGCCACGCGTTTTACGGTTAGTTCAGAGGGGTATATCATCAGGCATATAATAATATTGGATGAATCTGATATTTTCAGAATGTTGAAATTGAATCAATTTTACGGATTGATTGATTCAGTCTGATAATTCAAGGTTTTCAATCCCGAACACATATTTCTATTCATGCTGTATTCGTGTAAATACAGGCAAATAATTTAACCTCAGTTTTAATCATACATTTGAGAGAATTCTCATAACACGTATCACCTATATCTATGCATAAAAATAATATTTTGTGAAACTAACAATCCAACAACATTTTGTTGGGAACAAAATTCGGTTTTAGGGGAAATTAAAAACAGGTTGAACAAAATAATATACAATAAGCCCCTGATGTACAGGGTGGGCAAATTTCTATGTTTGTATAAGGTAACTCGATCGGTAACAACTATAGGAGACACATAAAAATCGAGCTCGCATCCTCGATCTCTTTTTTCGAGACAAATTCACTGACGAATACAAAAATTTGCTATCGTTTTTTTTTTCTAGTTATAAACGTATGAAATATCATATTTTCCGCACTAGTTGCACAATATACCATGTGATACCATCATCAATCATTCGTCATTATGTTTGTTTTTTTAAATTTGAAATTTCATAATCAACAATTGACTGAATGGTAGGTGTTCCTAGAAGTTTTATGTTATCTTGTTGTCCAGTGCTAAAAAGGAAATTTATCTTCGCTGACGAATTTGTTTATTTTCATGGGAAAAAAATGTTCAAAAGCTCGTTATAATGAAAAGAATTAGGATGTCAGTCGAGACATTCATATCCAAATAGCCAATCATACATCCGACTGAGTTGCTCATTGGCTTACTTGATGCAGAACTAGTTTTCGAATGTATGGCGAATTCAACACAAAAAGGAGAAATTGTTAATCGAAATATACCAAATGAACAGGTATTCAGGTACACGCACAACCTATATTTCCCTGCGTAGGTCTCAACAAAATCGAAAGCCAGCAGAATAATAATTATGGACTGAAAATACCATAACACGAACCACTATTTTTGAGCAAAATTATGACTAAATTTGACACTGTTTTCGATATGAAATTTCTGATTCTTAGGTGATTTCCATTTTCGATGTTTAAAATACTTTTTCGCATAAATATGGTGATGCTATAAAATATCTCAATATTTTACAGGAGGAAATAACCCGCTAGTGGAGTCAACAAACTTATCCATAAATTCTGATAACTTTATCAGTGTGGATTTGGTTGAGATATGACTTACTAATTGCCATGTCACTGAGACATTTTATTTTCCTTATCAAATGAGCTCAATTCAATCGACATAAATTGTCTTTCGAGAAGTTCACGTTCAAGGCGTTGCTAATGCCTAATTCATTTTGTCGAAATTATTCAGATATACCGGATAAACTATATAATTATTATAATTGTACTCAAGTTACACAGGACTAATCAGAAATTTTGGAATTTAACTTCTGCTTGTTGCACCTCTCTACTTCAGAAAATTTTCGATATATTCTATAACCTTGCAGGAAATAACACTACCTTCGCATAACTGATGATGATTCTTCAAATTCTTGAAGATTTATGACAAAGCTCTCAAAAATTTCTGGTTTTCTTGAGAAGCATAAAAGTTGAAAAAGACTTTGTTCTAATCCTGAAAGTTTTCAAGAAGTTTTTTATTTTCAAAGCCCAAGAGAATTTTCGCTGCCTTTGAATCTATTTGGACGTTTTTTTGTATCAGTAAAGGTGGATGCAACATCACTTGATTCAATTTAATTCAATTGGTATGAAGTATACTTTAATGAAACTTCGAAGTTAAATGGATTTTTTCTCTCAAATTGAATTCAGTCAAATTGATTGATGTTGCATAAATGATTAGTTAAATCCGAACAAAAAACGCAATCGGTCTTTTATATGTGACGTTTGTATGTACATTCACTTTTTGTCCCTTCTCGCTTTGTTTTCCATAGAAAAATAATTTCAGACATGTTGAAATACCATCACATAGAAATAACTTGAAATTCACAAAATTCTTCAACTGGTATTCTCAAGATACATTTGATCACAGAAATTCATCAGCTCATGGGGATCTCGGTAGTAACACAGTAGGTCAAACAGGCAAAAAGTTGGGCAAAATGGTTTGCAATCTTCAGTATAATTAGCTTCAGCAATGCTACAACCACTTCTAGTAGTGTTAAAACTCTGAGTGTTAAGCTTGAATTAACCCTACCACAGCAACCCATATTTTGTTTTTAATGCAACTGGTGATTGTTATTCATAGAAATTATTTTATTCAACGGCAAAAAGGATAGGTGTAGGTACATACTTACTTTATGGTTACAATTTCAGCATCGCATGTTGACGACATTTTCGTTGTAGGTACTAATTCCGAGACTTCTGTGTATGCTGCTTAGGTTTGTTTGATCCTCGGTTTGATCTCATCTTGGCCATCATTTCATTCGAAATTATGAACAGATATTTTATTATCATAGAAGTAGGTTTACAGCAGTGATGAAACAGCTACACAAAGGAAATGTGTTCACAACCGCTAATATTATGCCACTATTCCTAAATACGTTTTTTTTGAGGAGTGTTAGTTTTCAACTGCTATATATGTCGATATGGAAACAAAAATTTTCGCCTTCTCCAAGAGTAAAATAGCTTCCCAAAATTTGTGCGGACTAAGCAGGAGGCTTACAGCGCTCATAGTGGAATCCGAAACACTTGTAGGAAGATGATGACGCGAAAATTGCGGTAATTACTCATTATAGTTACTCATTAATTGCACTGCGAAATAATGATGTTTATTCTTGCCGAATCAAACAAATTACACTCGAAATTACATGACTTATGTAAGTAATTTAAGTTTAAATGTTAATGAATGTCTCGGAATGTAGATAATTTGAAAAGCAAATACATATTTTCTGTCTTCAATATGCCTAGGTCATTTCAAGGTTGATAAAAATACCAGATTTCTATGACGATTTGTAATATTTTCAAATATCAAATGTTCCATATGAAAATTTACTATTCGTATAGAAAATCGATTGAATATCTGGTAGAATTGTTTTCCAGATATATATGGAAAAATTAAAAATTTATGAAAATATATTTAGTTAAGAAGAAAATATGTGACTTTCTCATAGCCACTTCTGTTGATATTTTCATCAGATTGAACAATTATTATAAATACAAATTTCTTGAGCTATAAGTTTTTCTTGTGTCTTGTTTAGTTTTAAGTTGAAAAAAATAATTTCTTGTACATACCTGAGCCATGAAACGATGGATTGATGTAATTACCAGAAGAAGTAACATACGGTAAGCTCACACTAACTTTTTTCAAAATTCGTACTTTCGGAGTTACTTCAGGTAACTTTCCCACCAATAAGTCAATTCAGCCTGTAAATCGAAGAGCACGCATTTTCTAAAAAAGTTTAGCTTTTCTTTCTGTTTAAATGTAAAGATTTTTTTCTTAATGACTCAGGTGTGTGCAATAAAGATATACCTAAGAAAACGCATGGCTATAGAAAATTGTATTTGTCCAATCTGATAAAAATATCAAACTGCGATTAAAAAACTGTGCAATGATTTTCACCATGAATATTCATAAGGAAACATTTTGCGACACCAATGGAAATATTACCGAATTTAAAATTAGCCAAATATATTTAGGAACACTATGCATATATGTGTATATAAAATAAACGATTTGAACTTGAATGTCTCGAGAACGATTTGATCAAATTCAACAACTTTGCACTGCTGGTGTCAAATGTAAATACCCCCTGGATTGGGAGATCGAAGATGTAATAATTAGTTATTGAGGGAGGATAGTATTTAGTGGACCACCCGGTATACCACACTTTACAGGTGTTTTTAATACCGGCTAGGTATTATGTTGTTGTGAACGTATTCAAAGTACCCAGCCAATACAACATCAACATTGAACTATGGCCATGGAATTTCTATAATAGACGCTTTGTCTACCTTTGTCTCCCCCAGGGTTGTCATTGTTGTTGTGTAGCGTTGAATTTCGCTGATTTTATCACTTTTGAATTTTCATCTCTATTGAAACAAGAGTCGATTGCGCTTATTGTGCAGTTTTAATGGTACCGATAATCGTTATTGAATGATGCAGAATTCCTTAAAGCGAGTGCTACCTATTTCACCAAAGCTGCTATTGTACTCTACTGCTATTCGTTGAGGAGCATCCAGTTTTCCACTACTTTCGATATCCTCAGTTAGCGAAATATTGATTGTGAAAATGACACTCCGTATGACGTATATGAATTTCACCTTAAATGACATTGAACATTTTTTACCGTCATTACTGGCATGCTTACTAAGTTCAAAGCCATAATTATTTTGCAAAATTTTGCAAGATTTAACACTTCCCTATCCAGTTCGCTATTATACAAAACCAATTCAACCATTACATAAGACATGCATATTGAATATTTTTCTTTACTCTCGAGAGTAGATCGCACTACAGAATAATGTTAGGTAAATCAAGGCTTGCTGTGTGAATCGACGTAAACATTCTAGAAATCGTATTAGCAATTTCATTACTGGTATTCAGAATGGCTCGATAAAATGAGTGTGTACTAATTAATGATTTTATAAAAGTGACTGATAAGTCGATTCATCTGTTGAGATTCGTAGAAAAAATAATATTGAACATTGTTTATGATATTTGGTGCACACCCATTTCAGAGCGCGCTTAACCCAGTGCTGAATTCAAAATTTCAGCGAAGAAACAGGCTAGCATGATTTCTCGAATTTTCATCAATTCACGCATCAGGCCTTGGTTTTCGTGAAAAATAATTATCAGTTTTTATCATCGTATAGTTTATAAACAATGATTTCTATGAATTTTTCGCGAAAAAACACTCAGGAAGTGATTCACTGAGGTGCTGTTGAAAAATCAAGTCATTGCGGGTACTGCTGAAATAAAAAAATAAATTAGTATTTTCAATAACTACCTACCTAGTTTCTACCAAATGACCTTGTGGATCATTTCAAATAATAAACTCTATTCATCTTAATTATTATTTTTGGCATACTACAAATTTAATGTGCTGAAATATTTTCTCCCAATCAACCGAAATAACCAGTCTAGAAGTGAGAATGAAAAATAGATAATAAGAAGAAACAATGAAGTGACAATGTTTTTCAAAATATAAAAATATATATTGGTAGACACCTGTATAAGATAAACATAGTTCGAGACTGTGGCCCCAATGAAACCAAAAGATCTATCCACTTAATTTTTTTATTATAATACGTATATATCACAAATCGTTTTTGGCTCTCAGAACACACATCCTATCGGCAACATTTTTTACTTACAAAAACATGTATTAGTTCTACAAGCACGCATCTTCAAGCACACATCACTTTTTGATTGAAAAAAGTTCCTATGTTACAAACACAGATCTTTGATAAAGTTGTTATAACATAATATAAATATATACAGTATGAGCTCACATTTACAGAACCATAAAGTGGGATATTCGCATAGCAAATACACTGGAAGGCCCATAATTGTGTTAGTTGACTGGATTGGTGGTTGACCATTTGCAAAACAGATCTCTTAGGCCGAGAGTAGTACCACCATAGTTGCAGTTTCTTATCAGGCACTATCAATAGATCTTGGGGTAGATATGATTCAGTTTAAAAAACTAGTGAATAAAATACATTTGTTATGCATTTTTTACGATGATTTTGTTCAATGTATAAAAATATAGATATTGTGCAGTTCTAAGCCATTGAAGTAGGTAAACTAGAAATGAGCATTTACAATAAAAAATCCATAGTAATAGTCCTGGGGAGCTAATTTGTGGTATAACAAATGACCATAAGTTCAGACGTTCACAGTAACACAAAGCAAGTTTAGTGTCGGCTGTTTTATCTCAACACATTGTTCCCAATGAAGAGGAATGATATTAGTCTCAATATTAGAGTACCGTACAACAGCAGTAACTTCTTTTTTTCTCCTCAGGACGAAAGCTCATTTCACGGACTATTTCTGCAAACACCTCGTTCACGTTGGTTCTGTTCTTAGCACTCGCCTCGATGAAAGGACATCTCCATTGTTGAGAAAGACTATTTCCTTCCGCCAAGTCAACCTCTCTTTGATGCTCCAAATCTACTTTATTGGCGACTAGTAAAATAGGGACCCTTTCGGTACCTTTGACTCTGGTAATGAGTTCTTTCATGGGGCGGATATCTTGAAAGGTTTGATGATTTGTTAAACTATACACTACGACAAACCCTTGTCCATTCTTTATGTAGAGGTCGCGCATGCTGGCGAACTGCTCCGTACCTGCTGTGTCCAAGATTTCTAACACACAGGGAGAGTTGTCCACTTCGATTTCCTTTCGGTAGAAATCCTCGATGGTCGGATCGTATTTTTCCATGAAACATCCAGAAACGAACTGAACAGTCAAAGCACTTTTCCCAACCCCACCCGATCCGAGAACCACAACTTTGAATTCACGCATTTTTACAAGTTATTTCACTCTATCAGAAGTTTATATTCATTAACTGTTGACACACCAATATGAACAGACTACCGACACTTTTGAAGTCGACATTGACAAAATGTATGCACTCCATTTCAATAAACAACTTAACGTTTCGCCATCTTAGTGAACACTCTCTCAACTCATAATGTTTTCATAAACGTAGAGCCACGAGGGGCCAACTCGTTACAAGGATGGGGATATTTAGGCAGAATCTAGACTTGCGCATTCATTCGATTTTCTTTTATGATTCAAATACTGATTGCGCCATCTATTATATAAAAGTAATACCAACGTATTTTTCACTTACGTCTTTTTTGATAGAGGTCCGCGAGTGTTTCAGGCACTCTTTCACAGGTGGCACTGATAGCAATAGGTGGCAAATTGTTTAAGTTTGTCTGCTGTGAGTGCTGTGTCGTTAGGGCAATAAGGGCAATATACTGTGTCGTTACCATAGCAACTACAAAAATGTCCGGAAATTTTTCTCTTCGCATAAAATTACACTGGAAATTTTTTGTCGTTTTTTTTGGTAAAATATATGTAAACCACTTCGAGTTCCTTGAAAGAAAATTCACGTTCCTGCTTCTACCAACTTTACTGGAAATAATTATTTTGCATAACAAAAGTTACGAATATTTTAGAGAAAATTCTCTTCTAAGTGGTATTATAAGTGAAAATAAGGTTACGTTGATTGATACATTTTTACCAACTTTTAGTTTGGTCACTTTGGTCCTTGGTTTTCATCAATTCATTTCTATTGACTTGAGATCGAGAACAACTTGACTTGAGAGCATCTCATTATTCTCAGTAATGAGCAAACATCAGCTCAGCATATACAATAACAAACAATGTAACAATGTATAATTCCACCCAAGAAAAAAACAAGATAATTATAATATTGTGGATATATTTTTTTCTAATGTAATATTAATAAGCATAATATATGGGGTATTTTCATTGTTAGATCATTTGAGCAACAGGTATACAATTACATTATGCAAATTCAAAGACAATACTTGTTAACCTTCAACTTGTTGTTTTGCCTACATCGGAAATAAAAGCAATTTTCTCTTAGTATTAGCCGCGGTATATAAAGATATGAGGCAGTTCTCTCATTACGAATGTATTTTTGAATCAACAATTAACAAAATGCAGTTTTCGAGGTATTTGCCAACGCCAACGTGCTTCTTGCTAGTTTGCTTGCTGTCACTGACATGTGGGACACGTGGCGAAATTGTTGACAATAGAAACGAAACGCCGTTGATTTTTGTAAAAGACATGCGGTACACATTGAATAACGGATATTCTATGCCTATGGTTGGATGTAAGACCTCATTTTGATTATAATAGTTTCAATATGCTTCAGCTTCATTTAAATGATGTGGTTTTCAATATTCACCTGCAAAATTGAGAAGTGGAAACCAAAAAATGAGATTTATTACACTGGTTATGGGTAATGGTAAAATGTCAATACTTTAGCAAAGGCTAGACAGTGACTAGGTATAATAATCTAAATAATCTACTTATACATTATGTGCAATATGCAGTTTCCAAAGAAATATCATAATCATAAATGCTTTTGCACCTAACCTATAAGTACTTTGCAAGTAATCAAATTTTCAGTATCAGAACTGAGTACTATACAGTATAGTACTCACTATAGTTCAAAACATCACCTACTTTGTGACAATTAACCTGATTTTTCAGTTGGTACCTATCAAGTTCAGGGTGCTGAATTAATAAAAAATACTTTGGATTATGCCTTAGCTGCAGGTTACAGACTCATAGGTGAGGAAACTTCATTTGTGCTTTATTTCCTTTCTTGAAAGTTTCATTTCTCAGATTCTGCAACAGTTTATAGAAATGAAGAAGATATTGGCAATGCCTTGAAAGAGCTCCTACCTAAGTACAATCTCACTAGAGAAGATATCTTCATCACATCTAAACTAGGTAGGTACCTATATCTTATAATTAGTTTGTCCTTTCTGCTTGTGTTATATAATTTGTTGATTTTTTGTCTGAAAAAATTATTAAGTTGTTAGAAAAGCAGTTGTGTATTTTGTTTTCAGCTCCTAATGATCAAGGTGAAAAGGCATATGAAGCTCTGAAGAGTTCTCTCAGAAAATTAGACTGTGGGTACATAGATTTGTATCTTATTCACTGGCCTGGTTCTTTCTCAGTGAATTCATCAGATGTAAGAAATAAGAAATTGAGAGATGAGAGTTGGCAACAGTTGATAAAAGGAGTTAAAGAGGGCTTGGTGAAAAGTATTGGTGTATCTAACTACAACTCTAGACAATTGAGAGAATTGCTTGATAATAATCATGGTATTAAGCCTACTGTAAACCAGGTATAAAAAAGTTCTTGGAATTTTGGGAACAGGTCAAAATTTATTCAGTTTCCACTCTTGAATCAAAATAAGGTGACTTACCTCAATATTTGTATGCTCAATGGAATGAGATTGCTCAAAGAAGTATATGCATATTATTTAGAAACTTAATACCATACCTACTCATGAACAAAATTATTTTTATGTTCATAGAGCCATTTTCATCCTGGAAGATAGTTTATCAGTAAGAACTCTGCTATTGAAAACTGATTGAAGCACAGTAGTTGGATGTCAGTGCTTATATTTTGTAATTTCTAATGTTAAAATGTTTTCTGTATGTTAGGTAGGTACATAATGACTTCTATCTTTGCCATTCAAGGTTGAGTGGCATCCAAACTATCACCAAAAAGAACTACTTGACTTATGCAACAAGGAAAACATTTTGCTTCAAGCTTATTCATCTCTAGGAGGAACTGGTAATACAAATCTAATCAACAATCCTTCTGTTAAGGAGATTGCTGAAAAATTGGGAAAGAGTGCTGCACAGGTAGATAATAGATTATAAGTCTTAGACTCACCATAGCTATTTTTATTTTGAAGGTTCTTTTGAGGTGGCCTCTCCAACACAACATTGCCATAATTCCCAAAGCTCGTTCAAAGCAACACATTGAAGAAAACATTAATATAAACTTCGTAATTCCTGAAGATGACATGAATATTCTTGATAATTTCAACCAAACCAAATTTGCCTGGAATCCAGATGTTGTTGCTTAAATTTTTCCAATTTGCATTATAAGATTCTAACATAGTTTTAAGGTATTTAGCACAAGATTAATATTTTTTCACGTAACAAATGGAGACCAAGAACGATTTTCATGAAATTATTGCAAATTTGTGCATGGAATGTATGAGAACTTTGCCGAAATCGGGTAAACCTAATCCCAATGAATGGACAGTTATGTCTTGTATTGTTATGGAAAAAGACAAACAACTGAAGGTAGTTGCATTGGGTACAGGTTCCAAATGTGTGGGTATGATGAAAATGTCTAAATGTGGAGATCTTTTGAATGATTCACATGCTGAAGTCATATGTAGAAGATCATTTCTGAGGTTCCTATATCACCAAATGCAAACAGAATCCTCTATATTAAGATTCAAGAAAGAAATTAGCAAATTCCGTCTAGTCAAAAATATAAAATTCCATCTTTTCACAACCCATATTCCTTGTGGAGATGCTGCTATATTTCCAAAGCAGAACCCAGAAGAATTTGGAGCTGTAATTGATAGCTCAGGCGGAACTCCTTGTAAAATGAGGAAAATCGAAGGAGACATTTTCAGAACAGGAGCAAAATGCTTAGAGAATTGTCCACAGAAAGATGCAAAATGTCCAGGGGCTGATTATCATGTTTTGGGTGTAGTCAGAACCAAACCAGGTGAGATATCTCAAGCTAAAGTTCATGAAGCCTCCAAAGATTTCATGTTGCATGTTTTCAAGAAAAATAAATCTAAAGGTGTATAAATATTATTTTGCGAGAATAAGAGTGAACCGATTAACCTTCTTCTGAAATAGTTTTGGTGGCAACGAATCGGCATGGGAGCGTATTTCGGAATCTATTTTATTATCTCTGTTGCTGGATACTATTATCTTGTTTATGTTGAACGATTTTATTTCAAATAAAGTATCTGGAGACCATTTCAAGATGTGGTATGTATACAATTCAATTTTATTTTCAAGGTAGAGGTGATCCTACTCTTTCAGTCTCTTGCAGTGACAAGATTGCCAAATGGTGTCACTTAGGCATACAGGGTGCTTTGTTATCTCTCCTTTTGGAGGAACCAATATATCTCTCTACTTTCACAATTGCGGGCGAGACACCATTTAGTGAACAATCTTTAGAACGGGCCCTTTACGAGAGACTGGAAAATGTTCAGTTACAGAGACCATATCATCAAAATAAGATGATTGTTGGACAGTCTACCAGAAAGTTCGAATTCGCCAAAGATTCTTCTAAAAAGCCTTGCTGTAGTAGTATTTCTTGGTGCAACATTAACGAAAAAAGGTACTAAGTACTATCAGTAAATATCAGGAAAGTAATTTGTAGTTGGATATTCCGATATTCACAGGAATAAAGATGTTATGAATCGAGAAAACATAGGTGGATGGAATATCACTCCTGCTTTTGATGCTTTGGCAAATTTCTGAGGATTAGGTCTATTATGTAATTTCTCAACAAGCTTCAATCAAAATTTGACAATGAAATTGCATATTTTAAAAATTATTGATGAATATAAAATAAGGCAAATTTTGGCAAGAAATTCAATGTAAACAACCATACTGAATCTGAAATATTAAATAAAACATATTAATTTGGAAGCTCGAAAGTAGAAAACTTAATGTTATTGAAACAAAATCAACATTATAACTTTTAATCTTCATGCTTGCCTTCACTTTTCCCTCGATAATTCGTTATCCAGGATCAATATGACTAACTTTCAAATTTCTAGATGAAAGACATTTCACCGCGTTGAATCATTTATATTTCATCCTGAAAGTATATTCATCTAGATTCTAGACAGTACGTGGTTTTATCTCAAAGTTGATGGTTGAACCATAGGAACCCCATATGTTGAAAAATTAATATGGATCTCCCGCCATGAGAGTGATTCTAGCCTCACTAATATCGTGGTTTCTTACATTGAGAAAATCATGCACATAAAATTCCCATACAAATTTTAGCAACTGACTATCGCAACTATTTCAGGTGGAATATTCGTTACTATCCTAACATCAAACATTTTCAATCATTGTTTCAGTCTCGAAGTGGCAGTGGAGGGAAAAAGACAGGGTGTTACTAAAAAAAGGTTAAATACAGAAGCAGGGAGATTGAAAATTTGCAAACTAGAGCTATACAAGACATTCATGCATATTTGTGAATCCAGAAATATTCAATTGATGAACGACTATGAGAACCGGAAGATTTGCTATGGCAGTGCTAAAAATTCAGCAAAGTTTTATCAGAATTCCTGGAAACTTGTGAAGGAAAACTTTGGAACATGGCCTTGCAAAGATGAAAACCTTCTTGATTTCTCCATTTAATGCTAATAAAGCACTTCACATGAACTGTTTCATTTAATACCTATTCCCAATATTCAGTTTTTCAAGATTAAAATAAAAGATTCGACCCCTGTCAAAGTAGTGTCCAGCTGTCCACTGTAATAAAACCATGAGTAGCTGACATGTTCATCAAATGATCTGAAAGAGTAGATTTTATCCTTGATAAGTATATGATGGTAACACAAGTGACAGCTGATGACGCTGATGTCAACAAGAATACATATTGTATGTGACTTATTCAATATTTTTTATCCTGACAACCTATGAATTGATCTACTTTTATTAAAATTAAGACGAATTTTGAGAATTCACCACGTGGTGAGGGTTGATGCTATTCTTTCACCGTGGCACGAACACCTTATCCAACACAGTTCTAGAGTTGTGCCTGGTTATACAGGATGAACACCAAACTCGATGGCGTATTTAGCGTATATAGAGAGCGGAAAGAAATTTATTTTTGTAATTTTTGCTCCGGTTATGGAATGCTGGGATCTAACGTTTGAAAATATTTTGACTTTTCTACTGTCTCCATCAGATCTAGTCGTTACCAAAACCTACGTTGGGTGTTCCCCAAAGAACCGCCGAGACCGATTTTTCGAAAACTTTGAAAATTTTGCAGTTTATTGAAATTGGCAAATATTTCAAGATGATGGCACTTCCGGTTATAAAGAAATTTTTTGAGTTAATTGTGTACCTTAAATTGAGGTCCCAGCATCCTATAACCGTTCCCAAACTTTAAAATGCATATTTATTGCCGTTCTCTAGGTACTCATACTTATTCTATTAGTGCCCTGTATATTTCCCAAGATTCGCATTGACTGGATTATTTTCTGGTCAGCAATGTGCAAATCATCCACACATAATATGTGCTCCTTCATTTTTCGTTGGTTATTCTTTGTCTGTTCTAGAAGTGTGTTTGAAAAGTGTTTTTAACCAACTTAGCTTAGTTGCAAAGCAACCCTCGTAAGTCTAGGACTTGTATGAGTAAGGAAGACGGGGACCTTATAGCTTTTTAAGTGTAATCCGAAGCACTATTCGATTGGTTACCATGGAGAGTCCGAAGGATTGATATCTAGGTACCAAGAATGTTCGGTTGGATCTGTGGTTTGGTGCTAAGTATATATTGGAAAAAAAATGATTTTGGTCGCCATCACTTTCCGAAATATCGCAGAGGCGGTTAAAAATCTTGTACGTTGTTGGTTTATTTGGTACTATTTGCGTATAGTTTCAAGTTCATTCTACGCAGTTCACCCCTTTAAATAGTAAAATCAACATATTTCTGTTACAATTCATTTATTCTGTAGAAAAAAAATGTATACCTACCCATCTAGAAGTATATATGTACTATGCAACATGAAATGAAATATAATACTGAAGTTGCGTGGGCGAGAAGTTGTCCAAGTTGGGTTAATTCTGTCAACTCTAAACCGTAAATATTATTCTAGCAATAAGGCGTCACGGCATCGCAGTCACCTGTCCACATGAAAGAACTACCGAGAAATAGAGAATTGTGGGGTAGGTAGGTAGATAACAACATCTTGCGTTGCTGAAGTATTACCTATACCTACCTACTGGTCTATCCTAATCTTTATAACCTGTTTCAATAATAGGAGTCTGCGCACAGCATTAAGCCGTAACGTAAGATTAAAACGCTCTTGAGAAAATCCCACTATAGTTGAGTAGTGTATTGCTGTATCGTGTATGGTTTGGCGTTTAAACTCGGATCTCTTTACTCTTGCTCCAAGTGTGTTTATATATCTATATAACCTTACGATCTTTACTCAAGGTCGTTCAATAATCTCAATTATATTCAGCATCTGTTTTGATTCGGGATAAATGAATTATTTCTGTCACGAAGATCGAATGAATGATTGTGATTTGTGCTGGAAATGTTAACTTTTTGTTTGCACCTTCTTCGAAATTCCTAATAGAATCCTTTTAGTGCTCGATGCAAGTTTTGGACTGAGTTTGCCGCTCCCCTTCAATGATGACCTCAGAATAAACACAATGTTGAAAGAAAATTGCACTTGTAAGTCTGATTGATTAATGAATTTCATTCTAACCCTCTTAACATAAATAATATCTTAAAACAGAGGTAGTATACCTACCTTAGGGATTTGCATGGGTATTCGTTAAATTCGTTAACTTATTCGGGCTGTAACTATTACTAACTGTACAGGATGTGTTCTACATTAGAGACCACAATTTTATAAAAATAGAAAATAGCTACATACAAGAAAATATGAGAAGTGGAAAAATAACTGTCGCGCTTATGCCCATATAAAGTTAAGAGAGAAATTAGGTTTCAAACTGTATGAAGAAACAGTATTCAGGTGGGTTACTTCTACACGAACGAGAATTACGAGAAATTGGTAGGTGGTAGATACCTACTTGAGAATCTCTCGAAATACTTGAATCAAATCATTTGACAATGATGACAATTTACGATTCACGAAATAATGTGATGTAGGCATCAGTTTCTACTCTAAATACTGAACTTTCACAAAATGCAAAACTAAATAGTATTTCTTAACTATAATACCAGTCTTGGAAAGGCGTAGGAAGCTGCTAGGCGTAGCGTTCAGAATCTATGATGAATATAATATTTACGAGAATATTTATTTAAGAATGAATAAGGGTCTGTGTTCAGCCTTACCCACCCCTACCCAACAAAGCACAAGGTCATACATCAAGATTGCCCTAAAGTTTAGTTTATGGGGTTTTCAAACTTATATTGACATTTGGGTAACATATTTATTATTAGAAGATGGTTAAGCTATATGCAGATGGAACTTTTTGAAAACTATAAACAAATTAATTTATTAGTCTCCGAGTTGAATCAACAAGTGGCACATCGGGCACATATCACTCGGATGCATATCATTAATATTATTTTTCAGTAATTCCCGAGAAGATTCTTATTTCTCCAAAAATACCTCCACAGATAGATTATTATAATCTTTTATATTATATAATATTAAAAACCGATATAGGTATACCTATAATGATTATCTTTGGCGATGAACAAATGTGAGAACAAATGCGAATTCACGAGCATTTGTTATTCTTTATTCGTCTTTATTCTTCAAATTACATCAAATGCTTATCCACCTCGTTATCCACGCAGCTGTGATGATGATGATGGTTTATATACTCGGGTTTATATTTTGATAAATCAATACCATAAAATATAAGATGCTGACATTTCGAAGTTATCATTAGAGGAATATAAAACAGATCATTGAAGAAATAACAGTCTCAAGTTTCATCGAATAACAAATCAATATAGTGTGATGGTGTGGGTGTTGAGATAGGGTTTTTTCTGTATCAGGAAGTCACGCAGGAAGAGGACACCAACTTTGTTATCACGAATAAAATACTTTGTAGGTACTTGACACTGGTGCGATTATGAAATCTACAATAAATTTCACCATATACTTTGGGGCGAGCTTTGGGGGTTTATTCCGAAGATTATCACAAGAGCGCCTACTTTTCAGCGTAGAATCTGATGCTGACGAAGAGTACAGGGGATAACCATTTGAAAAGTTCAGAATTTTCGAAATTTGGCACGAATTCCTGAAGACCTTTCCAAAGATTTGAGAAGGCCAATCTGAAGATATTTGGTTTGTTTTCCCCTGTATTTCTAAAGACTATAGGACTGCATCGTCTACAAAAAAAAATCGAAAATACTAAGATAGGTAACTACAAAATTATGCACACAAGAACGTGAACGTGATATAATTCAGTTATAGTGAAATTAGTTTATTGATTTTGTATGACCAGAAAATGCAGATGGCTGAAAATATATGGTTGATGGGTTGATGAGATGAGACTCACATGTGATAGGTAACCCCGGTATGCACATTTTCAGAAAAGTTTTCATATATTTATATCGACGACATAAATCGTCTCGTTATAAAGGATCATGTGTTTTGATTAGTACGTTTAATACAATATCGCATACAATAACTCTCTCAAGAATATGCTCATTGATGTTGAAACGTTGCAAAATTTGATACGGGCAGGTATCGAGAATGAAGTGATATTAATTCAGTTACTGCATGAAGGATTCAATAACACTGACATTGCATAGAAGCATGAGGGATCTTGTTTGTATATTGATATTATGGAGATTATTATCGAAGGTGCTCTCTCAAAATTGCTCGCTTAATTATTCTAAACCACCGTGAAGTGTCCCTAACGAAACAAATCAATATAAGTAGGTTTATTACAACGTTTGTTATAAATAACAACGTTTCAAGTAGGTAACTAAAAAATCGATCGATTGTTGTTAGTATATATCTTTTTGACATTTTCAACAATAAACAGCCACAGCATAGATTGTCATGAATAATCTAAATTCTAGTCCAAAGTTATCAGTACCTGGTTGATGTACACCTAACACTCGATTGTACCGGATTTGTACCTATAGCAGATATTCAACTATTTGGAATCGAGTCGTTTGGAATATCGTGAAAAAATATTTTTGCATGTCACGAAGAATTTTCTCCGTTTTCCAATATACATTTTTTTTTTCACCTTTGAAACGCTGGAGGTCGACATAACCGTAAAAATATGTAGCTTCATTTCATTTGTAACTTGTTGTTCAGTAGTGATTCGCTATCAAAGTTTTCTGAAGCCAAACATTATGAAAGTGAATTAATAAATGCAAATCATTCAGTTAATAACCGGTCCAAACTCTTTACACTTTTAAATTCACAAATATAAATTTGTGCACAATTCTCATCAATAAGAGGTCCAGTTTCTATGGCGTACCTAAAGTTGAAAACTACCACTTTCTTACAATGAATTATGTGAAAGTACGAGTTGAATTAGAACATGATGCCTTCTTTAAGGATTTCCATCATTGCTATAGCTATATTTTTCAATGAATGTTTGGAGTAAATTTGTTCACAGTTTTCCATGCAAATTTCCTAAATAGGTATTTTGCTTATCAACCATAGTAATTCTTTGAAAAAAAAAACACGGCAACTGCTTCTCCACCATTGACATCTATGACTGAAAATAAGATACAATAATTTGAAAATCAGTCGCTGTAGGCCACAGGGTATCACCTCGGTATTGCCATAGAACATATACCCTTATTACCCTTACGAGAAACCCTTTATGAATCATTAGCCCAGCGCCTATAGAGCCCTAATTTTATTCATTTATCAATTTATTTCCATCATGATGTAGTCAATATTGCTATTATTGTTCCATATATCATTGTGCAAACTATATATTCATTTATTTTTATGTTTGTCTTCAAATATATCTGATGGATTTATTCACCTTGATGGCCATTTTTCACATTGTTTTCAATATCTTTGAAGGGCGTAATTTCTCTCATTTTAGTTTAAAATAAAACCCTAAAAAATATTCATTTCTGAATCATTCTTCGGTAGAGGTGTTTTCATTAGAAAATTCGAGAAAAAAAATCTAGTAATGTAGTACGTGTACTCCGAGATATTTTAGGTGGACCATTTCTACATAGAACATCATATTATGTGTTGAAAATGTATCCCTAATAATCTTGGTTGGAGAGATAATTACGAATGATTTAAAACGATTTTTTTTCATAATAACCTGCATTTACCTCGAGAAATGTGCAGGATTCAGGTCGCAGACAGCAGACTCCTGAAGCATAAAAGGTTGAACTATAATTTCATTCATATCATACCTACGTGTGATGAGTATATATAGAATATTCCGGAATTCAGTATTATCACGTATTCGAACATCATTTCTGATTTTATTGTTAACTTTGATTGTTTTTTTTTTCGTATTTGTATGTTCAACTAACGTTTCAGTATACCAAATTTTTAGAGCAAAAACGAGAAAGTTTAAATAATATTGAGATATTTACCTGAGTTGCATTATCTACTTGCATTCGCCATAAAGCGCTACTTTTAATGATCATGATCCTGCACGTGAATATTATAATAATCAATAAATTCGAAATAGTGAGTGAGTAACGACGTAGAACTTTTAGAGATATTTCCAGAACGTTTGGGGCCCCAACATCACTTTCACAATAAATAATTCCTCGAATAATTCCGTTACTTCAAAAAACAAAAAACCTCAACATTTTTTTAATTGGAATCGGCAAGATTTGATCCATTTCATCTTGAAAACATAGTTTATCCGAGCGATTATCACTACTCTCATATTCAAATTACATTTTCCGATTATCCCTTGAATTAAATTTATAACCGCTTTTCAAGTAAAAATGAAGGGGAATTCGAGAAAGAGATCGTAGCATAGACATCAAACTAGGTAAACCTCGAGTTAAACAATATATCTTATTCGTGTGGAAGCAGAAACAACACTGCCAGTGTCTAGACACGGAAAACCCAAAGTTCACAAAATACAATTGTTCCACGATTTCAAACATTTATTACAATGAAGATACCTCAAGTATACAGGTTCGTTATCTACCTTTTTGTTACGTTGAGCTATTTACTTCCTGGAAACTGATGTTATCCATTCCATTAATGTATATTTTGTTTTTGTCAACAAATTTCAGAAATTTTTTAATGGGAAATATGGAGCGATTCCTCTGATTTATTCTACATTTTAATTTGCAAGTAATTTAATTTAAACTATGTGCATAAAGAGAACTATAGATCATGATGATTTATTATTTTCTGACAGATTTTAATGAAGATGATAAAGATAATGTATGAAGTAGGGGTGTGCGATATTGGAAATACGATATCGTTATCAATACTCATTTCAATATCGATATTGATCGATATATCGATATCGATAAGTATCGATATCTATATATATATATCGATACATATCGATACATATCGATAAATATCGATAAATATCGATAAATATCGATAAATATCGATATATCGATATTTTATCCTCACAGTATCGTTATTTGATATATCGATATATATCGATACATATCGATATCTTTGCACACCCCTAGTATGAAGTTATTATAGTTGTCCTGAACTGCAGAATTGACCTGCTGCATCTTTCCAAGATTTTGTGATTTTTATCACGAAATATATGGAAACCCAACAATGTCATGAAATAAATCAATGAAATTTTTCATTTAATTATCAAAATTATCCTAATAGGGTCTTTCCAACACAAACTATAAAATTTTTATATTTAATTTCTCAAACGGTAAATAGTAGGCTCGTTAGTAGGTAAGTATTCAGATATTGGCAGATCATTTGAAATTGAAGTTGATATTTCCAGACGAAAATTATTTGAATTTACCAGCGAATAAAAAAACTACACCAGGTGTGACAATATCATGGTGCACCCCTCTTTTCGTTTTACTCAAATTGACTAATTGATTATTTAATACATACACAAACTGGTATTTAGCACTAGAGTAAATCGAAACAGTTATTAATTGTATTATATATTTATGTGGTATCGAATTTAGAAATGCAAAATGTCATTCATGTCGGAAACTAACTAAAGGGAAAAGGATGTGTTGTATCCTTTTATAGGTAGGTATATATATATATACGAAATCAAACGTGATTCCAACAGTAGATAAGTATACTTACCATCTACGCTGGTATCATTGGTTTAATAAAATAATTGCCATTTATAGCTTCCGTTTTGACTGAAAATCACGATTCGTTGGCATATGACTAGGTAAGATTAATGTTTCTGTAAACTCATCTCTTTTGAATAATGATTTCCTTCATTTACACTAGACGATGTTTGTTTGGTCACAGAATAGCTAAAAATGAAACAAATCCTATAGAGATAGGTACCAAAATGTATTATAGGACTAGAATATAAGTTTTCTCTTGTGATTTTTGCGAGGGTTTTTGGTACCACACGATTCTTCAGAAGGTGATGTAATGTGAAGTCGATTGTCGCTTATATGTGACTCGAGTTTATCTTCTTGTAAAATGCACGCTTGATGCAGATTTTCCTCCCAGAAAATTGGATTGGGTTATGGATAAATATTTTCTACTACACAATAACCATATCGTCAAACGTCGCCAAAATTGTCGTTTTCATGTTTGTTATATCGTGTACCCCTAATCTTATCGAAAATTGTCGATTTAGTCTCAAAATTCCCTTTTTTGATCAATATGTTTATGCTATTAAAAAACCGTACACTGCAAGATTATGAACTTGAAATTAGGGCATTATTGTCCCTGGGTAACGAAATATTCGAAAGTGTCACAAAACATCTCAGTTTTCAGTTCTCATTCTATAAACTAAACCCCCTTTATTTCAAACAAATGATATTTTCGGCGCACAATTTTACATAGGTATCTAGGACCTGAAATAAAACTGAACAGCTATTCGAAAAATAATACACGAAATAAATTATCTTATCTTATCACGCACTCGACAATCATTCCATATAGGTGATATCTTACATAATTTTATTAGAAATTATAGTGTATTTAGAAATCATCGTTGTGAAAGTAGTTCACTGGAGATTCAGAAGCAAATATTATTGAATTATTGTGCTCCATAAATAAATAAAGTTCTTAAAACTTCATCAACTGGTTAATGTGGGGAGTGGATCTTTCATGTAGTGAGCATACGTTATAGTTTGTATCAGTATATTCTGTACTGGAAAAGGACATAAAGGAGGAAACGCACTATTCGTGACATGTCTGCTTCTTCAAGCAGTAGACTGTACCTCTATGATCCTGATATACAGCAATCTCGACAGCAATGGTTTCAGCCTTGATGATAAGGGACAAATGTTTATGCATGTTCATTTTAAAGAACGACGTGTTTCAACTTTCAACCCCGACAGAAGTTCTAAGTTGCGTTTTGGGAGGTGAGCGCTCATAATATTCATTTCTTGTAATATCCATACCCAAAAGAATCTTGAGAAATCTTAAATTTTCTGAACACTTTACACACAGATTAAACAAGGTTGTTCAATCTGTGCTACTTCCTCATCCTCACACTCGTCCTCATCTGAATTTTATGAGAATAGAATATTTTTATACATTTAATGTGGAAATTTTTACATATATCTTCCAAATTCCCTTGACCTGCCAACTTATTTTTGACTCGCTTATTATATTCCTCAAAAAAATAACCTAGTGAATGTTTCCTCGAATTGAAGTAGAGTGAACGTAAATTTTGACTGAATTAGTCCATATTTATTTGTTCAAACCGAATTTAGGTGGCCACTGTGTACATCTTGTACACATCATCTACGATGAGCTTTGATATCCTAATAGACTTTTTAGAGTAACCAAAATAGACATTTGTACTTTGGCTCAACTACTCGAATGCACATATTGTATTTGTTTATATTATTTTATAACAGAACGAATCATATATGTACTTATGTTTCGCAAATAATCTTAGTCGTTTAGATAATAAGTGAGAGAATGCCAAAACGCACGTAGACGTACTGACTACAGTATCGTGTAACACAGTTATCTGATAAAATTTTCATAAAACTTTTGATATCGTGAAACCATCTCATGATACGAACAAAGCTTAAAAACCAATTTCAGATAAATCGGTATACATAGAAAAAATTTTGCAATTCAAAGAATCATACGACTTTGTTAAGGATGAATAAATAACAAGAAACCTGATACCAAAATGCGGCCCATTATGCCATCATTTTATGTTAGACCTTCCCATCATACTACAATCGTCAATATTATTATGATTATTATTATCATTTATCGATTATTCACCGAGTCAGGATTTTCCTTCAGACACCTAATACACTGAATACTAGTTTTTTTACGTATCTGGCTTATTTCAATCGCAACGTCAAATAATAAGTATATAGGTCGGTTACTTCTCCTTATGTAAATTTAGCCTTAGTAATTATGCTTATTGACTTTTTTATTGATATTCCAGAAAAATGCTAGAATGTTATCAAATGGAATCACCACCATCTTCAAAGTGTGTGTATTGGCATTATATTCAACCTCCACAGTTGCATATGTCTACAATGACTACAGGTTCATTTCATACCGAGGTAAGCTAATAAACTGCGTGAAAAACACTCGAAATTAATAAACAAAATCATTTCCAATAGATTTGCAATCCTCAACCACTATATTTCAATCTGATGGAAACACATCCTTCTCGCAGATGTTATTTGATGTATCTAGAAATCAAATCATAGCAGGCGCTAGGTGAGTTACCGTATTTCTTTCTTTTTGGAAATCTTCGATTGATTCTTTAATTATTGACATCGATTAATTGAATTTCAAATCGCAAAGTGGGATTTTCATATTCAACATCAATAGCGTTAGCGTCAAATGACAATTCACAACATTTGTTCAATAATTCTCATGAATCATTTGAAGTCAAAAAATGGTTTGGTTAGGTTTTAGGTTAGGAGGCCACTCAGAGCCAAACATTCATGTGTAGGCCTAGTGTAGGCTGAATCTGTAAACAGGTCAGAATAATAAAGTAATTATATGATCGAGTTCACTATATTCATTTGTACTCATCTGAAAAATTAGTACATATCTATCAGTTGATTATTATGTTAAGATATTTTTTGATGATAAAAATGTACAATTAGTACAACAGAGGTATTCGCGCCTCTCTTTAAAAGTTTCTGTTTTCAAAGCATAAAATTTAACAGTTTCAGAAATTTGTTATTTGATTATCAAAGGAATCTTGAACAATTGCCTGTGACCGTTAAGAATATTATTCTGATGATAATTACTATACTTATAGATTCAATTCAGGACAATACAAATTTCTTTAGGCTTCGTCCGATTTGATATATCATATTTTTTATTATATAATTATTATCAGACGTGAACATGTTGCATATTCTAACATAGACATACCTTCTTAATAACCCCTGCCAACTCTACAATAATTAAGTAATCCATTTTGTTTTTCAGAGACGGGCTATACCGTCTTTCGTTATCGAAACTGAAACTTCTAGAGTATGCAAGTTGGGCTTCTACAAATGAGAAAAGAATGTCGTGTATATATAAAGGACAAAGTGAGGAGAACTGTCATAACTACATCAAGGTTCTTCTCAGCAATGGGCGCCAAATTCTAGCATGTGGTACCAATTCGTTCTCACCTCAGTGCTCTTGGAGAGAGGTAAGATTAATATCCATTATCAAAAGGATAGATTGGGGAATAATCGGTTTGAATTTATATAAATATGAAATAACCATGACTGTTATGTTTTACTTTCTAGATTGACAATATAACAAATGTGAGCTATATGATAGATGGCATAGCGAAAAGTCCCTATAATCCATCATCCAACGTTACTGCTTTCCTGTCAGAAAATGGTGAATACTACTTTGGTGGTCCGACTGATTTTTCGGGCTCCGATTCCGTGATCTCAAAGAGTGTTGATGGTACATCAATACTCAAAACTAAACAGTACAACCCTTACTGGCTGAACGAGCCACAATTCGTTGGTTCCTTCGAAAGTGATAAATTCGTTTATTTTTTATTCAGAGAGGCTGCCGTCGAATATATAAACTGTGGCAAAAGTGTCTACTCGCGCATAGCTCGTGTATGTAAAAATGACCGTGGTGGTGAGCATCATACGATGCTCAGAGATAATTGGACTACCTTCTTGAAGGCAAGGCTGAATTGCTCCATAAGTAGTGATTACCCTTTTTATTTTGACGAAATTCAAAGCATGTCCTACGTACCAAGCGAAAACATAGTCTACGCCACGTTTAGTACTGCCCCGAATAGCATAGCTGGATCAGCAATTTGTGCTTTCAACTTAGCAGCTATCAATTATGCTTTCGACGGTTCCTTCAAACATCAGCAAGATATGGATAGCGCCTGGAACAGTCAAACGAATAACTACGTGGATCATTTCAGTTGTGAACCTTCGAAAAGGGAAACCAATCTGCCAGAGACCTCAAAGTACCAACTGATGGATCTAGCTGTGCAACCAACGACTCAGAACCCGCTGCACGTGACCATTCTGGAGAGGTTGACCCACTTAACTGTGGACATAGTTGAAACCAAGCAGACTAATGTTCATGTCATGTATGTGGCTACAACTGAAGGGTTGATCAAAAAGCTGAGTTTACTACCTCCTTACAAGGAGGCTTGTATTGTAGAAATATGGCAAGCAGTACGTGAAATAGGTATATCTATAAAAAGTATGCAGTTTCTCAAGGAAACAAACTCGGTATATATATCTACCAGTGAGGCTTTGGTACAGATTTCTACAGATCACTGCAATAGGCACGGTTCTTATGAGACCTGCAAGAATGCTATGGATCCTTACTGTGGATGGAATGAGAGGGACGAAACCTGTTCTGTAGCACCTGATCGTAATCATCTTTCGGGATTTTGGAAGCAACCGATGAATTCTTGTCCTGTATTGAATACACCAGTTGATGGAGGTGAGAATAATAGATTTATATAAGATCTTATGAACCATCCAAACCATCTTTTCATATTTCTATGCAATGCAGGGGTGCACAAATTTGATTAAGTAAGCAAATAGTTCAATCGGTTGAAAAATAATAATATGCAAGTACAAAAGTGTAAAACCCTTTCTCGATGTCGCCTAATTAGAAGAGTCAGTTGAATAGAATATCCCAAATTCTCGTTAATTACATATGATACTCTAAGACCCTAATGCAATTATGTTCATTCCTGAGCAGTTATGAATAATCCTTCACCATGTTAAAATAGACGGGCCCTTCAAAGATATAAATGTAACTGAAAATTATTTTCCTATCCCCTTATATAGGTTGGAGCACTTGGTCAGACTGGTCCCCCTGTTCCCACCGAGTAACTTCAGAGTCTGAGCAATCTGACTATTGCCATTGCCAAACCCGCCGTTGCAACAACCCATCGCCTGCTAACAATGGAAAGCCCTGCGAAGGCTCCTCAGTCCAAGTAGCGAATTGCACCGTCCACGGTGGTTGGTCGGACTGGTCGACTTGGTCATCCTGCTCGGCAACGTGCGGCACCGCTGTCAAAACTAGGTCGAGGACGTGCACAAATCCCGCGCCCGCGTTCGGAGGAAGAGTCTGCGTCGGCCAGGACCGAACCGAAGCGTTCTGCGCAGAATCGCCGCCTTGCCCTTCTCCAGCGATAGATGGAGGGTGGGGTCCTTGGTCCCCTTGGTCGGCTTGCACTGCGAATTGTGGTGGGGGGTACCGGCTTCGGCAAAGAAAGTGTGATAACCCGACGCCGCACAATGGTGGTCAGCATTGCAAGGGAAACGATATTGAGTATGAGAGATGCAGAGAGGAGCCTTGCAACGAACAGAAGAAAACCATAACGACAGATTGGTATGTTGTGTCCAGCTTGCAAAAGAGGTTCAAGATATCGTGCAAGGCACCGGTGAAACACCAGAATCAGATCAAAATTCAAATAAGAGACGAAGAGAAACATTGCCCAAACTCGAACTGCAACCATGGAGTGGATGAGTATGCAGGCTGGACTCCTTGGAACAATTGGAATGAATGTTCACTCACTTGTGGTGGGGGGTTACAACGACGTACGAGGTACTGCATGCGGGGCAGTAGTTGTATAGGGGAATCTACCCAGACTAGGGAGTGCAATACGCACAGCTGTGAGGATACTTGGGGGTGCTGGTCAGAATGGTCTCCGTGTAATGTTTCTTGTGGTTGGGGGGTTAAAACTAGATCAAGGACTTGCTTGGGGCAGACATGTAATGGACCTCCAATTGAGCAGCAGCCTTGTGAAGATCAGCCATGTGAAGGTTTGTTGAATGCTACATATCTATTGCCTATTGCGATTTTTGTTATTATTTCCGAACGGAATGTATGTGAAATGAAAACATTGTGATTAATATATATAGGTATTAGGTGAATCCTCAAGAGTTTATAGATCGGGAAGCATGCGATTTTCCAAAAAAGAAAGAAATTACCTTGTTTGTCAATTAGATAAAACGAATATAATATTCACAAAATGTCCAATTCAAATTTCATGCAATAAATCCATCATATAGGGTATTTTAGAAAATATCTTCGGCTGATTAATTTTACGTACGGTGTTTCTCAGACTGAACATTTTTTGCATTATCACAATTGAAAGACATTCTAGTTATGCATTATAAGGACAATAATATGATGCAATATGAAAGTAATATATCACTAACTAATGCTTATTCAAGTACACTAATTGTTTCTAGTTATTTTGGGCTGGGGCAATTGGACAGAATGGTCTCTGTGTGATGAGAACAATGAACAACACAGAAAAAGAAAATGTTTTCATGCGAATCCAGGGCCGCACGCGTGCCAAGGACGAGTTGTGGAAACGAGGATGTGCTTGGGTGAAATTTCCAATGGTGAGTCGAAGTTGTATATAATGTTGACTTTGTTTCATTTCGCACTGTAGACAAAGGCATTCGATGAAAGTAACTTTCAGCAATGTGAATAACACATCTCACTTAATCAGCCTTATTCAGGTGACCACTTTAATATTGGATATTTTTCAAGATTGAATATTGTAACTTTTCAAGATTGAGAATTCCTTAAAAGAGGCATTTGGGCCACGTTTGTATTTTTCAATCGATGAACTAATTTCTACTAATGATGTTAATTACTGAAAATTAATTCGCAAGTCATTACACATTAGAAACATATAAGGGTGTTTGTGTATCCAGAATTCGACAAGAAATTTGAATAAAAACATAATGATTGTTCTTTTTGATGTAATTTTTCGAAATAAAAGGTGCAGAGATAATTTGAAAGTTTTATATATTTTTCATTTATTGCTATATAGTCGGACGAGACATTGAGAAAAAATTGTATGACGGAGTCCTTCGTGATAAACTGAAGGAGAGATGATTTCGCACATTCAGATCAAAAACTAATTATTCATTTATCCGATATCAATCCGATTAGAATTATGTAGGTTGAAATCTTTCATAAATGGAGATATCGATCGATGAAGGCAAAAAATTTTGTTCCTAACTCAGTTGTAACAGGGTATCAAGTAGTTTTTATCAGAGCATCATATGACTCATCCCTCTACAATATTCTTCTAACATTCTTTTGAAATTTCATTTCAGATATTTTTGTAATCGGAAACCAAATGGAACAGTTTTCCTGCGTCTCAATAGGGCTTTCCTTTTTCTTCATCGGTGCCATTGTGGGTCTCCTACCAGGCCTAATGTATTTAGCATACTACATATTACGCAAAAAGAAAAACACAATTCCTAGTTCTCCGCATTATATGACTGCTGAACAAAATCCATACATATCAGTACCAACGAGAGACAAATTACCGAAGAAGCAAAACAACTGTTCCAGTGTATATTCTCCAAATGGGACAACGAAATCTGTCAAGCATTATGTAGATGATTATGAGATCCCAACGATGACATTGAAGAGGAATAGTCATGAAGTGAGGAACGGACATTCCAAGCAGTATGAGGGTGACAAATTTTTATATGACTGAGTCGGTAGGATTATGGGCTGTTATCATTTTTACTACTGACAAATCTTGTTGAGGGGTAAGGCAATAGATAATTTTGACGTTTTCCTAAGAGATATTGCCTATCATTTTTATGTTAATTTTGATGTGAATGCGATATGGATGAGTCAAAAAAATTTAGTTTCATCATCATAAAACAAAGATATTTCCGATTGTTGTAATTTTTTTTATCTTCGAAGATTTCAGTGTTGAAAGGAGGTTCAATCATTACCTACGCTATTTTCGGCCCATTTGAATATATGAATGAACCTTTTTTAATTGTGATAAAGTATAGTGAAGGATTTCTTATTTGTGAATACAACAGTTGATTTGATAGGTTATTAAATCACTATGATTGATGGTGATAATTTGTATACAGTATTATATGAGATAAAGGAATATATTTTTATATAAAATCGAAGAATATTTTTATAAAGAAACGACAATAACTAGACGACATTCATTTCGATATTTTCTCATTACGTAATCAATTTGAAAGAATATTTGTGTACCTGCTTCATAAAGAATTAATTACATCCTACTTACAGAGGAACATTTATACAACTAACTTTTTTTCAGATTGCCATAAAATTTTATCTCAATAATATATTAACCAAAAATGGGGTATAAATACCTACTTCATATAATGTTGTTTTCTCATATTGAGATTATGAAATTAATAATTTATTTTGAATAAATTATATTACGCAAATGGTCGTTTTTTTAGAAGTTCATCAGTTTCGCAGAGTGAGTCACAAGTTACGATACGGGCTCTGACATAATATATATATACTTATGAAATTTTATTAAGCCGGTTTCGTAAAGGACAACACTTTGGAAAATATTTACCAATATACAAGAGTATATATAATTTTATATGAAAGATCTAAAGTTGCCTTTTCTCTTAATGGAACATATTCTGTATTTTATTGCATTGACTTTACATAAATAACAATATAGATTTCCTTCAGGATTCCCCATATCTGAATATTTTTCTAAATAATTTCATTTTCATTAAAATTGTGAAGTTTTGAAAATAATCAATATCTGCAAAGCTGATCGATCATCAATCTGGAACAAATATTTCAACATCAGGTAACACGACCTGAACATTTCAACATTTATAAGTGTTTCAATACTACTGTTACCTGACAGGGTGTTTCAAACAAAACATTTTATTCACATTCAGTTTGGTAGGTGCGGGTATTATACTATTTGTTTTTACAAACACATCTTTCGAACTGTAGATATTTTCAAGACCACTATATAAAATTTATATATATTATAAATGATATATGATGTCAAATTTATTTCAATTTTTATATTTGATTTTAAATATCTGTAATCTATATCACCAGACATTTATTCCTACAATGGGAAAGAAATGACATTGCAATAAGACGAAAATTAAAAACATTAGGCCACCTCGATTGGCTGGTACTTGTGGTACTGTGGTATCACCCTCAGTATGACACTATCTCTCGTATCACCTGAAAGTTCCGCATGTGTTATGCATAATAAACACCACAGTTCTATGTAATATATAGCTATTGATGTAACGAGACTATTATGCGATTTATAATAGTCGAGGACATTGCTACGTTACCATCGTATGGACGATGACGTTACGATGCCTCAGCCGAGTCAACCGCTATGTCCGAGACGGTGTTGAATCGCTAATAATCGAGTTGCATTCAAAGCTTTATCCTATCATTGACAACGGCGATGCGAAAATAAATAAATTATGGTAACTGATGTATTATGATTAATAAAGATTTCAAATTAACTTGTCTCATCACAGATATGTCTGTGGTCGTTCAGTGATACATTTATAGAGGTTGGCTCCGATCAATCTTAATCGTTCGTTTATGACATCTAGATGTAATGGAAATATCGTCGACGATCTCTATGCTCGGAGAATTTTGACGGAGCAAAACGATAAATCTGAATTTATGAGGTTAGGTTAGGTGAAGTATGGTTTCATACTTCATCTTGAAGTTGTTTGGTTCAGATTTCGAATTGAAGCATTTTTTTTTATCTCCAATAATGTGCTAAAATTAGATAGAAAAAAATGAAAGACCGTTTCTTCAAAATTGTTTATTTTTTCCTAAATACTGAAATCTTTTCACCGTCAGGGCCAATACAGCAGCAGGAATACTGATTATTTTTTAATTTATTCGTCTTTGACACCAATCTACATCGTTCGTTTATTCCGATTAATCCGGCCAATCCGTGCTCACGTGACCAAAAAATCCCTCGCATCTCGAATAAGATTGCCGAACTCGACTCAAGGTTAGTTGAATTCTCGTAGACGTAACTCCGAGGAAAGGGGTCATTCATTAATTCTTAGTTGTTCTGGTGATACTAATGATACTATTCGTAATTTAAGTTCAAGACTTTCATTTTAATTTTCCTCCAACATTTTTTAGGTTTGGCGTATGCACACTCGTCTGAAATGAGCAACCAAACAGAGCCGCAGCCACAGAACAGTGGCCGGAGGGGTAGTACTTGGTAGCACGAATGTAGTACTATCAAAGAATATCTACGCTTGTTCGTGTAAGCGTAGATATTCTTTATTGGTACTATACTGGTAGGTAGTTTGTTTGCCATCCTTGGATTCCTTGGCCGGAGGGAGACCATAACGATATTATATGTATCAATCAAAGCAAAGTGAAGCCGAATTTCATATATCTTTCCTTGTCTAATTGGCAACGTTGATGAGGGCGCATGCGCGAAATTCAAATAATGAAATGTCTGAAATTCGTGATCTCATATTCATAGGAGATATTTACTTTATAGGTATAAATAAATATTGTAAAATTTGAAACATCTCCGGTGATGGTAGAATACATGAAGTAGGTATATTTAGCTTTGACAGAGAGTAATCAGAGATCTTCTAATTCAGCGAACTACTGATCCTTTCAGATTTGAAAAAATATTGAAACAATCAAGATCTTTGCAATCTTTGCAATATTTTACCAGGCATTGATGGCACATCAGGCACTTCTCCATTGTGTCTTGATTTCTGGAATCGTGGAAGACAACCTGGAGGCTGAACACCACCTGAACCACCGACAACGTACATATTCACAGCAGTGTTGAACTTAAATTACGAATAGTATCGAAAAAAGAGATCGAGAAAGTGATACCCGACATACGATCATTTCCAATTTGAGACTTGAACCACTAATCTTTGCTAGAAGCTGGAAGGTGCGTTTTATTGGCAAGATTCCCCTACTGGAATGTCGATTATTCTGTATTCTGAAACTGGTTGCAACTTTTCATTCCGTTTCACAGACCACCTACCCTCGATGGAATGACATGAAGAATATTGAGGAAAGGGTTGAAGAAAATGCCGATTTAAAAGAAAGCAAACGCGATTTAATAACATAGGTAACGCCAAAAAATGATTCCCAAAAAGTAAAAAAGTGAACCTGAATATTTTTCATGCTATAATGTAATGGAGTAGTAACGACTAATAGTAATATTTTCTCTCAACTATCACAAATATATAGGTCTGTTCGCTGTTTATGCATGAAATTTATATTGTACACTACAATTTCTTACACCCACTGGTCGTTTTGTAGATGAGTGTAGTGAAGTGGAGTGTAATTTGTTCAACATCTGTTCGGTGCTTTTATTCTGCTTTATGCTAATCCTAGGATTTTGATTTGGAGGTTATGCTTATAATTATTTTGTATTTATTTGTTGCTTGTGAATCTTCTGAATGTATCAAAAATGCACAGTGATGATGAAATAATAGAGAATATCATTGCGAATTCGGACGATGAATTGTTGACAAGTTCATCTGACGATCAATCAATGGCATTGATGTCAATTCTTTTGATGCTTTCGTAAATGGGGACAAAAGATTCCCGGGTAAAAAATATAACCATTACTTACTTTGTTGAAGAAGTTTTCAAAATATATCATTATATACATCTAACATATAACCTCATATTATCCAATATCCATTTGCACTACACTTATCACACCTCCTCAAAATCGATTGTAACAACTGGTTTTTTCGTGCTACAACATTTTAACAACGAACATAGTGTAAGTGTACACGGAAAATCACCGAATGGTATCAGTGTTACACAATCTACTATTCTGTACAACAGTGTAGTTAATGGAAACACAGCGAACAGACCTTATATATAACCTTAAAATTAAGAAACGTCAACAAATTATGAAATTAACAAGTTTGACATCTTGTGATGTCGTTTTATTCGTCATTCCTACCACCGCCACCAGTAGAAAACCAATAAAAGCACCTAGAGAGTCGCTCTTGAACAGAGATTAGTCATGAATGTCATGATGACTAATCTCTGGCTCTGCTCTTGACTATCATCAATAATCATCATCTACTTTTATATTGGCGCATGCGCATAAATTCATCGTTGCCAGCGATGCTCTCGTTTCGGTCGTAGTTAATAGATAATATGAGGGAGACCAAGTGTCAGAGTGTCACGTCAGTAGTCAGTATCTGTGGTGTCTGTCTGTTCAAGTGATGGTGGTGTTTCTGTTTCTCATATCTTTTATCTTTGTTTAATTTCATGTCTACTTGTACTACTGAACTGAAATACTGAATAGTCAGTGAATACTGAAATTACTGAATCAATCTCTTAAGATTTGATCACTAATTTTATTCCATTGTTAATTTCAGCTATACTTCACATTGGAATCAAGATCGTCTAATATATATTCATGTCCAGCATCAAATTACAAGATGATATTAATAATATTCCTCTGGCAGATGATGATCCACAAGGTATTTCATCATGTAGACATTAATGGAAAGACTACTTGGTAAAAATTCTTTGCCTTTTTCAGTGATTATTAACGACGAGCCTGAGCCAACGTCGCTATCAGAAGGAAACTCGTCAAGTATGATTCATGGTAGGAGCATGGACTCCATACAGTCTACTTTCACAAATGGAAGTTCTAGCCCTCAACACAACAGCTTAGAACCTGATTCCAGTCCTGATGAACAGGAAGAGAAGGCTAGGTTAATATCACAAGTTCTTGAATTACAAAATACTCTTGATGATTTATCACAGAGGGTTGACAGTGTTAAAGAAGAAAATTTGAAATTACGGTCTGAAAACCAAGTGCTTGGTCAGTATATTGAAAATTTGATGTCAGCTTCAAGTGTATTTCAGTCAACATCTCCCAAGATCAAAAAGAAGTGAAACATTGATTCCTGCATCACACATTTTTCAAGAATGTGTTTATTTAACACTGCACCAGCTTATTTGAATATTATGACAGCCTGTGATTATTTAAGTAACTAAATACCTTATAATTTGATGAATTCCATGCCTAATGATTTGTCACCAATAATCTCACTATGATCAATCTGTTTAAAAAGTTTTCAATGTGTTAACATTAAGTGGCTAAAAAAGGTGGGAGTGAGATGTAAATCATCATTTCTACAAGTAATTGAAAATTTACTTATTCAGAAAACTCTGATAACAATTTTATTGTGAAGAAAGGGTAATCAAACTGTGGCATGTGGATAAAACAAGGAGTTAGTAGTCGTTTGAGAAAGGAAGTCTCTCTAGCTTCACTTGAATTAAAAATAATGGGGTTTTTGGTGTTAACACATTTGAAAAACACTTGTATATCTAAGTATGTAAGTAATAAAAAATAGATCGAAGCTTAACTACATATAATTCAATTTATTTGGGTTAATATTGCCTTTTCATTTACCCCGCTATTGATACGTCCAGCGTTCAGTTGTAGGAAACACAAAGAAAAAGAATGCAAAATCATATTCAAAACCTAGAAAAAAGCTATCTTCCTGACCATATGGCGTCTGATATTTTTTCGAAAAATTATGAAAATTGTTTTTTTTTCTTGTGTAGATTGTACTGTCAAGTTTGGAGAGGAATTATTTTCTTCACTGTTTGAATCAAGCTGACTTAATCTAGACAACTGTTCGTTATGTGTCTTGTCATGAAGAGCTATCTTTCTTCTCGAGTTTGGCAGAGAATTGATTCTGGCGTGTTATGGCGCACCAGCAAATCGTGGGCACCGTAGTTTAAGAGGTGGATACAATGGGATAGACAGACTGGTGAATTCACTTCCTATCTCTTGATTTCGGCTACTTCGATAAAATTTGTCTTTGTCTAACGACTCTAACGTGACATTGCGTGGGTAAATCTTGCTAAGTGAAGCCGTGATTTCAACCAAATTTACAGGTTACTGCAGGTGTCAATACGAAAGTATTAACAAAGAATAGAACCTATACTCTTTGGTATTAATATTAGATTCTGAATGACATCTAATCGTTTGTAATAATTCCATGAAACCATTTTCCAATGAGTTTGATTCGAATATGTATCGATTATGATTGAAACAAAATTCAAAAAGTATAGCCATCTATTGTTGTACATGAGAACCCCACGTAACGAGCTGAAATTCAATTGTTCCAAATCAAGGATTTTTCTGCTAGGTCTATTTCCATCAATTCTTGGCAAATTTGGATACTTGGTAGAGATATATGCTTGGCACTGAGATGCTTATATTCTTGGCACCAACAGTTGACTTTAACGGTGGATTTATGCAAAGGTTTTAAGTCTCAAGTTTTAAGTAATAAGTCATAAGAAGTTAATCCATTGATTTTCAATGTAACCATTTATGCAGTAGTCATATGTTTAAGTCCTAAGAAAAGATGGCCAACATTTATCTCTTACGACTTACGAAGTGCTTACGACTTAAAACTCGATCGATTTGCGCATGTGTCTGATTTTGCAAATAACAAAGAGCAGAAGTTGAATGCTTTTAAACAAATAAAAATAAATGAGAATAGGGTATAGATTGAAGATTTCAAATGAATCGAAGGAAATGAGGAAAATAAGCACGCAAAGTAACACTATTGACAGTCCTTAACACTTCTTGCATAAATGGTTCATTTTTCCTTACGACTTAAAACTAACGACTTAAAACCTCTGCATAAATCCACCGTGAGACTTACGGCCGTATTCGCTGTATACTTTTAAGCTAAGCTTAACTTAAGCTCAATTTGAAAGCATACAAATCTCCGTATTGTTAAGCGACCTTAAACCAAAGATAAGCTTAAAAGTATATGGCGAATCGAATACGGCCGTTAAAACCTCTGAAGGCTCTGCATAAATCCACTATAACGACTTGTGCATTTGAATCATATGTCTGTCGTTCGACTCGTTCCGATTATCTCTGTCAAATGTCAATTCCTAGATCATAGAGAAGCTCACTTATCACTGTCACTGACTCGAAGTCATAGACTCGAAGTCGAAGAACGTAAACAAAGACGAACAGAGAATGTATTTTCAACCATTTCACATATTTTCATTTACCTTATCACAACAAACAGTTTATTTTTATAATTAATTTTCGTTACATTTCCATAGTTCTACAGAAGGATTTCCATTGAACGATTTGCTTTCACACATTTAGACACATGGAAGGGTTTGATGCAATTTATTATGAAGAGGAAATAGAAAATAATGAAGAAAATTCTCCTGGTGATATTTCTCTGGTACCTGACCCTGTTATAATACGTGGTGCTGGGAATATGACTGTGTATGTAACAGTTTCTGGTGTCAAAAACATATGAATATTTAAATGTTGATTTCAGATTTGGTTTGAGTAATAAATTCAGTACCGAGTTTCCTAGTGGCTTAGTATCTAGAGTAGCACCAGAAGAATTCAAAGAAAGTGTTATGCGTATAAATGGCATTCTCAAAAAAACACTTCCAGTTAATGTCAAATGGTTATTTTGTGGATGTCTCTGTTGTTGCTGCACATTAGGCTGTTCTTTGTGGCCTGTTATATGCCTTAGCAAAAGGGTAAGTCCATTATTAAAAGCTTCAAGCTTGTCACAGTTAAATTCTCAAGAACACAATTTTGAGTTCCATTAATAGCTAGCTAATATGCCATTGTAGAACTCAAGTTATTTATGTCTCATGAAGAACAGAATGTAAAGATGTATATGTTTTCTCAATCTAAGTTACAATCAATCATGTTCAATTAGAAACTCCATATGTTAAAATTGACATTGCTATTTGTTTTCATAGGTGTATGTGACATGGCTTACTGTCTTTGTTTTTCCAGACCCAGCATTCTCTGAATAAACTATTAGAGTGGGAGAACAGTTATCTTTACAACAAATTAGGACTTCATTGGAGGCTTAGTAAGCAACATTGTGATTCATCTTCCATGATGGAATATGTCATATTAATAGAATTTTTACCGAAAATACCAATTTATAGACCAGACTAACAAAGCTTTCATTTGGTGTTCCTGTAAATATGTTTTCATTTATTAATTCAACAAACATGTGAAAATTCAATCTGAGCTTTTCACTTCATGATAAGGAAAATGGTCCAAGAATATGTTACAATCTTCATAGCTCTGGAATGATGTTTCAGAAAGCAGCAATTTTGGCAGTTTTTTTTGTGATCCCAAAAATGTACAATACATTTTGATGAGTTACTACAGAATCATGATTTTTCAATGAATATGATTATTATTATTTCATTCTGAAAATAATATTCATAATAATTCAGTGGGTGCCACCAGTAAAATCATATGTTGGACCCAAAAGACAGAAATGTGGTGAGTAATAAGCTTGTGAATAATTGATATTCATTGATTGATTTTCAATACATTGACTCTGAATTGTTATTAACACCTATATTATCGAATTTAGCTCAATATTTAATAATGTAAACTAAATATTAATGAATTTTGTATTTGAATATCCAATAGTTTCTTGATAGCTCATATGTTGTATTTGATTACCAATTTAAAATATCTTGATGTTACTGTTTCAATAATTTCCAGATGTATAAGTATGTTTGTAAATCAGTGTGAATGTTATCCCAATTCTTCCTGTTATTACTAATTTCTAATAAAATGTTGACTATCTCTTTCTTTTAATGTGATTAAATTATTTTCATCAACTTTATGTAATTCATCAGAACACTGGATCATTTCTTTTAGTACATACAAATTTAATTTTGCATTAAACTTGTTCATTCAACATTCTTGAAAAACCTACTTTGGGTCACTTTTACTAAAACTTTCATTATAATAAAAATATCTATATTTCAGTATATATTTGGTGTCAATACAATAAAAAATATATCTTTTGGTTTGTGCATTGAATGATATGATACAGTTGGATTTATTTGTAACAAATATGCCAAATTGTCCCTATCTATCTAAGTTTCATATATTTGTTATAATTGGTCACGACTTTATTGTTTCCATACATTTATTTGATGATTAGTGGCTAATACTACATTAATATTTCTTGAAACCAAAATTATGCTTTTTGCTAATAACTATTTTTCCAAGGTGAGTTTCAAAACTATCACAATTTTTAGAAATCTATATATATCATAATATAATCGACTATGATGTTTATCCTTATTCCATTAATGGTTTTTTCAATTCCTCATTATTTTCTTTGCATGATATTTAAAATTCAGAAATGATTTGATGATTTCAAATGAGTTGGAGTGAATCATAATTGTGGTACTCTATCAACAAAATTGCTTGGGAATTGCCCATATTGGCCCTCACATTCACCATACAGCCAATCTTCATTAATTTTTTTAATCACTTTCACTATTTGACCAGCTTTCAGACCTAAATCCCCTGGCATTTGAGGCAGAAACTCATACAGAGCGATCACAGTTTCATCATCTTCATTCATAGGTACTATAACATCTATGAAGTTGGCTGGGAAAATTCCTTCTTTGTCAAGAAGTCTTCCATAGTACCACTCATTATTGATTTTTTTCAGAAGGATAATCACATCATCAGCCTGAAAGTAGTGAAATGAACAAAAACATCCAATACATTGAAAAAATGTTCATGCTATAGTGGTGATATCTAAAAAGATCTGTTCATTTTGTCAAAATTGAGGTATATTATTTTTTCTGAAATTGAATTTCATTTTTTATTCCAATAGGAATGAATCAAATTTAAATGATAAGAATTATAAAAATATTATTCCTTAGGGAGAATTTACTATTCCAGGATGGTCAACATCAAATTACCTCAAATCAGGCTTTCAGATTTTGTGTACCTTGCCAAGATGAAGCAATTATACAGGATTTTTAAAAATGAAATTCTCTAGTATATTTTTTGCTGAAGCTGAGTTTTATATTAATCATTCACTGTAGAGCAGACAAAACCTGAAAAGGTACTTACTTGGAAAGACAAGTCAGCTGGTTCTACTCCATTGAAATCAAATAAAGCAATTCCATATGATACATTAATATTTTGTACTTCTTTTGGTGGACTTGGAGGAGGTATAGAAGGCATTGGTAAAGAAGAGGATGTTGGATCACTATATATGCAGTTATTTTTTAATTCATTTGAAATTTTATTCTTGGGCGTTTGAGCTCTTATTATGGTTGGTCCAAATATTGAAGGAATATTTTGTTGAAACTGATTAGACAGTTTTGATGTTGAACATATATCAACAACTGGATTGCATACTTTTCCAATATCACTTGTAACCACTCTGTTAGGAAAATTATTTTGTTTCCTATGACCAATTTGATTCAAACCATCAGTGCTGATGGGCCATAAATTATTGGAGAGTGGAATCTCATACTCTAAACTCTTTTTGCTGGAAGCCAAACTACTGGTACTACTATTAAATGAACTTGATACACTCCCCCCAAAATTAGGTATCCTCTCAACCTTTGGTGATTGAGGTGGACTCAAATCAATCAGATCTTCATATTGTTGATTCAAACTAAAAGCTGACTCACTTTTATACTTGGAAAAGTTTGGGGGTGGCGGTCTAGGTGGTGGTTTTCTCTTATTTTTCTGTTCCAGTTTTGAATTTTTTGTAATGAATGACATTATTTTGTATTCACAGGAAACCTCATTGTGATTTATATCAGTGTTGAGATTGGTTGACGTTGAGTTGACTTGTTGATTTGAGTTGATAGATGACCTATGTCCCCTGACCATGAAACGCATAGAAAATGAGAAAATCAGTGAGATAACTGAGATATGACCACGATATGACATAGTTGCATAACCATAGCCTCATCTCTGGCCTCAAGAGAGCCTCAAGCCAAACTCAAGCCTTGAATCCACACTAATCCACAGATCTTATTGCTTACGCTAGATGCACAGAACAGACCTAGATGTGTGTTTGAGTTCAGTGGCGGTATCCAGGTTACTTGTTTTGTTGGTCTGGCTGGTGTAAGGTCTGGGGGGGTTGAAGTGGGTTGAAAGTACTAAGCCATTGATTGGTCGTTTTTATTTTTGTACATACATATGTGTTGTACCACGTGATCATAGTTCACCTACTTTTTTGCAGACCCCTCAGACCAAAAAATTACTACAGGATGCCTGATCTAGCGTAAGATCTATGCTTGAATCAAATAAATAATAAATAATGCTTCTCGCGACTGGTGAGTAGTGACACCACTGACACCAGTGACAGTTATGACAGAGATTCGGAGATAAGTTAACAGTGACATTGACAAGACATTAGACAAGAGTGACAGACAATTGCACCAAAGATCAGTGGTTGTGATTGGACCATTATCTATGGATTGGACATTGGATTGGATTGGACCAGGGTTGCCACTGCTATTACTTTCGTGATAGATCTATTACTATTGAACTAAATCTATTACCAGGGTGGTTCCGAATTTTGAGATTTGCACTACCCTGTATTTGTTTCTATTTAATGTCAGTAGATATCCAATGAAGAGTTAAGATAGGGACATGTAAGCCGTTTCGAGCAAAAATGCATAGTTTCGACAAAAAAAATCCTAAAGTTGAAAAATCTCAATTTTTCACACCCTATATCTCTGTAATCTTTCTCGCTATACCCCAAGTATGATTGATCGACGAAATCAGTGTTGCTACTTTTTGATAGAAGCGGCAACGCCGCAACAAGAATATTTTAGATCGATAGAACAAAACTGAAAGCCTAAGAAACCAAATTTTCAGAATAATCCTACGTCCTGTTCTCCAGAAACGTCTAACCTACCATCGACCGTGAGTGACCCTGTATAGCAGTGAATGTTTTTCGCTGGTTCTGGACCTCCCCCTAAGGTCACACAACTCCACGTGGCCTTGGGGAGTGACCTTGGGTTGACCTTGAGAATAGGGTGGAATTGGGAAAAAATAATAAAAGCATGTCCATGGTTGGAATTTGGAATTTGAAAATTAACCAATGTCGATCAATTATCAATCAAATCATCTTTAGATCAAAGTAATTTGCTAAAATTTCAATAATAGGAATAAACTCGATATTTTTAGGTACACATCATTCTTGAATTTTGATTAATCTCGAATAATTCCACTACTGAAGAATTCTGAATGATTCCCCAGTTAAATAGAAAGTATCTTCGTAACGCATAAAAGCTAAAAATTTTAAGGAAATTCTATAAAATCCTTTGCAAACTTGAAATTCAACGAGACTCGGTATAGATAGTCACCTCTCATCGACTTGGATATGGTTGATTCACAGGGGCGGACTGGGAGGCTGAGCGATCGGACATCGCTTCCAAAAATTGGAACACGATGTGACTGTGTTCAAATAGTGATCCCTGATACAATATGGGTTCACGTCATGGTTGTCAAAAAGTATCCCTAGACAAATTCATATTTGTGTCTATTTTGCGGAATCCTTGAATCTCCTAAGATGATATCTTGTAGTGCGTTATTTAAAAAACGTATTCTTAACAGCTTTCTATAGTATTATACTGCAATGGTTTTCAGAAAATCTTCAATTTCAACAATAACATCAACATTTTTCTGTTTAAACAACACGAAATACTGGAATAAAACATGGAATGTTTCAATATTTACCAGAAGATGATAACATACTTAGCAGAACACGATTCGAGGTGACAAAAATGACGTTTTAGTGTGTGGTAAAACACTATTACATCCTTCTGATCATCCTCAATCAACAAGGGCAATGATGTTTTCATTGACATCGTTGCCAACATTCCAATTCATGAGGGATTTATACTGTGTCCATAAGTCAATGTTTTAATATCACACGATCAATTGATTTTGTTGTTTCTTTTCTATAGATATATTGTCTATTATAGATTTTGTGACAATGTGTATTTTTTTATTATATTTGATATGTGGGCCGGTGGGGTCAAAATCGCCCGGACCGGGAAAGAATAGAAAATTCCGGTAATAAGCAAAAAGAGAGTTGGGCAATTATCAATGAACTGAGGGGTAAACCATTTTCTGTTCCTGTGAACACTCATCTCGATTGTGGCGATATTAATGAATACTATTGCTCAATAGCAGAAAACATCTCCAAAGTAATCCACCCTACCACGGACCCCATGAGTTATCTAGAAAAAATATCTGTTTTTGAATCTTTTTTCTTCATGCTAACAGACATCGGAGAAATTAAGCGAACTTTTCATGAAATAAAAAATAAGAATGCATCTGGATACGATGACCTATCTACCAAAATTTTTTCGCACCTACCTGACTCCGCTCTCGTGATTCTGGCTGAAGCTATAAATTTTTCGTTTTCAGCATGCCTAAAAAAGGCGGTGGTGATTCCGTTACACAAAGGTGGGGATATTGAAAATCCAACCAATTTTAGACCCATTTCATTGTTACCTTCCCTTTCTAAATTTATTGAGAAGCTTGTAAAAAATAGAATGGTGACTTTTTTGGAAAAGCATAACGTTATCTATTCCTTTCAATTTTTGGGTTCCAAAGATCGAAAGGAACAAGTGATGCTATTTTTAACCTACTACAGGATGTTTATCTCAATCTCAATGATGGAGATGTTGCGGCAGCGGTTTTTTGTGATTTAACTAAAGCGTTTGACTGTGTCAACCATAAAATCCTGTTGAAGAAATTAGAAAGGTATGGCTTCAGAGATATTGTTCTGAAGTGGTTTGAGTCGTACTTATCTGGTCGTACGCAAAGCGTGTCTCTTCAGAACAAAGTATCGCAACAATTATTGATTTTGATTGGCTTGGCCCAATTCTCTTTTTAATCTACATAAATGACCTAGCCTCAATAAAGATTACGGGAAAGTTTACTCAATTCGCAGAGGATACTACCTTACTTTGGAATAATATAGAAATGACGTTGATCTGCATCAACAAATCAATAATGTAATCAAGGTAAAACAGTGGTGTGATGCAAATTTATTATCGTTAAACATATCGAAAACGAATATCCTCTCATTTAAAGGTCATCTGCCAGAACTGTATCTGGGTAATGTAGTTATTAGCAGTACAAGAACAACGAAGTTTCTTGGCTTGTTCATTGACGAAAAGTTAAAGTTTGAGGACCATATAAAAAAGCTGGGTAGAAAAATAGCCTCTGGATGTTTTGCAGTGAGAACGACCTCGTGGAAACTTGGTAGGGGTATGGCCAAAAAGGTATACTATGCGGTAATTGATTCTCATCTGAGATATGGAATCTGCTTTTGGGATTCTTGTAGTGGATTTTTATTCGATACTATTTTCATATTGCAGAAAAGGGCAGTTAGATATTTGTGCAGAGCTAAATTCAGTGATTCTTGTGAGCCTTTATTCATAGAACAACGAATCTTGACCCTTCCTTGTATCTATATATTAGAAACACAGTAAGTTTAGGGATCGAGTTTATGGCACAGCACATTATCTCACAAGACAAACCATTGGCATTGAAATGTTCAATCACATTCCTAACGAAATTAAAACGATTAGGGATAAAAAAAATCAAAGTTTCTGTGAGAAATGTTTTACTCGGCAGATCATTCTACTCGTTGGACGAATTTTATTCCGTGAAATTTTAAATTTTTTTGTTGTTGGCGTTTTAAATCGACTGATACGTAACGGTATTCACTTTGTATGTGTATTCTATTTTACTTCTATTTTATTTATACCTTTATACCATAAATAACACCTCAAATTTTAATAAACTGACGTCTAGTAACTAACATTACTATTGTTTGAAATTTATTTTATGTAATTGTTTTTTGTATATATTTAGATAAAGATAAAGATAAATTTATTTCTCAGAATCAAAATAACATTTACAAAATAATATTACTACCTATATAACTAATTTAACAATGTATATTGAGATTCTATATAGCATTCAGCATCGAGAAAGTGAATATTTTGTGGTCTTTGAAAAATGTTCTGCAGGAGTCTCTATTACTCAAACCAAATAATACGCGAATAGCCCTTTTCTGTATTGCGAATACATCTGACGCATATATAGATGTTCCCCAAAATTCTATGCCATATTGCAATACATGAAATATGCAAAATATACCAGCTTTGTTGTTGACATATTGGTATTCCTCTTAACAGTGCGTAAAGCATAGATTGACCTGCTCAATTTAGTCTTAAGGACAGAGGTGTGATCTTGCCAGTTCAGTTTATTATCAATAGTTAATCCCAGGAATTTGGTCGAGTGTACGAAATCAATAGAGTTTTCATTGAGTTGTATGGTCACATCGTCAACATCTTTATATAATCTAAATAACACGCTATTTGATTTAGAGAAGTTGAGAGACATTTTATTTATATGAATAATTTTTTTATATGAATAATTTGACGTGTAGTAACCTGCTCTACAAATTTTATGTTATGAATGACACGGTAAATTTAATATATTTTTGAATATGTAACGAGGTATGTATGAAAAATATGCATATATTCTATTGTTATTGATGTTAGTGTTTTACTGTTCTGTTTTTCACTTTGTTAACAGGAATTATCATTCTTCAGACAACAAAGTAATTTTTTTTGACCATGTCGATAAACGATGATGATTTAGATGGTCAATTCGCGATGCTTGAACAATTTGGATGTTCAGCCGGTATCATTGTCGTTGACGGTATATCATCAATTCATCATCCCTCTATGACATCGGAAGTGTGGTCTCCTTTACCCAATTAACCATTGTGGAACTATTGTGGATGTGTGAAGTGCGGATTATTTGGTTACCGTGTGATGTGCGGTTTATTCGTTTACCGTACGTGTGCAGTGTTCTAAAATGTGAGGTGCCGGAAGAGCAGCATCATCATGGCATGTAGTTCCAGAAAAAAAATGGAAATCACTAATCAAGTAGGGGTGGATTGAAGAATTGTTTCCCGAGGGTGAGTAAATTTTCATTTTGCATGCATTTGTTCCGGACGAGGCCCCCGTTCCTGTCGAGGTCTCCTGTCGGAGCCTCCTGTCGAGGCCTCATGTCGGGGCCTTCTGTCGGGGCCTCTTGTCGGGGCCTTCTGTCGGGGCCTCCTTCTCTCCCTCCTTCTAGATCGCCAAACGATAACTGATTTTTTATGTCCATACATTGTGACATATTTAATCTATGATTATGATTAGCTCACATAGATTTCGAAGGTGAGTGATCTTCAATTTACATAGATATTTATGCACCAAAACCTGTGAATCTATTCAAACAATACATTCTTCTTCTTCTATTCGATTTGAATGGCCTAAGTTACCAGGACTATCCAGCCAAGTACACGCAATATTTGATTATATAACCTCAATGGGGCCCACCTCAAAGTGGATCTGAGACTACCTCATACCCCACGAGGGTTCTATGATTACAATTTCCAATATATTGAATTTCACATATGTATTTTAACTTCGATACAGGTATGGCCCCCTCATCCGACAAATCCGTTGTCATCCGGCCTGGATACCGGCGTAGAGACAAAAGGACCAAATATAATTCACAAATTTTCACAAAATTTCACTTTCATAAATATATTTTCGTATATTTCAGTTTGGACAATCACATATTTTACATTTACTTGACTTCCGACCTCGAGAACGCCGCCTGCCCTCTACCATGGTCAGAAGCCGAATATTCAAACAATACATCTTTGTAACTTGGTTATATAAACTCGATTTTATTGTTGGTATTTGATAGTTTTTTCAAGCAGCAATCGCTACGCTTAGTTAGGTGAAAAAAAACCTGACATATCAATCTTTATTGTTCGGCTAGTAACAAGTGGAGTCATACACGTACCTACTTTTTTTCATTTCGGTATTACTCTGATATCATATTTACATACACAGTGACCGCTATCCTCTTTGTTAGGTTAGGTGGAAAAGAAATATAACAGGTTGAACCGTTCAAACCGTTGATTTATCAATCAAAACGGGTTGAACCGTTATATATATTGAATCATACCCTTTGTTTGACAAGCTAAATTTGCGTTTGCGTGGCGAATGGATATAAAGATATACAATTGATAAAATATAAGTGACGTAATCACCATTGTGGCTCAACGCCAATCTAACATTGGCCCATTTTTTGGGAAGACGCCAATGAGAAATCATAAAAACGAGTTTTCTTGTTCATTTGATTTTGACATTTAATATTTGTTGCTGTTGAAATGTCATGATTTGTAATGATTTCATTGATTCTCGGTTTGAAAACTAACACCTAAATTGCAACAAGTAATTTCATATTTTTATAGACTGTGAATTCCTTCATCCTCCATTATTGACTTCCTTAATTGGTTAATTGGTCTACATAATCCTGGCTTAAAATATAAAGTCGCCAATGGGGAAGACCACTAAGTGATAGAATTCATCCAAACCTCTTTTAATCGACGAATAATGATATTTATTCAGTGTACATACAATATCATCGTTCAAAATCAAAGCAAATAGATTCTACAGCGTTTTGAAATCAGCATTTTCATTCAAAATTAAAAAACGCCAGAAATAAGTGGGCGGTGCTATGTGGCTATGACGTACTATCCCTTGAGTCTATCTCTGTCTGTTTCCATTATATTTCCTTTTCTTACACCCCTACAATGTTGTCAATGTTACTTGTCAATGACTCTTTGTGTCTTTGCTATATTTTATCAAAAACGTATCGATAAGTGATAAACTATATCATTTTATGATAATTCGTGAAAAAAAAAAATTTCTATCGAATTATTTTCTATATAATACGTCGAAAATCTGAAAATGAGTTTGTCTATTTTGGTGCGGCAACACGGCTATTGTTGGTGAAATGTGACATTTTTCATTCTATGATTTCGTGAATGACGGAACCGAACTTCGTACTGTGATTTTGAAATTTGAGGTTATTTTATTTGAGTTGTATTTTGATTTTGTGTTGAAAATTCGATTTTATCTATCTGAACATTGAAAAATCCTATGAAATGGAAACAGGATTTGAAGAATCCACGAATCGAAATTTGGCTTTGGTAGTTTCAACCATGGTGTTCAAATATGTGGCATCGATAATCCCGATTTTCAGTCTGCTGAGTTTATAAAGAAAGTTGAACAGGTAAATTTCGAAAACATTCGTTTTATTATAACCACAGTAGATTATTCATTCAATTATTTCAGAGCAACAAGAGAATCGTATGGAGACAAAGCGATTGGGTATGTGCAAGTGAAGAGAGGTTATTTTGAAAGCAAATACTACTTCTGAACAAAAAGTGCATGATAAAGTGTACAAAGTTGTTACTGAAATTGATGAAGCCAATGAGGTTATTTCAAAGTACAAGATGAAAAGGTGGTAAAGATTAATAAAACATGCAGTTTCTCATAAGTAAACATTCAATTTCATTTTAGGAGGATGTAAACACAGTGTGGCATTTCTATTATGGCTGCATAGGAAATCTGTGGAACCTTCTGTCACTTCTGTTGAATGTTAATGAAAACTCAAGAAAGTTTTTATACATTTGTGGAATATAAATCAATAATACCCAGTATCCAATTTTTGGTGCTTCTTTGAATGGCTTAACTGATAGCCAAGTGATTGAAATCAAGTGCCCAATGAAATATATGTATCTCTAGACTGACATTGTTCTATAATCTTCTATGTCCATGATTACTTATTCTTTAATGACCTGCACATTTTATTGTATGATTATTCATTATTTATTTCGAATAAACTGTTGAGGTCATTGGTGGTTTTTTGATTAAAGTATTGCATAAGTTCTAAATTACTTACAGTTTTGTACAGAATTTATACTATTTGCACAGATCTATTTGGTTGAAATAAATATTCTATCTTAGGACACCTGTCAAGAAGAATGTAAAAATAATGACTTTGAAAAATAGCTTTATTATTGAAAATATGTTTAACACAGTCAAGAGAATGAATTAATTGTGAGTTATTTTCTTGATGTGTGATATTCCATACATTATAAACTGATTTATGATAACTAAAATGAACCTAGACTCAGGAGTCTTCACTTCAGTGAATAAAAGCCCTTGACTTGGTGGTATTTCACAAAAGTAGATGGACTTTCAAAGTGAACTCTTCTTTTCATCCCATCTCTCTATGAGGTTTCCAACTTTATCTTTTTGATGAAGATTTCAATCTTCCATATCTAACTCAAACTGAAAAGAAATATAAAGTTATGGTTCCCTTTTCAACTTATGAACTTTATTATCACTTACATCAAAATGATCTTCACAGCAAAGCACATCTTTGGTGCTGGTGGTTGTGAAAGCAGAAAACCATATTGTCCTGGTGTTTTTATTGTTTGTTATTGAAATAAACAGTTTATTTTCAGAGTTTGCGGTAGTGTTCGAACACGTTAACACAAATCTCTTTTCAGAAGGCATTTTCTACTACCACTTAAACAGGAATTGAAAGTATTGTACAAGAAAAATAAAACTGAAAAACAAGTAAATAAAACAACAATGAAGATAGGTTAAGTAAAAAAATACGTTAACTTAACCTCAACCTCTGTAGACACGGAACACGGAACGAGCGACAGTGCCACGGATTTACATCATTGAACAATTATTTATGATTGGTCAGTTCAAGGTCGATGGTCGTGTAGGGTCAAGTACGTCACACCAATGAGAGCAGCTATTGAATATGGCGCATAAAATTGTATGTTTCAAACTAAATCCGTGTATTTCATCATTTTATTCATAATATAGAAGGAATAAAAAATAAAAAAAATTATATATGGTAGTTTTTGGATATGCAGAACACGATTCTGCTGTAAAAAAAAATTAGTGGTCTTCCCCAATCTTATAGAGTTTAGCGAGCTTAAATGATTTTGTAGATACGATGCATACAAAATCGTAACTATAAGCGAGCTTAAGCATTAAGCTTAGCTTAATTGCATACGGCGAAAACGGCCGTGAAATACATTAAAAATGACCATAGGACATAGATTTGTTCATATTTTGTTTTCGTAGTATGAGAATTTGTAAGTACAAAAATGAAATTCATCAGTTGCAAGTTGGAATATGGTAATCAGTACGCTACAAGAACAAAATCTGATCATCATCTCATTACATCACAACACAACGAAAAATCTATTACTTTCCATTACTATTTCGACTCCAATTCTATTACGATGAATTTCAAATTTTCAAAGTGCCCAAAGTGGTGGCAACACTGGAGTGACTGGATTGGACCATTAGTGAAGGCGAACTGAGGTTGTGAAGTGACTGAAGTGCTCTAGTGAAAGAAAAATAAACCATGGGACATGGAATATGGATACATATATAATTTTGTTGGTTGAAGTTTTCTTCTCCTTTATTGTTTTTATTTATTACAGGCAGTTGATAGTGGCACAATTAATTTAAGATGCATTTTTCCATTCCCGATACTCAAGAATTGAATGAAGGAAATGGGTCAACATTCATTGTATGTTTACTTACACTGACAAATATAATGCATATATTCAATAGGATACTTTCAGGGTTACAATATTCATATTAATGGTATTTTCCATTGCACAGTGAGGTATAAACAACTGCACAATTTGAATGAACAGTTGAAAAAAGGATTTGGGAATGAACTTATCCCTTTATTCCCCCCAAAGAAGTTACTTCCCCTAACTGGCTCACAACTGGAGGAAAGAAGAATACAGTTAGAAAAATACATTCAGACAAGTGAGATATGAACTTTTTATGCTGCTTAAAATCCTTTCAATACAATATCTTTGCCTTCTGCACTCTTGTCTTATTAGATCATTTGATATTATTATAACTACATATTATTTCTGGTATTGATGATCTCTTCCAGTTGGTCAAGATTCAAGATTAGTTACTTCAGAGTTGGTCATTGGATTTTTACTATCTGCACAACAAGAAACAACATGTGAGGGAAAACAGGATATTAATCTAGACATCTATACCATGAACAATTATCAGATACCTGTTTGGGTTTCCTCCTTTGATAGAACAGAACAAGTGCTAGCCACAGCATTCAAATATATAAACTTGCCATTAGAATATTTAGACTATTTCTCTCTATATCTTGTTAAAAAAGATAATAGTGGAGAAATTATTGTGTTAAGAAAGCTCCTAGATTTTGAATCTCCATATATATCTCATAAACTTCAGAGAGAAGCCAACAAGATAGTGTTACGAAAAAGGTAGTCAAGTAGTGTTGGTTACTGTAATAAAATTAAATGATATTTTTGCAGTTATTGGAATACTAACTATGATTTTGAATTGATGAACGATCCCATAGCACTCAACCTGCTATATGTTCAAACAGTCACAGAGGTTGAGAAAGGTTGGATATTCACCAACAAGGAGATCAAATCTAGATTGACTGGCCTCCAAGTAAGTTTGGCTAAACGTGAATATATTGAAATTGCTCAATCATTGAAGTATTATGGATTCATGCAATTTTCACCATGTGTCTGTGATTATCCCAAACCACAAACTAAAGTTTTGATAGCTATTGGAAATCAAGAATTGAGTATGAGGATACCTGGAAATGGTCAGATGTTCAAGGAAGGTAGTTTCAAGGTTACAAGAATGAAATGTTGGAGAATAACAGCCACTCATGTAAGTGGAGCATATTTTTCATTGCTTGTAATGATAATATTCATTGTGTGTAGTGTAGTGCAATTTGGACCATTTGACTCAATATAATATGATATCAATCTGTTTCAGAATAAACAAGAAATGGCAACAAATAGCAGATCTAGTACAAACTCTAGTCTAGAATTATCATTTGAATATCTTATGTCAAAAGATAAGTTGCAATGGATCACCATATCAAGTGAACAAGCAATATTGATGTCAGTTTGTTTACAATCTCTTGTGGATGAGTTACTGTTGAACAGGAATGGAGTGAAGAAAAAATATCTTCCTGGTACAAGTAGCTGGTCATATATGAAAAGAGATGGCTCAAGTCAATTGATATCAATTGATGATGTTAGTTTAGACACTAAGGTTAGTTCATTTTTATATATACTGTGCCATGTTTTTTACTAAACTGTGTTTTAGATTGATGAAACACAGGGGGAATCTTTCTCAATCAAAAAATTGCAAGAGAAATTTTCTAGTGTGTCATTTAAGAATGGACGGGAGTTCATTGAGAATCATGCATTTGAATGTATAGGAGATGATGATTTATAGTAGTCAGTCTCCTGTAATTTGCTCAAGAATATATTATAACTTGCCGAAAAATTTATTTTGAATTGTGAAACATTGAGAGATCTGTCCATGTAATTCTTCCATTCAGTGTATCAGATAATAATTGGCACAAGCAAATTTCAAAGAGGCTTATCTCCTTGGTCCATGACGTGTGCCAAATCTACATTTGAAAGTAATATTTTTTACTAATGTAGTAGTTTATTATATAATTGTATTTTAGATATTACTATCTTGTATACAAAATGATAAATATGTGCGAATTTTCCATGAAACTTAAATTTTTATTTAGTACCTGAAATCATTGTGTATGATGAAATCACAAAAATATTTTTAATTTGTAATCTTAAATGATATTTTTAATATTTTATATGTCTCACATAAGGTGCTCCTTTGTACTCATAACATATTTACTTCTATACAGACATGCACAAGTGCATGCAAATAAAATATCCGAAATATATTTTTCATTTATTTTTCATTCACCATAAAATCGGTTTTACGTGTGCTTTCAAAAAGTAGAATTTGCAAGAAATATAAAGTTTCCTATCACAAATCTTAGACAGCCATGGAGAGATGGACTGAAATCAATCTCGTATCTAAAATTACATCTTGACTGGTTTTAATATGCTACATTTTGATGAGAAGAAACTTCTGGTGAGCATGGTTTTCTTTGACGTTCTGAAATATTATCAACGACATTGGAACAGTGGATTTTATACTGTATCAAAAAACATATTCCTATTGCTTTCATCATATTCCCTTACGGAAAGGGCTCTTCACTTGATTCATTCATTCATGAAAATGACGACGTAGATATGGTCGGTCCGAATATTCCACGAGACTTCTGTAACCATTCACCATAACAAGAAGGTCGTGTGCGTGGTAGGTATTTTTCTGTTTTATAGTTACCTCTCAAAGATGGCGTTGAAGTGTTAAAATATTTTGTTCTCAATGATTATTCAGGGAGAAATTCAAATTCTCATTTTGTAAAATCCCCAAATGCAATTAGATTTTCTGCCATGGGCGCCGACAAAAAAAAATCAGGAAGGGTACAATGAATTGAGAGCAGGGCAAAAGAGAACATGTTGAATAAATTACGTAAAATTTATACGCAAGTTGAGTTTTCGTGGGGCATATATTTTGCGCATTATTTGCCAGGAAAGTTGAACTAGTTTGTAGGTGATGATAAAGTTACCGAAAACTTAAAAATACATCTAGCAAGTTTGATGCCATATTTTGTAAATGGAACAATTTTCTCATATATACTACTTACTGGTAATTATAGTGCATACTGTATAGGAATATGATCTCCCATAACCATTTTCTCAAACTATATAATCGAGTGAACATCTTTAACCATAACCATCATTCATTCTTACATATAGCATATATCATCATTGAATTCTTCATCTAGTAGAAATAAAACTTCAATTCATATGCTTGCGGATTTATTATTGATTCAATTAACAGTAAGTATAAGTACATAGAAATATATTACATATAAAATAATTTCTACAACAGGTAGTGATAATTGCATAGGTATATTCCACATTAAGTGTATTGTCAGTTAATTTCATATACATCACATGTGATAGGGTAGGTACTCAGATGTTCAGATATGGATAAGAGATTGAATATTTTTCATCATTCGAAGCTATGTGTAATAATGATCCTATTTGTAATCTATAGGATGGCCATTCTAAACGATTTATCTCCTGAACAACGTTTGCAGCTTGTTTGAGAGCAAAGCCCATTAAGAAAGAATATAGAGTAGAACTAAATCGTTTGAAAGGGATATCCTCTTATACCTAATTACTTCAGGGATATATAAGGACAGCGAACATAGATAGAGGCATTGATGGCCAGCAACATACAGGCGAAAATGCAAGTGGTATGCGACTAGATATTTAAAGTTTATGAAAATACTTAGATACTTTAATCTTTCATAGTTTTTGTCCATATTATATCAGCCAATTTTGGGCCCTATATCAATTTAGCTGATATAAATATATGCAGCTTTTTCTGAAAAGAGGGTAGTTGAATTGACTACATTTATTGTCATTGTCATTAAATATACAGAAGGCCAATGTGAGGGGTGCATATAAAAATATTTCATAAATCCTAAATGCTTACAATAATGAAAAAGTTTCATCGCTTTTATGATATATTTTTATATCATTCATCTCAATGCCGGTTCATGCGTTTTCAACTTTTATGAAGTAGTAATCTTACGAAATAATAGGTGGAAATTAATCTACATCAGATTATTTATTGTCCGATCATCACATTACATGTATCTATATTATTTATTCGTCATATCATATATCTGATCCCAGATAATTCTGAATCGTTTCATTCTTCCTATTAGTGATATGGTATAATATGGATATAATTCAAGCATAAGTATGCCTTTTTTGTACTATGTTTCCATAACTGACCAATTCAAAATGATATTCCGAAGGATATGAAAAGTCTTAAAAGTTATAGGTATTATTAAACCTTTTAACCTCTTAATCTATACATCAATGTTATGTTACTCACCAGGAAGACTTCGTTGAACCATAGCTCAAATATTCTACTTATTCCAACCGTTTGTTTGACTAGCATTTAAATATTTTGGTGGACTTATAACATTCCAGGGCGATATATTTTATGCTGAATTTCAGGAAATAGTAGCTAACTTTATGCAAAATATAAATGGACCAGTATAACAATACAGTTTGTATCATATTATTTGAATAGAGAGGTTTCTTATTCATCAAACGAGTGAACTAGTTTGGTTAGCAGTCTTCAGAACACCAAATTTCTATATTTCAATCCTACATGGATACGATCGATTATTATTGAGCTCAAAATTGATACATTTTTGTAAATGAGGCTACCGATTTATTGTATGAGTACTTATATATGATTTCTTAAACTCGTTAGATATGTATCGACTAAACATATTATAAATTAGGTGTTCTGAATAATGTCAGCATAGCTATATACTACTTAATAATTGAGCCCTATCAATGACCCATTATAATTCATATAGGCATATCCTCTTTTGATGGTAATTTGCACTATACTTATATAACTGATATGATGTAAAATTCAATTAGGCGTTTTTAGTCTAAACATTTTTTATTGATTTCTGGATTTGGCTTCAAAGTGATTTAGTGTTTAGTTATCGAATATTATTGATATGGCCAATTCTGCAAAACTTTTTATGCATTATGAAAACTTTTTAAAAATATTTTATGGAGTAAAGTAAGTATAGGTACCTATTATATAGGTTCCAATACCAATATTTCTGCACTAAAAAAATAGAAAGATACCAACTCAGCGTTATTGACTACTGCTAATATAGTGGTGGTTGTAGGTATTCCAGAAAGTAGGTTTCTTCATAATTATAAATACCTATATCTATATATTTTTGCTTCGGTTATATGATTTGAAATCCTGAGTATACAAGTTTCTCAAAATGTTGTAGTCTTTTTGTTATCTTTTTCAGTATGAAAAATACCTATAGTATTTTCATAAAATGAAGATCACGTCATTATTCATTGCCAAAAAGTTTTTCATTTTCCGATAATTCCAGTGCGAAACGTCTTTGAATGCAATGAGATAGAAACTTAACTAAAACCCAAATTGTCCAGCCCACATTCAGCCAGCAAGGAACTGAACGAATAAAATGAAAAATATTTACAAAAATATCATTCTTATGAAAATAGCATCCATCTATAGCCCAGACTTAAGAATTTCATTTTTTTTCAGTCACCAATTGATAGGTAATAAGTACTACATACAATACATTTGGTAAAATATTCAACTGATGGGAACATGAACAAGGAATCATCTCAACAATATGGGATTCTTTGTTACTATAATATCTGTTGAATTATGTCAACTGTGATGATACAACATATTCCTCTAATATCAATCCACCTTTTTTGCACAATCCACAAACCTATACATACATATATATACTATAAATACAGGGTGATGGGAAAATAACAGTCGTTTCATGCCAAGCATAATGGTTCATAATAACTTGATAATAAAACCATTTATAAAACGAAACGATGGTAACATTTTGTACAGTTTCACATAGAACTGAAAAAAATAATTATGAATTTTCAAAATGGTAATTTCAAACTATTGAAACCGATAAATCGAGATACATTACCTATTTTCCTGGAAACGGTTGGTTTAAGAAAAAAATGTTCTTGGCTGTTGAGGTTCTGGAAACGGTTGGTTTTAGAAAAAACTTTCCTGCACCCTGAATATGTCTGATTAATTATATCAATCATATTGTGCATATTTGGATTGTTCTATCTACTAAGTACATATGATCATATACCTACTATATGATACAAATAATTCATCTAAGGGAAAGCCTAAAGGCTGACTAATGCAATGATGCTTAGGTGGATATAACATTTATCTTATATTCCTTATTGTAGTTCATATGATTGATCTTACGGTAAATAACCGCTATATCCAGCCTGAAAAAAAAAAAGAAAAATTTCTTACCTGCACAAAAATATGCATCAATAATATATCTTAATATGCCAGAGGTGGCTCGCCCTTATAATTCTTATTTTTTAGGAGATATTGGAATGAAATTTGGTGGATGTTGGTGGATATATCTTAATATACCAGAGGTGGCTCGCCCTTATAATTTTTATATTTTAGGAGATATTGGAATGAAATTTGGTGGATGTTTGCATTCATAAAACTGCATTTTTCAACTTGCGAATTCCGGATTCACCGCAAGTGACATTAAGTTTCGATTATAAAAGGGGACACCTGGTGTATTTACAGTTTTTTTGTCTCCATATAACATTTAGAATACAACCATGTATCATTTTGTTACAGTTTGTAACCGTTTTCTAGTTTTTTTTTCGAAATAAATTTTGGAGTTCTATAACGTTATGTAAGGACAGCGAACATATATATTAGTTATTCGAACGTATCCATAGCCCTCTAGAATAAAAAATTAATTTCGAAGAAGAAAATAAAAAACTGTTACAAAATACAAACAGTAACGAAGTTAGATGGTTGTAGTCTGAATGCCATATGGATCCTTCAAACGGATTCTTCAAAATTGAATTCATTATCTCCGAAAACAAAAAAAATAAGTTATAGGGTCGAGTCATCTTCCATGGACAACAGCTATATAGGTATTGAAATTAATGGAAATTAATGGAAATATTCGGATTTTTTTGTCGATACTTACATTGAAAGTATCGTCTAACAGAGTTGGTCGTGTCCTTGTTCTTGCAGTATTTGGGGAATATCCATATTCGGGAACGAGTCTTGCCAAATTTGGATTAGGTCGAGTTGCAGGTGGAGCCAGTAAATCTGGGAACGCGATAACTCCCCCATTCCTTTGTTTATTGCCAGCAGTCATGGTGTTAATGGCAAAATCGTCGTCATCAATGGAACCATAATCGTAATGATCATAAAATCTGGGATAAAGATTTCATATATTATATAAAATGTGTGAAATACGACCCCTGTAATAATATTTTAAACTCACGTCGAGAGGCTAAGCAGAGTAATCAACTTCAACACTCATACTCATCATAATTTTTTTCGTAATACTTCATTGAAATTCAATTTTCCTGTATGTGTCCTAGTATCTTACCCTCCATGATTCCTCCGATCATCGTCAGATAAGTCCCTCAACGCTGCCGCTCTTGCAGCCGATTCTTCGCTGGCCCTTTGTTGTTGAAGTTCTCGAGCCCTCTCGGTTTTAATTAATTCCTGAAAGTAGGTCGGAGCACAAATGATTACTTGCATAAATTTTGTTCGTCGAGGTGCGTTTACAAACTCACAGTAAGCCTCGAAGGAACTTTCATAATTCTTCGAATTACTAAAAGGTATCTCTTCAACCTTTGTGAGGGACACGAGATGAAATTGTAACGTCTAACTGTTTGTGAAAAATTACTTGGATACCTACATTTTAAAATATTCATGAGAAAAGGTAGTTATAGGGCTATAGTACAAAAATCATTACGATCAAATCTCTCGAACGTTTTAGGCAGCAATTGCCATCATCAGGAGAGATTCTTGTCAAAAATTGCATCGAAAAAATGAAAAAGATTATTTACTCCCTTTTGTTATTAAAATTAAAAAAGGTACATACAACCTTTTTTGGATTTTGAAAAATGGATGCGTATCTATCGTTAAATTTTTATCTTCAAAAAATGATCCTATGTAATTTTTCATGCAGATTTCATATATTCGAACAGAAAAACAGTCTGAAAATAAAGTTATGGGCACCAAATAATTTTTTTTAAAGGGAACACCCTATATATTTTGATATTTTTGAATACAGTATATTTTTCTGATTTCAAATATATGAACATATATCATGTTATCTCTGAGAGATTTCGAGGTATTTGACATTGAAATTCAGATTTGAACCGGATTATTTCCGATAATTAGTACCAAGATGGTTGGGGTAGCTATATGGGCATAATTGAAGTATCTCTGTTGTCAAATTGATGAATGCTATAATATGTCATAGATTTTGATGACATTCAAATTCAGATTTTATCCGGATTTTCTCTCGGATTAGAAATAATTAAAAAAATATTTGTAGTTAACGATTTCCAAATATTGTACTTTTCCATATTTCTCCCAACTATCTTGAGGCATACGCTTCAGACCATATATAACACAATACTTCCATTGTGTGGCTTTGTCATTTCTATTATATTCCAAATATACTGATGGCATATCACATTTTTCCCTGTCACTAAAACCCAGAGCTGCCGCTACTGCGAGAACTTCGCTGATACTGCAGAACTTTTCTTTGCGAATGCCCAGCGCTCTTCGGCAAGGCTCCAGTTCCTGGAAGGGGCCTTCCTAGAGCCCTCCGATGTCAGGAACCTAGCTCACGAAGTCTCGGAATCCCGAGAATCGAATAGATTGATTTGTTATGCACAAAAGATCTGATCGGTCGAGGTGCTTGAGAGGCTACACAGCCTTAATGACCCCCCCCCCCCTACAAACTAACGTAGTGTTTTTATTCCTCATTCAAGAAAATGCCTGGACTGTGGAGTAACAGATCAATCCAACGTAATTTATGGTAAATATGCGTACGAAAATCTACAGAGAGACTACGTATCCTGATGCGCATACCTATATTCTTCCAAAATTAAAGCGGACTAGCTTCGTTATTTTTTTTCCTATTGTCAGTAGAAGGATATTGCAGCATTTGCGCTCATGAACTGGAATGAAAAACGCTCTCCTCCCCTGAAATTGAACTTATATTCCCTTGCATGATTGAAAATAGTGACTGTGATCTAAGACACATCCTCATGTAGCAGAAACATCAAAAATTGTAAAATTGAACCTCCTACCAGATTCATAACATGGTGCCATGAAATGCTTGAATGTTGAAGATATCAAAGTAAGTATCCTAAACTTGTGGCATTTCTCAAAAAACGTCAGTCCATTGATTGTAAAAATACGCGTCGCGTACATCGGAAGTTTTGGATTGGACGTCCATTTTACGTATAAATATGGATAGACACTAGATGTTTCCAATTTGGCATCCGTTGTACGCACAAATTCAGACGTACACGGGATGTTAGACCAATTATAATTGAACAGCCATTGGTAGTGTATACAATTGACTATTCGAAATAATTTCACTGATTTGACCATACGCCATAAGAAACAATGTTAGCAAAGTGAAGCCGATTTTCATGTATCTATCCTTTTCTAATTGGCAACGTTGATTGAAGGCGCCTGCGCGAAATCGGGCGCGAAATTCAAATCAAAATGTCCAAAATTCGTAAACCTCATATTCATAGGAAAAATTCACTTTATATGTAAACAATATATTGTCATTTGGAACATATCCGATAATATTAGAATACATGAAGTATAATTTTAGCTTTCACAAAGAGTAATCATCAGGAGATCTTATAATTCAGCGAACCACTTCTTCAGAATTGAAAGAATATGAAGCAATCAGGATCAAAACAATGGTAGGCATATAAATTATCCTGATATTTGCGATATTTTCTTAGACATTGATGACAACACGCAATCGAAAAACAAAAACGAAAACGAGGAAATTCACATCAACAAAACATAGATATAACCTGCTTGTTTGAAAAATATCGCAAAAGTGATACTCGACATACGATCATTTTCAATTTGAGTAGCAGCGAGGACATAAGAGAGAAAAAACACTAAGAGAGTCGCTCTTGACTGTCATCTTGTACTTTTATTTTGGCGCATGCGTAAAAATTCATCGTTGCCAGCGATCCTCTTTTGTTTCGGCTTCAGATAGGCTGTCCTTATTTAAAATTTGGAATTTTTACCAAGAGTTCACTGGATGCTTTGCAGATGTGGTTGAACTTACCTTCAAATGCTGAAAACTCCCTTGTTGGGGAGGGAAACCCAGTGAAGAGAGATGTCTTCCCCCTGGCAAACGGAACGTAGTGATTTTCCTTCTTGGTTCAGTTTGAGGGGGTAGGGCGTACAAACGAACTACTTCCTCGAATGCTTTTTGCCTCTCGGCGGAGTCCTGTATTCTCATGTAGGGTGGCTTGTGGACCACGTGGCCGTAAATAGGTCTGGTCTTGAAACGCCCTATCCTTTGTCTGTTGAGAAATATAGACCAATAATTCACATTCCGTTTCAAAGGAAACTTTGTCCCGAATAAAATTTGACAAACGGATTTATTCCTCCGAGCAGCAGCATTACAAAAAATATACAGCTCTCCCAGTCAACTATAACTACATGAAATGGAGGAAATGGGAATAAATTTAAACGTCACCTTTTTTATTCTACGTCGCAATCAACGGAACATCATGAATAAAATGTCGAGAGATCGATTATTATTGGATTACATTGATATTGACGTCACGGGATTATATTCATATATAGCATATTTCTGAATATTCTGAGGGTAGAATATTTCATAATACTCAATTAATGTTTTTAAGGATATACACAGAATGTATTATTTGAATACTATAAGAAAGTTGATAAAAATGTTATCCAGATTTCTATTTTACTTTCGACTGCACCAGAAGAAAACCTATATGTTCGTGGAGGAACATCGTGCAAGCCAGTAGAAGGATATTGGGAATGGATCGTCCTACAATTTATATTGAAAAATTCTGGGAACATTTAAAATATTTCATTATATTCTCTGAATGTTCACCATCGAAGCTTTGGGATGGCTGACCAGTGGATCTATCATGACAATTCATCAGCATAGCTTGTAGATGCCAAATTTCTAGCTATACCTTATTGATTTTTGTTAATGCTTTTTTGTTTGAATCAGGTATAATGAGAAGAAATATCAAGATATTCGAGTTCTCTGAATGCCTCACATACAAAACTGAAAAATATCGGCATTTCTTGGAGAATTCATCTAACTTTTGTGAATGGATTGACGTTGAAATCATCATATTCGCAACTTCTTGAATTCGAAGTGATAAGGACATAAATTCAATGGAAATAATCAGATTGTGCCTTCACTGAATTGTCATCCGGTTGTTTTCATAACATGCATCTTAGGGGCTCAGAATGAAAATCGAAATCTGGTGGTGCTATCACCGACTATTAGTATAGCATCATATTTCAATCGATATTCTCGGTTCCATTCACTAATGCTGGCATAATGGAAAACTTTATCGATTGGCACTAGTACAGGATGTCTCAAAAAAAGGCAAATACTTAGTCTTACTCAGCGTAGGAAATACAAGTTTTTCAAATAGCATACTCGTTTTTTTTTCGTAGCCACCTCTTTTTCTTACTCTTGACTCCTCTCTGGCACTATCGGTTGTCGTGTTAATGATAATAGGTTCTATGGTGAAAGTCAAAAACTTCCCTATATTGTTGAGAAATTATTTATGGCTTCCAGAGTGCCAAAGAAATTAAAGAGAATCGAAATAATTTGATCATGAATATCAATAGATTTCTTAGGATAATAAGTTTGAGTATTACATTTTCAAAAACAATCTTTTATTGAATGCAGGAAAAAGCGAAGAACAAGTCCATAATTGTTAGCAAATAGTATGTAAAATACGACCATGAAACAAATTAATATTTCCAATGATAATTTTGAAATAGAAAGGTTGGTATTTATGAATTCCATATACAATATTACAATATTATTCAACCACACATCATCAAAAAAATCATGATACCACTTCTGTACGAAAAAGATGAACAATTCTATGGCCATTTCGAATATCAAGAGAAATCGAGAATATCTTACGTAGTTCCTGAAATATCATGAAAAACTGAAAATCGTCAATTCTTATATTAATCGATAACTTTTTTCAACTATTGCTGCTAGGATTTTGAGATTTGATATGGTTACTAAAGTTCGCATGCTTAATTTACACACTAGATTCGAAGATATCGAAACCAACTTTGATATTTGTAATGGAAGCCATATTGGATTTTCACCATCGGATATATCATAAAATTAAAAATTCATCGATGTATCATACTTGTGTGTTTAATAATAGAAAAGTCGAAATAATAGGAATAATAGAAAATATTAATAAAATCTATCATGCAGCATCAACCCTTCTAGATTATTCATTGTTTTTATGTCATAGTAGAACGATACACCAGACAGAAGTCTAGCTGCATTGAATTCGCGAGCTGATGAATAATTCCGATTTTATTATGGAAAATTTATCATCAGAGTCAAGTAGGCTGCTGTCAAAATTAGCACTTATTGTTGGATATAATCTCATAATTTCGAAAAAAACGGTGAGTGATATGTATACCTACCCAAGGTTAGTAAACATCGTTGCTTTCGAAATTCGACATGTGCCAGCCATGTAAGGGAAGCGGCTGTCACAATGTCCATTTCTCAGTGCTTGAAATAACAAAAGAAAATCAGAACTGTCAATTTCACAGTTAGACTATAACTTGAAAATTACAGTTCATTTCAGAACAAACAGTGACGCTGCATGATTTGCAAAAAAAAAAGTACAAATACAGGGAGCAACCCAACGGAGAGCAGCACACGGTAAAAAGTTCCATTGAGTGAATTCAGTCATTGGACAAGTGTTAATTATTCGGGTGTCAAATTTTGAGTAAAATTGGTTTGGCCACTCGATTTGAGTTGATTCGGAAAAAAAAATATTAATTTAACGAACTTCACATCTTCATTACACATTCATTTGGTAATAATTCACAAATTTGAGTAATATCGAAATAATGTGTATTCTTCACTCAACAAAGTAAGTATGGCGCGATCTATTATTCACCTGATGGGGAGTGTGGATAATTTGCTGACCAAAAAATAATCCTGCCAATCCGAAACTTGGAAGATATATAACCAAGTGAAACTCCAAATCTGAGTTGTGTTTGATGAGGTGTTCGTGCCACCGTAGGAAAATATCGAATCAACCCCCTCGCAAGGGTAGTTTATACTTGTGATTTTCCTTAAAACCTTGCTGACAGGGGGTTTATAGTGTGAATATTGCAGTGAAACAATAGATTATGATTGCTCAAATCATACCCTATCCATGCTACCATAGTGAAAATCCGAATCAACCCCCTCGCAAGGGTAGTTTATACTTGTGATTTTCCTTGAAACTTTGCTGACTGGGGGGTTTCTAGTGCAGACATTGCAGTTAAACAGTAGATTGTAATTGCTAAAACCACACTCTTCATGCCACCATAGTGAAAATCCGAATTAACCCCTTCTCAAGGGTAGTTTATACTAAAACTTTGCTGACCGGTGGTATCCTGTGAAGATATTTCATTGAAACAGTAGATTATGATTGCTAAATACATACTCTTTATGCCACCATAGTGGAAATCTGAATCAACCCCCTCGCAAGGGTAGTTTATATCTGTGATTTTCCTCAAAACCTTGCTGACAGGGGGTTTCTAGTGTGAATATTGCAGTGAAACAATAGATTACGATTGCTCAAACCATACTCTTCATGCCACCATAGTGAAAATCCGAATCAACCCCTTCTCAAGGGTAGTTTATACCTGTAATTTTTCCTAAAACTTTGCGGGAATCCAGTGAAGATATTCCACTGAAACAGTAGATTATGATAGCTAAATACATACTCTTTATGCCACCATAGTGAAAAATTGGATCAACCCCACTGCAAAGTTAGTTTATACAAGTTAATCTTCAAAAATTCTACTGACTGGGGATTTTCATTGGAGATATCCAATCAAATGAAAGAAAATCTATGGTGTATGGTTTGGGCAATCATAATCTATTGTTTAACTGCAATATTCACACTAGAAACCCCCTGTCAGCAAGGTTTTAAGGAAAATCACACGTATAAACTACCCTTGCGAGGGGGTTGATTCATATTTTCACTATGGTGGCATGAAGAGTATGGTTTGAGCAATCATAATCTATTATTTCACTGCAATATTTACAGTAGAAACCCTCTGTCAGCAAGGTTTTAAGGAAAATCACACGTATAAACTACCCTTGCGAGGGGGTTGATTCAAATTTTTACTATGGTGGCATGAAGAGTATGGTTTGAAAAATCACAATCTACTGTTTCACTGCAATATTCACACTAGAAACCCCCTGTCAGCAAGGTTTTAAGGAAAATCACACGTATAAACTACCCTTGCGAGGGGGTTGATTCATATTTTCACTATGGTGGCATGAAGAGTATGGTTCGAGCAATCATAATCTTTAGTTTCACTGCAATATTCACACTAGCAACCCCCCTGTCAGCAAGGTTTTAAGGAAAATGGCACGTATAAACTACCCTTGCGAGGGGGTTGATTCATATTTTCACTATGGTGGCATGAAGAGTATGGTTGGGGCAATCATAATATATTGTTTCACTCCAATATTCACACTAGAAACCCCCTGTCAGCAAGGTTTTAAGGAAAATCACACGTATAAACTACCCTTGCGAGGGGGTTGATTCATATTTTCACTATGGTGGCATGAAGAGTATGGTTTGGGCAATCATAATATATTGTTTCACTCCAATATTCACACTAGAAACCCCCTGTCAGCAAGGTTTTAAGGAAAATCACAGGTATAAACTACCCTTGCGAGGGGGTTGATTCGGATTTTCACTATGGTGGCATGAAGAGTATGGTTTGGGCAATCATAATATATTGTTTCACTCCAATATTCACACTAGAAACCCCCTGTCAGCAAGGTTTTAAGGAAAATCACAGGTATAAACTACCCTTGCGAGGGGGTTGATTCGGATTTTCACTATGGTGGCATGAAGAGTATGGTTTGAGCAATCATAATCCATTATTCAACTAACTAACAAATATCTATCTTAACCTTCAACTCCCTATCCAATACCTGATCTGGTGAAATTGGCATCCCATGGAGTCAGAAAACCAAGAAACATAAAGAAGAAGAAGCATTAAACTGCGGTTCTACTTTGTCAAAGTCGGACCAATATGCCATATATAACCCTTATCGAGTGAAATGTTATGTAGACCTACGTATATATATGGGTATATTTCTGAAAATAAGATGGAAGTAGTATGTTGTTCTGTAGAATAATACTTTTCGCTATAATAGTGAGTTGACAATTTCTTGTTGCAATTTACAAGTATTTGTGTGATTATGAATGAATAATTAGTATTTCTCACACTCCGGTGTGTTATTAATACATATATAATTGTTGAATTCGCCTATTTATGGGTGAAAGCAACTGAAAGTGACTGAATATTCCGTCAATTCCTCTCTTCATTTATTATTTACCTACGTACATATTATGATTATTTATCTGATTCGATCTTGGTCTAGAATCTCGTAAAACAAGTAGGTATTTGTTCTAGGTATATTATTCTCAAGAAAAATGCAATAAGCGTTCTTGGCAAAAATGTGTTTACTCATTTATTTTTTCTAGACTGAAAAAAGTTTCCCTTGGTTGTTGGATTGGGCGATGTGTCACGTTCTTATTGATGACTTAAATATGAGTATATATAGGTGAAATGTAACAATTAGAATAACTGATGATATATTAACCACCATTTCACTATGTTAAGTGTTATTTATTTTATTGTATATATCCTAATATTATGTACCTATATCTCTTACAATTCGAAAGAATGAAAGCAATAATTTTCTGATTTTTTTTGCTGCATCCCGTAAAGAAGAAGAAATATTGGGGAATATGATTCCATAATTGAGTGGAAAATGCGAAATATCATGTGATTTTTTATTAACATTTTGTAAATATTACCGAAATATTGTGTAAACAATCTGATGAAGAAACTCGAATTTCGAAAGAAATTACTCTAAATTGGGCATGTATTAACACAATGATTCGTGAGTAACTTTTGGTCTCTCACAGATTAAAGCAAATATTGACGAAATATTGCGTAAAAAATACACTATTTTAATTGTAAAAAAGCTCAAATCCCTTCGAAATCACTCAAAATTACAAAATTATCTTTATATTCACTCAAAACTATTTTTATTTTCACTCAAAACATCGTAAAATAATCGTCAAAGTTTTGTGTAACTATCACTCGATGGGTCTGTGTTAAAATAGTCACTCAATCGGGTGTTGAATTTTACTCAATTTTTTTACCGTGCAATAACTTTTAATTTTCAGTTATTGAGTTTCACAGCATTTTTGTTACTTTTAGTAAAATTATCTGGAATTGTTAGCCTGGCAGATCTCGCATTAACTTAATATTTTCTATTATTCCCATTATTTCGACTTTTCTATTATTAAACATACAAGTGTGATACCTCGATGAATTAGCAATTTCATGATTCATCCGATGGTGTGAAAATCCAATATGGCTACCATTAGAAATGTCGAAGTTGACTTCGATATCTTCGAATTTAGTGTGCCTGGATTTTTTTCCTATCACCTTTGAATTCAGCATGCGAACTTTAGTAATCATACCAAATTTCGAAATCCTAGCAGCAATAGTTCGAAAGTTATAGATGATTATAAAGAATCGACAATTTTTAGTTTCTCCAGGATATTTCAGGAAGTACGTAAGATATCCTCGATTTCTTATGATATTTCGAGAAGGCCATGAAATTGTGCGTCTTTTTCGTAATTTAACCTAGTTCGTATCTCTCTCCGTTTCCGATTTGACAATAGTGTACCATGAAATTTGCATTACCCTGTATAGTGGCTTTGATATCTCATTTGAGAGGTTTTCATTCTCTATACAGAAATGTATTTTTTTGCAATTATTTATTTCTAGGGCAGGTTTGGGTTCAAACTGACATGAGTCACCTATTCCATCGTGATTTTCGTGTTCCCATAACATTCCTCGGAATCTAAAAATTCTTCTGGAAGGTAATGAATTCCTTATTGTTACACTATTCGATAGGATATGAAGTTAGGCCCATGGAATGCTCAGGAATTCCACCCTATAATCCAATATGCCTTCTAACTGGGTGTCTTGCGGAATAAATGGGGATGGTTGGAAATAGCGGTCAACAGAACACAACTCTGTTGTAAGTTTGGAAATTGTCATTGTCTTAGAAAGACCGCATCGAGCTTTGTTTCAATCGAGGTTATTCAATTGTTGTGAATTTATGTGGACTTCAAAGGCAATGGGAAATATGCTGTAGGCATGTATTGATTTTGATTCCATGAATTGTTAACGATTTCAAAGCTGATTTGAATTTCAATGAAAAGTATTTTTATTATAACAACAATGAATTCTGGATAACAATATCATCGATAATGAATAACACCCGCGGTATATTTATACAGGGTCATTCACCTAACTAATTCATTAGATGTTCATAGAGAACCAAAGGAGATATCAATCTTGAATTTCAGCTACAGCCATTGCGTGATGTGATCTATTTTCTAAAATATTTTCAATGCGCTGTCCCTTCCGGTTGACCCGTTTTTTTCAAAAAGAACACATTGCATTTTTCATTTCTACGTAACATTCATTCTGGAGCCACTACATTTTGAATCGTTCTTCTATGTTCATTTGTTTTTGAGTTAATTGATTTTTACAACAAATTTTGACAGATGAGAATGACTAACTTAAATATCTGTTCCTATCTATACAACCAACAATTGTGATGATGAAGAGTTTATTCTTGGTAAACACATTAACGAAGGAGTATTCTTCCAGAAGCCCTATAGTTTTCCAAAATGTTAAACAGCGTGTTTGTTGTTTCCGTTAACTTTTATGCCATTCAAAATGCTAATAACTTTCTTATTTCAAATGGGACAACTATTCAATTTTCACACCACTCCTCGACGCGAAATTTTATTCTTTAATCACGTGCTAATATCAACTTAGTATGAATGATTTTCATGGACGATACATCCCATGACTTTCAATATGTTATATTTTTAACAATTGAGTGAGAGTGATGCAATACCACCAGTTGAATTACGTAACTGTATGTTATTGACTCATTTGTTTAAAGTCCGTATTACACGGTGCAGAAAATGGTACATTTACTGTATGAAAATGTGAAGGCAATATTTTCTGCATCGTGTATTACAGAAAAACTGAATCTGAATATTCCATCCAAGAAATATAGGACAGGTTCTATTTTCGGACAGATTTTTTGTATGTGATCATGCGCAGTGTGATTATTGCATTGCAGCATATTATTGTTTTTGTTTTTGCGAATATTTGTGGGGTTAATTTTATTAATATCATCATATTTCGCGAATCGCCTCGAAATACAAATAAAAGTGAGAGTCTTTGGGCACAGTTAGGGCAATAGTGATATGAATTGGACAGCAGAACAAGTTTTGGCACCAATAGAAGAATACCGATTTTTGTATGCTAAAAAGTATTCTCAACAAGAAGTTCATTCTCAACCATATTAAGTACACCTCTGCCATTATCTCTCCTTCTCAGCAATGATGGAAATAAGACCTATCTATCCTATCTATCCACCTCTTTCTCAGCCATTCGCGATTTCAAAGCCGTCCTTTCCTGCTATTATTATGTCTCTCCATATAAATTTTCATTAATGTAAACATTATTAAAGCACTGCAAGCTGAAGCTGCCACAGTCAAAGAATGATTTATTGGAGACATCCTTGTTTGTGTAGAAAATTTCCAAAAGCATCTCTCAACAAGTTAGGTTAAAATGAGGTTAAAATCCTCATAAAAGCCGTTTGGATTCACATATTGCGCATGCTTATGTGTTGAATTATTGATATCGTGTATTACCAAACAATATTTATTTGCAGAAAATTTGTCAATGTTTTCTGTACAAGAGTCAGTTTGAGAAAATGGAACATTTTCTGTATCAATTTCTGTAAAACGGACTTTATATACAATTTTAACATAACAACTTTAATGTATCTAACCTCACCCAAGTTCTTCCCTGAAGATGAAAATTGAAGTTTTCCGAAAGCTTGGAACTTGAACGAGTCATCCTTTACTTGCTGCTATCCCCAATATTCTCCTACTTCAATCTCTTACTAGTCAGCAAATACGGTAGTCTTTCTCCTATATATAGATATACATATATCAGTGAAATACTCTTTTATATTAATCCAAGCTTTCGGAATCATTTGTTTCCATCATCCATGTTTCATGCAATAATGATTGCTTCTACTGAAATTTATCAGGAAATGAAAATACATATACATGATTCTGAATTTATTCTTTAATTGAAAGACCTAAATACCTGACTATATATAGAATTTTGTAATTCTCACCCTGTGGGAAGCATGGTTTCGACAGAAGCTGGGTAAAAGAAGAATGAACTAACGATTGTTTGTGTTCGGATATATAGCATCAACGATTCATTGACCATTTGACACATACCCGGAGTTAAATTAAAAATAAACACGGCCTGATATTTCTCTATTCTCTGAAAACCAACACAATTTGCATTTTAACGACCCTATTCAATTTCATGGCCCAGCTAAATGGCACACCAGGAGCTTTAGATAGAAAGAAGCTGATTTGTTATAAGAAGGATTAGCCGAATGGAATTCTTACTGGATATATTATTTGAAACAATGAAGGAGTTTAATGAACTACCTCTTGGAAATTTTTGTAAAATAATTATTTTTCAGCCTTCGGAGTGAATGATTTCAGTCTTGAACAATATAGACCTTCTTCTAACAAGATCAATCTTTGTTATATAATATATTATCTATCTGGTATTTGTCGTATTACTATTAATACATATACAAGTAGGCAATGCGATTGCTCGAATTTTCGTTTATTTTCAATGCATACACTATTTAATTGTTTTGTCTTATCTGTTCTCTATAATTTAAAAACAACGATTATAATTCCTGAGGATTCGTTTTACCGTTACTTAATTATCGTCCAAAACAACAGTATGAGGTTGCTTATTGAGTTAATTTGAATTGATTGAAAATCAAGAATTTTGTTTCGTCTTTATTCAAAATCATTTACTTTTGAAAAGTGTTTTGAGTTCGAGTTGCCTCAAATTCCAATTATACTCGAATAGTTTTGAATATCGTCAGCATAGTTGAATATACTCTGATTCGAGTTCTTATTAGTAAGAGTGAGTCTAAGATACTTCCTTAAGGAACTCTAATTTGCACATTTCTGGTTCCATATACCTGAAAACTTTTCATAACAAATAGGTATTTTCTCAGAATATTCATATCAGCCCGAAAATGCCATTTTCAATACTCCGCCTATTAAGAAATCCATGTTGGTAATTAAATGTATTATTTTCGTCGAAGTATTATGTTTTTGGTTACCTGTTATTTCTCCGAATAATTTCAGTTAGTGCACTATTTCTTCAATTTCTTTTCGAGTTGATACCCTGAATTCAAACGTTATTTGATATGGTGGAATGTTAACCTGCCGCCACAATAAAAAGGAATTCTCCATTCGACCTATCTATCCCTCGAAAATAGGCTTTTTATTTTTGGGTTTTCGCACATGGTCCGTTGTTTTCTCTACAATATTCCATGCACGTTGTTTTCCATAAATTATCTGAGTCATCAAGCTCTTTTTTAAATTCATTTCATTTTGCTCAATTACGTTGGTAATGTGCTCATTTTTTACATTCCACGGTCTCTGGAGTAAATATAATCTCTTTTTTATTATCACTTTTTTTCAAATATCATTAGTATAATATATAGTGACAGTTGACATAGGTATCTGATTGTAATCATCTATTTTTATTGTTGAACGAGAAATTCTCAACATCAATAATGAGATCAATGGGGGAGATCCATCGATAAAAAGTATAAGAATTCAAATGAGGATCCCTCAAAAGGGGCTTGTCTTGCGAAATTGCTTGAAGAGGGAATTAATGGAAATTGATTTCCTATCCAAATCAGATTCGGATCTGAATTACCCGACATAAATTTGGGTATCTATAAGTTTGGATTAAAATTTCTCAATTTCCCATTGCATTTTCCCTATAGCGAATGCACATCATCGTTGCATGATTTCTTTTTGGTTTAATTATTCGGTTTCAGAAAGTCTTGGTCATGCAAAAGTGTTTCTCAACAGGATCTACGAAAGTTTGTTACTTCAAGATTGCGGGACAGTTTTATGATTATCTATATGATCCGATTCGAAATTTGTCTGTATATATTGTTTTTCGGGTTTGAAGATCAAGGATTGTTTGTGAAAACTCAAACAATCTACAAGCTTAACTTCTAGTCAAGTCAAGAGCACCCACGCTTTTTTTACATCTGAGTCATTACTTTAAAAACTATTTTTTAATTTGTGGTTCACATTGCTATATGAAAGCTTGTTTGTAGTATTTTTGAACAATAACTTTTGTTTTTCATCTGTTATATATGTTATTGAGAGGGACAGCTTCCAAGACATCTATAATGTAAACATTCAAATAGGACTAGGTGATTTAGACATCCCGACATCATACCTAAGTATACCAATATCACAGATTAAAGAAGGTTCATTTGTGTTGGACCTGTTATATCATGCCTTTTTTCTTTTCAATTTCTTTAATACACGAATTTCACAATACAACCAAATTCTGCGCTGTTTTCTTTTTCATCAAATATTTTATGTTATGACATTTCGAACATTATAATTGATATTGAAGTTAGATCAAGTTATTTAAGGTATGAATATCTTTCCTTTCGTATCGTCAACAAAACATTTTGTGGGTATGTGAATTAAGCACTTTCGAATTATTGACAAACATGTCTTGCTATCTCAGTGTGTCGAAATTCATATTTCAAAAATTGAGAACATTTGTGTCAACTTTTTGAACAGGGACTCGGGACTCTTATTTATATATATACCTACATTAAAGGATCTTCTCGGAAAGTGTGAAGTAGAAATTCAACTCTTCCCTTTCTGCAGGGTTTATATGTGAAGTAGTTTTTCAGATTCCATGAAAAGAGACTATAATATAAGCATAATATCAGTATCTTTTATTTATGTTTCTCGGAAAATTTTGCGTTTGAGAACTTTTCAAACTGCTATCCAACACTGCTGAATATATGCTTATTTATAGATATTCGATGAACCGTATTTCTGGAGAAAACAATGTCATGTTATTTGTAAGACATGCACAGCTTTACGGAATCCCACTGAGGAGAAAGTATAATCAGTGGAAATTCTCAAAATAAATTCATGTTCAGTTCCATGAAACCTTTTGTGCGGAATAATTGGTCCTCCAGAAATATAATAACGTTCATAAATAACTAGGCAAACTGTTTGAGAGATATTTGCACTAGTTTAATTCAATTTCTCATAGATCCAAGTTGTTGCTGTTGAATATTGGTGAGTATAATAATTCGAATAGACATCTAGAAATTTCATCGAATTGAAATTGATCACAGTTCGCAGAATTTGAGAACAAATATATGGAAACGGTTTCAAAGGAGAAACAATTTGTGGCATTAAATTAGATTGGGTTATTACCTAGAAAAAGTGAAATATTTCCGCCCAAATAACCTCGCTGGTTTCGATCAAACTTTTATGGAAGACAAATCAAAGTGGTTTCATCCCGATTACTTTATATAATACTCGAACAGGTGGAGATAATGCCGACATCCTAATTCTCTCTTCTCTCTATGCTCCCACGCACCAGTCCGTTTCCATTCTGAATTTCCAGCAGGTATGTTTTCAACGCGTTGGGGTGTGAGTAAAATGTCATTTGGCATCTAATTCAGTCACTTCAGAGCGGTATTAAATTTCTCTCAGGAATATTACATTTTCTTGGAGTGATTATCCTCAATTATATAGACGATATTAATTACGCGAACGTCCTAAACGGATGGATGGATGGATGATGGTTTTAGGGGAAAACTTCTTAATAGTATGTGGGCCTTGTATGTTGCTTAATTAGCCTTTTGGAATTGAAATCCGTGATATAAAATACGCACCCTCCCTAAAAACATAAACGTCTCTCAAAAGCCCTATTGAAAATATAAGCTCTAATTGGTGTGGAGCCTATACAGAGTAATAATGTTTCTGAATGATTAATTTAGTTTATAGGAGGTTCGAGTTCATTTAATAGTTGTAAAGGTAATTCTATGAAATAACAAACAAAGATGTAATTAGATTCATTAATCAATGAATCAATCAAATTTATTTATTAAAAAGACCACATTGGTATAGAAACACGTCAACAAATTAAATACATAATACAATACATCAAATACACAGAGTAGACAATTAAACTCACAATAAGTTTGAATGCTACATATTAAAATATTCTTCCAAAGTATAGAACAAGCCACATCTTAGTAGTTTTGTTAGCGATTTTTTAAATTTAAAAAGGTTTTTTTGCTCCTTTATTTCTTCAGGAATTTTATGTATATTCGAATTCCAATGCTGAGAGGACTGTTCTGAGTTAACTTCAATCTATTTTGTGGGGTATTCAGAAGATGGTGATTACGAGTGAAATAGTTATGAATGTCTTTGCGACAGAGGATACTGTTTTTCCTTTCATATATTATGTAACAGGCAACTTCCAGTATGTAAGGCACGTGAGCGGTAATATCTGAAGTTGTTTGAATAGAGGTTTACCTACTAGGTTCGGATTGAGTTTTGCATAGCAGAGCTCTAATGCATTTTTTCTATACAATAAAGAGTGTTTTTGCGGCTGTAGACTGTCCCCAGAGTATTATACCATATGGCAATCTAGATTGGATCTCTGCATAATAGAAATTTTCCAGTACTTGTAGTTTCAGTACTCTATGCATGCACCGTATTTGAAATAATTTGGAATTTACTACCTTGATTAAATTATTTATGTGACTCTCTAAGGTATCAGTGATTGTCAGACCTAGAAATTTAATGAAGATATTCTGATTGATGTCATTGTTATTAACCTTCATAGTTATATTATCAACTTGTCTTTGTTTTGCATGAAAAATAAGGAACTCTGTCTTTGTTGTATTTATGTAAAGCTTGTTTTTGGGAAATTAGTTTCTAATAACCCGTTGTAAAAGAGAAAAAAGACAAAATGGAAAAATTGAGCTAACATAAAATAACGAAGGTGAATTTTGACTCAATTAGCCCGTACATGGCTCTTGACTGAATGCAGAACAATCACATGGTCATTCGAAACAGTGCCAATTCCGATAAATTGCTATTTCATCCAATCTGTCAGCAAGTCTATAAAGTCCAACCGGAAATTAACTATCCGAGAGTGCTTTGGTTAAGTGCCCTGCAGGAAACTTGACCATTCCACTTCTCTAATTCGAGGTATCCAATAGCCCGGAAAGTCTGGCTTGAAGGTTATATTAGATTTTCACCGACGTTTTCACTGAGCCTGAAGGTTATTACATTTTCCTTTCCTTGGGGTATTTTCCTTAAAGTGATGTTTTTCAATCATCTGTACTTTGATATGCGCGATCGAGACATGGGAATGCAGTGAACTTGAATCGCAGAGAAAACGGACCATATACCTATCATAAGGAAGGTGAAACATGAAGAAGGATGATTAAAATATTCGTTGATGCATGGGATATTGGGACCGCTTCCAATATATATAATATATACTCACCCTGGTGAGTCATTCTAAGACTCAAAGGCATTGGAGCAATGCTTTGGCAAGATAAGTTCACAGTGCCAGAGCCTGTGTTAGGAATTCCAAAGACCTCGGTTACAAGTAACACAAAACTCATTGGAACAATATTCCAGCGAGAAGAAACAGTGAAATTGAAACACCGTCAGAACAATGATCAATGATATTCCTTATTTGACCAGAGGACATCATGTCAGGTTAGTTACTTCACTGAGAAAATGTTTTCATCGTCACAGCAGATTTTTCCGCCGCTATAGCCAAAAATTTTGGCTACATAGGGGACAGGAAATATCTTTACTACTACTTTACTACTGCCAACGTCTACCTGTGGTAGCACAGCTACTTTAGAAAGTAACTCTGCTGTCGTGATAAAGATACTATCCTGTTATGGAAAAGTAACTATATGGTAGAAAAGAGGTTTCATTCAATTATTTTGTTGTTGAAAATTAGGTTACTGATACAGGAGAGATATTTGTTGTTGAATACGAATGCTTACTTACAGGAAAGAGTAGGTATTTACTAGAAGAGCAAAGTCCTTGCCAAAAGCAGTATGAGTGTTTTTTAAGTTAGTGGAAGTTAATTATCTCACAATAGCAAATATATTTGCTGGAAATATCCTTGAAAGTGGTACCATTTAGCGCATTCAACAAAACTAGGATAAACAAAGTTTAACCAAACCTCTTAATGTTCATCAATCGATATTCAAATTATTGCCAGCACTTTCTGAAAATTTAGAGATTTAATTAAAAAGTTCGTTAATTCTAGTTTAATGTTGCACGCACTATGGTTCCACTGCCGAAGAGATTTCCCGCAAACATATAATGCTATTATAATATAATTAACTTCCACTTGCTGATAAATTCCTTTCAGACTGTCCCAGCATAACATCATAATTTACACATACCAATCGTAGGTATCACAAAAATTTACACCTAACATTCGTTAAGGAATTTACTCAAACCACGGGAGTATTTGAATGAACAGTGAACAAAACACCTAAGAACTAAGTAGATATTATATAGAAGAAGAACACGAATATTTCGGTAATACGGTAATACGGTAATACGGTGAAATACTGTTACTCCGTGAGAACAGAAAATCACCGGAATAGTGGACGGAACGAACGACGGACGACACAGACGAGATGAACTGTTGCTAGTCGATACCAACCGAACTGCGATTTTGGTATGTCCTAATCGCTTTTAGCAATTTATTTTTGCTGGGCTAGCAAATAACATTACATTTATTATGAAAAAAAATTTCGTGATGCGAATATTTCCTGCTAGGATAGCAGAGAACATTACGGTTATTATAAAAAAATGTTGATCAAATCTTCTTTGCTATAACTGTAACATATCTAACTATCGTGGAAAAGTACATTTTCAAGGTAGCAGAAATAATTTCATGGAATTGCATAGTTCTACTACTACAGCCAATTTTTGTCTGCAATAGTTTCTTCGCATCAGTTCCAATAAAGCAGTTTCAGTAAAGTGATATTTTCTGTAAGAGTGAAGCAACATCACTAGGTTTGTTACTTTTTTGGCTACGACAGGAGAAAAAAAACTCAGCAAAGATATTTCTACTGGGACTTTTCTCAGTGCATGCAAATTCCACACCTAACATTTTCGACCAATCAAAAGCCTATATTTCATATCGTAACCATAGCAACTAGAACGATTTCCGGAAATTTTTCTCTCTTAAGGGAAGGAGGTGTGAATATATTTTTACCTACTTTACCTCAGCTACTGATGCTGCTAAATTACAATAAATTTGGACTTTTCCTGTTAATCCTGTTCTGTCTGTCTGATAAACATTAAAACATTGCAATTTAGGTACCATTAGTGCTCAAAATAGTCAAGAGACGGATTTGGTGGTTGGTGGACGAGTAACGGCTGACTATAAAAGCTGCCATGACAACTAAATTCGTGTCCTGCGGTTATTGAAATTGTACATCTTGATCAACTGAACTCACGGTAAATATAATATAAATAAGACAAACAGTCAATCTGGACAACTTTGTATTTTATTTTACTGTTTATATACAGCCGTCCGATCAACTAACCACACGTCTAGACCAATGAGAAGCGTGCGGGACGACCCTTCCCTATCTCTTCAACGCTGAGAACAACTGTAAATTATTTCTTCAAAACGAATATTTTGTAGAAAATTCGTGTTGTCGAAAAAATTTCCAGTAATAATTGTAGCTCTATTAGTGATAATACGTCACTACTCTCTGAGGAAAAATGAAGAGCACATTGATGAAGCCTGAAAAAGGTAACGAACCGATTTACCAAAGCGAATAGCATGATGAGGGATCTACCAATCAAAATGAAGCTGTATTTTTCAGAGCATGCTGAAAACTTACCCTCCGATACTTCTTGAAGTAGCGTAATACGGTTCCCAGACGTTGTCAACGAAAGGATCCCTATACATAGGTATTTCATTTGTTATTTCCGCTGCCCTCGATTGTCTTTTCGAGAACCTCCACATCGCTTTCAGCTCTTCGCAAGTGGGTTCTGGAGTCATTCCACTTTTCGTCGTCACTTCTCCCGTTCCCCTGGCACGAGGGAGAGCTAATGTCAGCGATGTTAGGTAGTTAATGAGCACTAAAGTGATTAGTCTTACTGTTGCCGGTGTTAGAAAGAACATCTGCAAAAATTGAATTGCTACAGAGTTATATGACCAGTGACCGGATGTGAGTTGAATTTGTCCAGATAATTGTTCAAATTCAGTGTGATGAAATATTGTCAGTTGTTTCATTGGGCTCCCTTAAGGTGGGAATAGATCAAGCAAACATTGTTGCGCAACAGTTGAACAACAGTCGAAAAACACACGAGCTTACACCAAAGAGTATAGGTTCTACTAATACTAACAAGAGAGTCGACTCAGCGTATTTATGAGTAAAATAGTATCGATTGACCTTGAAGAGGGAAAAATAACCATTGTGAATGAAATGGTTATGTGGGTTATGTGATTTGATTGGTCGTTGGGTCATCTGACTCTGTCTATGTCAAATTTCACAAAATGACATCTTTCGTGAAGTTTGGCTTACATGATGCCGTTATCTGCTGTTAACCAGGCGTCACCTCTTCGAATTTTGATTGGACTTTAGATAGCTTTCTTAGTATTAACCTATACTTTGTGCTTACACAGTGTGTAGGTGTTGCGCATCAGTTGCGCAACAGTTGTGCAGCTGTTGCCAAACTGATGCCCGGTGTTCGCTCCCGAGGCGGTACTTCAAAGGAGATGTTGCCCAACAGTGCGCACACAGCGCCGCCAGTGTAGAGTGTAGACGCGTCGCTTATGGTACCGAATGAACGATGAACGAACACCGACAGCGGATAGAGGGATAGAGCAGGTTCGTTGATGTTGACCAACAGTTTGCCGACAATGTTTTTTCCCCCCACGGATACAAGTTTGCCAACAGCTGCGCAACTGTTGCACAACAATGTTCGCTTGGTCTATTCCCACCTTTAGGTATCTATAGTTTACGGCCATGTCGTGATAGGATTATCCGAAATTAGGCCCTGTTGTCAAGTTGTTGCGTTAGTTTCACTCATTCCAACGACCTGTTGGAACGTTGTAATGAATGATTCTCGAAATAATTAGTCATATCCTCACGACAAATTGCTCATGGAACGACTGGACATACATTCATGAAACATTTCATTAGGTATAATTATTTCACTTCTCCACAAAGCTGGACATACCAAATTGCATGATATAATCGCAACGCAACTGTGACATTTTCTAATTTCCGTGTACCAACAAAACGCTTTATCCATTACAACTTCGGTAGGCAGCGGGCAACCCATAATTATTGTGATAATTGCTTTTGAGGGCGCAAAGATATACTCCGGCAATTCGGATAAATATCAAAATTATTTGACCCCTGCATATTTTTGCAACGAATGAAATTATTCTTTCGCAAGGGACTGTAAATCCAATACATCTTTCATTATTAAGTTTCTAAAAACAAATGTCTTTCATTCACGAGTAACATTTATTCCCCACTAAAAAGGAAAAGAAAAATGGGAGTGTCAAGCCAAAATGGACGTTATCATAGTAAATTGTTTTAGTTTCTGTTGTGTAGGGGAGGCACGTAGCGTTCAAAGTTTACAGAATATAGGAGGTATATTCTGTAAACTTTGCCATTAGTCGTCCGTATTGGTCGAGTTCCGAAATTCTCAACCAGTACTGTTCAGTGTTTTAGATCGTTCTAAAATTATTGAATTATACTGGCAGTAGTTGGCTGAACCTGAATTCCTTCCAAAATTGCTGACTGTCATCAGTTAATTCAGTAATATGGGAACGCGACCATTGTTGTTTTTGCTCAGTGTGACTGAGACAGTTGATTGAACGTGGAACACGTGTTATTTTTGGTACAAAATCAAAGTTTAGTTATTTGATTTAAGTTATTTCTGAACTAGCGCCGTCTGATCGTTATTTTGTGTTTACATGACAAAGGATAGTCATTCAATATCACAGAAACTGAGTACTTAAAAAAAATAGAAGACGAGCTGACATTAGCATATATTATGTGGAAATTTCGGGAAGAAAACCGAAACATGGTTTCGATGTACAAATTGTGGAAAGGGGTCTATAGTGCAGTGGTGTAGACTGGCCCAAAAATTACAAAGGTTTAACTTTCGCTGATGTATTTAGATTATACTGAATTTTGATGATGAACTTTTTTTCTTTGCGTTTTATTTGTTTTCAATAAATACCGAAGAATATTTTTATTTATCAACTGATGTTTCCATTTTTCAACTACCATACTTCCTCATTACAAATTATAATTTTTTTCCAAAGTCGCGCAAAATATAATGCACAATACCTAATTGGAAAACAAGTGTAGTAAATGATAAAGAAATGTAATTGCTACAACACCATGATAGTCACAATAGCCCAATAGCTTTGTAATAAAAAAAAATTCATAGGTGCATAATCGATGACATATCCTTTATATAGGTAGTCCACGAAAATAGGTTATAACTTATAAGAGAGAGAAATAATGAATGACAATCAGTTTCATCGTTTGAATTGGGGCTGAAATCGATTGTGACATATCAATGAATCATCTGCGAATACTCGCTGTTATCCAGAAAATTAAATTCCAAAACTTCGTTCAGGTTTGAGTAATAGGCCAATGCGGCCTACGCCACAATGCCAGTGGCGAATTTTTAAGAATAGTGAAACATGAGAACCTAGGACTGCAATTTAATTCAATATAAGTTCTGTTCAATAAAATTATACATCACTATACCTAGGTTTCTCCAATTTCGAATATCTCAATACGACCCTTTCATCATACATCTACCTAAAACCCGGTATTTGATTTTTGTATTCTGAGATCTTCATCGACAAGTTTATAGGTATATTCAGTATAGCCATCATATATATTTGAGATAGATATAGATATATAGAATAACATAAATTCGTTTAATACATAGGTAATTTTATCCGCATGTACAAAATGTTCATTTCAAGAGTGCAACTTAATTAAATATGAGAAGGGAAATTTCCATTAGATATTTCAACAAAATCGTATTTTTTTTTTGACTACATTAGAGGTATACCTTTCTATGAAATACCATGATTATAAAATGTGTTTCCACAGATTACATTTCAAATTTTTTCGTGTCCCCGAGATATCTATGTTACGAAAGCTCTGATTATATTGAGGTAGCTCACTCATTATAATGAGTTAGGTTTGAAATAACGTTCCATATTAATTGAAAAAAAAAATTGTTGGCAACATCTTAATATCAACTCATCATTATGAGATAATTTATCTCATAATAATGGGAGAACTAACTCATTATAATGAGCAAAAAAAAAAAAAAATATATATATATATATAATGTACTTTTCGTTCTCTAGACTGAAAATACGTTAGAGATCTTATTTTTTATTTTTATATTTTTATATCTATTTAGGTATGTAAATCAAGGTGAAAAATTATTTTTTGCAAATTAAGGTGAAAATTGTAGATGGATTTTGTAAGTTTTTTTTTTGTTTAAATACTGTTTCCGAGACCAGCAAATTTGCTGCTTTGGATGATTTTTGTTCAATGTAATGCACTAATTCGAATTTCTTTAATTTCTTGAATGTACATAAATTGTTATTAGGCATTATATATGAATAAAGTACTTGAAAAAAAAAAATATATATTGAGATAGCTAACTCAATATAATGAGATAAAAGAAATATCTGCAATATCCCTCCAGAGCTTTCGTACCATATAAATTTGATTTTTTATTCTCAGAATAATCTTCTCACTGATATTCTGTAAACTTTGTCACTGATGTCACAACTTTGCTGTCATCTTGAATATTCATGAACTGAAGTCTAGTCGAACTGAATGTCATGGATGTCGTTTGTGGAAGAAATATGGCGCCTTTCAACTATAGATTTTTTCCAAAAAATGAAGTAGGCATCATATCTGTTTCCGCAGAAATGATATATAATGGCGGTGCCTCAAAGTCCACACAAATTGGCTACAATAACTTTTTTAATTAGATGTCCTTTCCAAGATAAATGGTCCTGGCGTTATTAAAAGCTGTTGAATGTAGTGAAACATCGCTATCGCGTCATTACCTAGAACATAATATATTACACAAAAATGTCTGTATCAATGTTTATGTCGCCTTAAGTGAAATTCGTCACATAGAGTAAATAAAAAATCTTTATGCGTCCCAATAATGGAAAACCGTTCAAAGTAATATTATCAATATAATATAGCGAAATCTACTATGAATGAAGTTAGTAGATGTACTTTTATCATCATATCAATGATTCCTAACATTCTTCTGTAGTGAATGTCGTTTAGGGCCTAAAAAGATCAATTCTACAATTTGATTTAGTTTTTCAAACTCAAGTATAGGCGAAATAAAGAATTCAGTATAGCATCATATTAAAATGAGAGATTTTGTGAAAGGAATTCGTTTGAGCAAGTAAAAAAGGCAAAATGAATGTCAATTGAAAAATAAATTGGTTATATTGACAAGGAATATGAAATTCTTTTCACATAATGCTGGAAAAATAAACGAGTCATATAAGAAGGATTTCGTTCGTTTCACAAAGATCCGTTTTCGACAACTCAAACAAGATAATATTGTAATCCTGAGAGAAAAATATGATGGGGAGAAAACCCGAACTTTTCATCGAATGACTTTTATATGAGTAGATAAAAGAGGTTTCGACGCCCCACGTAAATCTGGAAAGCCACCCTAAACGTAACAGTCGCTACTGATATCGATGTAACTCTCAAGTCTTGTTAATCTCTGCTCTCAACGTGGGCGTAAATAGAAACTGTCTTTATGTGAAATTGTGTAAATTAAGTAATTATCAGTCTCCTAGCAGCCCTTCGTTCCATTTCGAGTAAAACGCCCTTTGCTTAGTGGCTCTTTCAGCAAAGTGTTTCCATCGGGAAACTTTTAATTTCACGCAGGATGACTCCCTCTCCACGGTCAGATTCTGGATTCAGGGTCGTGTTTGTAATAATGGCCATAGCCAAAACTTGTCTTTTTTGCGAAGTTATATCGAAAGGGGGACCAACTGCTGACTATAACGACTAGAATATCTATTTGACGGGGGTTAGAAAAACAACCTGATCGAATTTCCAATATACAGGCTTATTCAAAATCGACACTTATCATTGGAATCTCGAAAACCGTAAAGGATACGAAGATGTTCAAATTAGGACAAGGTTATTTGGAAAAAACTGATTTATTCGTAATTATTTCCATTTTTTCTTACTTTATAATTGAAGATAGACCAAAACTGAAAATACCTACTTCTTTTTTGCCACTTTTTGGGATCTACAACAAAATCAGTTTTTGAATTCGACGTTTTGACTTTTCGCGGTCATCTTCAACTGTTTTTCAAATACGCGGAGATGCATCTTTTTACGTATTATCTAAAGTTTCACCTATCAGAATCAGGATCAAATATACGCAGAGGAAACCGAGAATAATTTCACATATCAGATTTGTTTTTTTGCAAAATGTTATCGTCCTCCAGACCATATGCATACATCGTTCTTCTGCTTTTAATCGATGATTCTATTTTTCACTGAACATTATCCTCGAGAAGTATTTGTATTTGATGTGGATTGAAATGTGAAAGACAAGCCCAACATGTACGCGATTTATTCAATTTTGTAATTCCTTCGTGAATGGAACTGAAATGAAATTGTATTAGCCATCATGTGCGAATGGAATATAATCGCTCTCTTTTTGTTATGACGCATTCATTCTATCCTAATTATTGTATTGTAATAAGTTTCACATACAATTCACAATTTAGGTGGATGATTCTCCTGCCACTGACATATTTGCTCATCATTCTCTTCGGGAATAAATTTACTGCTGGTAGATTATATTGTCCTCAATGGTCTTTATTTACTATTATCAATTGATATTTCAGAATTCTAAATCATTCTATATTTTGTGAAGTAGAGTTTCCGACTTCCATTGTCTAAGGGTATGAGATTTGAATCCTAACAGAAGATGAGTTATGCTGGAATCGAAATAAGAAATGAAAAATATTTAAAAATGTTGAAAAGAGTCAATAACCAGAAGAAAATAATATTAAGTTAGTAAGAGAATATATAAAGTTGAAGAAAAATATATATTCAAATTGGAATTTAAATAGTGAAAAGCCTGGAAAAAAATAGTTTAGTGATTTAGAAGAATAAATAATAAAAAAACATGAAAAAAAGATGAAAAAAGGATTTCAAACCGAGTTTATCAGGACAGTTCTCACCTGAAGAACATTGTAGATACACATAATCGAAGCGTCGTGACAAACTCGGTTTGAAATCATTTTTTATCTTTTAATTTTTATTTCTTCAAATTCACTCAACTATCTTTTTTTCAGGCTATTGACTATTCAAATTTCCATTCAAATCTTTGTTTTTCTTCAACTTTATATATTCTGTCTGTAACTACCTTTCAGGTTATTGACATTTGAATCTTCAATTCGATAATCTATAGTAAACTTTGATCCAGTTCTCCTTTCAACCTTTTTATTGCTTATTTCGTTATCAGCACGACTCATCTTTTCTTAGGAATCAAATCTTCATACCCTTAGAAAATGGAACTCCGAAACTCTACTTCACGACATTGTTTCAATTAAAAAAACATGATTACTAACCAGACGAACAACTCTTCTCTGGATAGAATCTAGGCCATTCTAGTGCTTTCTGCGTTGTTTGGGAGGACTAATTATTCACAGAAATAACACTGGAAAAAATAAGTTGAATTGAATTTCCAAGCATTTTCCTGGAATTTCATCCGTAATTTTGAAAAACACTGAAAATAAGCACATTAGCAATAGTTGCATCTTGGTCACGTTTGAATTTCACTGAAAAGATCAGTAGATACATCTGTGTTATTTTTATCCAATGAATAGATCCTAAGAAACTTTCGCTTGTGTGGGATCATTCCGCATCAAATTAGAAGAGTGGGTGGTGACTGGTGAGTATTAGTTGAATGAATACAACCCATGCAGGTTTATTTGTATTAAAAGCCCTTGTACTCATACTAGTCGATAAATACAAAGCACTTTGGACCCATTGAAGTCACTTCAAGGAGTAACCAAAGTGACATTTCTACTTCAAAAGAGTCGTGGGTGGTGCAAAGTGCAAACACGAATATCAAACTAAAACAAATTAGAGCTTTTAGGCCAGCGATATTTCTTCATGAATATTCTGTGACAGTTTCGCTCGATTGAGTCAGTGATTTTGCGCAGCATTCATGAGGTTAATGGAGATTCACACAAATAATAATAATAATAAGCTATGACCATTCAGCAACTGTCTTGTTTGACTGGCTTGCTTTTTTCTCAGGAAAACCAAATTGATACATTTCAGTAAGCTCTCATTTTGAACGCAACACAACTTGAGCAATACAATAATATAATAACAATAAAATATCAGTCGTGAAAAATAAAAATAAAACATTTCACATAGGCTTCGTGAAATTGGCTAATTGAACATGAGAAGTTAAAATATCATGTTTGAAAGTACTCTTAACATTAGTATGATTTTCTTCCTTCTTTAAAATTTTCAAATCAGCTGGTGCGAAAACTCGATCAGGAACATTCACATGGACTTTTATATTCAACGATTATAAGTAACTCCATAAAAACAAAAGTGCCCTTCACCCAGGAATTCACAGTAGGGCTCAAGAAGTCCGAACCAATAACTTCAAATGACGAACACTAAAAGTACTGTAACAAGAGACCATCAAAATCATGAAAATCCGTCTAAAAATAGTTCGAGGCACGTTCTGGATGCTTAAAACTACTTATCACAACATATTTAGTGACTTCCATCAGAATTTCTTAATACAGATTATAGATGATAACCATTTGCTGGTATTTCGAGAACAGAATGGGGTATCAAAAATTGCTCAGAGCTGTTACAAGGCTACGAAGTGATTTTTTTCGACGGCTTTATTACAAAATTACTCCTTCTGAACTGTTCCGTGAGGCGAAGGGGTACCTACATTGTGTCACAGCATTGTATGCTTTCAATTTTATATTCTACCCATTGAAATGAATATTCATTTCAATGATTCTACCTGATCATTCATCATCACGTCTTCCATGCAATGCAATGAAAACTGATGACAGCTCTGATGTCAATTCAGTTTCACCGGGATTAAATGATATTACAAAAAGTAACTGGCGCAAGCGATTTCGCTATTCATGTAATAATCGTAGAAAAATTATAGTGTTTAACTCACACGGAATTTCGCACACAGCCTGCGTGGCTCATGCAGCAAAAGTCATATATTATACTCGTGGAAAATGAGTACCATTCCGAGTGAACGTTGAACACGTGATGAATAATTCTTCGAAACTTCGAAATAATACAGTAAAATATTATGGTCCTCCTGATGAAACTCTTATAGTGAATTTCACACCATCTCCTTAAACTGTCTTCTAGCGATTTTCAAACCTGATGTCCTCCACAAAATACCTAGCAGTCAACATTTTTGTAGTATGTGACACTATTAGTCGAGGCTAACTTCAATGTGAAATTAGTTGTTCTGAGTTCATTCCTGAAATTTAACATATGTCTTGAGATTTGTGCTTCTGACAGTAATATAAACATTATCTAGAAAGGATTTATATAGAATTATTGAGAGCCGGGTTTGGTGACGTTTATATTCGGTTGTATTATCCTAACTGAACTCGGTTTGTTCCTCTACTCGGAATGAGGAAAAAGAAAACTTAATGCAGGGTTGTGAATTAGACAGAAATCGTCTTGCTTTTCAATGAACACTGAACATGAGAAAGAACGAGGGTAAGGTAACTATATATATAGAGTGCATGTGAAATTGCATCAATTATTCTCCTATAGAATTTCCAAAATATCTTTAAACCATAACTAAAAATAATCGCAACGAAAGAAAGATTCGCTAATTATGGTGAATCGAGAGAGGTTCTAAAACAAGAAGTTATCTTGGATGTTTACTGCCCAAAGCTTCGCGTCAGTAAACAAAATCCTGGGAAGGGGAATAATGGCACGTTCCTTCCTGGTAATACAAATATTACAAATAGCTATATTTTCGTATAATCCTGTCAGAGGAGTGAAATAGCTACTACGCCTGTTGAATGATAATTTCCATTCCGTTCAATGATCCAACTCAACTGATGAGTACCTTATGTAGCAGCATTGTTCGCATGTATACTCTAAAGTCGGAACTAGTATACGAATGTATTTAGTTTGTAAAGCCAGATACGCGAGACTTTTATTGGAATTTACGCTAGAGGAAAATGGAAAATTGAATGTGCACCAGATTCGAGCAGAGCACTAGCGTACAAACGTATGCCATTGAATGTAATACTGGGCAATTTATCAGGGCTTATTGAATCCCGCTCAGAAATGTTGAATATTCATAAGCTTGGGGTAGAAAGCTCAACAAAGAAAAACAGAACCCCGATAAAAAGTGGAAGTGACTTGTGGTTCACCAAGAATCATACATTTCGATGAGAAATTTCATGTTCCAAGAAGTATCACCCCATACAGCGCGATATAATTCTGAGAATGTTAGAATATTCTCAGAATGTTCGAATATTCTCAGAATGTTCGAATATTCTCAGAATATTCGAATATACTCAGAATGTTCACACAACGTGATCTTAATGTTCTGATAAGAATTATCTGAAAAATTACAAATGGAACGAAAACTCAAGTTCCAAGAAAGTCTAAGAATATTATTAGGAATATTCGTGGATTCTCGTTTGTAATACAACCTAATGTAATGACACATAAATTTATATATTTGATACTGACAAACCATTCTTGATTTTATGATTATTCCATATGTAGGTTATTAATTTCCAATGGAATAAGTTTCCTCTATCAGGGTTTAATTCCCTTCAACAAATATTTCACGAATTCGAACTTGGATGAAAACCAAGTTTTTTTCGATATTCCTGGATTTCACCAAAAATATTATCTTGCTCGATTATGATGCTCGACATAATCTGCCATTATTTTTCGCCACTTTCATACGCATTGGCACGAATTGGGAAGTTTCACTCCTGTAAATTTTTAGCAAAAAACGTGGAAAACTTTCTTCATCGTGATATATAATTTGAAATTAACATCCACTTTTCACACTCAAGATGACGGACGTTAATAAGAAAAAACTTTGAATCTTTCGACGTAGGTACAAAGTAATTATCATCATATAGGAAATGATTTTTGATTGTGGTAACTAATGTCATAATGGTTTCTATTGTTCAGTAATTACTTATTTGAGTATAGGTATATATATAGCCGAATGCCTTAAAAAACTAAAATCCTGCATGTATATTATTAAAAGGAAGATTTTCTGGAATCTGGAATTAATTCAAGTAGGTAGTTTTTCATTAGTTTTTCTACAGAATATTTATAATATATCTCTGATTGATTAGTATGCAGTTTATAAGAATAATATCCAACAATATATGAATAATATGAATAACATTACAAACTGTGTAGGTATACCAGTATCCACCGATGCAACTCTCTCCACATCGATTTATACATAATTGTATTGCCGTTTTCTTCGAGAAATGTACCCAAACACGGTTTTATATGGTTTCACGAAGAATAAATTCCTTATTCCATCCAGAGCGAATAATATGATATTAGGTGGTTGTAAATTTCAAAAAGCATTTGTTAAGTGAAGGTGTGACTTTAGCGATTAACATATTGAAATATTTGGAAATTGGCAATGCTGGTTCATGGAAGAACGATGTTTATATATTATAGATAATGAATATGTTCAAGAGGAAATACATCTATCAGAAGTCTATGAAAGAATCAACGAAAATTGATAATGAAAATATTCACCTTCCCTCAAACTATACGTAAATTAATCTTGGTTTAATTGCGCATATATTTTATGTAGGTACCTACTTTTGGAGGGTGAAAATTCTCAAGAAGCCTGAGCTTCCTTATTATTTTGTTGGTAAAGTTCTCTTACTTCTCAGCGATGTAGTTGATAAGCTAATAAAACAACAAATAACATTCCAGTGAAATGTCCATGTTATTCACTGAATGTGTCTAATAGTGTATGTCCATCATATAGTCAGAAGTAGAAGTACCTACATTATAATCATAATTATATTGAAACCAATTACGTTCTGTGTATTAATACTTTTGGTACCTGTGATTCACGTTGTTCAGTTTAATCAACACATTAAATATAATCTGCCAGGAATTCGCAGAGTTCGTCCTAAATTCGGGGTTCGCAAAGAACTTTTGAAAACTCGATTCACCTGCGTCTGGCATTTCCATTATGAATGAGAAGCGCCCACGTACGTCGAAATAATCCGGTGCGGAATAAAAAGAATCATATAGTCGTATATATTTTCTATCTCAGGGATCGAGACCACATGAGCCCAATGACAAATCGACGTTCTTCGGGAGCTAAGCGTAATATAAATGAAATCTGAGGGAAAGAAGCCATGTTGCGAAGATTAATGACGCTGTTACTGATCCTTCTGCTTACAAGAAGATGTGCCACAAGAGAGCGTTTTGGTTTGGTGACCCATGTTCATTTCGAACAGCAAATATGTATCAGCAAAATGCGAGGGGAGCTACATATAAAATGTCAATATATGGGAATTATGGGATCATTTTTGAAAATAATACAACCTGAATAGCTCTGATGATAAGACAGTAATGAACAATTCCCGATTCCTTGATTCCAAAAGTTTTATGTTTTTCTCGAAGAAGAGGCTGTAGCTTTTGATGGAATACGAACTGTTTCCGATCAATGAGCAGATAATTTAATAAGCACACGGACCTCGAATACGAAACTTTTACACAAATCTCAAGAAAGAAGATCGAAGAAGATATAATCTAACAGAGTGGTGGATGAAATGGCTAAAATCCAACTATCATTTCTTTGCGTCAGATTTCATATTCATCGGTGCAAATTGAATCCACATACAAATGGGAAATTGATGATGATGATTCCGATATAGGCGAATACAGTTTTTGCTGTAGAACATTTGTTTCAGTAAAGCGAATGCATATATCACAATTACATTTCTTCATTTTACATTTCATATACTAGATCATGTACAGTACTTAGGCAGCAGGGTTTTCTATGTTGGAAACCAAAAACAACCTAAAAAATTTCTACTGTTTGAATATGCCTGAGCTATAAAGATTGCCAGATGAGTATACAAATAGGTGATAACAAAGAAAGAAGGTAAGGATCACATTCCTGTAATAAAAACCTTACAAATAAATACATTTTTTAATGAAAACTGTTTGATTTTAATTAGTTAATTAATTTTGCTTCACGTTTGCTCTCACGACTAAATATTTCAGATTAACGACATCAGGTGCTGCAATTTATGAGTGTATCAGTTGAGATATTGCTGGTGTACGACTTGTACCATAGTTGAATTTCTTGTGAAATTATCTAATCCATTGAAAAATCACTCTGTATGTACCATGTCATCAATAAGTTCACTTCAATGTAACTATGAAAAAGGTAGCATTTGTGAAATACTTGGTTATTCTTATAATATAAGAATAAAATTGAAGTATTTGAATTAATTTCGCTTATGTGATCATTATACTAATTAATCTTTATGTGTTGAGTCTCATGAATACGACAAGTTCATTAATTCATCACAAAACCTGTAAATCCCATAGAAGTAGTTTTTCAGATTTGATATGGATTATGAACGTTTTGTGTTTGAATAGGATTCCCAGAATTGCTTCAAATGCGTTCGTTTTGCATTCGGATAAAATCCATTTTACACAAAAATCTCGTCCACATCCAAAAAATTCCAGAACGACGTGATTAAATTTTCATCCAATAGGTTGATGTGATAAAAACAAATGGTCTCGTATCTTCTTCTCTTATAACTTATTGTTACTTCCTGGATATTCCATTGATTGCATTACAGAATTTGGATTTCCCAATGTTTTGCGTGGTATTTGACATTATAATAAGTATTTGTTTTCTGCTCGTAGTCTACCAGACATTCCAATACAAACTGTGTTTGATATTTTTAATCTTTTTTTTTTTTCATGACAAATTGAACGGATATTTTGTCAGATATTTCATAAATTCAGAAAATGAAATAAAGACATATTATCGCCTTATCCAATCAAAAATATCAAACACAGTTTGAATGGCTGGTACACTACGCGCAGAGAACAACTACTTTCCTGACAGATACCACGCAGAACATCGAATTATATCTACTCGTGGTCCATGCAACGATTCACACAGTGAATGCAGAGCAAATGTATCTTTCTTCCTAACACGTGAAAAGTTTCACTTCGAGACAGGCTCGCCTGCACTGATGAGGGCCAATAAACCCGAAACCGGTCTGTAGATTGTTAGGCGTGCCTGTCTCGATGTGAACTTTGTCACGTTTTAGGAAGAAAGAAACATTTGCATGGGATACGAGTAGATATAATTCAATGTTCTGTGTGGTATTTGTCGGGAAAGTAATTGTTTTCTGCTCGTAGTGCACCACTCATTCAAACTGTGTTTGAGATTTTTGATTGGATCAGACGATAATATGTATTTATTTCATTGTTTGATACTTCGTCCAATTAATGGCTTTTCAATTTACATTTCATGATTTCATTCGTAATTTATAATGAACGAAGAACTCCAATTTGAAAACTACTTTGGATACTTATATTTTCGAAGGAATGATATGAAATTTTTAATTTAATTTTTTTTGTCAACAAATTTGACCAACAAAATCACTCCATATCGTTTGGAATTAAATTTCACAAAAATTACACAGTTTCTGCTATTTTTTCTGAAAGTTTAATGAACTTAAAATAAATGAATAACGAAATGTATTCCTTTTTTGTTTTTTAAGTGTGCGATCCGAGGTGCGATCACCTTATATGAAGGCTGATTCTACTTGGTAGATCATCCTTTATATATCAAATTAATTCCACATATCATATTCAGATCTGAAATGTATTCAGAAAGCCGCAGACATTTCTTTCAAAGTAATTTAGATGTAGAAATCTCGCACATTCATATATCGTATATTTAAGTTCCTTCTTAAAGTTGTTCAAAGCCAACATTAGTTCCACCATAGAATTTGATAACCTGCTGAATAAAACAAGTTCAATAGAAATGTTACATAAATGAGCGGAAAATTAATATAACAAAGTTTCGAAAAAGTTCAAATACCTTGATAATATAAATAAATTGGGATAACTTACCTTGATAAATCCACCGAAGTATCTATGTGACGATATCTAAGAACTACTTGGTGCAAATTTTGGAAAAAAGTGCAACGTTCAAAAAATAATCATACTTTCGAAATTTGTGAAAACTTCCATAACAGAGTGCAGAATGCAGAGGTGGTGCTTTCTACCTTAACACTGATCAGTGGAGTTGCATACTATCAGAAAAAATGCCATTGTGGGGTTAGCGAGTCAGCGTGTTCGAGAATACGTACACAATATCTATTGAGTCGTGAACTTATGACTGGCTGTCAGGAGAGGTGGCGAAAGACTAATTCATAGAATGGGGTTGCGATGCCGGTTTTGCGCTGGCCGGGCTGCTCCTGGGCAACTTCCCTCTCGCTTCCCTCGACTCTCGTTCGCCTCCATGTCTCGATTCGCCGCCCCAAAAATTCGCGCTCCTCAACTTTTCCTCTCGCAATTCCAGCACGAGGGCCCGCAACAGGCCGCCAACGCGATTTTTTTTTTCGAAACAGATGCTGCCCGCTCCTCCCACCCACCACTTCCGGTTGTACCGCCCCTCAGTGCGCCCATGCCATTTACGAGGCCGCACCGATTCTCGCGCCCTATACAGGATGTTCCAAGTAACGTTTTCAGTTTCATCATCAGCTACGAGACGTCGTCACAGCCTGATTTTGAATTGCGCTTTCGACTCTTTCAGCGGCAGTGGTACATTTTGTGAACCACCTAATCTGATGTCATTCAGCGGCAGTGGTACACAAATAGTATCACATTTTTATCACTCCTGCTGCTACTATAGCGATTTGTTTTGTACGCCACACTGTTAGCGACATCTATGAATAGACGGTAAGTGACTGTGGCAGTATTGTTTTCAACTGATGGCTTTCATTTCACATGCACTTTTGGTATCCTTGTCAAGTACCTATTTCTTTCAAAAGTATTGTGGTATTATCAATCTCAATCGTACCACCGTTTATTGCATTTTTATGCAATGAGCAAGAATCATAACACCACAGTTATAACTACAGTTTGATAGGGTCTCGCAAAATTCCTTAATAATGCCTGTAGGTTTCATAATTGACTCAGATATATCCATTGTGATAACTTGTAAGTTGTAACGATATTCACAAGACTTCAAGCCCAGCTATAACTTAATCGACTCAGCAAAAATTAAGTCTTAAAAGATTTATATGAGCTATATACTATAGTCTTATATAGTGTCATTAATAAAATAATGACACTGATAAAAACTTAAATATATTTTAACAGGGTTGTTAGGAGTAAAGAGCTTAAATTGAGGAAAATGAATTACTCTCATGAAGCTTATTTCGTAAAACGAAGGTCACGGGAATGCCAAAAAGTCCTATGCAGTGGTTTTATCAGAGTATCTCAAGAGTAATTAGCTTTGTTCAGGATGTTCATGAACCGTTCGAACTACTATGCTCTTTTATAAGCTTCTTAAAGTCTCATTGATGTTATTTAGGCATTTAAAACGTTTCTTGGGGTCTCATAAAGAAGCCGCGAGCTGTGACTTATCCGATTTCGAAAAATAAAAAATAAACAGAGTGGATGGTTTGGAAAATACTATAAATTAAAATTGGTATTCATTTATTCAGTTGACTGCGTTGGAACGCATTCACATGCTTTAGTCTCTCAATCATATTGTACATTTTTATATATGTTTATGCTGTTTTTGTTACTATGTTAATTGTTGAATAATTCATGACTTGTTGTATTTCAATGTTATATATATTTTAACTATGTACATCTACTTATTACGTTACCTATAGGATGTAATGTTCATGATATGCAACAAATGTATTATTGCATAAACTAAACTAAATAAAACACAATGGGTGTTTTCACCAGAGAAAGGTCTACCAACAGGGTTTTCTGGGTCAAAATCTATTTCGTTAATTTCGCAATGATAAAATAAATTCTACTGAGCCCTCTAGGATGCATCGTTGGCGAAATAAAATATTATAATGAACTCCTGGCTTGGTGGTCGATTTTATTTATTTCTGTAGCATATATCGTTTAGCGGGAAGAGGTAGGTGACCAACCGAACATTCTTGGTACCTAGATATCAATCCGTCGGACTCTCAACGATAGCCAGCCGAGTAGTGCTTCAGATTACACTTGAAAAGCTAAAGTCCCCGTCTTCCATATTCATACAAGTCTCAATGAGACTTCGAGGGTTGCTTTGCAGCTAAAAGTTGGCGGTTAAAAACACTTTTCAAATACACACACTTTTCCATGGTGAGACTGATTCTCGATACGTCCATTACTGAAAGTGCGTTGAGTCCCAGTGTCGATTCAAGGTTATTTTAGAACCCTACTCTTTTATATGCGGCGATATTAAATTTAGCCCCTTTACTAGACCCACAGCCGCGTGCTAGGTATCTCTATGATCAAAGTCGCAAAAATACGGCAGGTCGTACAGGACCAATGCCGTAAATATGCGTCCCCATGATGTAAGTAGTGAGAAGAATCACAACAAAATAAACATTATATTTTTGAATATTCCTTCCTGTACTCTGATTAACCTATTGAAAGAGGTCGCGCGCTATTGCTTCAATTCCGGTGGCTTCAACTAGCAAGAAACTTTCTAATCAGATACCTTTGGTAAAGTAACATATGATTTTATACCTGACGCATATATATGTCAGTTGGACTGGTGGCTTACAAAAAACTCTGGATTCCTGTGGCATGCATAGATATTTGGGTCTAGGGTCGAAAGGGTTGAATAAAAACAAACCAGTCAAAGTGTTTACAATGGATAAAATGAAAAAATTACGGTAGGCACCATAAATAAAAAGTCATATAGCAAACATTTTATTGGCAAATTTCACATTACAATACATTCTGGAGAGTTCGGTGTGGTTCAGTGAATATATTTTATCAGTGCCTTTTCTAGCCCTATGCTGCATGATGGAAAAGGAGTTCTTTATAAACAATAAAGTTGATATGGTGGTCAAAAGGAGGAACATCGGAAAGCAAATCTAAAAAACACCGTTATGGTGCAGAGTCAAAGAGCGATTTATTTTGGAATCATTTCGAATATAAAATCAGAAGAAATAAAAATTTTTCGTAGTGTCAATTCTTCATGGTATATGTTAGTCACATAAATGTCCCGATTGGGAAGTGTTAGAAAAAAGTGTTTGAAAAGTGTTTTCTACCGCCAACCTAGTTGCAAATCAATCCTTAGAAGTATTGTTAGAACTTGTACGAGTCAGGAATTTAACCATGTTCGTATCTCTCAAAGTTTTCAAGATCCCAATCACAGATTAGAGTTCTCTGATCAGTGTCCCAGTGGTGAGAATCGCATTTGAAACACCCGGTATATCCCGTAAATACCAATGAGGAAACCTCACATCTTTCTACAAACTGCGGCAAACTTTCATTGCCGCTCATTATTATTGCAGGGGAAAATTCAGAATATTTAATATCAGTGAAAATGCCTTCATCGCAGGAGAGTCATGTTTTACGGAACTCATCATCGTATTCTCCCAAACCTAATTATTTCATTCCAAGCGCCCTCATTGCTAATAAAAACTCCCAAGGAAGCGAATCTTCTCCTGAAGATGCTAACATAGTAAACGAAAGACGTGTCGAGGTGATAAAAATATGTCGATTCGGTACCTATGTGATAAAACTGTGCTCATAGCAAACTATCGTTAATTTTGTACATGCGACAGTCAACTTACACATTTTATTTTTATATGGGGATTTCAATAATCGCAGGACGTCTATTTTATTTCGAACGAAGAAATCATACTGAATGTGTTCAGCTTCCTAGTATGAGTACCAAGGGCGAAATTACTCGCTTATGAAAATTTCCACAGCCATCAAATAATCTTAATAATATTCGTCTCAGTGAATCATAAAGAAGTTGTTAAGGTTATTATTCAAGAATTCAGGGGCGGAAATCTGAATACTCGTCTCAGTCTTCACAATCTCGCTTTATGATTCTCCCAGTTCCATGAAATATTCAATTCTCGCCGATTATGAGTTTTCTGGAGTATAATTTTTGGGAGCCAATATGGAGCAGTTTTGCCAGACGACTGAATTATTATGTATTAGAGTTTGAATACTTTTATTGTATAAAAAAGTAAATTATCAATACCGTTTCTGGACCAAATCGACAACTTTTCCCATGTTATTTCGCATAAGAAAATTCAAGCTAGAAAATTGCGAAATTGGCTCCTTTTTGGGATTGATTGATTAGAATGGGAAAAAATATATACAACTCGTTCATGAACAATATCCAGTATTGTGAAATCCAAAGCAAGAATTGTATTTTATTTTGATGCATCAATTTTTGGATGCGCTTTTGAAAAAGCAAAAAAAAAAGAATTCTTTTGGCAAGTTTCAGAAGGGAGTTTTTTTTATTTCTTCAATTCTGCTCGACTTACTTAATCGTTTTATTCAACATTTCCTGTAATTTGGTGTATGCCCATTGGAAATAAAGTGCTACCTATCTATCCAAGAGAAAAGGCGAATGGATATTTCGAATCTTTCAATAGTGTTCCATTTTGACGTCCAAAAATAATTGCCTAGACTATATATTTTTTTCGTGGTGTTGGTAATGACTGGTACAGTGTGCGACTCCTAAAATGAAACTGAAACTGGAAGGAGAAAAGTATAATGAAATATTTAAATTTTGATTTCATGATGGTTTTTGATAAACAGTGACTTTAATTTTTACGAAATTGTGGTCATCAAGTTTGGTTTTTCAAATGGAAGAATATGTTTATTTCTTGACAGGTCGATAGAGCTTTATTCTCCGATTTCAATGATATAAACAAGTTGCATATTTGAGTGGAAAATGGTTGAGTTATTGAACATCGAAGTAAATCATGGACCTCATATCATTTATATCACATAATGTTTAGATGAACATAGTGGGCTCTGAAAGTGAAAACAAAAACAATGGTAGTAGTCTCCGGTGATTTGAGACATATCTCATCGGTGGACTGCAATCGGTATGCTATGTGAATCTCTGGTATTATCCCATTTAGATCACTATGACGTTGTCTATGGCTCCTGTCTTGATAGTGTGGATATAAAACGCATACAAAAATTACAAAACTCGTGTCTCCGACTTATATATGGCATAAAGCGCAGTCACAGGATTTCTCACAAATTAACAGAATGTCGTTGATATGTTAAACCGCCGGAAATTACATTTTGCGTGCTTCTGCTTCAAATTATTAAAATTCAAGTGTCCTCCTTACCTACACGAAAAATTGAGATATCGTACCGATGTTCACAATTTAAATATCAGACGCCAAAATATTCTCACCATACCCTCTCACCATAAAGAAGTATTCAAGAGATCTTTTTCATACAAAAGCGCTCTAGTCGTAAATGGACTGACTAAACTTAATTTTTTTCATTTAAATATGACTCCAAATGTTTTCAAACACAAATTTAAGCAATTTCTACTTGATACACAGAATGAAAATAATTCTATTACCTAAGGTTGGTTTACTTTCTCTTATTTTTTGTTCTCTCTTCATCTCTCTCCTCTCTCTCTCTCTCTCTCTCTCTCTCTCTCGCGCTCTATCTCTCTCTCTTTCTCTCTCTCCCTCACTCTCTCTCTTCCTTTCATTTTCTAATTTTGATTATGATGTGAATGTATATTGAGTTCGGTGCTCATCACCTTAATATTATCATTGAAATTCGATGGCTTTGGTGGAAGAACAGACTCAGAGGTTTATCCTCTGGCATCTGAACCATACTGCCATTTATATGCCTACCATCATGATTCTATTTATTTATTGTTTCACTATGTATTTGTTTTTTATTATTTTTTGTAATCATAGGGATGTGGGTATATAATAAATGTATTTATTATTATTATTATTATTATTATTAAGTACCCCAAGGATCAGTCCTTGGACCCATCCTATTCCTGTTCTACGTAAATGATAATTATGTCCTTCCTTGAAATTAGAGGTGAAATCACACTTTTCGCTGATGACACTAGCATTTTTTGGCAAGAAGAGAATGACACTTCATTACATTTATACATATCGAAGGATATGAAATTAATCAAAGAATGGTGCGATTCGAATCTTCTTTCTCTTAATATCAAGAAAACCAATATTCTAACTTTTCATTATAATGTCCCTGACTCAGATATTGACTATGAGATGATGAAAAATAAATCATCAACTAGATTTTTAGGCTGTTTCATAGATAATAAATTAATCTTGATTGAACATGTATGTGTGAAAAAAAGTTGCTCCTGGATGCTGCTCTATAAGAAACATTGCTGCTGAGAAGCTTTATTCATAAACTCCGCTGCAGTAGCTACAGTTGACGCTGCCGTTCCAAAATGTATTGAGAAGATATCCGACGGCACCTGCGTCAGCTGCGGAGTTTATGAACAAATGTTTATTTTTGCATTTTCCATCTACGAACAGTAACTGCAGCGTCAACTTTAGCTACGGCAGCGGAGTTTATAAATTGAGCTTTAGGATTGCCATCATCTGCCAGAGCAGCGTATTTTGCCTTAATCGAGTTCTATCTAGGATATAGAATAGCATTTTGGGGAGCCTGCTCATTTATTCTAGAGGAGTGTTGTCTTACAGAAACGAGCCGTCAGTATATGTGTCGGGCAAAATCAAGAGATAGCTGTAGAGATCTGTTCAGAAATTGTGATATTCTAACTGTGGTTTGCTTATACATTTTAAAAATACCTAGCTTCTCTAATTAAAAAAAAATACCCCGTACCACTATGATCAAGAACTCGATCATTTATAATGGCATAAAAATATTCAACCACCTGCCAAATGACATCAAAGAAATCACATGTGAGAAAGCAGTAAGGTTAAAGCATTACTCATCCAATTTCCACTCTATAGCTTAGACGAATATTTTTCAAAGGAATTTTGACATTTGTAAATATAAATTTACTAAAAAAACTTATTTTTTTATTTTCATATACTAACTTTATACGAGCTTTAGAATATTGTTTGTTGTCTATTTTACTACTATTGTCTTATTTTGTGTTATTAATTTTTATGTACATAACTTATTAAGCTTTGTCAAAAAGTACGTTTGTACTTATATTTTGAATTGAATTGAATTATTGGAAATGAGAAAACTCAACTGTCATAATAATTCACCAATAAACATCTGAGATGTTCAAAGAAGATAGATAATGGGCAGAAAACAACCACTTCCCTTGCTAATGCCACGCAGAACATTGAATTATATCTACACCCAGTCTATTTCCATCCAAATATGCACTTTGTTGATATCAATGAAATCAGAAAAGAAAGTTCTACCGACCTGTACATTTTTATCAAGATTTTTTCATTGCCATCGACACAGCTCTAACGAGTTCGAGAACGGACAGCCCTGCACTTCCTCATGACGTAGGTGGGTGTCCTCCCCTTTCCGGCACATTCCGGGAAGTAAGGATTGTATTCCAGAAGGACCGTTTTGTAGATTCGTAGAACTGGAGAATTCCTATTGATGCTGGATAGTTTAGATGTGGGCCAACAATGGTGTACTGCGTACACTGTGTAAACCCTTCTTGACCCGTTAATTCCAGAACTGTTGAAGCTGATGGCTCTTCGACCGAAACATAATTATCTGCTGTGGGCGTGTCCGTTCTCATGCTGCCCCAGATATCGATAGGAGCAATTAAATTTTCATAGAACTCAAAATGCGGACAAAAATACTCCATGTTTGAGTTGCGTAGGGATCGATGAGCATAGATCATTGTATGGTCTTACCAAGCCGAAGCTACTGCAGATCCATTGCTTTATCTGAATGGAACTCACATTCCTGATACCTACTTCTGTTTCACACGAGACAAATTTCGAAGAACTGATGGATACAATACAATAAATCAAGTACAATATTTCGATAAGAGTCCTTCAAAGTAATCCTATCTTCGTTCTCGAATTACTATTTCACCTCATCATCAATAATTCTCTTGTCAGAGGAGTTTTCCCAAACCTCCTAAAAACCAGTATTGTGATTCCTCTTTATAAGGGTGGAGACCCATCCGATCGATCCAATTTTCGGCCAGTCTCTTTGATTCCAAACCTCGGAAAAATAATCGAAAAATTGGTAAAAGGTAGAATGATGAACTTATTGGCACGCCAATAATGATATTTTAGACCTATAGAACAAAACCTAACCTACCATCGACCGTGAGTGAAATATATGTATACTAATTCTATTTTATTTATATTTTGTTTGAAGTACTGTCAGTAAGATGTAAGTTTTCAGACAATAATGAATATTTTGATTGATTGATTGATTGATTGATTGATTGATTGATTGATTGATTGATTGATTGATTGATTGATTGATTGATTGATTGATTGATTGATTGATTGATTGATTGATTGATTGATTGATTGATTGATTGATTGATTGATTGATTGATTGATTGATTGATTGATTGATTGATTGATTGATTGATTGATTGATTGATTGATTGATTGATTGATTGATTGATTGATTGATTGATTGATTGATTGATTGATTGATTGATTGATTGATTGATTGATTGATTGATTGATTGATTGATTGATTGATTGATTGATTGATTGATTGATTGATTGATTGATTGATTGATTGATTGATTGATTGATTGATTGATTGATTGATTGATTGATTGATTGATTGATTGATTGATTGATTGATTGATTGATTGATTGATTGATTGATTGATTGATTGATTGATTGATTGATTGATTGATTGATTGATTGATTGATTGATTGATTGATTGATTGATTGATTGATTGATTGATTGATTGATTGATTGATTGATTGATTGATTGATTGATTGATTGATTGATTGATTGATTGATTGATTGATTGATTGATTGATTGATTGATTGATTGATTGATTGATTGATTGATTGATTGATTGATTGATTGATTGATTGATTGATTGATTGATTGATTGATTGATTGATTGATTGATTGATTGATTGATTGATTGATTGATTGATTGATTGATTGATTGATTGATTGATTGATTGATTGATTGATTGATTGATTGATTGATTGATTGATTGATTGATTGATTGATTGATTGATTGATTGATTGATTGATTGATTGATTGATTGATTGATTGATTGATTGATTGATTGATTGATTGATTGATTGATTGATTGATTGATTGATTGATTGATTGATTGATTGATTGATTGATTGATTGATTGATTGATTGATTGATTGATTGATTGATTGATTGATTGATTGATTGATTGATTGATTGATTGATTGATTGATTGATTGATTGATTGATTGATTGATTGATTGATTGATTGATTGATTGATTGATTGATTGATTGATTGATTGATTGATTGATTGATTGATTGATTGATTGATTGATTGATTGATTGATTGATTGATTGATTGATTGATTGATTGATTGATTGATTGATTGATTGATTGATTGATTGATTGATTGATTGATTGATTGATTGATTGATTGATTGATTGATTGATTGATTGATTGATTGATTGATTGATTGATTGATTGATTGATTGATTGATTGATTGATTGATTGATTGATTGATTGATTGATTGATTGATTGATTGATTGATTGATTGATTGATTGATTGATTGATTGATTGATTGATTGATTGATTGATTGATTGATTGATTGATTGATTGATTGATTGATTGATTGATTGATTGATTGATTGATTGATTGATTGATTGATTGATTGATTGATTGATTGATTGATTGATTGATTGATTGATTGATTGATTGATTGATTGATTGATTGATTGATTGATTGATTGATTGATTGATTGATTGATTGATTGATTGATTGATTGATTGATTGATTGATTGATTGATTGATTGATTGATTGATTGATTGATTGATTGATTGATTGATTGATTGATTGATTGATTGATTGATTGATTGATTGATTGATTGATTGATTGATTGATTGATTGATTGATTGATTGATTGATTGATTGATTGATTGATTGATTGATTGATTGATTGATTGATTGATTGATTGATTGATTGATTGATTGATTGATTGATTGATTGATTGATTGATTGATTGATTGATTGATTGATTGATTGATTGATTGATTGATTGATTGATTGATTGATTGATTGATTGATTGATTGATTGATTGATTGATTGATTGATTGATTGATTGATTGATTGATTGATTGATTGATTGATTGATTGATTGATTGATTGATTGATTGATTGATTGATTGATTGATTGATTGATTGATTGATTGATTGATTGATTGATTGATTGATTGATTGATTGATTGATTGATTGATTGATTGATTGATTGATTGATTGATTGATTGATTGATTGATTGATTGATTGATTGATTGATTGATTGATTGATTGATTGATTGATTGATTGATTGATTGATTGATTGATTGATTGATTGATTGATTGATTGATTGATTGATTGATTGATTGATTGATTGATTGATTGATTGATTGATTGATTGATTGATTGATTGATTGATTGATTGATTGATTGATTGATTGATTGATTGATTGATTGATTGATTGATTGATTGATTGATTGATTGATTGATTGATTGATTGATTGATTGATTGATTGATTGATTGATTGATTGATTGATTGATTGATTGATTGATTGATTGATTGATTGATTGATTGATTGATTGATTGATTGATTGATTGATTGATTGATTGATTGATTGATTGATTGATTGATTGATTGATTGATTGATTGATTGATTGATTGATTGATTGATTGATTGATTGATTGATTGATTGATTGATTGATTGATTGATTGATTGATTGATTGATTGATTGATTGATTGATTGATTGATTGATTGATTGATTGATTGATTGATTGATTGATTGATTGATTGATTGATTGATTGATTGATTGATTGATTGATTGATTGATTGATTGATTGATTGATTGATTGATTGATTGATTGATTGATTGATTGATTGATTGATTGATTGATTGATTGATTGATTGATTGATTGATTGATTGATTGATTGATTGATTGATTGATTGATTGATTGATTGATTGATTGATTGATTGATTGATTGATTGATTGATTGATTGATTGATTGATTGATTGATTGATTGATTGATTGATTGATTGATTGATTGATTGATTGATTGATTGATTGATTGATTGATTGATTGATTGATTGATTGATTGATTGATTGATTGATTGATTGATTGATTGATTGATTGATTGATTGATTGATTGATTGATTGATTGATTGATTGATTGATTGATTGATTGATTGATTGATTGATTGATTGATTGATTGATTGATTGATTGATTGATTGATTGATTGATTGATTGATTGATTGATTGATTGATTGATTGATTGATTGATTGATTGATTGATTGATTGATTGATTGATTGATTGATTGATTGATTGATTGATTGATTGATTGATTGATTGATTGATTGATTGATTGATTGATTGATTGATTGATTGATTGATTGATTGATTGATTGATTGATTGATTGATTGATTGATTGATTGATTGATTGATTGATTGATTGATTGATTGATTGATTGATTGATTGATTGATTGATTGATTGATTGATTGATTGATTCTTTATGAAGGAGCCTCTAAAAATCATGATAGGTATACTTCAAGTTCATGAGGCAGTGCCCTAAAAATATTTCCCAATAAATTCAATTCGTTGTCATTTCGTTGAATTATTTGGATTGAAAATGGTCCATTTACCGGAGTGTTGATTAAATAGAGTATGAGACAATAAAGGTTCAGGACTAGAAATGCCACGAATAGTGATTTCACTTCGAGAATAATGCGTCTGGTAATTAAAACTCAGCGTTCAATGTGTCGATCACGTCTACTCTTTTTTGTATATGTCTGAATCAAAAAACCCAATATTAATCTTTCGTATACAATTCACCGCAAAAATGGGTATCACGACTGGCGGGCAGTGTATTATCAATCAGAGTTAAGGAGCTCTGCTTTCATAAAAAGTGTTAGTCACACTGTATAAATTTGTATTTATTTATTGTAATTTCAAAGCGATAGCATATAATGCTCATTCGAATAAACTATTGATGTATGAAGTTGCGTTGAGTGAATGTAATTCCGAGTTCTCTCACCCACGATAAGATTTTCTGCTCTTCTTGACGAATTCATTCAAGACTTCGGATTCTCATTCATGAATGAAATTCGACTTATTTCATCATCAATGACCAAAAATTCACAAAAGTTCCATCTGAACTTCGTTCGAATGGATCAATGAAGCCAAGATAATCCGACAGAGTAGGATTAGGAGTCCAAGAGGAGAAATTTCAAAATACAGTGTGCCCAAGATAAGGATGAATAGCATGGGGATCTTTGATGGGATTTCGGTAACCGTGAGAGTTGCACAGTTGGTCAAATAGGTGAAAAATTGCGCATTTAAGGGGCCAATAAATAGTTGTCGAAGAATCCCGAAGATTTTGGAGACATACGAAAAAAATACAAACTTTGGCGGTTTGGTTTTTATTTCTACCTATAGTTATTGGAAGAAACCAAAGGCACTTTCTCATTGCCACTTCTTCAAAATTAAAAAATGGCGTTCACATAATCTCCGTTCAACATTTCGTTTCGAAGAAATCATCATGAATATTCATCATAGGTTAATTCGAGAAACTTATTACAAAAAAGTTGAAAATCGACATTATAAAAAAAACTAAATTTTGCTGTTCTAAAGGTTATAACTCGAGAATAGAAATGTTATGATTTTAATTTATCTGTTGAAAATGTTACCTATCCCTAGCGAAATTGTGCGAGAGCAGTTTTGCTTGAACCATAAGGATATTAAGATTTCGAGTGAGTCCAACTGTACATATATATAGAAAAATAGTTACACGACATCAAATGGTCATTGTCCAATTTCAATGTTTTCAAAGCATATTATTAATTCTGCTGTTATTTTTTATTAGTTTGCAAATATTCGGATCAATATTTTGTGTGCAATTCATGCTCTACTGCGAATTATTTCTTATATAGATATTTTCTAATTCATTCGATTTTCTTGAAAACATCATGGGATATGTTGCAGTTTTAATTGTTTTTCTTCAATCCTAATAATTACTTCCGAAAAATATCTTCTATAATAAAACAACTTTGATGGGATATTTAAAAAACATTATGATTCAGAATTCGTTGGGTATTAAGTCGGGTTTAATTGTTAGTAAAACGTATAAGTAGTCAATATAACAGGAATTAAACGTAATGGTGGCTCGAATAATTCCTGCGGAATGCAAAATTTTCGGATACGGCCCTGTTTGGTATGGAAGCGAGATTTTAAATAGGTCGTGGGTTTACTGGTTTAGTTAGTCGTAGGGTGGTGGTCGTAGTTTGTATTGAGCGGATCGGATGGCGATGTGCCTGTTGCATCCCCATTCACAAATTTCGTTGGTTCAAATCCTGGAGGAAGGTGCCGATCGATTATTGTTCAATGAAGCAAAAGCTGCCGAAATGTGGGCGCTCTGAAATGGACCTCTCCTCGAAATTCCTTCGCCCTGAACTTTATTGGAGTCATGGAGTCTTCTGCATTCTTGATTTTATCTATGTATTTATTAAAATATCAATACGACGGACGATTTAATGATAACGAAAATTGTTGCACGGTACGGAAGCGTAGAAGGGCTACGTATTATTTGTTTATTGATCAATTAAGATTCCGAATTTCATCTCGGAATTCCAGCTTTTAAGTCGAAATTCCGACTTTTATCTTGGAATTCCAACTTTTAAGTCGAAATTCCGACTTTTATGTCAGAATTCCAGCTTTTGAGTCGAAATTCCGACTTTTATCTAGGAATTCCAACTTTTAAGTCGAAATTCCGACTTTCATGTCGGAATTCCGGCTTTTAAGTCGACATTCCGACTTTTATCTCGAAATTACAACTTTTTAGTAGAAATTCCGACTTTTATATCGGAATTTTGGCTTTTAACTCGGAATTCTGACTTTTATCTCGGAATTCCGACTTTCATGTCGAAATTCCGACTCTTATCTCGGAATTCCAACTTTTAAGTCAAAATTCCGACTCTTATGTCGGAATTCCAGCTTTCATGTCGAAATTCCGACTTTTATCTCGGAATTCCGGCTTTTATCTCGGAATTCCGACTTTTATTTCGGAATTCCGACTTTTATCTCGGAATTCCGACTTTCATGTCGAAATACCGACTTTTATCTCGGAATTTCAAATTTTAAGTCTAAATTCCGACTTTTATGTCGGAATTCCGGCTTTTATCTCGGAATTCCGACTTTTATCTCGGAATTCCGACTTTCATGTCGAAATTCCGACTTTTATCTCGGAATTCCAACTTTTATGTCGAAACTCCGACTTTTATCTCGGAATTCCAACTTTCATGTCGAAACTCCGACTTTTATCTCGAAATTCCATTTCTAATTAGGTACACCGTCATTGAAACTCACAGTCCAAAATAAACAACGTTTTCAAAAGTTCATATTTGTCATAAAAAACAGAATAATTGATATCTCGAAAACGGTCATAGATAGGTATAAAGGCCGTTTTTCTTATCATATAATAATATTGCTATATTTTAAACCGTAAGAGATACAAAGACGTGAAATATAAAAAAGGTAACTATTGTGGTGGGCAGTGAGTTGGCCAGGAAAAATCTACAATTCTATTCCTAAAAAACCATTTTTAGTTTTCCCTGTATAAATCTGGAAGGGCGAAAGTCTGTAGATTTTTTCTGACCACTTGGAATTCCGAGATAAAAGTCGGAATCTCGAGATAAAGGTCGGGATTCCGAGATAAAAGTCGGAATTCTGAGATAAAAGTCGGAATTTCGAGATAAAACTCGTAATTTCGACATAAAAGTCGGAATTCCGAGATAAAAGTTAGAATCTTAATTGATCAATAAACAAATAATATGTGGCCCTTCTACGCTTCCGTACGCACGGCGTATTGCAATAAAGTTTAATTGTGAGAGAAATACACAGTTAATTGTGAATGAAATGACTTCTATTTTTTCCAACATCTGATGTGACGTGACAATCTTCTTCTTAGCCCCTATTTCCCATTTGAAAATTCAAGGTTTGCAACAGCCACTTGTGAGTATGTACTAATTAATGACTCATCTAATGTATAGTTCATTATGGGTACAATTGCACTAGAAATGCCACGAATAGACATTTTACTTCGAGAATGTTGCGTCTGGCAATTAGAACTCATCAGCATTCAGATCCCCCTATTCCTAATTCATTATGTAGTATATTGTACCCGAAAAAAAATTGTTCAATCACCGACGTCGTATGGAATATTTTTTTATTAAGTCCTTAATTTTGACAAACATCGATACGTGCAATCTCTCCTGAATGAAAAAAAACAAAATCAGTCTTTATTACACAACCAATGCAAAGTGGTTCAGTTCAGTAATGAAATTCACATTTTTTATACTCAATAACCGAGATACTGAATTATTCCCATTTGTCTGTTCCACACTGTATATTTGGGGACGATGGAGTTCAGTGGGGTTAATTAAATGTGGGAGTAAGCATATGCCACCCTGATATAGTATTCCACAAGCAAAGTTTTTCCAGTTTCCAGAAAATTTATTATTGTTCCCCACAATTTGTATCGGCAAACGGTATCGAGCTTCTCTTGTACTAACCTTAATGAAATTCTAAATAATAGATGGGGTATAGGGTTTGTATAGGGTGTTTGGATCTTGATCACACATCTAATTTTTTCACTTTTGAAGAAACCGGGGTATGCATAAACAGGTGATGTAACATCAACAATTCGCAAGACCAACCTGCTCTGTGAACTACAATTTGTTGGTTTTTGGCAAGGTTTTACTCATAATCAAGGCACATCAAGGTCTCTCTTCATGGAGCAAGCTTCAAGATATGGTAATCCATAATAACGAATTGTTATTATATCTATGTCCCCGAGAAACTAAAACTAAACTCTAGTTTCCTACCATCCAGTGGGCTTGTTCCGCATAGATGAATTCCCATTTCAAACACTTTTCAAGATCACCCATATAAAGAGTCCGTGATGACAATATTGTTCGTTTCAACGAGTTGATACATGTTCTCAATTTTTGAAATCAAATTCGTGAATGTCGTGTGAAAAGAAAGATAGCCGAATAAACCCTAAAGACCAAATTAGGCGAATTCAAAAGAATGTCAGAATAAGAACGACATTACAGGCATTTTATCGCTTCAGTCTGACAAGTTATTCTCATTCATTTGAGGAAATTGTAAGAAATGAAAAACACCAGGAAGACATCAAAAGATACTCGTTATATCCAACTATCACACTAAGTTAGAATTACTGTCAGGGATTCAGGCATGAAGCGATAAATGTATAGGTTGGACTGCAAGAAATGGCCACCAACCACCTCTTAGGGGAGATTAACGATCTTTTCCAGTGGCGGTCATATTCTTTCAAGAATTCTAGAATTTCATTACTCAGTGCTGATTCGTTTTTTTCAATAAGTATATGTTTAGGCACACTATGAAATATTCAAACCTGGGGGTATAGTGTTCTTTAGGTAAATCTTCGGTTACCGTACTTCTGAGTTTTGAGACAAAATTTTTGGTAGTACGAATTTTGACCTCCTGATCAGGAATCTGAAGTCAAGATGTGCTGGTCTCATATATATTCGGATATATGGGCCTATTTTGTTTCAATAATATAACATCTGACATCTCAAATTTCTGCTATTAAAAACACACAAAATTCTTTCTTCTTTCAACTAAAACACCACACACGCTTACATTCACTTGTTTTCAATACTTTTTAGCGAAAAACAATAAAGTAGGTAACCTTGTTCTCGCTCGGTTTGGTTTAAATTTTGTAGAATAAGTGTGAATTTTCCGAAAAATATCAGTTTTATCACTGAAAATTGTTGAACACATGAGTGTTGAGATTAATTCATTCTGTAGAAAGAAAACATTGCAGTTTCGTTGTTATTGATATAATATGCATTATTGATTTCTGACTGTCAATATAATATTTTACAATCTCATAACTATACTCATTATTCAAGAAAATTTCACCCTATTCACAACAACAAGTAAATGTAGACGTGTATAGTGATTTAGTTGAACGAAGTACGAATATTATATTTGTTTTCAATAGCAGAAATTTGAGATATATTTTTGAAGCAAAATAGGCCGATCTCCCTGAAAATACTTGATACTGCCATATTTTGACTTCAGATTCGTGTTCATGAGGTCAAAATACGTAAACATCTTTTCTCAACTCATATAGGAGCGTGGTAATCAAAGATTTACCTATACCCATCTTTATTCCTTTATTGTCGAGGTACAATATAAGTAGACGAATAAATGGTGCTGCTACTCATGATTAGCATGGTACAATCCTAATCCTAAAATTTACCCTAAGGAGATCAAATATACGTACTGGAAAAATAGTATATATATATAGGTAGGTTCACGTCTATGGAAATTTTCAAGAGTTGAATATTTCATTTGACTATTCATATGGTTCGAGATATATAGCTCTTCAAATCCAAAAGTTCACTTTCTGGATTAACGTGCAATTTTCCTAATTTCTCATGTAGTTGTAACATCCGATATTATATGAATTTTTCACTGGACTCTTCCTCTGAATCGCCCATAGATTCGCCTATGTTTTCCCAATTGTCCTCTGACTGGTCTTTTTCCTTTTATTTGATGTATTTGTGGGTTGAAATGGCTGGAACATGAACAAGGCGTTTTCGTATAGCACCATATTACTTTGGGAAAATGTGAGGTGTCGCATTAAAAAGCGATTTACGTTGCTACAGAATCGCTCGAAATGAAAAAATACGCGTCACCGAAAAAAATACCTTTATCATTATATGATAGGTGATAGGAATGCCAATTGGTATTTTTTTAGTAATTTCTTCTTCATGTCTGATGTCATAACTTGTTTTCTTGGAATGGGCGGAAAGTAGGCGGGTGCATTTTGGAATTTCCTGAATGAAAAGTTCAATGAAAAAAAGAACAGTAATGTTCACTCATAAATGAGTTAATTTAAAAACCGATAAACAAACGCCGTGCACGTACCTACTTCTGTAAAGGCAATGCAAGAGATATAAATTTCAGTCATTTGACACAATAACATATACCATCATGAATGATCTATCTGCTATTGATTAGTCATCATTCTGAATAATTACCAATTAAATTACCTCCCATGAGTCCCATGTGTTACCTATAGGTGTTAATTTATTATAGAATTTCGAAATGAGTGTGGATGATTTGCTGACCAAAAAATTATCCTGCCAACCCGAACCTCGGGAGATATATATCCGAGTTAAACTATGGAACTTGAGTATAATGAGGTGTTCGTGCCACCGTAGAAAAAAATAAATTAACATCCTTGCAGGGATAGTTTATGCTTGCCATTTTTCCTATAAGTTTGCTGACGGGGTATTTCCAGTGAAGTTATCCCATCGAAACAGTATAATTAGTAGATTGTGATTGCTCTGAACATACTCTTCGTGACACCTTGGTTAAAATATGAATAACCTCCTCACAAGAGGGTAGTTTATACCGGGTATTTCCACTGCAAACTATAATTTACTATTTCGATGAAATATCTTCACTGGAATAAATCCCCAGTCAGCAAACTTTCAGGAAAAATCACATCTATAAACGACCGTTGTAAGGGGGTTGATTCAAATTTCCACTATGGTGGCCCAAGGGTATGATCCAAGCAATCATAATCTACTGTTTCGTTGACTGGAAATTCCTGGTCAGCAAAATTTTTGAAAAAATCACAAGTATAAACTACCCTCGTGAGGGGGTATTAAAATATTTTATGGTGGCACGAACTATATAAATCGTACAATCTTTTTAGAATGTTTCATTGGAATATCTACACTTCAAACCCTCGGTCAGCAAAGTTTTTAGAAAAATCACAAGAATAAACAACCCCAATATAGGGGTGGATTCGAATTTTGAATATGGTGGCAAGAAGATTTTCCTTAATCGATATCTTTTTTTATTATGATCTCGATATTTACAATAAAATATTTCATTCTGGTCAGCAAAATACTTTTTCCCTTTTGGAGTCCCGAAAATTGGATCGTGATATGTATAGGTAGGTACCTCTTCAGACTAATATGCCTTACCTACCAAAAATGCTGACCAAAATATTCATGTTTTGGGATCTACAAACATAAATGTTACACCTATATCAAGCATAAATGAGTCCTGTTGCGCTCTATATATGTTTATTTCAAATCATGCATTATATACCTATTAAGGCTTACCATAATTATGCAATCACAAACCGAGACAAATTTCAAAATAAAACTGATTCAGGCAAGAAAAACTAACAATACAAAAATATTTATCGTGACCATATCAACAAAGATATAGGAATGATTATAATAATATTCAAAAACAAATCCTTTACTTTCTTTATACTTTTCACTCGAAAGAACTGATTTCAAAAATGTCAGATCTTGTTCGATTCTATTATGAAATTGTGAACAGTTGATGTGATCAATATTGAGTTTGACTTGAATAGGTATACCTAGTTGGGATCTAGATAACCGTGAGAGATACGGAGTAATTTATATTAGGGCAAGGTTGCGGCATTTCATGCTCTCTATTAAGGTGGAAGAAAGTCCACGATGATTCTTTCCGTTTTCACAATTTTGGAAAAAAACTGGATTTCTATGGATCATTATTTTAATATTTTTCTTGCTTCATTATTGTAGATGTACCAAAACTGGAAGCACTTCTTCATTGCCACTGGCCATTGGCGTTAGGGTTCCCGTTGAAAAATATAATTGCTGTTTTAAAAGTGTTTGAAAAGTGTCTAGTACTCCGAGGATATGAGTAAGGAAGACGGGGACCTTAGCTTATTAAATGTCATCCGAAGCACTACTCGGTTGGTTACCGTGGAGAGTCCGAAGGATTGAAATCTAGGTACCAATAATGTTTGGTTGGTCACCTATCTCCTCCCGATAAACGATACTATGGAAATAAATAAATATTTCCAATAGCCGCCGGGATTTGAACCGCGGACCCTTTGGCCCTTAGACTTAGACTCGTCCACTAACCCAGTGTGATATGTTACATCGGTTTTTTACCGTCAGCTATGCATGGTTACATACCTACCAAGGTGAAGTATTATGAACAGCAATTCCGATATGTTTTCTAGGTACTTATCGAAGTTGGGGAATTGAAAACCGGGACAATTTGTAAAACCGACCGGGACGCTGGGACATAATGTCCTAACCGGGACAGTCCCGGTCAAACTGAGACGTATTTTTTTTATTTTTATGTTCTGGTTTTCACGAAAAGGGATATCCTGTAATGTTCAGGGAACATCGTGAGAACAAATGGAAAAAAGGTAGGAGTTGGTGTTCTTCTTAAATTTCTGGAGATCGTATGCCTCGGGTAACACCTCCCTTAGGCAATGAGTTCCAAAGTCTCGATGTTGGTTGGATGAACGAGTCTTTGGAAAGGAACGTTCTGCAGGTCTCTGAAATGACCACGAAGGGGTGTGAATACTTAACTTGACGGGTTAATCTCGAAGAGGAACGATTGTTGATATTTCAGAAGAGCATCGCCCATGAAAATATTTATAAAATAGAGATAAATCGCCAACTTTTCTACGGTGTTCCAGAGAAGTGGGCGAGTTTGTAAGCGAGGCATCACCGACGAGACGAATTGCCATTTTTTGGACAGAATTCAATAGTTTCAGGATATGTTTAGGTGCCGCACTCCAAATATGGGAACAGTATTCCCGGACAGGTCGGATCTGTGTCTTATAGATCATGAGCAGCTGACTGGGAGTGAAATAGCTCTTTGCTCGAAACAAGTTTTTGGGGTGCACTTTTGGCTATGGACCTCACGTGATTTTCCCAAGAAAGGTTAATTGCTGATAGTAACTCCAAGCATCGAAATGGATGACTTCAATGGTATGGTTACTCCTGACTGAATTATGTTGGGCACAGTGAAATCGGCTTTTCTAGAGAAAATACATGCTTGTGTTTTGTTTGCATTGAATTATACCAGGTTATTAGATCCCCACTCGAGAATTGTTGCTAAGTCCATAATTATTTTGTTAACATTTCTTCGTCGTTCATTTCTGGTTTGACGGGCCGGTATAGGAGCCCTGGAAGAGAAAGCGGTATGGAGGGTACTATCATCCGCGAAGCTGTGTATAGGACATGAAGTTGCTGCCAATAAATCGTTGATGTGAAGTAGAAATGGTGTTGGTGCTTAAATTGATTCCTGCGGAACACCAGCATTTATGAGTAGAGTATCAGATGAAACTCCATCGACCACTACATGAAGAGACCTGTTTGAGAGAAAAATCCAGAAAACTAGCAAGCAAAGAAAACAGCTGAGGGGGCAAACCATGAGATGGAAGGAGTCCCTGGTGCCAAACTCGATCAAATGCCTTGGAAATATCTAATGCCACGGCTAAAATTTCTCCATATTTTTCAATAGATATAGCTGCCATAAATGTGAGACGTAAGCGAGCAGGTCACCAGTTGATCTCTGATGATGACGGAAGCCATATTGCCTATCGTTGACAATTCCTGAGTGTTCCAGATATTTCATGAGCTCGATGTGTTGATGGCTTTTTCCATGACTTTTGAAATAATTGATAGCAGTGCGATAGGTCTGTAGTTGCTAGGTAGGTAAGGTCTTTTTGCGTTTTTTGGGACTGGTTGTACTCTTGCAATTTTCCAGTTGGACGGAAATACCCCCAAAATATAAGAGTGGTCGAACAACTTGCAAAGAACAGGTGTTAGGTCGGGGGCACATTTCTATGGTAAGCCTACCTATTATTATGATATGTCCCAATCGAATATTGGTGGTTTATTGCTACTTCATGACTATACTATACCAAACAGCGTTTTAGTTTTTCGATCTTCGTCCAGATTCCAGAAATAGAACGAATCTCGATTATGCAATACGGTCAACATCTGGTTGAGGTTTCCAAAGGGACGAACTTTCTGCTAGAAACTTTCTAACATACAACACACATGTGTCAGGAACTGAATGGCATGAAAGCGTTGAACGAGCATGAAGAGAATGAAATAATAATTGCCAGTTCGAACTGGCAATTATAACTTGCAACTGGATGAATCCACGGAGTGTTCATTACGAATGGTATATTGTACCGCGTCCCGCATAGTTGATAATTATTCTTAATTCAAACACTTTTCAAAATAAGAATGCTTGGTGATACTGTATTTGTTTCAAAAAATTGATTATAAATCTTTGAAATCAAAGTCGATTATCTGAAAACGGTTGATAGGTATATATATAGTGATGACGTATACCGTGTGTCACAGACTCATGGTACACCCCCTTTTCTTCTTTGTTTCCCTACCTATATTTCTGAAATTTGAAACATTGAATATGCTCACTAGACGGCACTTTTTGACATATTTGGAGGAAAAATTCAACTTCCGGTTTTTCCGGAAATGACATCAACTTTCGATTTTCAAATGGAACCCCCTGTATATATTATAACATTTCTGAAATATGCATAATTTTTTGAATCCAATGATACCACGCAATTTAGTATTTTTGACGGAATTTCGATTTTTCAGCATCAGTCAGGTCAATTGGAATAAATCGATGATCTAAGTGAAAAACTGAAAATTAAATTATCAAAAATTTTGACGTTTTAAATGTCACTTTATGTGGTATCATTGAATTCAGAAAATTGTGCACATTTCAGAAATGTATGAATATACAGGGTGTTTTATTTGAAAATCGAAAGTTGATGTCATTTCTAGAAAAACCGGAATTTGAATTTTTTCACCAAACATGTCAAAAAAGTGCGCATATTTAATGTTTCAAATCTCAGAAATATAGGTAGAGAAACAAAAGAGAAAAGGGGGGTGTACCATGAGTCTCTGACCCACCAAACAACAAAATATCGATTATCACTGTTATCAGCTGACAGTATTTCCAGTTAAATGGCCGATACAATGACACGACTAAATGAAAAATCTCGCAAGCTAAGGATATTTATGTAGGTATATTCATTCATTATTACGAAGTGAATTATGTGATTAGTGAACGTACCGAAAATACCTCGATCAATCTCAATATCTATGTCTTGCTACTCTTGCTAGTTCGAATATTTCTTCTGGATTATTTATTATGTTATTATATTATACTAAATATATGAGTTTTTCATTTTAACACTTCTATCCTCAATCCTTCACTATAACGACGATAAAGACACCTCCATCAACTACAGAAATGATTAATATCATATCACGACAGAGGTGGATAGATAGACTGGTGAAATCACTTCCTATCCTGTGACTGGTCCCAAATCCCAAATCTCTTGGTGAATCTCGCTAAGTGGAGCCGCGATTTCAACCAAATTTACAGGTTACTGCAGGTGTCAATACGAAAATATGAATATTTGATTCTGAATGACTTTTAATCGTTTCTAACAATTGCATGGAATTCTTCAAATATCTTTCGACAGTATCGCCATCTATTGTTGTACATGAGAACCCCACGTAATGAGCTGAAATTCAATTGTTCCAAATCAAGGATTTTTCTGCTGAAACAATTGAAGAGTAGCGCCACAAGGTCTTATTTCCATCATTGTCACGACTAAAGGAAAAAAAATCGTTCCAACCAAACCATAGCCAACTATTATTCCCATTTAAAAAACTACAACTTATTCAGGCCATATCGCGGAATTGCACCTTTTTTTTTTCAATTTTCTCGACGCGATTATACTGGAAAAAGTGCCTTGAGAATGCAAAAGTTATCATCAGGTTATCATCTAGTAACTTCACAAAGAACCATGATAGTCACATTTGTCTAAAAGTCGAAGTTTTGTTTATAATTCGAAAACAAACACATTTTTTTTTCGTCAATGAATTCCTCTCGAAAAAATAGATCGAATATGCGACCTCCATTTTTTTGTACTTATATCTTTTGGAGACCACGAGATACCCTATACAAACATCGAAATTTGCCCAACCTGTTCATTATTACATATCACATTATTGATGATTCGAAATACAATGAATTTCAAAATTTATTTTGGTAATTCATGAACCTCGGAGGAAAAAACGGTTTGACCAGATTTAGTACTTTCGATTTATGAAACAAATTCGTTTGTGCGTTGAGCAATACATCAATCAACGGTTTGTAGAATATGCCCATCGCACTTCCGCTCTTAACCGGAAACTCTTACTATGTTTCAATGCAATTGTTTTTTATGACATGTCTTGTTCTAAATTCTCATAATTTTATTACAGGAACATGAAAACATTTTTTGAAAAGGAATAAGTAGTATACCTACCTGCTATTCTGCCAGTGGCATGCTGTGAAAATTTTCCTAGGAGGGTTTTGGATAACCTAACTGAAGAATCCATCAGTAAGAACTAGAGAATTAACCTCCACTGTTTGAACACCATTAAGCTCAATTTATAAACTCCGCTGTCGTAGCTACAGTTGACGCTGCAGTTACTGTACTTAGATAAAATGTGCTAAAACAAACATCTGTTCATTAACTCCGCAGCTGAAGTCGGACATCTTCTCAATACATTTTGGAACGGCAGCGGAGTTTAAAAATTGAGCTTTATAATTTCTTAAAGGATCTCTGGATCTCCTCTAAATACCCCGACATCACGCACTGCATAGTTATGGGACTAGAATAAATAACTAAAATTTGATTAAACTTTTATTGAAAAACTAGAACACAAGATACATTGGTTGATATCGTTGAAAGTCTTCTACGTTACATCAAGTATAGGTAAACTCAAAAATTTCCGCCTATCAAATAATCAAATTGAATAAATTTGCAACTATAAAAGCAAAATAAATAGATATAAATCAAAAATATATTTTAAACATCCGACAATTAAAGTAGGTATAGAGGTCAAATCTGTTGGTAAGAAAACCAATAAACTAAAACTCCGCTAAAACCAAAAAAAAATTGTTACAAATTAAACATTCAATCATCCAGTCACGTCAATATTATAAATTAATTAATGAAACAATATAATTGATACATTTTCGTCAACCCCTTGACTAATTATCTTCTTTGTGGGAAGATTCTGGAGACTGACTACGAGATCTACTCTTGGATCGAGATCGAGACCTCGACATCGATTTGGCCCTGGAATCATTCTTGTCTTTGTCACTAGGAGAACGGGAGCCATCATGAGCAGGGCTTCTTGAATTCGATTTGGATCTCTTTGAACCACTCCTGGACCTGGAAAGACCAATCCTAAGAAACAGTGTGTTCAAAAATATTGACCAGTTTATCTTGAGTTTATCCAAGTGGAGTGACGTGAACCTAAGTATATTGAAAAGACAGGTACTCCTTTTACCTCGAACGAGATCTACTTCTGCTACTGGACGCAGTTCTGCTCCTCTTGGTCAAGTTACGATCTTCAACCAATTTTATTTTTCTGCCATTCAGATCAGTGCCGTCCAGTTTCTCAAGAACATTTTTCAAATCTTTGTATGAAGCAAACTCAACGATTCTGGAAAGAATGAATTCATTTTCAGAAAACTATTTTTCGAAAGTGTTCGTGTTCTGTCTCTATGAACATATCGTAATTGCTATTTCATAAAGTGCTCGTGATAACAACTCATCGATCATGTATTTATTGTACGCTGGAGTTAATATGAACGATGCACATAATAATTGTACTTTTTTAAAAATGGCAAAATTGCAGATACGCCCATACGAAAATATCAATTTTGTCAGATACGTCTGCGGTAGAAATAGTGAAGTAATGATCATTATTTAATTTATTTAAAAAATCAAGAAGTGAAAAGCTACAATAGGCATAATACAAGATTAAAACACTTCACTTTTTACAATGTCTCCATAAGACACAAGAATACGCGTCTATAGTTCTGAGTTGATATCAGTTACGCCTTTCGAGTTCATCGGAAAAAGCGAATGTTTTCTCACACAAACAGGCGTATCTGGCTTTTTACGCCCATACGTGATATATTTTGTATCGACTCCAGCAGATCCGCCATGATGGTGAATATTCATTGACATGCAACTATAAAAGATACAGTTACGGCACTTTGTGAGGTGAAAATAACACTCAAAAGAAGATAGTACCGGCGGCGTAAGTCAATTTTCACTTTTTTGTTAGTTACGCCCATACGTGATAAGGGGGACGATATTCTCAATCAGAATTTTTAGAAAATCTAGATGAATCAACAAAAAGTTTTTGAATTGTTTGTTACTTCAACAAGGACAATTTTTGATACCTCTATATGGAATGATGGAGAAAACTCACCCTTCATTTTTTCTTTGTTTGTGTGCATCAGCAAAAGTTACTTCCCCAGCTTGCCTCATGTAGTCTTTGAGATCCTAATACAGAGAAAAATTGTTACTGTACCGATATACGAAAAAATGTCATAAATAAGTATCTCATTACCTGAAAGGCGTTGAAAATTACAATTCCAAACTTAAAATCCATCTCTTACAAAGAAATCTATGTAACATGTATTATATCTGTTACACTTTGTCTAGGTATAATGAAATATACAAAACTGTTAACAAGGTCCAAATTATTATGAAACGAAATAGGTAGGTACACAGTAATGCTCTAGTCTAGATATTCCTCAATTCCTATATTTCATATTTTGATTCATTGATAGTATGACGTCACACTTGAAAGATTCAAATTTCCCGCTGTTCAAATATTCTATAAGTGTAGCCTGAACTAATAATTTTAATAATGCAAATTAATTTTGAGTCCTAGACAAAGTGTACCAAGAAAAACTGCGCTTCATGCTAGGTCAATTACCTGAGGCATTGTCAATGGGATACCACATAGAACCAATGGACTGACTGGCGCAATAACTGACTGACTTGACTGCTTTTCAAGGGTGTACCACAATGATTGAGCAGATTGAAAGGCTTCGACACACATAGAATTTGATATCCTCAATCAACTCCTAATATGCAATCATCCATCTTGGCGAAGGCTTTCGGACACCGCAAGACAGTTTAACATGATATTCCACCAAAATTCACTTACAGAATAGAATATTCTATACATCTTCTGGTCATCTTGTAAGCGAGCATTAGCAGGAGATGGAAAATCCTGAATACTAGTAAAATATACTACACTGAATATTACGTCATAAATTCACCAATATCTTAAAGAAACAGTAAGCAAAATAAATCGTTTCTCAAGAAAATCATACATTGATTTCTGATAGTTGCCCGAAACTGCTCAGTCAGTTCCTGAAAATTGAAATTCACTCCATCTTTTTCGGAAAATTTCTTCTCAGATTAACCCTCTCGCTTATCAATTTTTTGGCGTTTTATTATTTTTGAAATGAATATTTGGATACAGTGTGGGACAATGGATTGAAAATTATGAATCTCCAATTATGAAATATTTATAGTATCCTATGTGGATCGCAACAAGCGAAATGGAAAAAACAAGCAGAAATTAACAAAAATAATGTTAGAAACGATGAGCGAAAGGGTCAAGGTTACATGGAAATCACAAGTTCCTGAAACTGTGAGCAGTTTTGAACTCAATTTGGTAAATAGTTAGGCGAAAAAATACAAGTATTCAAGTTTCCACAGAAATATCAAATGAAAAACCTGTCAATGTTGCTCAGTCGACTTCTGTGTTTACTGCATATGTAGTATATTACCTGGCTGGACAGTAGGGAATATCCAAACAGCTTCCACATTAAGGATTTTGAATAATTTACGAGTTGCCTCATAGATGCTAAATCCGCAGTACATGGATTTTTTAACGGCCCATGGTAAGGAACAGGTGGAAAAAAGAAGTGGAGATAATTGAACCCCATCTTCGGACATGACCTGGGAATTTGTGGATCCGTCCTACCAGTTGAATTGCTCAATATGTGGTAACACATCGTCGGTCTCTCGAGATACCCCGGATTGCCTCAAAATCTATGGGACAGCATGGTCAAGTGGGGCGAGATACCCCATTTTCTCACTCACTGGCCTTGCTCCCTTCCCCTCTTTCGGATTTGAAATGTTGAATAAAAAATGACAATAATCAAATTAATATCTAAATATGGATGTGTGCAATTTTGTTATAGTCTTTGGGTGACGATATTTCTCGAAAACTTCACTAGTATAATGCCGATAAATAAAACGAAACAACAGTGTTTGACTTTCAAAGTAATACTCAACAGTGACGTTTATGTAAAAAAAAACTTCAGATTCAGCCTTGATTATCGACTTTAACGAGCTAATTTTGTAATAAAAAATTTGAAATCCACTGTGGTCTAACCTGAACTCTTAATCAGAATAATAGTACCGGTGTTTTTTTACTTCAATGCATATTTTTTTCGAGATTATCGCTACTCGGTAATGATAATGTGAAATGTGTTTTTACATCATAATATTCAAATGGTTCTCAGTTCAGCTGGTTATTGAAGTTTTTTCACATAAAAATGAACACCCCTTTAATTTTTACCGAAACTGAAATGAAAAAAGCCTATATATAATTAGTCGATATCTTTCTGATGAAAACATTCCATTTCCTACATCATTTTTTATTAAACAATCAATTTATCTGGTTCTAGCATTCGATGATTTTCTATCACTGTGCAAACAAGTAAAAAAACAATTCGATACTATAAATTTCACCAAATCTTACCGAACATCTAGAATCAAACTAGAAAATCTCACCTGCCAGCTGATACGACTTGATAGGTTTTCAACATAAACACGATATTTTGTTCTTTGAAGCGGTCCATACCTTGAAACAAAATTGTAGAGCATTAACATGAACAATAACTAATAAAAATTAATACAAATATGGATCATTTTTATGACCAAACTCAAATTCAGTTTCTCGAATGACATTATATATAATAAAAATTCACGTTAATGTACAAGGTGCTCCAAATTTGCGGACCAACATGGGAAACTCGGTAACGGTTAGAGATACAGGGTCGGTCAAGAATTCTGCTATTTTAAATATCTCATAAACCAAAAAACCAACTCTTTGCGGCATATTGTTGTTCGTCCTAATTTAACCGACACTGTATCTCTAACCGTTACCGAGTTCGCCATGTTGACCCGCGAATTCGAGACACCCTGTACATCTGAATGATATAGAATAGAATATTTGAAAATACCGAACAGAAGATCATGGAAAATCACAAGAAGGCCGTGAATACTGATTCGACCTCGAACTAACTTGTCTCGATTTTCTCTGGTACTTCTCGACGGGGGAGCACCACCATACCCCCTGTAGCTATCTCCGCCTCTTCCACCTCCGCCTCCTCCACCGCCCCCCCTACCACTTCCCCTCCACTGATCGCTGCCCCTTGGAGTGCCGCGCGCACGTTCCACTGAAATCCTGGGACATTCATGATATTTTTTCATTTAGAGTGGGGCAGTAAGTAAATGAACAATACTAGCAATCATGCTTAGGGGTGGGCAAATTTATCGATAATATCGATAATTTTAAAAGAACAATTCTCAATGAATAGATTCTTTCGATTATATTGATAATTTTGCGAATTAACGGTAATTCCGATGATATCTATAATCAATAATAATAATGTTTTTTTACCAATAAGTACATAAATATGATGAACTTTACAAAAATATAATATATAGTAAACAAACGTGAAACCCATAGAACTCGAGGTTGTGCATGGGAATCTGGTAAGTATATATATAATATCGTGGAAATGGTATGTATTTGGTAGTTAAATATAAATATAATTATTCCTAATATACAAAATATAAGTACCGATAAAATCGATGAATTCTGATTATCGATATTTTCTAATCGTTTACGCCCACCACTGAGGCACTGAATCTTGTATCTATAGTTTTTTCCATTTTCACGTACACAATACAAGAAATTAATATAATTTGTTGGTTTCAACAGCTTGTGAGAAAAATTATCTATTCATCAGTAACATCGATAGTCATACAGTTGAAAAATTATCGAAAATATCGATAATTCCGTTAATATCGATATTATCAATAAATGTTGATTTTCGCCCATCTCTAATCATGAGCGTTCGAATTGGTACGAATGTAGGTAATAAAACAATTTATTTTCAGTTTTGGGCTCAAGAGAATGTTTCTGTGTCAACATCAATTTGTTTCAGAACATTTACCAAACAATCAGATAGAGCCCTTCCGAGTTCAGTTTCAAATGCATTTTTTTGTGAGTTTGACCGAAATCGGTACAAGTAGGTGAAGTTATTTGTCACTCGACCCTATTTTCAACGTCATTTTTCGAATCGACTTCTGGATTTCCTGTTCAGTTACCATAAAAATTTAAATATCCATTTGAATAACAATCACAATAAAGGCGATAGCTTGGTTATGAAACCACTGCCGTTCCAGATTCTATTGAGGAGATATCCGACTGCTCGTTTTTATCTACTGATTTTCGCCCAAGCAGGATTTTAGTATTTTTTTAAAATTCAAGTATAGAAAATTGGGCTAGAAAACATAAAACACCCCCTCATCTATGCCACTGGACAATTTTCACAGAAGTCAGTACTTATTATAAGTCTGTTCTGTTTTCCTAAGGATTTTATATATACCTACTGTGACCTATTAAGTACCTACTTGTACCAAATTTGGTTGAAAAGGCTTTAATAACTTGAACGCAAAAAATAGATTTTTGAAACTGAATTATGAAGGGCTACATTATTTCTCCTATAACCAGAAATTTCAAATGTTGAATGATAGCACTTTGACATTTATTAAAGGTATTATTTGAGGTTCAGCTGTTGAATTGAGAAGCACAGCAATCAATGTTTTTTCCTTATTTGGACACTTGGAATGCTTTATTACAAACTATTTCACAATTTCAAAACAAAAGATTTGCAGGAGAGAAACAAACTTTCATTTACTTCACAACAGACAAATATTTTTCTTAGAATAGAAATCAAAATTATAGATTACAGAAGTGGTTCGAATTTCACTATAAGCTGAAGGTCCTGCACTTCTCACCTCTGGCATGAGTTTTAACTTTTAACTTTAGAGTTTATTTTCAACTATAAAGTAGAAACATTTATTTTATGATTTTTTTACTCACTTTTCCCCCATCAAGTCTCTCCCATTTAACTCATAAATTGCATCTTCAGCATCACGGTAATCATCAAATTCCTGTCGAAATAGCCATGAATTTATGTCATTTATTTGTTTCTCAGTCACTTACCACAAAAGCAAAACCATTTTTCATTGAAACTTCCCTGATTCTGCCATATTTACGAAAAAATTTCTCAAGGTCACGTTCTTTAATTCTGTAGGTCAAGCCACCAACAAATACACGTGTGCTCATCTGAAACAATACTTGAAAAACAGAAAGTATTCTACCAAGACAGGCATAAAGATTACGAATACCTACAGGTAGTTTTAAGCATCAATCAATTCAAGATGACCCTTTATCACTTGACATGTTTCTAATAGTTTTTTGTTGTCCACAGGTAACGTTTTATCTATAGATCTTACTGCTTACGCTACATTTGGCATCCTGTCCTGTAGTAATTTTTAGGTCAAGAGGGGTCTGCAAGAAAGTAGGTACTACATGATCACGTGGTACAACACATGTATTGACGAAAATGAAAACGACCAATCAATGGCCTAGTACTTTCGTAGTACTTTCAACAGTTTCAACCCCCCCCCGGACCAACAAAACAAGTAACCTGGATACCGGATCTAGCGTAAGCAATAATGTCTATGGTTTTATCCATTATTGTTATAAGATTTGGTGATACTTCTGGCAATAAGAGATTTCTAGATGGACATATTGAGCTCAACAGTACCTAATAAGAGGTACATATGAGTTTTCCCTTTTGTGTTGGAATCTTAAAATTAACATACCTCTAAACTATTTAGATATATTTATATAGTTTATTAATTACAAATTTTTGGTAGGAAGCACATAGTCATTCAGGACTCCTGGTGTTATATAGCAGCCATAGAGATTATTATTTAAACACTCAGTCATTTCTTATATAGAGATTATTTCAACCTCTAACACGCTCTAAGATACTGTGAGAACAATTTACTGATAACCTGAATGCCCCAACTTTTGAAATATTCAGAAGTCAGGAAATATGGAAAGTTGATATGAGAGGACTGAGTATAGATTCTTTTAATAGGAAAAGTGTGATTTTTTTGTCGAAAAGTTCAGTATTTGGCAATCATTCCAATAAAAACAATGTTATATGATGGAGCGGCAATATGTCATTCTACCTTCTTACCTTCATTGGTTTTTTTTTCACTGTACAACTTTCAAAGTGATTGTTACAATTTTCAATATGGATAAAAAAAATATGAATGGAGCTGCACGCAAATTTTCACGAATTTCCAACAGACAAACTACGCCTGATTTTCGACTTCTACCATACCTATACTTTGTGCTTGCGCAGTCCGCACCGCACAAGAGTGTTGCCAGTTCGATTTTTATTCAATCTTTAAATACCTTGTCAAAAATTCAGTACTATTCAGTAGATTTCAGTAAATTTATTTTAGTTCAAAATAAAGATGCATGGGTGCTTGTACTCATTAAAACAGAAACAAATAGTAGAAGTAAACAAGAATAAAAATACAATAAAACCACTAGCTACGAGAAGACCAAATCAAAATAACCAAATTCGTCTCGGCGCTTTAGAAGCGTTCGAACTTCGAATTCAGTGGTGCCCGAAAAAAAATTTAGTGTAAATAAAGTTTATGTGATAAACCAAATATCAATAATAATAGGTAATTATAATGATAAATAGATGTCATATATTTCTTTTTCAGTGGATTAGGAAATGTTTCAGTGGATAAATATGCAAATCAATTGATCTACTGAAGATTCAGTGAAACTGGCAACCCTGCAAGGCAAGGTCCGCATCCAAAAAACCTACTGCTTACGCTAGATCCGGCATCCTGTAGTAATTTTTAGGTCAAGAGGGGTCTGCAAGAAAGTAGGTACTATGGTCACGTGAGACAACACATTTGTATAGTAAACAACTGATAACCAATCAATGGCTTGGTACTTTCAACCCCCCCGGACCTACAAAACAAGTAACGTGCAAGTAACCTGGATACCGGATCTAGCGTAAGCAGTAAGATCTATGAAAAACCACAAAACCTGTGACAAAACCACGCACAACAGTCAACACCACGGCTGTGACCACGGCTTGCCACGGCTCTATAAATTCATTCCATAGATCTTACATTGCTTACGCTAGATCCGAGGGGGTCTGCAAGAAAGTAGATACTATGATCACGTGGTACAACACAAAAATAAAAACGACCAATCAATGGCTCAGTACTTTCAACTTTCTACCCCCCCTTGGACCAACAAAAACAAAACAAATAACCTGGATACAAGGTGAAGATGGTGAAACAGCTTCCTATTAAGGCCGATTCAGATTCATGCATTTCCATGCAGGGTTTTTGAAGCACGTGCGATTTACAGGCACATGCATTTCTGACGCTTGTGCCTGAAAAAGGAATGACATTTCACATATGTGCGTTTCCATCGCATTTCTTACTCAAGGTCATATTTTAATTGGTTTTTTCAGTATTGTCAGTTCAAGTAAATCTAATATTTCATCTCATTCATTTTCTCGAGATTAAAATCACAACAGAGAAAGGCGGGAATGTATTACAAAATATTCACAGGCTTTAAGGGATGTTTTGGAAAAAAAGTGGAAAATAAGAACTTGTCCTTATTCCATGCATGCCCACCACGCATTTTACAAGCACGCACACAGGCATATAGATGTGAACGACGACAGGCATGCATTTTTCATGCAGGGTCAAAAATGCAGGGTGGGCACGCATGAATCTGAATCGGCCTTTAACGAGCACTAGAATAAACTGTAGACCTTTGCCTACTTGATTTCATACCGTAGTAATATTTCCTGAAATTAACAGAGATGGCGACATACCTTGTGTCGGTAAAACAGAAACTGTGCTTCTGTCATCTTTTTATCAGTTTCATCTGTTCTAGATGAAAAATGACTGAGAAGAGTCAAAATATCAATATTCATTCAAGATTTATGGAAAATATATTGTTTGATGCCGTTTCAAGTCACGTCTGTCAGATGCGAACCACAGAAATACGTAAGCAACAGAAATCTTCTTCGATAATCGATCTTACTGTTAGAAACGATTAGAAGTCATTCAGAATCAAATATTCATACTTTCGTGTTGACACCTGCAGTAACCTTAAAATTTGGTTGAAATCGCGGCTTCACTTAGCGAGATTTTTACCCACGCCATGTCAGCATGTCACGTTATACACGTTTTATCGAAGTAGGCGAAATCAAGAGATTTGGGACCATTCACCCAAGGATGGTAAATAAACTAGAGAAGGATGGTTCATTGCCATAAGACGCAATGTTGGCACATCGAACGACGCGATCGTGACGTCACTGGCGGCCCTCAAGCTTTGTTTACGTTTATATTTCGATAATTTCGATATTCATACCAAAGATTAGTGGTTAGACCTAACCTAACCTAACCTTACTGTACTCTGTGTTCATACTGTGGATTGTGGCTGTACAAATTGTTTTTTTTAAACAGAGTTCTTCAATAATCGTAGGTATAATCAAATTACTCAGTAAGAAGATTTAGTAGTGTGAATAAATATTAATAAATTATTACATCACCTCCATTGAAAAGTGTGTAGTGTTTATGACATCATTTCAATTTCATATACCATCTGATAACCAGTATGCCAGGTAGCAGATTTGCTATTTTTGGACAAAACCCAAGAGGATTCCAGTATTATTTACCACACATTTCCAAAAGGCACTGATTTTGTTTGAGATACTTTTTTGAAAAGGTGGATGAGTTGTGAACATGCAGATGTTGTGAATCCTGATACAAGTCACATACATCAGAGCTGTGATTTGTTCAACCAAATTTAAAAGAAAGAGATCTACAAAATGTGTTATGAAAAAGGAGTACCTAGTCTCATTATTTTATGATGTTCCATGTAATCAGATCCAGGAATGTTGTATACTTTGAGCTATAATGAGGATATAAAAACCTGCAAATAAAGAAACAACCTGGATTGCATCTATAGTAGAGTCCAATGTATAAATGAAGAGAATAGTCAGCTTATAAGAAAATCGAAATTGATGTCAATATATTTATATACCTATTATTTATAATGTAAGGTACCCATAATTCAAATTAAAGAATGTATTTTATATTCACCATTCATTGATAATTGTTAAACTTGATAAAATAGGTAGGTATATCAATTTCAATTCAAAATATATGAACTTTAAATAACCTGCTGTGCATTGAATAATATATATGCACACAAAAATTACATGCATCATTCATCAGTACTTATGAATTCTTCATTTGTAAACGTTAAATTATCTCATGTATTATTTTCTGGGTGGACATTCAGGAATTTTTGTGAATCAAGGAGTTTTTGTTCACAAAAATTACTAATATTTGAAGCCATATGATACCAATAACCATCAATAATCAATATGTATCGATTATAAAAAGGTACATCACAGTAAAATTACTTTTAATGCCCATTTAGTGATATTCAGCATTAATAATTTTGAATTCAGGGCCGTTGACTACGTCATCGCGCGCCTTCGGAAGCCACGCCTTTTGGCCGAAAAAATCGCTTGAATGAACTATCCTCTAGTTTACCATCCTTGCCATTCACCAGTCTATCTATCCTTGTTTGAGTTCAGTGATCTATCCACTTCTGATTAGAGTATTTCGGTAAAGGTGGGGGGCAATACTCTGTCACTTGTCAGTGTCAGACCAAAGAATAGAGTTACTACCCCTTCTCTTTGGTCAGACCGGCCATCATAGAAAACACTCCGGGCCCCCTGCTTGCCCCTGCAATACCAGCATGCACGGGCCCCCGACCATACCTACCTGGGCCCTACCCAGACTCTTCCTGCCCATAAATGAGATCGAATTAAACCCTCCAACTTCTGAATTATATGTAAATAAATATTGTCATTCGGAAAATATCACAGTTCTTGAATATGTATAAGGATACTTGAGACAGGATCAGGAAGTATTTGAATTCTTCTTGAAAGTTTCGAGTTTATATACAGAGGCATCATATATTCTACCTAATATTGATAAAATACATAAAATATACTTGATAGTGATACCTTCTGAAGCCTACCACAACTCACATTTTATATTCAAAACTTATTGTCCGTCATCGGAAAGGTAGAATAAATTTCTAATTTTAGGCGACGATTGTGTATATAGTTTCAGACTGAAACTTGGAACAATCATATTACCGCCGCGAAAATGATGAAATTATTCAAAATTATCAATAATTGAATTTTCGGATCATCATATAATTATCGTATCGTATCTATATATGAACATCATCAGAAGGCTTGATAAAGAAACATTTTTTTCAGATGGAGCAATGGTAGATATATATAAATTATTATCCTTAACTTTGCGAGTTATCATTTCTATTGTGTCTTAAAATCTGGAATCATGGAAGGTAACAAAGAATACTATTTGCGCGTGATCCACGCATGCTCATGCTCATATTCCGCCCTGATGAATAGAATCTTTGACTAAACATCAGGATCACTATTTTCAGTGTTTTTATATATAAAAAGAAACCGAAAAACTACAAGAAACCTGTATAATTCTTATTTCTTACAAATGTGATGTAAAAAATTACACAAAAAGTGATATCCAACAATCATATAATTTCAACTTTGAGTAGCGAGAAGGGACATAATTGAATGCTAAGGTCACTTTCTCACTAACTGATGTTTGGATAAAAATACACTATATGGAAATATAACAATGATATTAATTATAATTCATTTACTTTATTTTTATTACATTTTGGTAAAAATTCAATACATCCAGATTGTGAATTATTTTCCTAATAAAACTGCAAGACTCAATTTATCCTGTACCTAAACTTATTCAGAAATAATTTCATCTTTGTCAAAAATTATTCAAGGATTTGATTTACATAAAATTAGTCATAAAAATATGAAAAAAAAATGCTGTAGAAGTGTCTAAAATATAATTTTATGTATGTATATTGGCCAAGATATTATTTTGATATCCCAAAATGGTTTTCACAAATCAAGTATGTTCAGAGTTCTTATATATTCTTGTACCATCATTGTCCTGAAACAATATAACATGTATTAAGAAATTACTTACAGTTCTCAGCTGTCCTAGAATAATTAGAGGATTTGTATGAACTTCCTGAAGAACTGCTTGAATGACGATGTGAACTAGATTTATTACTGGAACTGCTCATTGCTGATGAAGAATTACTACTTGCTAATCTCAGTTTCTTGCTCACTTCCTGAAGTTACACATCAGATTATTACTTGATTCACAAACTTCATCAATACATACTTTACAATTGAAACAAGCCCAATTCTCAAAAACATCTTCTGTAACCATTGGTTTATGGCATTCTTGGTGATATAAGGAATGACAGTCAGTACATTCTATAAGTCTATTTCTTACACCAACATCCATTCCACTAGAAGTTAAACATCATGAATAATTGAAATAAGCTTTTCTCATTGCATGCCCCTTACTTGCAAATAACACACATCAGATCTTCTTTCAGCAGATCAAGCTCTAGTTCATTATCAGAATTAGATCCCTTGCTTTCTTCGAAATTAGTAATTGTTGTGTACTTTTCTTCTCTTGGTTTCAAACAAGATTGTACCAAGTCTGTATAATCTTTGACTATTCCATACTTGTTTTTTATAGCTTCCTCCAAAACATATTGCAGAGGAACAGGATCTCCTCTTCGAAGTGTTGAGCTTCCATGCAGATAGCCTACACATTTTACAAAATGAGAGTCTATTTCATTCAAAGGAGTCATTATCAAAGAGTATAGGTTCTACAAGAGGGTAGGTGGCAAGGATATTAAACTGTAAAGGATTGCTCAATCCCTATGCTGGCAATGTAAACACGTTGAATGACGTCACTGATTCGACCTTGTTGTTCATTGGTCGAGAGGACGACCATCGGAAGTTATTATGTCGCCATTGAAACTTTTTGCGAAATTTCAAAATTGGAATGAATTTAGTAAATTTAAAATAAAATGGTACTTTATATAAGTGAATGAAGTAAGTACATGCAATACAGAATGCTGAATATATAAAATCTTACTTTTATAGGTGAATTAGTTGTTTTGTGTGCTGTAACTGAGGGCATGAGCACAGGCCTGAGGGTGTAGATGATTTAAGAAAACCCAAAACAACAAATAATTTCCATGTGTTTTTCCAAAATCCACAACAATTAGAAGTGGAAGACTTCCTTTGTGTAATCCAAGTGATTCCAGTAGATTTGTTCTATTTTATGTGATCAAGATTATGAGCAGGAATAACATGACAGGACCTACTATAAATGAACCCTGAAGGTATATTATTATAATACATGCTCTTGAGGAGTAATATTTTGTTATTGTTGTCTTTGTATTGTAGATTCACTAGTGAAGAGATGATTGGAACACAAATGTTCCACTGAGTAAGGTGTGACAGAAAATATTGAGAACATCATCCATATCCCAAAATGTCTCTGAACATGTTGCTCCATTTCAGAAAATGCATATTCTTTTCTGATCCTGAAATTATCACATCTTCATCCCATCATAATAAGTGATGACTGAACTCACTAAATTGAAGAAAGCGATTCAATAAAAATAAGGAATTGTGAAAAATATCAAACAATCAACTCAGGTAGATATAATACAAAAATCAAAATTGTTGGTGTATTTTATACTGTGGAAATCATATATTTTATAAAATCAAAATGTTTTATTTGTTCCATATACCTACCTACTGTTCATATTATGATTTTATGATAGGTATATCTCAGTGCCCTGAACTTGAATAAACATCATCCTTTGATCTAAATTTGTAGATCACTGTTTCTGGATGCACTCAGAAATAATATAGGTGAAAGATAACATAATTTGTTGGTTGAAAATGGTATAGTATGTAAGTATACTGTGTGATTGATTAAACAATATTGTATATCATGAAATAAAAACTGCTACTGATTGCAAAATGATATGCCTACCTCAATAGGGAATGATTTATTATTGATCTATACAGTTCATAATGGATAATAAATAATACATGTATACTTGAAATGTAAAATGTACATGCACTACAAACTTCCGAGGACATTTTCAATTTCATAATTGCTTCCATATATCTACTTGCACTGGACAATATCCAGAAATATATTCTATATTCTGTCTATGTAATCTTTGATAGTACCCTAAAAAAACCAATGGATATTATTGATAATAAACCCTCATTTCACCACTATTTTCAGAGCTTACCTGGTATGAAATATATGAATCTAGCAGATTTTCAATTGAATTTTGATTCTAGGCAGCAACATGCATTTTAATACCTTTGGTTCCAAAATTCACTGTGTAAATGATTTCTGTGACTAGGTGCTGTAGAATATAATTCACTTCAATAATTATTCGGCCACAAACCAAAAAGGTAAACCAGTGCCACAATAACAGAGTCTTCAAAGAATGAAAAAACATGTTTTCATCCAATTCCTATTCCTAAAATTTTGCGAATGGAACTAATAATGGCTATAAATTGATTGTCCAGATATTTCATGTTCTCATACTGACTTAAAAACTCATCAATTATTATTCTTTCGTGTATTTAAAAAATAACCTCCTGTGGAATAACAAAAATAAAGTGAGAAACTGAAACTAAAATCAATGACAAAGATGGAGAGTCAACAGCCAATGAAATTACGAGCGGAGTCAGTGACGTCATACATCCGGAAGAAAAACTTGGTCGATCGAGCAATCCTTTACAGTTTAATATCCTTGGGTAGGTGGTCTGTGTTCTACAACAAGTATGATTTGTCTACTCTGTGACAAGACTAACAAGAGAGTCGACTCAGCGTATATGAATAATGATGGAAATAAGACCTGGTGGCGCTACTCTTCAATTGTTTTAGCAGACAAATCCTTGATTTGGAACAGTTCATTACGTGGGGTTCTTATGTACAACACTAGATGGCGATACTGTCGATAGGTATTTGAAGAATTTTCTTTCAATCATGTTCGATACATATTCGCATCAAACTCATTGGAAAATGGTTCCATGAAATTGTTAGAAACGATTAGAAGTCATTCAGAATCAAATATTCATACTTTCGTGTTGACACCTGCAGTAACCTGTAAATTTGGTTGAAATCGCGGCTTCACTTAGCGAGATTCACCCACGCCATGTCACGTTATACACGTTTTATCGAAGTAGGCGAAATCAAGAGATTTGGGACCAGTCACATGATAGGAAGTGATTTCACCAGTCTATCTATCCACCTCTATATGAATGAAATAGTAAAATAGTATCGATTGACCTTGAAGAGGGAAAAATAACCATTGTGAATGAAATGGTTATGTGAGTTATGTGATTTGATTGGTCGTTGGGTCATCTGACTCTGTCTATGTCAAATTTCACAAAATGACATATTTCTTGAAGTTTGGCTTACATGATGCCGTTTGTCTGCTGTTAACCAGGCGTCGCCTCTTCGAATTTTGATTGGACTTTAGATAGCTTTCTGTCGCCCGAATTAATTCCTAGCCAATCACAAAAAACTTCTCTAAAATCATGAATTGAGCTTTTTACAATATTTTTTCAGAAATAATTAACTTATTTGGCAATTTCACTTTATTATATAATAATTACAGTGTGTTAAATTGACCAGCAGGAATCGTCTTTCATCACTTGTGAATTTATAATTGAGGAAATTTTGCAGATACTTATATCCAACGTCACAGAAAATTGATTTCATAACAGCACACTTCAAGGATTTTCAGTGGATCTTAACAATTCTTCTAAGATTTTTTTGGTGAAATCAATAAAGATCAATTACATGATAAACCTTCTCCAAGTTCAAGTATAAAGCAATCATCTAATTTGAGAATTTTATTTCACCAATGCATCATAAGAAATGTACCTACAAGAAGGAATTACTACTCTAAGATGTTCTAGTGACCAGTGACCTGCCCAATCTTTTTTTCCTTATACTATACACTTTGATATTATCAATGCCCTTTCAGAATATTCAATAAAAACTTCTCTTGATTTTCTGTTCCTCTAGATTTTTGTACTGATTTTCAGATCCACTACTGCTTCAGTTTGACCAGTGACCAGCATTGCTATAGCTAAAAATATGCAATGTAATATGTAAAGAAATTATTGAATAATATAAAAATAAGATGATTCTGTAACTATATAAATTTACCTGCAACCACTGTAGAACTGAAGTGATATTTGTATAGGTACTTCATCTATAGCTTTCGAACTTTCTTTGTGACCATCAAATTCCACTGCTTCAATCAAAATATTCCTCAATGCAGAGATAAGTTAGTGGGTAATTTATATTTGGTGTCGAATAAATAAAAAACGGCAACCTCGACTGCTCTTATTCAACACAAAAGTCTCTGTTTATCAAAGCGATATTTTGAGGTTAGGTCAAATATATAATAACAGCAACACAAGTAAAGATTTCACCACAAATGGTACAGCCCAAAATATATCCAGTAATCGTTTCCTCATGTTATAAATTCACTTTTTCCCTTAAAAAACCTCAGATGAAAATATAGCAAATTCCTTCAATCAGTTGTCAAATATATATTCGTAGTAAATTTTCAAGGTCATTTGGTAACATTCCCGCCTTTCTCTGATCTACGTACTGACACAGTTTAATGCTCTAAAGAACAGACGTACTGACTACTGACAGAACTTTAACTTTGACTTGCTTTGGCTTGGCCTTTGACTTTTGACTCTTGCTTTGCTTGACCCATGCTTGACCCGTCCCCAAGGTTAGTCCGGCCAGCAGAGCAGCTAAAATAAATTTCCGAACACGCCCGAACGATCAGTGGCGTTCTTCTAAAATATTTCGGGCAATGCAAGTTTGAATGCATTGAACAAATGAAGCGGTGAATAATGATTATACTAATAATACGAACTTTTTTTATGATACATTTATAAAAAAAAATGATTTCTTCTCACAACTCATACAAATATTAGAATTACGAGGGTTATTGCTCTGCAACTGAAAGTTGGAGTTTTAAAACACTTTCATCACCCTATGGATTGGTTTTTAATTTCATATACCTATATATAGGAGGGTATATTGGTGTATCACAATTTTGAACAAGAATTAATATTTATTACCTAGGAAACATCAGTATCAAGACATAAAATCACTTTATTTTCTCATTTCAGATGCTTTTTCCCTTAGCAATAAAAAACAATATAACGGGAGTTGGCTCAGCACTTCGTCGAGATTAAACATGATAGGAACCCTTATTTGGGCTTTGATTGACCCAAAAAACAATGTTTTCTAGAAATAATCACTACCCCACCCTGCTGTTTTTTTTTTGCGATATCAGCTCTTACAAATGAAAATTGATTTCGGGAGTCGGCCCAAGGGACTGTCAAGATGAACCAAAGTCGACACCCTTTAATTTGACTCAAAGAACAATATTTTTTAGAAATAATCACAACCGAACGCAGGTATTTTTTTATCGACCAACACACGCCCGCCTTTACAATTAAGAATTAATTACGTGGGTCGGCTCAAGACTGTCAAGACGAAACATTAGAAACCCTTTAGTCTGACCCCAAAACAAATGTTTTCTAGAAATAATTACTACCTCACCCTGCTAAGTATTATTCTCACGACGTTCTACGTGGTTCTACCAAGTTGAAAAAATGCGGGGGTTGGCTGACTAAAAATAAAATGCATTTTGTGACCCTTTTAAAAGAAGGAGTTGCGCGCCACGGGCCAATCGGGTATGTTTGTTCAGAAATCCAAGCAGCCAGCTCTAGCAGCGCTTTTCACATAGGTTATTGTGAATGGAATGTGAAGTTAAAAGCAAAAGATTTGTCATGTAAACAATAAGAAAATGTCTATTTTTGTCTTATTTCCTCATGATGAGTTGGCCAAATAATTATTTCAAGACTTCTTTCCTTTGAGATGAAGTAAGTTGAAATTAGTTTTAGACTGATATGCTTTTGTAATGCCTTCATATGTATTTTCAGAATTTAATATTGTTAATATAATATTTCTTTTAAATCCTATGGAATGCCACAGGAGGAATGAAGTTTTAAATACTAATGGTATGCATTTTTTTCCAAGGTAACAACTGTCATTTGTTGTTTATAGGATGATATGAGCATTTTAAATATGGTCTTAAATATGAACACTCATGTTCTTAGGATTCTTTAGAGATTGAATTAAAATTTTCTTCAATAAATAAACAGCTCCATGATATCTACTATTATCTACTAGTCATGAGATATGGTGAAATAGGGTTGAATATTAATTTTTTAGCATGGGTTCTAAGGACTTCGTGATGTGGAAATTCATGTTGATGGTTGTGACATTTGCTGTAACATCAGTACAGTCTAGAAATGATCCCAAAAACGATCCTAGAAATAATAATGATTTGGCTTTATGGATAGATGAGAAACAAGTTAAAATGTTTAGTGGTTGGTATAGTTGCTGATAATTTCAATGGAATACCCATATAATTTGTTTTGTTACAGGAATGTCAATGGAAATATATGCTATAGTGAATGGAAATGTATTGCCATATATTCTTGACCCAAACTTTGAAAAATATCTACCTGTTATTCCTTCTGAAGTAGGCTATGTGAACTTCACTTGGAAAGCAGGAATTAAAAAATATTACTATCATTTTGATAGGTTACAATCATATGATGAAGGTATTTTAGAAGCACCTGTAATTTCTATTAAAACTAAAGGACGTGTACCACGTAGACCAAAGGAATTCAGCATTTTTCTGAACTGTCTTGGCAACAGTTCTGGTATAGCTAAATTTGGTATAGGATTACTAATAGAGACCAGAAAAGGAAAACCACTGAATGGAACACCTTTGAGGTTGAAACTCAAAAAAGAATGTGCTCAAAGAAGTAATATCAAATTATTTATTTAATTTTGATTTGTCATCATTCTTAATTTTATTCAAGGTCCTGATCCTGAGTGTGACAAAAAGTGTGCAAATAAAGGATGGTGTAATCATGAAAAAATATGCCAGTGCCCAGAGGGTTATATGGGACAATATTGTAGAACAGCTTTGTGCTACCCACAATGCATGAATGGGGGCAACTGCACATCTCCTGGTATATGTAGTTGTCCCACTGGTTTCCAAGGGCTGCATTGTGAAGGAGGTACACACATAACAGAGAGTTCTGCATTGATTTTAATGTTGCAACAGTTTATTTGTTATAGGAATATGTAGTGAAAAATGCTTAAATGGAGGCAAATGTGTACAAAAAGATACTTGTGAATGTTCCAAAGGCTTCTATGGTCCACATTGTGAATTTTGTGAGTATTTCCAGAGGCTGTTAAGTTACCACTTATCTGATTATTTTTCATTCATTTCATTCCAATCTACAAATTTCTGGAACCAGAATAATCCATGATTTCCAGAAGCTGATAGAGATACCATAGATATATTTTGCTATCACTTCTTCCATAATTTTCAAAATTTCGGAAATCTGATGATCTGATTCATTCATTTTATTGAAATTTAATGGTGTTTAACCAATATTATTACCGGGTGGCCACGAGAACCGGGCCGCCCCTGTAACTTTTGTGTCGTTTGAGCTAAAATTTTGAAATCTGGAAGGTTGCCCTGGTAGCTCAATGATAGAGTGTGAGTGTTAACGTACCGCTATCCGCTAACCAGGTTCGAATCCTGGCTACGGCGAAAATTATTTCAAGGCCCCAAGAAGTGTCTAGTAGAGTAGAAATAGAAGAGTCCACGCGGTTCACCTCTGGACGGGGGTTAACATTCAAATACCTTTCAATTCAAGTAAGGCCAAAGTCCCTGTGGATACATGCATTGAACCCCGTGACAACCGTTTTTCTCTGTGCACCTCGAAGGTGACGGGACATTTTTCGAAATATGTGTATATACGTGGTGATTCATTGAGAATGGACCATCTCTGGAATATTCATAGTAATCACCAAAAAATATGAAGATTTATAGCCCAATATGTCATGTAAAAATGTTTCCCATTCTTGATGAATCACCCTATATTCCAGTTTCTACTAAGGTATAACTTTCGGTACCTTTCACCGGTCAGTCCCTAAACAAACCAGACTCCTTCATATTCAATGAATAATATGAATTGAAATTGAATCACACCAAACGAAATGTTATTTAATGACAAAACTTTATTAGTATCTCTTATTTTCAGCAAGATGTATTATTCCTTGCATGAATGGTGGAAAATGTAAAGCAGTCAATAAATGCAGATGTCCTAGGGGTTTCAGAGGAGATCATTGTGAAATAGGAAAGGCGAAAACGCACCGTAGTAACTGTCAGTTAGCTTGCAAACATGGAACTTGCGTTGATGATAGTTGTGTTTGTGATCCAGGGTGGTATGGGAGACTGTGTCATCACAGTAAGTCTTATGTTTGAAAGATTGACTGCTTCTTATGATTAACAATTGTTGTTTTTAGTGATTATGTAGAGGAAATCTGTGCACGAAAGTACCTATATAATTATTTGTACTATTCTTCAGTAATTTTTTTATTATACTGTTTTCGAATATTGTGGGATTGTATTTGATATAATTGGTGATAAATAGGTACTTAGTTGTTTTTAATTTTTCAGATATTTATATTAGACAAATTATTTGCTGCAGTTGAAGTCCAAAGTGTTTTAACGTTAGTATTTTTGTGCCAAAATATTTTGTATAAATTTATATTATATTTATATTATTTTGATATGTTCAATGAACTTTTTGGTGATATTGAAATCTGCACATAGGTATTTTTATAAATCTACTTTGAAATATTAAACATGCTAAAATACAATGATGTTATTTATTGTTACAGTATTTCACATGGAAGTGCGAATAATGTAATATACGTATAGATATGTAAACATATTTTATGGATTTTACCTATTTTGGAGAAATATACATGCTAGATCCAACTAGATATATGTTTCGGCTATGTCGCCAATTTGTTATCAGACTTGTGAGAACGATTTCAGTTTTCGGCATAGATTAACCATCATCTAACCTGTGCTTTCGATAAAGATTTATCGGCTCGAAATTGTATGGAAGTGATATTTCGGGGTACCTAATAAGGAAAACTGTACAGGATATAACTAAGTTCAGTCAGGTTCTCAACCGAATTCACAGATAACAATGCAAAAGAAAAAATATTTCGTTTCAGATGGTTCAGGAAGCTATTTTCTTGGTGGTTTGAGGAAGATGATCTGCATAAATGATACAGAATTGTAAATACAAAGTCATTGTTTTTTAAATACAATGTGCGAGCGAAAACTTCTGCCACCATTTTAAAAATGATAAAATCGAAATGATTATAAAAATGATTCGAAAATATATTTCAGGCGGTGGGGGATACACCATTGTGAAAATACTTAGCGACACCCAACCATAACATTTTTGAAAAAACCTTCGAATGACAATTTAATTGACGTGATCGATCAATGGTTTTCCGGGGATATTTTGTTGATTCTATACCTATAAGTGGTGGGATCCTGTTATAATTATGTCGTGCAAGGTTAATTGTATGGCGAACAACTTCGCCAGAAGGAAAACGGCTCGAGATGTTGGTTTTAAACTTTTTCGGGATAAATAAGAAGAAAATTCCGAAATGAATCCGCCATCCTGATTTGTTTCAATGGCAACATGGGTCATGTGATAGTTTTCTAAGATCAAAATACCTGCCTTTCTATTCCTACAAGTTTTCGAATTCATATCCTTTTTCCTTCTGACGACATTGTTCCATAAATGAAACCAACACTGTAGTAATGCTAATTTTTTTGGATAATACATGCCAATAACCAATGTACTTACTCTAAATACTTTTACTATAGATTCCTTAAGTTATGCCGTTTTGATCACCCTGTATAACCTGTTCAGATAGATCAGTTCAACTAATAGGTAAATGAAAAATCAACACTTAATAATTTAAAACTGGTTTATCTCATCTGGATTCATAGGTATACCTACCAAGGAGTAATAATGCATAGGTATGCTAATACTCGAGAAAAAATAAACAGTCACAATATTCATAATAACGATAAAATAAAATGACCAAACATGAATGATAAGATAATATGTCCAGACTCCAGATTGATGAACGATAAACACCTTTCAAATGTGGAGCTGTATATTTATAGACAAGGACGCTATACCGCTCGCGCATGCTCTTGTAACATCTAATGCGTTTACCGACGAAGGTGGGCCTTTACGAGTAAATCGGGTATACAATAATTGCCTGCAGTGAAAATACTGGTTGGAGAACGTGAAAATTGGTTATGTCTTAAAACACGTGTAATAACTACCCTCTTGTTAGAAAATGATACCCAGATTATACATAGTTTCTGTTATATTTAGTGTTTTATTGTGTTTGTGCGCCAGTGCTTCGGATGGGACATCTGAACCAAATTTCAAACAGGGTATGTTTCATTTTATTACCACTCGTAATGATTTCTCCGAGCACTGAAATAATGAAAAACCACCCTGGTGTATGAAACTATCATTGTTTATTTCAATAATTTAACGCAAATTTACAGCAGTAATAATAAAACTTGTCAGGTATCAAATCTACCTATTTGTTTACGTCCAATAGTATTTGATATTACTACTGTCTTCTACCTACGTCAAATCAGGTGATGTGCCTATACCTATACTCATACGTGTATATTTGGCAATATATTTAGACAGTTATTTTTATCTGCTTATGTTTACGTTTAGAGGTATTGCGATTATTGCGAAAAATTATAACCCATCAGGGATTCGTCATACCAATGTGTGATGAAGTAAGTAGTAAGATATTAGGTATGATATAATATGAGGTATTATATAAAAAAATAAAACTTAAATTATGAAGAATGGTTTGTCCCACATAAATAAGTCATGAATAACTTATCTAATCTGATTCTATACTCGATTCTATATATTTCGTGGAATCTACTAGTTCAATTAGAAAAAAAATCTAAACTTGATAACATCCAAATTCTGAGAGGTGGAAAATAAAGCGGTAAATAATATACCGATAAGGATGTCTATCTTGGGGATCTCGAAATTTTAAGATGATGGTTTCTCCGAAACGAAACGTCGTACGGAAAATCTATCACAGCTTGTCTTGTAGAGATTAAAAAGTGACAACGAGAAAGTGTCTTTTGTTTTCCTCGAGGTTTTCCTATATCTCTTTAAATAACGTAAGAAAAAAACCCGGCTAATTTCGGTTTTTTAGACGTATCTCCGGAACTATTCGGAATTTCAAAACTTTCTAAATGGCATATTGTTATAGGGTTGAAAATGCGCAACTTTTCTTCGTATCCATAATTGTTTACAAGATCCCCATAATACACATCCTTATCTTGGACTCAGTGAATACTATCACAATATGTATACCTATAGTGAATTAAGAAATCGTGGAAAATGAGAAAAATTTTATTAGAAATACTCGTCGAAAGTGAATTGAGCGAATTAAGAAATCGAGGAAAATAAGAAAATTATTTTTAAAAACACTAAATCTCGCGTTCTGAGGCACGCGTCGAAAGAATTAAATTTGAATTTTTATCAAAAACCATTTTAACTGGTCTCATTCGATATTCTGAAAAAAAAAGAGGGTACCTACCTATTATCCGAAAAAATTTCTATTGTAGAATTTAAGAGTGTTATAGTAGTGTTTTGATCTTGGTATGTAGGAATATATGCTCTGCATGACTTGATAATAACTAAGCCGCGCCCTTTTATTTATTTTATCATTTTAAATATTATTCAAATAAATAATACGTAGGGTGCATTGGTTAGAACTAGGTATAGATGAGATAATTATTTTTTGAATTCTGCATTGAATACATGCGCAGATGTACCTAAAAGTATGTCATTTATCAAATTTTCCCGCTCTCTAAACATGATCATCATTTTTATCTAAATTTGAACACTATTGAAGATTTGGAAAGTTCTGATTTGTTTTCATATACCTACCTATACCTAATCGAACATAATAATTCAATAAAAAAAATTTTAAAAATTTGTATGGTGTCAAATTATGGGTCAATATTTTTGGCCAACTAGGTATAAATCGTTTCGTTGTTTGTCCGACAACGAAGGTTATCATGCTAATCCAGGAGGTATCCAATTTCATTTTGGATGAAACCAACAATCAATTAAAATATGTTTGCATAAGGAAGGGTTCATAGTGAATATCGCGAAATATTGAATGTGAACAAAATCACCAGACTGATACGCTTATTTGATTCTTGTTCCTGCATTGTTTACTCATTACTGTTTCATCCGGTTTCATCATAGCCTTTAAACCTATATATACCTAGTAGTTGCTACCTACTTGATCCCTCACCCTGATTAGTTCCTATTATCTATGAATGAATAATCAGGATAGTATAATGTTGCTTATCAAAAAATTTGAGCTTTGTCATCCATAGTTGTTTTTTTTATGCTCTATCATCCTATCAACTGATGTATTCTTGGAAGTCGTTTATAGATCTAGGAAAGAGAATAAATCGAGCAATAACATACCATACCTAGGTATGTTTGGATCGATCATTCTCTATAATAATTATGATAGTAGGTACCTATAGTAACCTAGTCATTGATCACTGATGTTAATTCCTCGCTTGATTTCTAGCCTTCCAAAACTTCAATCACTATGTGAATAATAATGTAGTAAAAATAATAATAATAGGAAATACAACGCTATGAAAAATGCTCAAAGTGTACACTTGGTACTAATTATGAGTTGGTTCAGAATCCTTTACTTATTGAATTTAAATTGCGTTGATAATAACATGCCGATGAGAACTCGATGGCATATACAGGGTGTTTCAAAATTTAAAAATCACTACAAAAATATTGAGGGTGTATTTCTGATGTTAAAATACCTCGTAAAATACTACTTTCTTATATCCCCATAATTCTCAATAAACATGGTGAGGAAAGCAAAATTACGATGGTGAACTCCAACTTGTAATTTTAAGATTAAAAAATCAATTTTACTCAACTATCTAATTAGCAGGTATAGCTTGATGTCGTCTGGCCTGGCAACTGCGCAAATCTTTTATTTATTGTTCACCTGTTTGTTATGCGTAATAATTTACCACGGACAAAAATCAATATTTTGTAAAAAACAAAAACGAGCTGATTTTTTCGAGGATTTTCCCCAATATATAGGTATCAAATTTGCGAGTAGGATCACCTCTCGATTCGATAATAATTCAAGGACACTGTATAAAGGAATAAATACAGGAAGTTCAAATCTCATATTTCGGTAGTACACTGAATGCAAGCATTCATGATGTATCCTGATTATAACTACTGTATAGACGATGAATTGTTCGCAGGTCGCAGGTCAGGTCATCAATTTAATGCTATAACTAGTCATGGGAATTGTACTCGGAATTGTAGGTAATTCGTTTCGATTGTTGATTGATCTTGATACAACGTATCGACTAGATAGAATTTGTGAATGTTTACACTCATATCTATATTCTACTACATTCATACAGTGCAGACGTAAATATAGTTCCTTCGAGGTTCCTCCTTAATAAGTATTATATTTTGAACGGTTCAATTTTTTCCAACCAAATTTGCCACACTTCATTGTACTATGTTAATCTTGTATTTGCCACACTCCAATAGGTATCTGATGGGAGTAGTGATTGACAGGCATTCGAGATTTTTTATGTTGATCAGCAACAAAAATATTACGTAGGTACCTATACGCATACGCTAAGTATTCTCCATAAATTCAAGTATCTGCGAAATATTTTAGACACACAACAATTGGATGTTGAGAATAAAATTATAAAAATTGTTTTCTGAAAATCAGTGAGGTTTTCTCCAAATGCAGTATTCAAAGAGTCGAACATGCTAGATCTCATCAGACAACTATTTTTTTTCAAAAAACACTGAACAGAAACCTAAAAATTTAATGTTCATAAATCACACGTAAGGATAAGGCTAATGCTGAGTCTCCATACTGACATTACTGACAGTACAACGCCGTCGTCACGACTGCATGACCACTAATCTCTGATTTTGCTGCTGTTAGGTTAGGTGTGAGGTTACCAAATGTTATAAACAGCGTTGAAACGTCGCGCAGTTGCTGTTCAAAGTTGAAATTCAGTTAACTTTCGCGCTTTATAATTTGACGTCGTGCCTGTGATTGTGATTGGTCAAATCGCAGTGCAGTCGCGCAGTTCGCAGTCGTGGCGTTGGTATGGACTATGGACAAAGAATATCTACGCTTACACGAACCTATGGAGACTTACCATAATGCCTCTGCCGTACAAACACTCTCCACCTCGTTCTCCACAAACAAAAGACCATCAATCATACCTCCCCATTTAATTTTTTCCCAAAAATGACCTCACGCTTTTGCGGATGACGTCATAACAGAGGTGAGGTAAGTATCGTAAAAAGTAGTGATTATGGTCCCATAGAGATATTGATATATTGATCTGTTCAAATGATAATATAGGAGGGGGGAGACACATTTACTTCCGCAAGGTATAGTAATGTATAATGAGAATTGAGACATGAGTTTATCGAATACTATACATATATGTGAATTCGGTTTATTATTGATTTGTTGACTATGCGATGAGGCATACTGAAATTGCTCCAAATGATTGCATCTCGGCAATTTTATGTTCACCAAAACCTCATCCAAACGTGACGTACCATCTGTGAGTGTTTTCTATGCCATCTGTCTATTGTACACTCCAATATAAATTCCAAACTACTAGCAAAGTTTCATTTTCGGTAATTGTGCACTTATCATGCAATGAATATTTTGATGAAAATTTTTGTTGGTACTTACGTATTTTGACCTGAAAAACACGATTATCATAATATTATCGAGAACATATCTCTAGTATTCGAGATAATCGACGACAAAGTTCGAAATTCCACCTTCTTTGTATGGCAAGTTTTGGGCAAGTATTGTATCTTCTTATATCCCAGGAAATATTACATGCATTTACCATGGTTGATTATGACTTTCGTCTAAGAAAAACACCACGAATATGAAATTTTTTCTGTAATTTTCCTATTATTTCACCAACTAGGGTACTTAAACAACGGCCATTTTGAAAAACATTGTGCGAGTCTTGAGCGAATAAAGGATTCATTCTTATAGCAATATGCAAGGTGGATATAGGATGGTGAAACAGCTTCCTATTAACAAGCACTAGAATAAACTGTAGACCTTTGCCTACTTGATTTCATACCGTAGTAATATTTCCTGAAGTTATCAGAGATGGCGACATACCTTGTGTCGGTAAAACAGAAACTGTGCATCCGTCACCTTTTCATCAGTTTCATCTATTCTAGATGAAAAATGACTGAGAAGAGTCAAAATATCAATAATTATTCCAGATTCACTGAAAATATTGTGTTTTGATGTCATTTCAACTCATGTCTGTCAGATACAAACCACAGAAATACATGAGCAACAGAAATCTTCTTCGATAATCGATCTCACCGCCATCTTCATTCAAGTCGTGGAAATATTAGTACCTTCTCAAACGGTCTACAAGTTTTTCGCAGAAACAATTGAAGAGCTGTTTCACCATCCTATATCCACCTTGGCAATATGAGTCAGTGACATGTGTTTTCTATCTTCAATACATGTCGAAAGGGTATCATTAAAAGAAGGTGGAATTTCGAACTTGGCGTCGATTATCTCGAAAACTAGAGATATGTTCTCGATATTATTATGAAAATCGTGTTTTTCAGGTCAAAATACGTAAGTATACCAACACAAATTTTCATCAAAATGTTCATCGCATGATAATTGCAAAATTACCGCATTTGCCAGCATCCATTTCATTTCGAATGAATATAAAATACTTATTATCTATCTCCCATGACATTATACCCAAAACTGTTTTCAATTCCAAATTGTTACGTCTGTTTACTGAGCAAAATGCATTCATTATTCACAAGGTATCAATGTGATGCAACAACACTTAATCAAGGAAATGGTATGAAAATACTGAGTGTGCAATGATAGTTCATAAAATGCCTCGGAAATGGCTCCTTCATTCATTGAAAACCTCGTCCGTTCGCTGTTTTGTTGAACAGGGTGTCCCAAATTCGCTGGTCAACATGGGGAACTCGGTAATGGTTAGATATACAGGGTGGTTTAAATGAGGAAAAAGCTGTGTTTTTATAATCGCAACATTATTCCGCAAATATATGATTTAAAAGTTTTTTGTTTTTGAGATATTTCAAATACCTGAACCAATTTTTTTTTAATTAATTTTTTTACGCGCATGCGGCGAACCTGAATAGATTGATTGATATATACGCATCAGGTACAAATGCAGTTTCGACTCAAAATCTATCATCTATGAAGACAGCAACAACAAAATAATTTCATTAGGTAACAATGAGAATGTAAATTCCGAGATAACTACTACAACAAAACAATAAACATATTGAAAATAACAAATCGAATATGTTTAAAATAATGACTTGTTCTTATCATAAATGTTCAAAAATATTTCCATCGAGTCAAAAAAAGCTGATGGCAGCTATCGAATGACGAAACGTCATACTATAAAGCCAAAAAAAATATAAATCTAAAATTTGGTTTTTTGAAAATATCTTAAAAACCTTTGAACAATAAATACACAACTTCGTCCTGATTTAACCCTTTAACCTTTAACCGTTAGCGAGTTCCTCATGTTGACCCGCGAATTTGGGACACCCTGTACATTTTGGGAACAAAGAAACATTATAAAATAGCCATATTAGAAGCACAACTGCGGGAACATTTCAAGGTTAATCTGGTACTGACGAGAAATTGGGATCTTGGAATATTTACAAACTTCAGAAATACGGAAAATAGTTTGAGTACCTTAACTTTTTAATGTGAAATAAACATTGTTTTCTGAGAATAAGTATAGAATTGACACATGCTTCAGTCATTTGAAAAGATGGCGTTCAGTACTGATGAATCCTCAGCACACTCTTCGTTTCTAACATTGAGAAATATGATATTTATTCAATGTACTACCTATTTTTTGCAGACGAGGATTCTCCATGTTTACTGAGACAGTTCACCTGCGCAAACAAAAAATGTATACCAATATCTTTTTTGTGCGATGACGAAAATGATTGTGAAGATGGATCAGATGAGGATCCAAAAGAATGCACAAGTAAGTTGAAAGTACCTTCTCAGCATGAATTACACATTGATTTGATATCAAATAGTGAACATCATTGAACACAAATATGAATTCAATCCAAATCGACAAAAATAGTGATTTCGGTTTTATATACAGGAGTTATATAACATATATTACCGAACTCTCAAGGTCATACTCTTTATAGTAAGCATATTATATCTATGCAATCATTTTTATTGAAACGTTCTATACGTATACCGGGTGAGCAGTGAAAAAAATCAATTCAATAGGTATAATAGGACAATCATTTTCAGCAGAGCTGCCATCTTAATTTTAGTAAATGGTAGTATTCATGTTGCATCATGAATCATTTGAGAGACATTGACAATCATGATGATTTCAAAAATGTACATTTAGAAATCTTATTGCAGATTTATTATTTCAATTTTCTTTTTGATTATATTAGTGGGATAAAAACACAGATGAGGTGAATATTTTGACAAAAAATGAAAACATGTCGACATATACCAGTGACGAATAATTCTCAAGAATGGTTTATACCCACTAGTCGCGTAAAAAGGTGTAATAATAAGGATTTTTTTGAGATCAACGAATGCGATAAACAGCGATTTTATTTAATAAAACATATCCAGTTGAATGGGATTGCGTGTTTTTCAATCGAATCTGACACTCACGATTCAAATTTGGCGCATAATAAGATGTGTAAAATGTATTCACAATCTGAAAATGTCATAAATATTTTCAATTGCCCGTTCTATATTTAGTGAATATTGATGGTCATGGCGTGTGATATGGTGTTGATGGATAATTTGAATATCAATAAACTAACGATGCAGTGATAGTCAATTTATTATTATTTACGCTTCATTCCTATGAAGTTCCAATCAAATTAGAAAGTTATATATTATTCATAAACAGCAATAGAGTACATAATACGACTGCATTTTTATCCAATCTCACTTGTTCAATTATTCTATAATTTTTAGGAAACTGATAGGAGCACAAAAAAACTTTAATTTAATTGTCCAGACCCACTGAACCTCACCTTCTTTTTAAATATGGTCAACTATAAATGTAAGGTGAAACTCTCAATAATCTATATGCATTTATTATCATATCACTGAATAGGGGCCGAATTTACGATTTCAATGCTTATGCAAAGTAAGGTCAAAGTTCTAGCTGAAGAACTAAACAAATGTCATGTAACAAGTTCACTAAACGTACCTTTAGTTCACGTGTATTATTAAAAATACGAAATGATGAGGGAGGAGGTAGAATGGCCACTGTTATAGCTACTACTTTTGAACATTTGTAGCACAAATTAAACAAAATAGAACGATATATTTAGTTCATTTGTGTTTATTTACGTTCCGCATATTTGAATTATTGTAAAGTGAATGTCTATAATAATCAACTGGTGTACTTTGTTTCGCAATATTTATAGACTTTGCTTTCAAGAAATGAATGTGATGGTAGATAAGAGGAGCGTGTTATTTGAAAAGATCAAAAAGCAAATATTAAATATTATTGGTCTGGTCAAACAACATCTTCTCTTCATGAAGTGATCAACTCGAGTAAGATGCTGATTTTTTTGTTGAAAATCTGCCTTATTTGGGTGAGCCTATGTTTTTCTAATGCTCTGGAAGTTGAGGCAAGTGGAGGTTAGTTAGTCTCGTATTATATATTTTAAGTGTATGAAAAATTTCAAAAGTAGCCCTTTTTGGTGATAATATTTGTGATTTTATAATTATCCATGAGAACTATTACAATCGGGTAAATTCTGTTTGAATCTTGTTACAATAACCATATTGTTATGTTTCAATATTATGACTCAAATATTCAGTATTTAGCCGAGATGAATACATGAAATGACAAGATTCCATGGAAATTAACAAATTATATAATTCAAAGTCGGTTTTTAACAAGGCAATTTATCAAATCTTTGCTGTGATAGCAATATCTTCTCTGTAACCATATTGCTATTTGAAAACAGAATAGACCCGAACTGTTATTTTATTGACAAGAACATTTAATCTACCATTGTTCCGAATAATGACTCAAACATACCTGGATACTTATAAACATGGTTGTTCTATACCTTCAATGATCAATTTGTTCTCAAAGAATACTTTTGGGTATCAAACCTGTGAATCCTGTTCTGTCAATACTGTTCTGTCAATTCATAGGCTGCAAAAAGATTTCCCTTAGAATCGCACAGGGCAGTTGAAGAAACATTATTAAGTTGATAATTTTTTGGCATATGGCGTTTTTTATAAGAGATACAGTTCAGATGAAGTTTTCTTTGATAATGTGTAATTTTTACCGATTGAGTGTCGGCTGACGAAACAGTTTTTTTATTATCTCTTTCCACATAGTGTACCAATGAGGACTTTCCATAATAATTGAGCTTTGTCTACAATTCCTTCAATTCGAGTTTCAATTTATGATACTTGCCACTGAATTACCTTGTATAACACCGAAAACTGATGAAATTATTCTGATGATCGTGTTGGAATTACCCTGTATCTATAAACAGGAAGTGATAACACCATGTACTCGAGGTTGTTCTACTTAAGAGCAGAAAAAGAATCCTTGAGGGTCATGTAGATCTCTTGGAGTCACGACAATATTTATATTATCCCGGAGTTAAAAAAATTGTTAATTCTCTTGTGACCATGGGTCAATATTGAATTCAGATCGACTACGCAATTCACAATTTATATTACATACAAAAGATTCTGTAGAAACCTAAAATTGTCGGATCTGATGGGGTAGATATTGGTGAATTTTGGGTAAATTTTTGCATCGAGAAATATTTGATTCAATGTATTTGATGTATGTAATGAACGGATACAAATTGCAATGAATAAATTTGAATAGGTGAGGCCGATACTTGATGAAAATCCATAATCAATAAAAACTAAACTAATGTAGTAAACTGTACACAGTTATTGATCATACTGCTCTTTCAAGGAGAGTTTTTATTTTGATATAGGCAATGAATAACGATATATTTGATAAGTGTTTGATTTTTGAAATCTTCGAAAGGCAATATTTTATTGAATGTGAAAGATTTAATCGGATGTGATGCAAATTATATTTTCTAAACTCATAGCAAAGCGCTTTCGACTGTTATGTCATCATCAGTGCATACTTGTCAGGTATTACAAGTATTCCATAAAATCATAAAAGTATTCATCTGCTACAAAATGCTTCACATCAATAAAATATATTTGGTTTTCCCAACATTGAGATAAACCCGTTATAAAATTTAAGAATTTGAAAATTGTCAACGAATATTACATGTTCACTGTTCAAAATTATTATTCTTCTCTGTGGACTTTTGAATAGTCAACATATAATATTCGTTGACAATTTTAATTTTATGGAATTCTTGTAATACCTGACAATAAGTATGCACTGATGATGACATAACTGTCGAAAGCGCTTTGCTATGATTTTAGAAAATATAATTTGTGTGGAAATACAAATCTGAGTTGTTTGAATAATATTTTATTATACTTACAGGGAAGTCACAGCCTACTTTCAGTTCAGTTAGTTTGAAAATATTTTCACTGCCAAGTTGTTCCAAACCTCGTTCCAAACTGGACATCATTCAATAAATCTTTTCACAGTCCTTATCTACATAATTATATAAATGTTTTGTTTCCTATGATCATGTTGGTACCTAGGTCCTACGTGTTTGTACCTATAAGTTAATTACCAGTTTTTCATCGTCATCAGTTTTTTTCTTGAACGACACAACAGTAATCATTCACTTATATATCTAATGATAACATTGACTTTATAACTGCTAACTATACTTAACGTGAGTATTCGATATATTGCTGAATCTGAAATATTTTGTACACGGTGAACGATTGATCAAATTCCAGAGAATTCCGTTTATTTTGGCTCGCAGAGACAACAATGACAGTGGGCTAAAAATCAAATTTGTATCAATGATTTTTTCAAAGATTTGTAGTTTTTTTTTTCGAATTGTTGACAATGTTTTAACTTATTTGTGTTTTTATTTGGTGGTTTTTGTATTCTGGAATCCGAACAAACATTCTTCAGAAATATCGAATTCAAACGGAGTCATGAATATTCAAAGTCCAATTTGAATTTCGTGAATGACTTGAGAATGATTCGATTGAATATCCTAACGACAATATTATCGATAATGCCAAACGTCGCGTGACTCAATCTCCGAAAAATCCAGGTATTTTGTTCGAATGAGAAGAAGTTGTTTTGTTCCATGAATGAATACTCTAAAAGTATGAGAACGTAAAATTAAAACAACGTTTTCTTTCATTTTTCAATCATGTATAACATCACAAAAAAAGCTGATATAAACTATGCAACACTGATTACGTCGCACCCCGTAATTTTGCCCTTGTTGAAATTTGAATAACTTTTTTCTGATTTGAACAATTCGAATTCTGTTTGCACTGTTCGCTAGCTCAGTCCTTCGGCATTAATCTCGTACTTCTTTGATATATGCGGTTTCTTCCATAAAATTGCTACAGGATGTTTTTTGGAACTGTGCAAAATTTCGAAATTTTCAAAAGGATCCCAAATGAAGAAAAACTATTTTTTTTCAACTTTAACAGCAGAGGCATAAAGGGGATCTCATTTACTTGAGCCATCTCCAGAATTGTCTTCTTGTTTCTTTTATTTACAGAGTGACCTCAAAAAATCAATTTTTTGGTTTTGCAGTCATAAAACTTCTTTCCTCTTCAACCGATTTTCAAAATCTCAGGATCATTTCGAAGCTGAAACGTTAGATGAACAGACATGAAGATTATAATTGACTAAAAATAAATATTAAAGATTAAGGGTTTCTGCAAAGGTAACCCAAATTTAAATCCCGCTCGAAACCCCGATTAAAAAAGAAAAATATCCAAAACGTTGTTCGATCTAAAAGAAAATATCACCACCAAAAAATGGGAAAATGTTTGCTGGTCAAACGGTTAGATATATCGGTAAACATATTTCACCTGACCCCCACATCGGGATCGGAGATTTGAAAAAAAAATCTTCTCCCCCCTCTTCCCCCCTTGGGGTACTTTGGGTACGGATGAAGGCAAAGGAGATTTTTGTGATTTTTTTACATATTATTCCCGTGACATTCGTACAAAACTACTAATAATCGCCCAAACTCGGGTACTACAATTATTATAGTTTTTTATGAAGTCTTATATCTTCAGAAAAGAAAGACCTACGAATAGTTTTTTCTGTCCTGATCTTTATTTTCACGAGAACGTAATTTTCAACCTGTCTTGTCAGTCACTCATTATGATTGTTGTTACGTTGGTTACGGACCATGCATTTTTTTGGGCTGATTTTTTTTCTAGAACATGGCGTTCCAATTCGGTTTTCTCACGCATAATTTTCGACTGAAGAAAGAAAAAAAGATCAGGACGTATTCAGAATGAAAGATCCTTCCGAAAACAAGTTGATTTTCATTTAATTCTCCTCCCAGTCGGGATTTACAGAGTGTTTCAGATTTGGGTCGCCTTTGAGGAAACCCTCGATCTTGAATGTTCATCTTGGGTTAATTTTTATCTTTAAATCTCCTCATATGAGGTTTCAGCTTCAAAATGAGCCTGATATTTTGAAAATCGGTTGAAGAGGAAAAAGTTATGAGTGCAAAACCAAAAAATTGATGTTTTGAGATCACTCTGTAAATAAAAGTGATAAGAAGACAATTTTGGAAATGGCCGAAGGTAATGAGATAATCTTCATGCCTCTGCTGTTAAAGTTCTAAAAAAAACTGTTTTTCTTCATTTGGGATCCTTTTGAAAATTTCGAAATTTTGCACAGTTCCAAAAAACATCCTGTAGCAATTTCATGGAAATAACCGCATATATCGAAAAAGTACGAGATTAATGCTAAAGGACTGAGCTAGCGAACAGTGCAACCAGAATTCGAATTGTTCAAATCAGAAAAAAGTTATTCAAATTGTAACAGGGTCAAAATTTCGGGGTGCGACGTAATTAGTGTTGCGTAGTTTATGATAATAATAAGAGTAGAACTGAAATAATCAAGGGCTTCTCAAAATTTACTACTCAGAATTTTTCACACTATATATCTGTTATCATTTCCGCTAGACCCAAATAGTGTGATAGCTCGAACGTATAATATTATGGTTCGACGATATTCTTAAAAGTATATCAGCACATCAGTTGACTACCCAGATTTTCAAAGTTTTCCATATATTGAATGATGCAGTTTCCGGAAGGGCACTTTGTATATTTTAAACATTAAACTGATGAAACCTGAGAATGAAACCCTCTTCCAAAGATGTTAAACTGAAACAGATGGATTAATCAGATCCCGTCAACTGACGTCAGAGGCCACGCGCTGACGTCACATATGTGATCACAGATTCAGTTGAATCAGCCATCCAGATCAGATATCTCTAGGAAAGGAGTTTAGGAGTTTACGAAGCAACTATTAGGACGTCAGGAGAAAGTTTGAATTTTCAAATTCCTACATTATGCTTTTTTTTTCAGAAAATGTTACTTGTGCCAGTGATCAGTTCAAATGTCATAGCGGCAAATGCATTCCTAGTCATTGGCAATGTGATAATGATAAAGACTGTAATGATGGAAGTGATGAAGATGAACAATTATGCCGTAAGTATTCAATTTTGTACATCTCGGTATACAGCGTATTTGAGTGATTTTAATGTTTCAATCATACGCATTGAATATATCACGCGGATATTATTTCGTGCTATATATATACATTTACATATACAGTGTTTGCTATGAAGTTGGCTACATAATTATTATGGGAAAAAATTTGTTATTGATATTTCTGAAAAACTCTAATGGCGGTTCCTTTCTGCATGTCAGTGGTGCCAAAATATGGGTCAAAATGACAAGATATCAAAAAATTTTATCGAAAAATGTGCTTGGAATCCAACGAGGAATCCATATATCAATGTTGACAAAGATTGAAAAAAAAAATCAAAAATAAAATTTTTATTCCTCCACTCTTATTGATTAAAATTATAAATTTTTGGTTTGTCTGAAAACAGCTTTAATAACCTAAATCACATAAGATTGGGTCAAAACGAATCTAATATTTGTTGTAAAGACATTTTGCGGAAGGTTTATTATGAAAATACGATTTTTTCTTGTCACTATAAGTGTAGTCATGCCCTGTATATTAATGTTCATGAGCTCATTCATTATTCTCAACTCGTGAATAAAATTGAAACGAACCAAAATTCGTAATTGAAAGTCAATAATACATTATTTATCCATGAATTTGAACTTCAGAAAGCTAAGTCGGCTTAAAAATTGTATTTCTGATTTTTTTCAATTTGGTCCAAATTTGATATATGGATTCCAAGCACACTTTTCCGATAAATTTTTTTGATATCTCATCAATTTGACCCATTTTTGGCACCACTGCCAACTTTTATTCAAATTCCCGCCAAATCTGAGATCACGTGATATAAGTCATAACGGATTTTTCAGTTATCAGACATGCAGAAACAAACCGCCATTAGGGTTTTTCAGATATATCAATAAAACCTTTTTTTTCCCATATGTAGCCAATTCATGGCGGATACTGTATTTAAAACCCACATTCCTTAACTAATGGAAGAATACACCATATAAAAAAAATCAATGAGCAACATATTGTGAAATAGTTGAACCAGGTTTCCATTTTAATTTTTTCTTATTCAAGCAATTATGTATGAAATAAAAAGAAAAACTAATTGTGTCCTCTCTAACTTTTCGCATTGAATGATTCATAATCGGAATGACTGGACCAACCAACAAAAGTTTCTGAAACATTTTAGTTCAAAATTGTTTTCTTTTTGTTTTTTATTCCTGAATTTATGTTTGAAAACCATAAAGGACAAATTATATAAGTATAGCTACTTGAAAAATTGATGTTGAAATCGAAAAAAAAAAAATGTTTTGAAGTAATAGAATAAATTGCTTGATTTATGTAACATATGTTGATAATGTGGAATGACACATTAGATTAATGATATTTGTATGAAAGAATTGAAATAGTAGAATAGAAATAATCAAAGATATATTAGTAGAATCATGTTATTCGATGTACACAATGCGAAATTCATCATCATCTTCTCTCAATTATTCATTTACTATGGTTTGAAAATAATAAACAATATCATCAAGTCTCAAGGCGAGAGTTTGTGAACAGATCAACCATACTAATTCATTAGCATAGAGCATGATTTATTTTTGCATCAATGCTAACAGTTATTTTCGGTAGCACTGTATAATTATAATCTATGGCGCCTTTAGAATTTCTTCAATTTATCCATATTGCTTCACATTTTCACCTATTCATTTCCAAGACTTTTATATTTCCAAACAACAATTCTAATTATATTTTTGGATGTTACAGAAAAAAAACTTTGCAATTTAGATGAATTCACCTGCAGATCCGTTCCAGGAGAATGTGTCCCACTCACATGGATGTGTGATGATAATTTGGACTGCTCAGATGGTAGTGATGAAAAATCGTGCAGTGAGTTTAGTTATCGCTTTCCATTTACGTATGTACTACATTATAATTTGTTCTTTTTCAGATGAAACTTGTAGAACAGATGAGTTCACATGCAAAAATGGTAAGTGCATTCAAAAGCGCTGGGTTTGCGATCTGGACAATGACTGTGGAGATAATTCGGATGAGGAAAATTGCCCCAATATAACTTGTCCAAATGATTATCAATGTTCCGAGAAATTCTGTATCGCTTCCAAATGGAGGTGTGATGGTGAATTTGATTGTGCAGATGGAAAAGATGAACAAGTGAGTTTCAGGATATTTAATTTGACAAACTAGAACCGTAGAAAAGACTGAAGAATAAAACAGGCGGTTGTTTGAAAACATTATTCTCAATTCCATTGAAATATGCATAAATAATATACCTAAAGATTGGGTTCGATGATTGGTATTGGGAATACAAATGTGAAAAAAGTGCAGGGATTTCTCTATACAACTGATGTAATAATCCACCAAAAACTAGGTTTTCCATCTCAATGTCGATTTTTGTAAACTTTTGAAATTTCGATTTTCAAAAAATTCCTTTTATGCATATAACTTCGTTTACAAATACAGATTTATCAATTTTCATCTAGTTCATTGTTGTGTAAAAGTTGGAATGAAATATAACAGTTGGGCCTTGAGTATTTGTCAATAGTGGATTTATTTATTTTCAGGGATGTCCGAAATCCGGGAAACTTTCGTTCTGCCACCAAGAAGAATATGAATGTGCCGATAAGTTAACTTGCATACATAAGAGTTGGCTTTGCGATGGAACGAAAGATTGTGCTGATGGAACCGATGAATCTCCTGATAATTGCCAAAATGTCACTTGTCGAGTTGATCAGTTCCAATGCAAGGATCGATCTTGTATCGGCGGCCATTCACATTGCGATGGCAAACGCGATTGTTCTGATGGAAGCGATGAAGAGAATTGTGGTGTGTAACAATTATTTAACAGTATATAACAGTCAATTCACCACTAACAAAAAAGGTCGTCGTATATTTAAACGTGATACGATCAACAATTAATTATCCATCAATGTCTCGATGATAATAATTTTCTTTACCTGAAAACTGAATAATTCCGAATGTTCTAAAAATTTTATATTTTTATTACTTTGTTTGTGTATTGTAGGATAACCAATTAATTTTGATAGTATGTAGCTGTTTTTTACAAAGGTGCTATAATGAGTAAATTGATTAATAACCTTTAACCGTTTGTCAACAGCTTTGTATGATTCATTTCTTCATGGTAACCGTTTCAGATATCCCAGTAACAAAATGCGATCCTAAAACCCAATTCAATTGCGGTGGTGGTCAGTGCATACCATTCTCACAGGTTTGTGATGGCAAACAAGATTGTCCAAATTGGGAAGATGAGCCTAGGGACAAATGTGGAATAAACGAATGCAACAAGAGTAAAGGGGGCTGCAGTCAAAAATGTATTGATACACCAGCATCATATTACTGTGACTGTGAAAATGGATACAAACTCGTCGACAATAAGACTTGTAAAGGCAAGTACTTGTGATTTCTGAATGTATATTGTCCCAGGAACTTTTATTTGTCCCAATCTCAGACCAGTGAAATACATAGACTGGATATTCCTATCTCTAATGCATTACATGTTTGAAAGCAAGATCTAACTATCTCTGTTGGTATCGGGAAGAGCGGGCGGCAATGTTGCCCCTTCTTGTTAATAGTCGTGCGAAATGAAATTCGCACAAATCAACGATTTTAGAACGATAATACGTCACCACGAATGACCACGTCATGAATCGTTAACAATCTGAGAACACGACTATGGCGAGTTGGTCCGACGAGGCCCGAGAACGATAGATTGATTCTTTCGTGGAAACAAGAAGGTTTGACAGTCGTGTTGGCATAATGAAAAGGGAAAATACCACTCTATGTTTTTTATTCGTGTGAGGTCCCAATGATCCGAGATCCGAGAATTTTGAGCGAATGTTTCCATTTCAGATATCAATGAATGTGAGATCCCGGGCAGCTGTTCCCAAATCTGTATCAACGACAAAGGGGGCTATAAATGCGAGTGCGACAGCGGCTACATGCGAGACCCTAAAGACCTCACCCGATGCAAAGCCATCGAAGGTCACGCTTCCTTGCTCTTTGCCCGCAGAAGAGACATTCGCAAAATATCCCTGGACCACCACGAGATGACAAGCATAGTTAACGAAACGAACTCGGCCACAGCGCTGGATTTCGTGTTCAGAACCGGGATGATATTCTGGAGCGACGTCACCGATAAGAAAATCTACAAGGCGCCCATAGACGAGGGAAACGAAAGGACCACCGTCATCACGAACGATCTAACGACGTCGGACGGTCTGGCTGTCGACTGGATCTACAACCACATCTATTGGACGGACACTGGCAAAAACACGATCGAGCTCGCCAACTTCGATGGGAAAATGAGGAAAATCCTGATCAAGGACGGGTTGGAGGAGCCGAGAGCCGTCGCACTGAATCCCATGGAGGGCTGGATGTTCTGGACCGACTGGGGTAGCAGCCCCAAAATCGAGCGTTCGGGGATGGACGGCTCCCACAGGCAGACCATAGTCAGCTACGATGTGAAATGGCCGAACGGTCTCACCATCGACTTGGTGAAGAGGCGGGTGTATTGGGTGGATGCCAAGCTGAATACGATTTCGTCGTGCGACTACAATGGTAGAAATCGCAGGGTGATTTTGTTTTCGCCTGATGCGCTGAGGCACCCGTTTTCGATAACGACTTTCGAGGACTGGGTCTACTGGACCGATTGGGATAAAGCAGCTGTGTTCCGAGCGAATAAGTTCACTGGAAAAGATATCAAAGCTATCACAGCTACAGAAATGGTAATTATTTCACTATGATAACGACTAGAAATAAAATAGTACTCAACAGTGAGTGAAGTCGTGCAGTCCCTTCTTCTGAGACAATTTTTAGCCGATCAAAATTAATGACCCATCAATGAGTTCCATCCCAGATAGCGCAAGTACGTCCGTAAGACGTCCTCACACCGTACACGTCAAACCTTAACGACGTCCAGAGGATGTCCTTTTTAGATACGGCGTACGTCCTCAGGACGTTTTGGGGACATACGATGTTACAAAATCGGAGGTCCCCAGGACGTACGAATTTGGTACTCCTCTGGTTCTGAACAGGACCATTCAAGGATCTTTTAAGTACATTATACCCCAGATAAAACAAGAACCTTCTGACCTTCCTAAAGAGTTGTTGTGACTCTAAGAATGTTAATAAGAAATGAAAAAAATAAAAACGCTATCATGCGGTCACCCATCTTTAATTTGTACACTTGTATGTGACTTGAACAAAAATGATTTGGGTTCCTGGGTGTCGATTCAGCGTATTTTTAGTCTTTGGATTCTAAGATTTTCTTATAATATCTTATGCTGTTTCTTCCAGAAAATTCACCAAAATATTCAAGGTTATGTCATGCAGAAATTGGCGAAGTCAATAATTTTGATCCATTTGGATCATATGCATTTAACGCATCGCCTACAATCATCTCCAGTTGATATAAATAATTCAAACAATTAAAATAGGGAATGAAATGCAAATGCTGTTGCAGAAAATATTCTCCAAAATAAACTTTAAATGAATATCTATAGGAAGGTATCGACTTATTTCTCAGTAAGTTCTCATGTATAGGTTCTCATTTTCGGAGGCACTCAACGACTCGAAACGTCTATAAAATTATTATTTTGTCGAACCTTAATAGGATGTCCTGAGGACGAATACAAAGGACGTCCTGAGGACGTCCTATATATATAGCCAGGACGTTCGGATCAGAGGGGAACCCAAAATGGACGTCCCGGGGAAGTTTGTGCTATCTGAGATTTTTGTCTTCCTTAATTCGATATCTTGGTGATGATGAACTCTATCAGATGGAATTATGTATTGGTGGAGTACTCCACCAAAATAAAGGATATATGTCATACGACCAATAGATAATAAACGAAAAATTAAGGACTGGAACATTTCATCGCGAGGCCCATGCGAATCATACATTCAGCAACTTTAGCCCTATGGTCGGCTAGAAATCGGCCAGTCCCATTTTCCTAGCTATCATCTGCAATAGCAAACAATTATTTGAGAAAATCGAAACTACTTTCACTATTTCACCAGTTTCCTCGATGGTTTCTTATAATGGTATAAACATTCTTTCGAGTTATTCGCTGATTTTAGTTGAGTAGAGTGTATAATTCTCAACTGCTTATTCAACATTATTCTGATTGAATATATTCTGTTAATATTATTACATTAACATATATCAGAAATGGAAAACATGATATATTTTTTTTCTATTTCTGATATATGTTAATATATCTAATAAAAAAGCAGATTTAACTTCAAAAAAATAATAAACTTTATCAATGATATGTAAAATATTTGTTCTCAGTCTATGATTCGAATAAAAAAGTTTGATAAGTCGAATGTCCGATGAAACGCTTATCTAATCCTTCTAGTGAAAAACAAAATCATGTTTTGATGCAAGATTGGAAACAACATATATATATATTTATATATATATATATATATATATATATAAACATATATATATATTATATATATATATATATATATATATATATATATATATATATATATATATATATATATATATATATATGACTATCTGGCATGTCAGTTGCAGTACCGAAATTATCATTAATATTTTGTTAGGTTCTCAAAGACCGTCCTGCAACCGGTTAATTTTTTTTTCTATATCTCACTTCGAAAAGAATATATATTTGGTAAGTGGATACATAATTTCGCAGATTCAAAATCCGATGGTGATCCATGTATATCATCCGTACAGACAACCGGATGGGGAAAATCATTGTCAGGCTGTCAACGGTCACTGTTCCCATCTCTGTTTACCGGCCCCGCAAATCAATAAACTGTCGCCGAAAATATCTTGCGCATGTCCAAATTCACTTCGTATGATGGATGATGGCCTTACTTGCGTACAGGATGGTAAGTTCAGTGTAGTCATATTTTATTCATGAATTCTACTAGGTGCCTATGTAGATGAACGCACGACAGGGCAAATTGTCAATTGTTTTTCAGACGAATATCCATCTATTCCATATATCTATTAACTACAATATCGACCACACGCAATAAGAGACAATGTTAGCAAAGTGAAGCCGAATTTAATATCTCTAATTGGCAACGTTGATTGAGGGCGTAGCGCGAAATTCAAATCAAAATGTCCAAAATTCTTTAATCTCATATTTATAGGCAAAATTTACTTTATATGTAAATAAATATTGTCATTTGGCACATATCCGATGATATTAGAATACATGAAGTATACTCAGCTTTGACAGAGAGTAATCAGAGATCTTCTAATTCTGCGAACCACTCCTTCAGATTTGAAAGAATATGAAGCAATAAAGATCAAAACAATGGTAGGCATATAAATTATCCTGATTTTTGCAATATTTTGTTAGAAATTGATGGCACAGGCACTTCCATTGTGTCTTGATTTCTGGAATCGCGGAAGATAACCTGGAGGCTGGACACGACCTGCTAGACACCGATACTGGACGGCAGTGTTGAACTTTGATTACGAATAGTATCACCTGAACAACTATGAATTAATAATTAATGAATCTAAACACGCAATCGAAAAACAATAACGAGAAACGAGGAAATTCATATCGCAAAAGTGATATCCGACATACGATCATTTCAAATTTGAGTAGCAGCGAGGACATAAGAGAGAAACAACACTAAGAGAGTCGCTCTTGACTGTCATCATCTACTTTTATTTTGGCGCATGCGCGTGAATTCATCGTTGCCAGCAACATTATTTTGTTTCGGCTTCAGATAGGCTGTCCTTATTATCAATATTCGTAGTTAATAGATATATGATACCTATTTCAACTTCTAGTTGTTGGCCCTCAAAAATCAAAGCTGAGCAGGGGCAGCAAATGAGACATTTCGTTTATTTCCCGTATATCTTGAAAACATGATTTTTCCGATCTGGAATCATTGCTTCATTGTTCACTGAAATGGGCAACTTTAGTATGATTATTTACCGTTTTTGAGATGAGAATGAGAATTTTTTGCAGTACACAGATTTGCTTAAAATCTGGAACAGTCAATGATAATTATTTTTGTGTTTTTATTTTGAAATCTTGCATTACCACAACTATTCAATGTTATCTTTGAACATTGAAATAACATGGCGGTCGCTCTTGCAAACAAGTAGAAAAACTTATTATAGTAAGAATGAGCCTTGATCTATTCTTCAATAGTTTCGTTAGACTAATATGAATAAATTGGATTCGAAGTATATTCATTGAGATATACATGTGTCTTAATATGATTATACATTTTTGTTGAACCATTCGAACTCCTTCAAAAAATTTGCATCCTGAAATGTATCATATACTGCTTACTATCTGTGGATTTGATTGGAAATCAGGGTGAACATTTTTCGTCCCACTCGTCGCTTTATCGAAATAGATTAAATCGGATCATTTGTTTACTACGCCAGAGGTTAGGGGAAATTTTTATCATGATTCAATATGCTTCGTTGTCATGTTACAGTGTGGGCGTAGGTTTATTGTTGATTGTTAAAGAATCGCAATACTCAACATCACGTTTTGCCAACTCGCATACGGAGAATACCGGCAATAATTAAAAACTGAAATTAGGTTCTGTGGAATATTGTGGTTTATGAAATCGTCCACTATTTTTTCTTTTGAAATGTCAACCTTGTATAAAGAATTAGAACATGTGCCCATGGAATTAAGTATTTTATTTTTTCCAACCTCTCTGTTATATTCTATCAAGTTACGTATGCATTTTGCAGTATTTCTTAAAAAATGTATAACAATATAATTGAGTTTTTTTGCAGTTTGTTGATATTTTATTAATTTCTATTTATTTTTTATTTCATTTAACAGAAAACCCCAAAACTACTCCCTATTCAGTGACATATTCAGATTTAAATACAGAATTCATAGATTTGGTTACAGAGAGTGAGTACAATAAACTATCTACCAGAAATGTATCTAACTTGGTGATGGCCTTTCAATAACAAAAACTGCTGACTTTCCTGTATCTGTCTCTTGCCTTATTTTCTTGCGTTTTTCTGTTTCTATTCCTTTATGTTTAAAATACTGACTGGTTCTAGGAAGTTCTCACACCATCGTTGATGAAACTCAAGTGTCCTAAAAATCACGAAGAGGAACTCAAAAATTAAGTTGATACCAGGTTGATACACAAAAATAATCCAATACATATTGGGTTATGACCACAGCAGAAAATGAACAGTCATGATTTTAATCACCCTCTTTCTTTTATTTTCGTCTATTTTCTCTGCATTTTCGAATAATATTTATGTAATCTTGATGGTTTATTTCACGCATTTATTTATCAGGTGCCAATAATAAGTCTCATCCAAATGTCCCAGGCAGTGAGACTTCGGATAATGGAATAGTAGCTATAACATCAATTGTTATAGGCCTGATTGGTGTACTTATAATAGCAACGGTGAGTTTACCAACTAAAAATATCTCTAAATTCCTTGTTTTTTTGGGAATTACGAAATTCACTAGGTACTTTTTCGAAATCGGTAAAAAGAACTTCCAAAGTTTTGAAACATTTCAAATTACATTTGAAGGAATGTTTTTTGTTCAATAAGTGCTCTTTGAGTTTGAGTTTTGAGTAAAAAAATATACTTGTTTGAATATAAACATACTAATAATCAAAAATTGTTCGCAGATGAAACGAATTTGCAACAAAGGTCGTTTGAGAAAAAATGTGTTAGGAAAGTCCTATTTATTGTTTGATGGGAATCTTTATAGGTTTCAATTTGGCACCATAGTTTCGTAACACCCTGTATAAAAGACCCTTGCCATAGTCATAGTTATCTTTTCAGGCAATCTACTTCTTGTACAGACATGTTATGCATCGTAATATAACCTCTATGAATTTCGATAACCCAGTCTACCGCAAAACAACAGAAGATCAGTTTTCGTTGGAGAAAAACCATTTCCAAGCTCAAACAAGACCATATCTGAGTACTGTTGGTGAAGAGGTAAGGGCTTTAACTCTGGATTATAATAACATAATGTCGAGATAATCATCCCATAGTTCAATAATACGAGTGTGAAGTACCCAAGTAATACAAGAAGTTATATCGGTAGCATTTTCACGTGTATTCATAGGAGCTATTATAAATAAATATAATTTCGGTTTTGAACATGATTGAGCATCATCATTACGAGGATATTGACAAAATATACCCAATGAGAACAGTTCGAGCTCTCGAAAGATATTGGCAACTAAACCACAACGGAAACGCGGTCAGAGTGTTCTATTTTGAATGTCACTGTCATCAATTGTACTATCCATCATACAGAGCTACTTCATTTACGCGATTGATATTCGATTGTCCGAATAAGACAAACATGGTTATACAAATTGATTTGTATACGAATATCCGCTTTCATGATCAAATGACTTGTGATACTTGGGGATTTCATTAATAGTTTTCTCTGTAAATAGCTTACACATTTTTTGTTCACGTGTATTTAACTGTGTTATATTACAGACAAATATCAATACGATATTGATAAATATGGGTAAACCTATCCAAACTATCTACCTACCTATATAAAATATTTACTTTATATCAAATTTCGTCCGAGATCAATTTAGAAAATATGCTGCATATTGTCTGTATTATATCAGTTTACAACAAATTCATGTGTCAATGGAGATCTACTATTCAATACAAAATAAAGTATTTCAGTATAATTTTCACAAATTATGAAAGACTTGATATATAAGATTACTTTTCTAGTAATAGGTAATTATACTCCTGTCCATCAGTATTAGCTTCATATTGGATTGCAATCATATTTTTGTAACCAATTTATAATACAAAGCTGTGCCAAACAAAATGTAGCTTGAATATTACATGAGCTCACATGGGTTATAATATTAAAATAACCATAATTCCCGTAAAAAGTAGCATTATCTTCGTATAAGTGGTCCCAGTTAATGTATGTGTGATTATTGATTCAGTTTTTCTTACGTCATTTCTCACGTAGGAAAAATAAAGGAATCTATATGGATTCATCAAATTTGAATATTGAAACATTTTTTGGGAAGCACTTCTTGAAAAAAAAACTTTTGCGTTTATCAGTGTTTTATAAATGTGAATACTTATTCTAGTAATGAGTTATTCGAATTAATTTTCAATATAACGTGTGGTATCTTCATCATTCGGCAGTCGTTCATTACTTCCAATATTTTCATTATGTACTGAATCTTTCTTCATATTGTCTTCTGTTACATGCGTCATGAATTCTAAAATTGGTGAGTTATTTTGGTTTCGTTTTACTTATTGAACCTTATGATACATATATTCCAACGCCAACGTTCAGTATATTTTGAGGATAGTTCATTCTGTTCAAACTATCAGCTATTATCCATGATTGAAAATCGTCTCAATGTAAGAAAAACTTCAATTCGATCCTTTCTTTCAAGTTATAATTAATTTAAAATATTTTATGTATGGTAATATCCCTGTATCTGTTTTTTTAAACACCTGGTATATGTTGGAATCGGTCAGTAATCAAGATCGGTGCCAATGTTTAACAACATTATTTTTAATGTATCACCTCAAAATAATTCTGGAATGGATTGTTTGATATGTAGAAGTTATTTGAAAATCCTTTTCCAATTTCAGGCTCAAGAACCTTTAAATAAAGCGAATGCAAGTGATCCCGTTTAGGAATTTGAACATCTTGCTGAATGTATTTTGTTCCATTATCGTTCCAAAGATGCATATTTAGTTCATTTTCAAATGTCTAATTTCATGAGACTGATACATTGACAATTTTTTTGATATTTCAATACCTTCGAATTGGTTGTGATTTTCAGAGGTTACCAATTTTCTTATCTGAGTTGATTGTCCTGCATTTCTGAAATACCTGAGTCAATTTTGGTAAAAAAAGGTTCATGTATAATAATAATGATCAATAATCTCATTATTTCTGAAAAATTATTTATTTTTCCAAATTAGAGGCTTTGAAAATCAACTATGCATGCATAGATTAGTAATCAGTCCAAAGATTGTCCGCATTATTGTATATAACAACAAATATTTTTTGCCGCAGTGATTGTTATTTTCAATTTTCAGAAGAGACTTTTACGGTCAAATAAAATTGGTTTACATGAACACTTTATAATACCAAAAGTAGTTATGATAGATTGGGTTCATTGAAAAACAACATTGAATGTTCTTCATTTTATCAAAATTATATTCACTATAGTCACATGAGAATTCACTTTTAATAGTTGACGATTCAAATGTTCCCAAATAGAATTGGTTCGGAAGTAATATATCATTCTTTATATTTAGAAATTATCTTGAAATTCATTGTATGATTCGTCATGACCATTAAGAAATTAAGTAGCATTTTAGGTAAAAGTTTATATTATTATCATTAGTTTATGGCAGCGCTGAACAGAAAACAAACTCAGTTAAACTGAAAAGAAGCACATCTGTTCCGAAACGTCAATGCCAATGAATGTGATGTTAGTGTAATTCCTAAAATAATTTATATGTAAATATTCTGTTCATTTCGAGTGATCATAGATTTTAGTATACATTTGTTACTTTATTTTGTATGTATATATTGAATTTAATTAATTATTCCCAGCCATTCGATTTTAGAATACAATTCAAGTACATCACCCAATTTGTAAATAAGTTTGCATTAAATTAATTAAAATGGTAATAGGTGAATATTTGAACTAGAAAGGATATTACTGTTTGTGAATATACAAACTCTGAAATTCTGTGATTGATTTATTATCGCTATAGTTTAAATTGGTAGATATTCTTTAAACAAAATTTTAAATTATTGCTCATGTTTATATTAATTGTTTTATTTCTATATTAGCCAAACTATTTAAATAAAAACATAAAATGTTGCTGTACTTTTTATTTTCCTTACCATCGAGAGTAAATAGTATGGAAACCGTCAAATATTTCAGTTATTGAGAGTATCAAAATTGCTGTTGCCCAGAAAATATCGCACTCATTTTATGAATGAATTGAGAAGATACGAAAATCGCGCAAATCAAGCTATTCAGTTCTTCTCCATATTCCGAATAGTTGATAAGATGTTATCTATGTGGTTTCCTTTTTGAAATGGACTTCTAAAACCCATGTAGTTATCATAAAGTGAGTGATGATTTGACTGCAAACATGATCATACAACTGGTTTTTTATTCATGTTTGATAATCAATTGTGTGAAATGTCAAGGTAGATATTTTATTAATCCACACTACTTCAGACAAAGAAAAATTGCAATATGTATGATAGCCGCTCAATTTATTATGAGATTTTTATTTTAAATGCATACGGCAAATAATAAACATATGTGTACGATACGTGAAACAATGAAAATATCCAGATTCATATTTTAAATGAAATTACTATATTATTTAAAAACAGCATCTTCTATTTACCGGGTGATGGTATTTCTTGGACATAATTTGAATTGCTTCATCTTGAAGTTTTGTTTTTATCCAGTTCAAATTAATTTACTCTAAACGTCATTATCGTGAATACAGAATCGATTCCGGAAGTACCGGGAGTACCTGAAGAACCCAGAAATACGAGTAATTCTTCAGTTCTCATTAACAAACCAGTATCCTGGCCTGGGTTATACGGTGATGGAACGAGGAGGCATATTTTCGCAAATTGGCTCTTGTATGGAAACTGGACTGACAGTCATCAGACACCTCCACTCACAACCAGGAAGGTTGAGTACGAGGGATATGATGGTTGGTACAACAACTTAGCTAGACCAGATTCCGGAGCCATTGGTAAGTAAAATTACCTAATCATTTCCTTATTATAGATCTGTGGATTAACGGAACGCTTTCATCAACCTTACTTTTCTTCAGAAACAAATCATTAATTTTATTATTAGCATTTAAATTCTTTATTCTTCTCAAATGTCCTATATTTCAGTCTATGTTTGTTGCAGTGTTTAATAATAATCCGGTGAAAAAATTTTCTCGAGTGGTTCCTGACTGTTTGCTCTAGGTATATATGGGTTTTGTAGTTGTAGTTATGCAACTTCTAATTTTTTGACTGAATTTCTTGGCATTCAGATAAGCCACTTCTGCGTAGATGGCCCGCAGCTTATAAGGACGGAACTTATTTACCATCGGGATATGATAGGCCTAATCCATTGGAGCTGAGTGAAAAGCTTATGAGTGGTCAAATTGGTACACAATCTAAAATCGGAAGAACTGCACTGTTTCTTTTTTTTGGTGAGTAATTGTTAGCGAAAACTACTTACCTACTGTTAGATGTATACAGATTAGATGAAAACTTGAAAGGTTCACCAGACCACCATCATGAGTGTTCAATTTCAATATTATTTTTCAATGACAAAAATCTACAAAATATGAGTGTTTTCCAGAAAAAAATCAGGCTACACCACTGGAGTCACGAGTTTTCGAAATGTATCCTGGAAATTAGGATGGTTTCTGGAACCCAGTGAACCAGAAAAACAAATATTGTTATCTGAACTTATGGTGCATTTCAAAGAGTACAGTGTTCAATAATGAGATTTTTCACCTGAATTTCCTAATTATCCTAACAGCAATGGCACAGTGATGATAGGCCCACCCTAAGTCAAATTCGCATTGAGGTGGTAACAGGCTGTCTCATTTTCGATGTTCTTATGGCATATCCCGCTTATTTATTATTTTCAAAGATAGAGATTTGCTGTCTTCGCGAACGTTGGCTATTTCTTTCTTAGGCCGCTTCTTATTCAAGATACAGGGCGAAACTGAAAATATTGCATTTTGATTATTTGCGCCAAAAGATCTATTTTGAAAGTAATATTCGTCTTCGACTAGCCATGAAAACTGAAAATTATCTTAATACAGGGCTAATACTCCAAATATCTTATGAGGGTAATATATATATTTTGAAAAGCGCAAAGCATTTATATTTGAAATATTGAATCTAAATAATGAAAGGTTAATTTCAATCAATCAATCAATCAATATCATTTATTGTATCTTACGAATTTTTTACAATTCATATTACAAGAGGCCTTGGTCTCAGCCAGAATAAATTGCAAAATACATAACAGTCAAAGAAAAAAAAAATAACAAAGCAAAATTAAATACTTATAGAGTAACATTTCAGAAAAAAGAAAGATAAAGAAAACTCTAAGAAAAAAGATAACTGTGTGTTCACTCATTGAGTATGAATGAACGAAGTTTCAGCATGTTCATCAAGGATATGGCCAGGGTTCTCAAATGTTGAAAAGAGGCAGAATTGAGAAAGTTGATCAAATCATTCAGGTCGTGTAAGTCGCGTAATATTTCACAATCTCTGATGCCCGCGAAGATGGGACAACGTAATAAAAGGTGTTCTAAAGTTTCCTGCTGATATAAATTACAAATTGAACATAACTCTTCACAGTATTTATAATGTAGCAAGATCCACCAAAAGTAAATTTCAAACGTTTTTTGCTTCCAGTTCTGATTTGTGCAATGATTCTAGTAATGTGTATTGGGGAGGATACTTTCAAATACTTTTGACCTGACTAATAGAGCAATAGTGACTGGTAAACTGATTGGTAACTTGATGATGTTAGCCTTTCTAGGTCGCTTCTCAGCAGTATGCTCTTAAAGCCACTCACAATATGTCGGATTAGTTTTTCTGTCGGGTTATTTAGTAGTGCATCCCAATTGTGACCTTGGTTCGATGAAGATAAGTAATTCTTCACTTGAAGTGCCCAGTTGTACTGTACTTTGGGTCAGCGTCCATCAGTTGACATAATCGAGAAAAACAAATTTTAGGCAATCTTGCAGAGTCCATTTTATTTATACTAAGCAGCCACGAGAGGGATGATTTGAAGATAATGTGACTGAGTTTATATGTTCCTGTTTCGAGACGAACAATATAGTCAGGTGCGTTCTTGGACAGAGACAGAAGTCGTTTGAAAAAGCATACTTGTATTCTCTCGATTATTTCTGGATAGCGGAGTCCCCAAATACCAATGCCATATGACAGAGATGACACTATAATGTCATATAATTTCATCCTGGAGTCCCATGACGTGGTTTTGGTTCTACACATTAAATCCATTACTGCACCTATTGCATGAGTTGATTTTACGATAGTTTCCTGAAAGGTTAATTTCAAAAACCTGACTACGCCATTGGATTATACGTAAAATATGTATAAAATACAGTTTTTAGCCACAATGAAAGTTTTGTTTGCGGTATCGTGAGTTTCACAAAAAGTAGCCAACATTCGCGCATATCGAAAAGCTCTATCTTTGGAAATAATCGAGAAATCCCGTATTATTGACATCGAAAATAAGAAAATTTCACTTTCTCAGGACACGAAGCTTGATTATTTCAAAATTCATCGATTTGAATGCTTTTCTGCAAAAAGGTCAGCAAGTCGTGGAGGAGATTTTGGATGCTCAACGTCCAGCTTGCCCCCCAGAATACATCAATATTCCGGTACCCGAGAGCCACACGTACAGGGTGGACAATCCCCATCATACAGAAATGCCTGTCCTGAGAACGAGGTACGACATGAAGAGTGGTTTGAGCCCCAACAATCCCAGACAGCAGGTAAACTATAATTATTATAACTATAAAACAAGTAAATTGAATATAAAAAGTAAGACACTAACAATTTTTAACAAGTTTTATATCCTCCAAAATTCACATAATTATATGTTTTATTATTTTATACACTATTTTCACATGCCCATTGAGATCATTTGCTGAATCATATATCAACATGCATTTGTTATTGAAATTTATTAATTCATTATTTTACGTCACAATCCATAAATTTTAATGTATACACATATTGAGAACTATTTACTGAATCCAACTATTTGTACTTTATTATTATTTTACTATTTCATTACTTATAAATATTATATTATATACTCATTCATTTAGTACTCAAGTACTTGTACCATTTACTCTCAAAACAAGTGTTTAATCACTTACTGAGTATCCACATTTATTCATCGAAATTTAACTTTGTGCATTGTATTTCTTATATTTTTTGAATAAATGTTATTTATTATTAATTAATAGAATACAATAAGAAAGCTACTTGCAGTAAACATAATGGCTATTGCAATTTTTATATCTATGTTATTCGGAAAGAAGAAATGATTATTTTTGAAGCTTTCCTTTCATTTTGGTTCATCGTTACCAAGATCATTTGAAAAAAATCGATCAAATGATTCGAAAGTTACATTCATTCATCACAGCAGTGATGTTTTATAGGACAGATAAAAAATAATTAAGGATTCATTTTTATAGTTACCCCATTTATGCAATACTTAACGCAACAAAATGAGCTGAAAAATCATATTTTCGATACCTACGAATATTGTGTAGGAATTTAGCATTAAAATGTAACCGGAATCAATTGCACATTATTACATAATTCGCATATATTGGTTTCTTGATTATTCTATCCTGTTTTAATTTGCTATTTTATATGGATATCCCTTTGTACTTCTTCATAATCAGATTTTATTGAATTTCAAGTTAGTTTTTGGTTTAATCATCTGCAATTTCAAAAACAGGACAACTTCAAAACATACCCTACTCCTCCCGAGTCATCCAATTTGTATTTGTATGTGGTCGATGAATTCAACTCGTTTAAGAAAAATGTACTAATTTTTTGTTGAAATAGTTGAACGAGATAACGCCATATATAGATGGCGGTCTCTTCTATGGCATTACCAAGCAATGGTCTGATCAGCTGAGAACATATTCAAATGGATCAATAGATGAATGTGGTAGACTAGCATCTTCTCATGATGGACTTTTCCCAGAATACAATACTGCGAGGGTACCGATGGCAAATCCACCACCTCCATTCTATCATGCTCATTATGTCAGTGCACATGAAACTGCAAAAGTTGAGAGGTTTTTCAGTGAGTATAAACCCAACAATCAATCTGTTACTCCAATGTATAACGATCATTTTGATAACGCAAGATCAAGTATCTTGTTTTCAGATTGCTGTACAGTATGTATGTACGGTATTTAAAATAACAATGTTCTAGCTATAGAATCTCAGCAATATATTTTTGTTCTTCCAGAATTGGGAAATCCAAGAGGAAATGAAAACTCATTTCTCCTGACCTTTGGAGTCATGTGGTTTCGTTACCACAACTACATCGCAACAAGATTATGTCATCATCATCGGACGAACAACAAAGACACAGATTGGTCAAGTGAAAAAATCTACAATGAAGCTAGGAAATGGGTGATAGCTACGCAACAACGGGTGGTGGTATACGAATGGCTACCCATGTTGTTGCAAGATAGCCTACCCAAATATGACAAATATGACGCTAGTATCGATCCTCAGATAGATCAGTTCTTCCAGTCAGCTGCTTTCAGATTCGGACACACCCTCGTAGTTCCTGGTGTGTACCTCAGGAACTACATAAGAGATAATTGCACAACGAAATTCAAATCCTGGAAAAACGCCGCTGTGCGGACTTGCAATATTTTCTGGAGACCGCAAGAACCGATGTTGAACAAAACTGACGATAATAAGTCTTTCTTGGATATAGACAGATTGCTTATGGGTATGTCGGTACAATTGACTGAAATGGAGGATCACGTGATTGTTGAAGATCTGAGAGGGAATGTTTTTGGGCCGTTGGAGTTTCCAAGGAGAGATTTGATGGCAATAAATATACAAAGAGGAAGAGATCACGGGCTGCCAGATTTCAATTCGGCAAGGAGAGCGTTCGGATTGAAACCTTATGAAGATTTCAATGGTTTCAAATATATTTCAAACACTGTAAGTATATTTTTCTTTTCATTTCTTAACTGCACGAAAGGCAACCCTCAAATAAAGTGGAGACTTATTGGCTTATGAATATTTGAAAAAACAACTAAAATGCTATATTCACTGGAAGCACCAATGAAACACATTGATGCTTCCACTGAAGAGTGATTTTTCAATTTATTTCATATCTAGACTAGAGGGGAACTACAACGACTTTATAAATCTATCGACAAAATTGACGTATGGATTGGGGGTATTCTTGAAACTAACGATGGCCCAGGAGAATTGTTCAAAACTATTATAAAAGATCAGTTTAGAAGAATACGAGATGGAGATCGATTTTGGTTCGAAAATAAAGAAAATGGGTGAGTTATTTTATCAAACGTATCTTTTTGATTAATACTCCCATCATATGGGTTTCATAGATTGTTCACAGATGAAGAAATTGAGAGAATTAATGCTACAAATATCTATGATATAATAATGGCAGTAACAAAAATGGATGCCAATGATATCCCAAAAAATCCATTCAAGGCACCAAACAGGGTTGATGATTTGGAGTTGATAAACGCATGCAAGCTCACTAATACATCAGATTTCTACCACTTGATTCAACTGAATCAAGTCCTCTTGGCGGAAAACTGTACTAGACCAGGAACGTATGATTATTTTGAAAAGAGCGAGTTATCCTTTATTTTAACTCTCATTTTTTTGGGAACTTGTGTCGTAGGTAAGTATAATGTATGAAGCCCAAAACGGGCGATCAACTATAAATGTGAATTTTTTCTTGTGATTTCTGAAATGAAAAAACTAAAGCCAAATGAAATATTTCTTTCCATTCAATATCGTGATTTCATTGTTCTCGATCATTTCGCGTTCACAGACATTGAAACAAAAAATGATACTAGCAAATTATAATACAGAAACATTTCATTTTTTCGTGTCAAACACATCATATATTCAGTATTTTTATTTTTGTTGAAAAATGTTTAGGTGCCATTGGAGTTATGATTCTTTTGATTCAATGGAAGTTAACTGAAACGGTTACTAATTCCAAAACAACAAATGAGGCGAAAAGGAGAACTTTAAGAAGTGATACTGATATAAAATATCCACTTTTTATTGGTATGTACAATCGCAAATATTTTTCATGGAGACAATAAGAATGCGATGAATTTATCTCTTTTGCAGCCACTGAATGGGTAGGACCCAAAAATGTCATAAGAAAAGTAGTTATAGCATTCAAATCAGATATAAAACAACTAGCTGTATCCTGTTTCAACGGTACTTTGCTGAGAGCTCTCGATTTTTCTCAAAACGAAATAATGAATATCAAGATTTATAACATCACAGATCAGCTGACCTTAATTCTGCATTCTCCCAACAACTATGATTTGGTGAGAAAGGGACCACCCTCATACTATTTCTGTCACATGTCATGTATTTTTTTGTAGGTGTTGAAATTTGAATCGGATTTTTTGCGAAATAATTTCCTAACTGAATTCGATAATAGATTTGTCAAAACAGGAATAGTCCAAAAAGAAAACATAAATTTGACATGGAGTGCAGCTTCGAGAGTAGTGATAACAAAAGATGATCGACAAAAAAGACTGGAAATGTTTTTTCGAGTAGTATTTGCACAAGCTTTCAAGATCAATCATTCCCACACAGAGATATTGATGGTTGACGCCTATGTTGCCAAAGAAGTTGTCGATACAGAACTCACTATAACGGAATTTGCTGATGCTCTGAGTATGACACCAAGAAACGAATTCGTAAAAAGAATGTTTTCACTTATTGATAAGGACAAGAACGGGTTCATATCGTTCAGAGAGTTCACTGATTTACTTGTTATTTTTGCTAATGGCACCGAAGAAGAAAAGGCCAAGTTGCTCTTTGACATGTACGATATAGATGGCGTGGGGTATCTGAAACAAGACGATTTTCACATGATGATTAAGTAAGTTCAGAACTCTGCATATTTTGAAAACTACTGGGTAAAGCGAATTAGTAACTACCTACCAATACATGATCAACTTTGCTTCATATTTCAGTTTTTCATACGATCTGTATATTTTTTGAAGGTCATTCTTGGAAAGTGTAGATGGTCATATAAATGACGATGATATATATGCGACAACAACTCACATGTTGGAAAATGCAGGTCTTGAACACAAGAAACATAATTTGACATTCGATGATTTCAAAAGTATGATTGGAGATGACATAAAGAAGCTCAATACGGCTACCCTAGGTATTAAAGGATTCGAACAACAAGGAAAATCAAAACAAAGTTATTTGGACTATGCAAGAAACGAAATCGAAAATATTTACGAGTAAGGGTAAGAAATCTTTCATAATGGGATTTAAAGGTGTGATATTTTAGGACCAAACAAGAAATTGAAGCACGTTTCAATCAAGGAGTGAAAATAATTGATGAAAATCAAGAAGACCTTATAAAAATACAGTCTAGAGCTATCCACAGACAGAATGCTCTCATTAGATTCATAGAAATAAAATCTAAAGAAATATTCTGGTTCTCTCTCTATACACTGATTCTGTTGGCGATTTTCTTAGAAAGAGCCCACTGTGAGTAGAAATCTCGAAAATGAATTTTCAATCTGATCAGAAACTGGAATGATGAGCTGCTATGTTGGCAGAGGGATGAAAATCACTTTCCATTACGCAGACTATAGTTTCCAGGCTGAGATAATATGTTATCACTAAAACTACTTATAAAAGAGCCGTTTTTATCTGCCTGGTCGCAGAATTAAACGGAACATAACAGTATACAAAAACAGAAGATCAATAGTATTGAACTGGTTCAGAACTCAAATTAAAAAGTTTTACATTTTTATTGCAAATCGCCGAATAAGGGCAGTAACCACAAAAAAACTATGTTTTGAAGATTATTGAGACTATATTATTATAGACTAGCAGCAATATTGCTAGAATATTATACAACACCATAATTATGTAAGGGATACATTCAGGTTCCAGAAAACAGTTGAATAAGTTGATTTATGTTTTTGAATAAACACTTCGTGATATAAAAGAAAATACCCCCTTTCTCGCCCCTTCAACGCAATAATTAATGATTTTTATAACATCATTAAATTTTTTTTATGACGGGTATCATCTGACCCCTTATTCCATTTGAAAAAATAGGGGGGTGGCTGTCACGTTAAAAGGGGGTAAACAACTTTTTGTGTTATACCACAGAGTGTCTTTTCAAAAACATGAATCGACGTGTCTCAGGGTATTACTCGAGAATGGCTTATGACGCAGCGAATGAACTGTTTGGCTAGATGAGGCTGATTGAGAGGGTATAACGCTGAAATAAACATCTACGTACTGTTCGTTAGTCTCGATGACGAATTTCGTTTTTTGACACATCTTTCAAACCATCCAGTGAAACATCAAATATTTCAAATTTGTAGATTATTCCTTCGAGAGGGAACATTCAGGTTTGAGGACGATAGCAGGCTATGGGGTAACTGTGACTAGAGGGGCTGCATCAGCGATGATGTTCACTTTTTCGTCTCTACTTGTGACGATGTCTAGAAACACATTAACATTTTTGAGAGATACCATATTGAACAACTATTTTCCATTTGATGCGTCTGTGGAGTTTCACAAATATATTGCCGGCTGGGCAGGAATATTCACAGGTTTGTTAAATATTATCATACAATTATAATTGCTTATTGATGGTTACTCAATTTTAGTGATGCACATTATTGGACATGCTTTCAATTTTTATCATATATCAACTCAAACATCTGACGATTTGCAATGCTTATTCAGGAATTACTTTCACTCGTGAGTAAAATGATGTATTATAATGTAATCCTTTCGATCGAGAATTGTAAAATTTCCGTGTTCATGTACAAATCATATTTCAGGAGTCATGAAATCCCCAAGTTCCATTACTGGTGCTGGCAAACGATGACTGGGTTCACAGGAATAGTTTTAACCATAATTTTCGTTATAATGTACTTGTTCGCATTACCTGTTATCAGACAAAAAATATACCACTGGTTTTGGTATACACATAGCCTTTATCCGCTCTTCTTCATCTTCCTCATTCTACATGGAGCAGGAAGACTTATTCAGGTATTGAAACATAATATGCAAAAAAGAATGTAGCACACCATAAATTGTTACTTTTAATGTTTAAGGCTCCGTTCACTTACTATTTTTTACTCGGGCCTGTTATACTATACACCGTTGACTGTCTCATAAGCATCAGCAGGAGGAAAATAGAAATCCCTGTAATTCATGCTGAAATTTTGCCATCAAGTAAGTACTTATTTCCATCGAATAAATTCATCAATAAGCAAATGATATTGCTGTTTTAGATGTAACGACGTTGAAATTTCGAAAACCGGAAAATTTTCAGTACAAATCTGGCCAATGGGTTAGACTGGCTTGTTTGGAATTGAGCAAACATGAGTTTCATCCTTTCACGTTAACATCAGCTCCTAATGAAGACAATCTCAGTGTTCATATCAGAGCAGTAGGCCCATGGACTAAAATTATTCGCACTTTGTACGATAGCCGATTGAGAGGCAATTCAGATTGGCCAAAGGTTAATATTTTGTATGAGGTTTTTTATAATCGTTTCTCAACAGGAAAAATATCCGTGGGATATTTTACCCCCCAAAGAAGGGTATTGGAAAAAATATATTCAAGGGGAGACTATTTTTTGCATAATCAACATGCGAGGAAGTATTGACTCTCATGCATATTTTTGTAGCTTTATTTGGATGGTCCATATGGAGAAGGACATCAAGATTGGAATACATTTGATGTTGCTATTTTGATAGGCGGGGGTATTGGAGTTACCCCATTCGCCAGTATTTTGAAAGATATAAGCTATAAAGCAAGTAAAATGAGGACTCACTGCCAGAAGGTGGATAATGGGAAAAATAAGTAATATCAAAACTAATACTGTGTTTCTGTTACAGGTGTATTTCATATGGGTGTCTAGGACTCAAAAACAATTCGAATGGCTAATAGACATTATAAGGGATGTCGAGGATAAAGATCAAGAGCAATTTGTGAGCTGTCACATATTCATCACACAATTTTATGAGAAATTCGATCTGAGGACAATACTTTTATACATTTTCGAGAGACATTACCAAAGAGTATCGAACAAGTCCTTATTCACGAATCTCAGAGCCGTTACTCATTTTGGAAGACCAGTTTTCGAGCAGTTTTTCAAAACTGTCCAAGTCATCCATGAATCGGTAGGTATTTCAATGCATACATAATTCGATGTTTATGGTGTTTTGTTTTTAGTCCACACGAATTGGAGTTTTCAGTTGTGGGCCACCTTCAATGACATCAGGGGTTGAATCCGCATGCAGTAAGATAAATCAACAAAGCGAACAAAAATTCGAACACCATTTCAAAAATTTTTAATGTATTGCTATTATCATTGCCTATTTTTCATAAAAACTTCAAAGCTGAAGATAATAGTAAGAGGACAATATTCACCTTTATTGTAACGGCCTTCCCACAGTCTATGATTTCATGTTCCTGAAATAAATAAATAATTAAATTGTTCAATTGGTTATGAAAGAGCTATTTTCGTTACCAATGGATGTTCATTGTAACAACCTTCCAGTCTACGTCTTTCCAGATTATTCAGATTCCTCTTTTGACAGGGTAGTAATGTCGTATTGATGGCATTGTACTCGTATTTCGCCTCGAAAGTTATCGCTACAGGACTTGTCGATATCATCACATTCTCATATTTGATTTTCGTATTGTTGATAGCGACAAATATCAAATTACTGTTTGGTATACGCTTGACGTAATAATTTCTGAAAAATATATGCCACATATTTGAAATACTTGTTATTTCATGGCACGATAATTAGCATACCAATTAGTAATTTTTAACAATATATCAAGTATAGCGGTGGATTTATGCAGAGGTTTTAAGTCGTTAATTTTAAGTCGTAAGTTTTGAGTCGTAAGGAAAAATCGACCATTTATGCAAGAAGTTTTAAGGACTGTCAATAGTGTCAATCCTGTATTTTGTGTGCTTATTTTTCTCATTTCCTTCGATTCAATTCAAATTTCCAGGCTAAATCCTATTTTTATTTATGTCTATTTGCTTTGCATGCATTCAACTCCTGCTGTTTGTTACGATACCCTTTTGCAAAATCAGACGCATGCGCAAATCGATCGAGTTTTAAGTCGTAAGAGATAAATGTTGGCCAACTTTTCTTAGGACTTAAAACTTATGACATCTGTATAAATGGTAACATTGAAAACCAATGGATGAACTTCTTATGACTCATTACTTAAAACTTGAGACTTTAAACTTACAACTCAAAACCTCTGCATAAATCCACCGTAGAATGAGAAACAGCAACCAGTAGTTTCGGTCGAGCTATACTTTTGGGTATTGCGTATCAAAATGTATTATAATTTACTTTAGCATGAGCACACAATACCGGATACACACCTCTCATATGGAATTTCTTCATAGTAAGATATTTCTTGTTGGAGAACAAACAGATCCATTTTTTTTTCACAAGCATAATAATCTTTTGGTAGGGGTTCTTCCTCCTCGGTTTCATCTGAAGAAATATTCGAATGAGAATTATGTACTCAACCCATCACTACACACATACCGGTGATGTTTCCAGAAATTATCCTAAGAAATAATCCATTCATATCCGTAAGAATGTTTATTATGTTTGATGCAACCCAGTCGAAAGTATTTTGTATTGGCTGAAATCAACAGGAAATAGCATGAAACATATAATTTAAGATAAAATGATGTAGATAGCAGATAAGTTTTTATTCACACTATATTGAGTTTTGTGAGTAGAAAAAATAACTAATATTCATTATCACGTACGCATCTTTTAGGAGTTGGAATTATACCTCCTACAAGAATATCATTACTTATTCAAAATGAGTAATAGGTAAAAGTTTTTGAATTATATTATGTCAAAATGTCTCTTCCGTTTGTTGGTCAACATTCAGAAATAAATCGTACATGAACAGCACCATTATTTTCAACGTAATGTTTGAATGACGAATGCTGGAAACTTATACCATGGTTGTATAAGCAATTTTTTGTTGAATGAAACTGTGCTTCAAAAAATTTTCTATATCATCCTAGCATGAAATGAATCATGAATAATTACTCACCTTCATTATTGAACTGGAACTGGAAGAACTTGTATTGACAAGAATTTCACACAAGGCTTGATAATCATATAGAGTCATTTGTTTGAAAATGTTTTCATCAATCATTGATTGAAATATGTCCCCTTCAACTTCTCCAAAAAATTTTCCAGTATTAGTGGAGCTCTCAGAAACTATTATATATCCAGAACTATCCACCACATAGCAATCTAGTGAATCATTGCATCTACTGCATTTTGAACATCGATTCTGTAAAGATAATCATTGTTTATGTCATGTAGTAAGAAGGTGATCAAATTAACATTTTTATGCTTTTTCTGAATGTTTCTTACATCTGGTGTTCAAAATTAAGATTATGAATTTTATTTCATATGTGCATTGAACTAAATTATAGAAAAACAAGTTTTGATAAACGTTTACATTTCACTAATTACCTTTTATTATAACATAAAGCTTCATTTTCACTTAACTTCAACCTCGAGTACCCGACCGAGGAAGAGGTTCATATGAAGTTGGTATGTATCCAATGAACCAAGTATTACCTTTACTAAAATCCGTGAATATATCAATTATTCATGAAGAAGTATCAACCACAACATGAAATATAAAATACAAGGTGAGGCGAATGAAAAGGAGGGGTTCTCAAGAAAAAATTTGGTGATTGAGAATACCTAACCCTATCAAATCTAACGGACCATTGTTGATCTAATAAAGGATAACTAGGAACAACTTCCATTGAGAAATGAAATGCTCATACGTTCAGAAATCAAGACATAACTAAGAGATACCTTTACGAAAATTAATAGCTAATACAGGTACAAGAACTTTTGGTTTGGTGATCTACTCACTGATAATTTATTGGCTATTTCTTTGAATCTCGTTTGGAGTTTGAGTTGGGAAAACTGATAGCCAACAACAGAACCAGGCGCTTCTTTACCTCCATCTGATGGAAAAATTGCAAAACTTCCAGTCACCAACGGGTTGGAATCATATGCTGCATCGAATGGAACTGAGTACACGAAAGATTCATCATCATATTGGTGCTGAAGAACTGCGCTCTTATACCATTTCTCGTTGATCGCTTTCGGGTGTAGATCGCCGAATTCCCTGGGAATAACCGGAAGACGAAATGGTGATGCACGATGTAATCGAATCGAAACCACTTACTTTTTGATTTTTTTTTTATCATCTCTTAGTTTTATATACTCCCATCTGGTCAAGCCGCTCATTGTTGCTACAAATCTTAGCGATGCATCATAACGTTGAAAAAGAGGCAGTTCCCTGGGTTTGAATTTCCACTTTTCATTAAAAGATTCATGGGTGATTCTTGCATCAAAGATTAATCGCTGGACCAGGTGCATATCACAGTAGTAATCGTGTTGTTCCAAAGGTCTGCCTATTTCCCCAAACTCTTCATACTGGCTCTCCCATTTGAAGCTCCTATTGTACATTTTTTCTAGGAACTCTAAAAGCTCTGCTTCTGGAGAATCGAATTCGTGACCTTCTAGATAGTGATACTTGCAATAAACCCTAAAATCATTAATGTAATTACACCAGCAAGATTGATTTCCAAGTGATTAACCATAATATTATTGAGTTGTTTCGAATCTATATTGTCAACATAAGAAGCACAAAAGAATAAATCTACGCTAGGCTATTTTTTTGTTGATACTTAAATAACTTGGACTTTTGGCCTGACATTAATTAATTAAAATTTTCATTTTGAATTCAATTAATCAAATGAAAATATTATGTGGCTCACTCAAGAATAAAATCACTCATCATCGCATAAAGAGGACCAATTAAAAATAATTCATTCAAGAATTTTCTTCACTTCTCACTCTCATTCTATATAGATCGCCTTCTCATTTATTGTGTAGCAATTTGATTTCGAAACAACTTTCATGCATAACTAACAATCTGAGAAATATATCTACCATTTTGGATGTATTTTCCACTTTCCCGTGAAAAACGAAGTTAAGTTCTCACCAGTATGTTTGTTCCTCAAGATCTCATCTCCAACTTCCAAACCGTAATTGCCATATTTATTAGGTATAGCAATTCCCAACGAGAAAGGAGTATTTTCTATTGCAGTGTAATAGTAATCATAAGTAGCTTCGAAAACTCTTTTCATATCATCATAATGGTAACTCAACTTCACACCAAGCATACTTCCATCTATGCCATCTATTAATGCTTTTCTCAGATTTTTCACACTTTCGGTCAATACCCTCGGTTCTTGATTTGCGGAATGTTGTTCGACTTGACTCAAATCCACACTATTATAGTTGTATTTGAGAACACCTTCGAACTTTTGAAATTACCAATGTATATGTTACTGTGAAAGATCGAAATTTGGTGAATGTCGGCATCTTCCGGTGAATGTTAGCATTCTCCCAACGAATCATAGCCGTCACACAGTGACACATTTCGATTGCCCAAGCTATGATATGTTTTCGGTATTTAACCGAGGTATTTGGTGAATGTTGACACTCACTGGCAAATGTTGACATCCGCCAATTTCGGTCTTTCACGTAAATTATCAAACAGTTATTCAAATTTCGATTCAGTGACTACTATTGAGAACTTACCACAGGTCTCAGATCGGGGTGCATAAGCACATACCCATTATTACTAACAATGAAAGCATATCCGTTGACTCCAATCTAAACAAAGTTTCATTTATTTTCAAGTTGATGTTCCCATCATTTTCTTACTTTATAGGGGACTGTTATTCTCTGAAATTCGTCTAATGGCACATCTGTCCCCGCAACGCCGAGTAGGTATGCTGTTCTGGTATCATTCCTATTGTTTATTTTTGTGTCGTAACAGGGTATTGCAGCTGAGCTCAGAAGTCGATATGGTTCATTTATTGTATTGTCTGTCTTGTCATCATACTAAAAACATCTTCTCGTTAACAATGTATTATGACGGATTTAACTTTGTGATACACTCGTTTCTGATGGCTAATCAGCGCTGTTCTAATGGAAGGAGAGAAGATCTAACGATCCATGTGATCGTGCATTACACAAGAATTGAATGATATTAACTCACTGTTAAATCTGCATATGCATGTGTCCAAGATACAGGATGCTTAGTTGATAGTACTAGAGGTCGAGCTATAACACTAATGTACTGCAATACAGAAGCCGTCACTTGTTCTAAGCTTTGAACTGGCGTATAATAACCTAAAAGATACCGAAATGTAATTGACCATGGGATAATGATTCGAAAAATACATACCTCGATTAGCACATGACATCCACTTGATTTCTTCAACATTCATGGATTCCTTTCCCACAAGATAAGTGAATATTCGAACTGGTATGTTAGAACCATTATTCAGGAAATTATATCGCATTATAATATCACTCATATTGCCACTTATTCCATCTGTGATAACCATTATAGCCTGATTGCAATTACTACTATTTCCACTACAACCTCTTGCAACTCTGTACTGAAAATCGAGTAAATTTTTCTGATTTCGCATTTATATAGATAGCGCGCTCTTTTCCATTCCTTCGATGAATAAGAATGTATATTTTTTAACTCCAAATACATATGAAGAAAATATTCTGGATTGACGTTGTTATCAAATGAACTAAATTCTTGAGAATACCAGCAAAGTTTACAGAATATACTATATAGTATATATATATATATATATAGTATAATATAGTATATTCTGTAAACTTTGATACCAGGTAGAACATTGATCAAGAACAAAATTTCCAATCTCTCAGAAACTGAGTGTGTGAACAAAATAAAAAAGGCAGTTACGTTTTTCTGATACTGTGGATCGAGATTGAATGATCAAAAATCATGGAGAGCATTTCTGCTGTGGTGGAATATAACAAATTTTCTCTAACCATATTATCATGAGATATTCAAAAGATTAGTGGTAGTAATTCACCAGGAAAGAGTTTAGATGAATCGAAGGGATATTGAAATAATAATTTCATCAATGATAATGTTTGTTATAAATTTTTGGATGAAGATATTCAGTTCATATAACCTTTTCAAGTAGTTGAAAAGCTACTACTAACGCTTGGCCGATATTAGTTTTTCCATCTGGTTTCATGTTTCTTATAGCTTCCTTGAAAACTATTATGTTCTCTTCTGTTGCTTGAACAAGCATATCTTCAAAACACGGGATAGTGTAATTTGTTGTAGCAGAGTAGTTGAGAACGTTCACATAATCATTATTCGAGAATGTATCCAGAATACTGAAAGCTGTTAGAGAACCAATGTGATGGCCCATTCCTAAAAAATACATATCAATATTATATATTATTATCGGCTATGGAACGTTACCAGTCATCGAGCCGGAATTATCGATCAAAATAACAACATCTTTGGTACATGTAGCAGCCTCAATAAACCAAGTTCTTATTCGGCAGTCGAATAACAATAATTCCTTATTGGTCTTGGCTTTTTTTTCGGGCCAACGCCACGCTGAAAATATGCAAATAAAAATATCATCAGTTTTTTCAAATTTCCGACTGGACTCTTTCATCTAGTTCACTCATTAGTTTCTTAATCAGATTTATTTATATTTCACCATACTGTGTATAGATTTCAGTTTATTCATTATGTAAATCATGAAGAATGTGTCAAATTTTCAATGTGAGTTTAATACATATTTTTCATCAATATATCTTTCTTATTCTTACAAAATTTTGAAAGATCTTCTTATTTAAGATAAATTGAATAATACAATACTTTTTAATTGCAAATTAAATAATTATTTTTATTCTCATTATTCTTGCGATTATTCATCCAATATGGTTAATTGAGGAATAAGCTAGAATACTTTCTTACCTTTAGGCCAAAATGCATGTTAAAAGGTGTAAGATAAAACTGTTTGCCGACGACACTATGTTGTATTGTTCTGGGTCACCTAATGAAATATCTGAATGTTTGAATGAGGATCTATCAAATATAAACGAGTGGTTTTGTGACAACGGCCTCAAGTTAAATGTTAATAAAACAAAATGCTTGTTAATAGGTAGCAAATATCGTTTAAGACAACTGCAAGATGAACAGCTGTCATTGAATATCCATATTAATAATGTCATCATTGAGAGGGTTGCAACATTCAAATATTTGGGAGTGGTAATAGATCATGAATTGAACCTCAATGCGCACTGTAGTTACATTCAGAAAAAAATAGCCACGAAAATTCATCTTCTATATAGATTGAAAAATAAAATAAGTAAATATGCAAAATTAACAATATATAAATCAATAATAGCACCCCACTTTGACTATTGCAGTACATTGCTCTATTTTGTAAGCAATGAAAATCTTAACAGACTACAGAAGCTTCAAAACAGATCCATGAGGGCAATACTAAGTTGTAATAAACGCACATCTGTGAAATACATGTTGGAAACACTGTCTCTTATGTCTGCTAAACAAAGAATAACACTGAATATGCTATTATTTATATTTAAAATTAAACACAATATGTTGCCAAATTATCTGAGTGATCAGTTAACCTACACAAGTAGTATTCATACACACTCTACTAGAAACAGAATAGGAAATTTTTATATCAACAGAGAGCATATAGGTTGTGACTCTTTGTATAGTTCTGGTCTGATTGCATTCAATAATTTGCCTGGTCATAGAAAAAGCTGTGATTCAATAAATTCATTCAAAAGAAAATGTATCGAATATATTTCAATAATTTGTCTTCTTTTCTTGTTTCTTGTTTTTAAAATGTGACTTGTCTCCATTTTTATATTTTTTGTTTTGTATTTTTAAGTGACTGACTGTACTATGAAGAGCATTATTTGCTAATAAAGAGTGATATATATAAATGCATACATAATAAAGTGGCTCATAGGCACAGCTTATGTGTCATAGGTTTCAGATTCCAAACTCAAAAGTACCTATCATTATTAATAGCCACCCTCGAATAGATTGAGAGCAGAGGTGTAGATAACGAAAAAAACCCTCCATTACTGTTACATTTTTGGTGCATTTTCCATTAGTCCGAATTGATTCATCAAATTATAAGGTTCAAATAACAACTATAAATTATAGACTATAAATTATAGACTGAGCAAAAGCTCAATCATATCCATAATAATGACTTATCATCTTCTATGCTATGATGATAAATTACTCAATTAATTTTATATATACTTAATTACTTGTTAGTTCTGTCCGACTTTACAATTTTATATTTATACTTATAGCCGACATATGCTTTTGACGACTCTTCTCCAATTATTGTACATTGTAACAGTATTGCAACAACTGTACTTTTCAATTTGAGAAATAAAGATTATTATTATTATTATAACTTTGATCATGAACATTTTGTTACAGTTTGTTAAACTTCATAACAATCGCCCAATTATATGATTTTTTTCTGTAAATAACTAAAAAATATATATTGTTTTCAAAATAAAGGAATTGTTTTCAGTAGGTATTCCAATTTTGATAAAAATGAATTGAGGTAGACACATTCATTCTGATTCACCCAGTATACTTTCAATAAATACCTGGATAATGTCTCATTATTCCTGTTGCACTTCCAAAATACTGCCAGGACAAAGCTGGATCACGAATATAATTTTCTTTGAAAATTTTATCAAGAGATTCTGACCATTGGATTGCAGAAGAAGCAGGTACTTCTGTAAATAATATATGATTGGTATCATTAACAAAATTTATGAACAAAAAACTATAGGATATTAAAACAGTTACAAACCTAGATCATAAACGTTTACAGGAACATGTACTGAACTATAGTTTGTGTTGACTGGCAAATTATAAAAATGTGTATCATTGTTGACAGTCATATTTCTGTACATGAAACTGTTATTTTGTAATTGTCCAGGTAAATCTATCTTTTCGTCTTGTACAGGTGAATATTTGGAGCTGTAGTAGCTGTAATTAGTAGATATATCCACAGGTGGACGTTCGGCAAACATTTCAGCATTCTCTTGAATGCGCTGCAATGAAAATAAGAAGTTAACTTTCGAAAATAAACGAGATACTGATGAACTCTACCCGTATTGCTTTTATTTTTGTGTTTATCATAATAGACATGTTAGCTTTGATTTCAGCAAGTAAAGCTTCTGGATCTTTCTTCTGTATTTTAGCATTCAGAAATGTATATTTCTAGAAAAAAAAAATTAGACATGTTCGAATAATGCTACATGTCAACTCACCTGTTTAATTTCTGAATACCGAGTAATAGCTTGTCCTAGTGTCCATAAATCTTTTCCTATTGCTTTTGCCCATTGAGATACTCTTGAAATTACATGGAGTCGATTTTAGAATCAGTTTGAATACATCCATAACAAATGAAAATATTTACTTACTCTTCGCCTTGTGGAGAGCTACGTATCTCAATAGGAAAACTAATTAGGAAAAGAATAACAGAAAATATGGTCCAAATAAAAAATCTGTTCAATAAGAACATGTCTTAGTTAAGCTGTTGAGCACCATCCTACTGCAAAGCACAGCTGAATCTGGCAAAGGTGACCGAAAATACAATTTTATTTTTAGAAATAGACAGACCAGAATTCTCCGAGTAAATCAGTCAACAATTATAAATAATTTAATGTATATGCACAGAAGATTATTGATTCTAAAAATATAAGGTGATTAAATATATGTATATTTTAATACAAGGTGTCACTAGTTCAACTTGTCTATATGTATTTCTTCCTCCTGATGCAGGGAATTGTTCTTTTTTATTGAAAACATGCATTCAGAAAACTTCTTGAAACAAATTTCAAACGTAAAAAAATCTTATTTTATATTGATTCATCTTTCATTCATCCCATAAATTATTATTTTATTGTTGTTTTGTACAAATAACTATTTTCAATGTGTAAATACTCTTATTTAAATTTAAATATCTAGACATTATTTACTAGGTCAAAGAAAATAATTGAAAATATTTATTATGGTTGACCATATATAAACAAAATGTCAATTGTTTAGTCATGATTTTGGATTTCGGGCCTAAGAAATAATAATGTAGCCATATCTGAAAAATTTATTTCAATAAATTCTCAATTCAAAGAAAAACTTCATCTTAAAACCCTACCCAGTCAAGAAAATATAAATTTTATCAACAAAGATCATCTTCAACAACAAATCATGACTCATCTTCTACATTGGCTTCTAAGGTTTCTCTGGAAGGTTTTGTGAGGACCTTATCAATCAATCCAAACAGTTTTGCTTCTTCAGGGTTCATGAAATTATCCCTTTCAATATTTTTTTCTATCATTGTCAATTCTTGACCTGTATGTTTAACATATAATTGATTGATCTGGCTCTTCAATTTCATTATTTCTTGGGCTTGAATATGAATATCAGTAGCTTGGCCCTATCAACAGAATACTGAATCAATATAAACAATATGAAGGCAAAAGAAAATTACAATACATTATACCTAGCTTGATAACTAGTTACTGTCTTGATTCATTCCACACTTGACAATTTGATTTACTACCCCAGAAAGTTATTTAAATTGCCAGCATGTAAGCAGCATTTCTGATTAATTCTGTATTGATAATTTATGACAAAAACATAACCTGTTCATACCTGTACTCCCCCTGAAGGTTGGTGAATCATTATTCTAGCATTTGGCAATGAATTTCTCATTCCAGGGGATCCAGCAGCTAACAAAAGTGATGCCATACTACATGCCTGTCCAACACACCTTGAAAATATGGTGTCAGGGCAATATAGATACATGAAAATTCTCAGAAAATACTAACCATGTTGCTATTGGTGGCAATATATACTGCATAGTATCATATATTCCTAAGCCAGCAGTGACACTACCTCCAGGAGAGTTGATGTAAAGGTGAATAGGTTTGTTAGATGATTCTGATTGAAGGAATAATAACTGTGCTACTATAACTGAGCTCAAAGAGTCATTGATAGGTCCCATCAAACATATTATTCGTTCTTTCAAAAGTCTGGAATATATGTCATAAGATCTTTCACCTCTCCCAGTTTGTTCCACAACAATTGGAATCAATCCTATGTTTCTAGCAATTTTTTTGTGCATATTAAAATTTGCAGGTCTCCTCTGAAAATAATAAAGCTCAAAATTGTTCATATTCATCATAAAATTAAGCATACCAGAAAGTCATTGAACAATTTTATTGCCAACATTTTCAATTAGAAAATAGAAAGACTAATTGGAAAGACACTGGGAATAATTCAAAAATATTGAATGAAATTAAAAAACAAAAAAAGGTTTGTAAAATTTTAAATGTAAAAGTCAAAGAAGAAGAAAGATGTAATGGTGATGTAAATTGTAATGTTATATTCATCTTCTTCTTCGATTCTGGACATATGTGTTACGGAACTTAATCTATGATCCCGGACGTGACGTCTACGCGTTGCCAGGCTCATACTGGATTTCGTGTTAGACAGAGAGAGATCAAATACAATACTATCCTTTTCAATCTCATGCATAAAACTATGTTGGTAACGCGGTGACGTTAGTTAAAAAGATCACATTGTAGCATAGGGATGGCAGCCATCAGTCAGAATTATCACAAAACAAAAACACGTTCTGTGGCCATTATCGATCCTGTGTCTAGGGTATTTTTTTTTAAGAGTTACCATTTATGATACGTCCTTGTCTTGTTCAGCTCTGAGTTCTATTGTGCTATTTCGCTATTTCTTGTTCTATCTTTCTTCGTCTGTCTCATTTTTTGTAAACCGATTGTCGATCCGTGAGGGTAAAGGTTTTTTACTAGTTTTGGTGGAAGTTCTATACTTGGAGCCTTAAATTGTAAGTAATTCAATAGTATTGGTGTTTTTCTATTCATGAATGATGCAAAGGTTTGTTATAAATACTATTTTGTTGAATTTTGGCGATACAGCACGTTGGGATTCTGGTACAAGCCGCCATGATTAAAGTCCGTGTATGACTCGCATCGATCGCCTGTAGTTGAAGTTGTGATCAGTGATCCTAGTCTTTACTCCCTGTTAGTGCTGGTTTGCGTAGCATCGGGCGCCACAAAAATCAATTAATTTATTGAAGTCAAATTGTAAGTTTTTTCTGGTATAGAATATCGATAGTAAGTTTTACGCAGAAATCAGAAATATTCATTATTCTTGAAATCTCATTGTGGTGAGGCGATTTCATGGCTTGTTCTCAAGTGACCTTCAACTGCCAACTTCGAAATTAGTGAGTGATAAAAGCTGTTAACACTGTTAATTGATTGAGTATGCACTGGTTTTGGGATTATGTTTCTCTACGTGGTATAGTGACATCATAGTTTCTGAGAATTAACTTTCCTAATTTATTTCGCGTAGGTACTTGTTATTTCGTCTGATTCCACAACCTCAAATTGAGGAATGTGCAAATGATGATCAATAGATGGCCTGGGATCTTCAGATTGCTCCTAATCAATATTTCACCCCGGATTGTGTGGGCAAATAGTTTTTCAAAAATAACATGGTGTACTACGCCTTATTTTAAAAGGTGTGGCTGACGCCATATTGTCAATCCATCGCCGGTGCCTTGGTGTGAGTGGTCGCAGTAATCTTTTATCCTTGTCTGCGTCGACTATTCTAGTGCTCTGCCAGTGTGGTGGTCTCACTTCACAGTTAGAAGGGGTGGAAGTAGGTACCTTACGTTTTTGGCCATAATCTATTATTCCAAGGTAAATCTGGTATCTATTTTTAGAATATTTGTAAAGACCAACTGGTATGAAACAACATTAGTAATTTTGATTTCTATATTGATAAATAGTATTAAAAACATAAATTCGTGATCGATTTCTGGAAGTGAGGCTGTGGCCAAAGTTTAGTTGAACCCTCGGGATGTGAATGTTACCTAGCCACATTGATATTTCATGCTTTTGATGTACTTTGTTGAAATTGTGTCGCGCCTATTGATTTTATTCGGCATTAAGCACCACTGTTTCTTGTATGCGTTTAGTTATATTCAGCCTTTTTCATTTTATTTCAGATTTAGTGTTAGATCAAAATGTCTGCCCCTGATAAAGACGAATTAGTTCAAAGAGCCAAGCTCGCCGAACAAGCTGAACGCTATGATGATATGGCTTCAGCAATGAAATCTGTCACAGAAACAGGGGTAGAACTCAGTAATGAGGAGAGAAACCTCCTGTCTGTGGCTTATAAAAACGTTGTTGGTGCCAGACGATCGTCTTGGAGGGTAATTTCTTCAATTGAACAAAAGACTGAAGGTTCAGAGAGGAAACAGCAGATGGCCAAAGAGTACAGAGAAAAGGTTGAGAAAGAACTCCGAGAAATATGTGATGATGTTCTTGTAAGTTCCTTTAGCAATAGCATTATTTTATACTTGATTATAGTTTCCACTGATTGCAAATTTTGTATTCATACATGATGTTTTAATAAACTTTCGTTCTACTGAAATAGTATGTAGAGAATTTAATTTATCTGATTAAACCTACTCAAATGATGAGTAATTCAGGGCATGATTCATAGATAGTAATCTCAAATTGTTTCAGGGACTTCTGGATAAATACCTGATTCCCAAAGCTAGTAATGCAGAATCAAAAGTATTTTACCTGAAAATGAAAGGGGATTATTACAGGTACCTAGCTGAAGTTGCCACAGGAGATACAAGAAACAGTAAGTCTCTAGATATAATTTCTAATTAAGTCACATTCAGAACAAGAAGTACATAGTCAGCAATTATGATATTTATTGACTCTTGCATATATTTTTTGAGATGATATCCAAACTTTGACAAAAAAATGCAAGTATGATAATTGATGTTTTTTACAATAATAAGCATGAACATATTCCACATTTCTTCCATATATTTTATATTTTGGTGGATTCTTTCTATATGTATTCTCTCGAGTCAGTTTCAATGCTGTTCCACTGGTTTCAGATGTCCGAAAATTACTTTTTTGGTGGTGATTTTATTAAATGTCTGTAGTAATTTCTTTGTTCTATGATAGGAGCAACATTCAATATTATGAGATTATTCAGTTGATTAAAAGTCAGGGGTGGATTGGAGATGAATTGAAAAATGGAAATGGTTGTTTAGTTTTTTAGTTAGTTGCCATAATCACCATGTTGCTAATTTCAGAAGTGATGTTCTTCAAGGTTGAGTGTTGGTGAATCTGACCATATTCAATTTATTCAACAGTTCATATTATAAAGACTCATCATTTGAAGAATCAAGCAATAATCTGATTTTCAATCATTTCTGATGTGGATCTGAACATGTATGCAAAAAAAATATTCCATATTTCTTTCAGTATCATATTCTACCAGTAAAATCTATAATCCATGATATATTTACTCAATGTTGAAATACCAGATAACACTTATTGATAATATTTGTTATCATGCTACTACTTCTTAGTAAAATTGATTATTCATATCCCTAGTAAGGTATAGTAGAAGTTATCAAATTATGAAATAAATCAAATAGTGCTTCCTTTTAATTCTTAATAATTAATTTTTTTTTAATTTTTCATGTTGATTGGTCATTAAGGGCGATTTCACTTGAAAATAAACCTAGGACTAAATATGTAAATTGCTGCCAACATTGATTTTCATCAGAATTTGAAGCATTCATTCATCATTCTAAATTGCATCCATTTTCAATAGTTTCATTTTATTACAAGTTTCCTCATAATGATATTACCATTAAATATTATTAGTTCATTAAAAATATCAATGTTGCTTCCAAAAACGTAAAATATTTTTCAATAACTTAGCTTTCAGCCTCCTTCCACCTCTACCATATATTTCAACCCAAATATGAGTGGAAAAAACAATATCTGCACTTCGAGAACAGTTCTAGTTTATTATTTTCAATTCTATTTGAAATGCTATTTCAACATCTTTTGAAATGGACAGTTGAAAATAATTCATTTGTACATGCGAACCATAATTTCAATTATTAATAAAAGGACTCCTGATATTTTCATTGTTAGAACAAAGAACTAGAGTAATCTTACATTCAGGTACTGGTTTATACTTCATTATTCCTAATTTGTGTGGAGCAGTTGATATTTTTTTGTTTCATTCCTAGCAATCATTTACAGACGGCTTGATCTTCTTGAAAAGCTGTGTTCTCGATTTTTAAATTTGTATTGAACATTGCCTTAAGAGAAGGCTACGAATCTGGGTCATTGCTGTTGATGATATGGATCTGTCGAAATCAGATTTATTATCTATTTCGAACTTCTAGCTGTGGTGGACTATTCCCAGAAAGCATACCAGGATGCGTTTGAAATCTCTAAAGCCAAGATGACACCTACACACCCCATCAGGTTGGGCCTGGCGCTCAACTTCTCAGTCTTTTATTATGAGATATTAAATTCTCCAGACAAAGCTTGTCAGCTGGCAAAACAGGTTAATATCTATCCATTTTTTTCCACAGCAGCGGCAGAATTACATGGATGGCAATTGTTCCTGTTTAATATTCATTATTGTTTGTATCTGGTGGTCGATAAAAAAAAACATAAATTTCTAAGATTTCCAAACTCATTTTCATACTGATGATTGATTAATTCGTTTGAATGTAAAATATACTGAAGAAGGTGGCAAGTTTAGGAATTGATGTTTTTTTCTGAACACCAGATTGTTTTTTATGTGAGGTATTAGTTAATTCAACGTTTTTGTGTAGAAGTGGTTGAAGACTCACAAAAGGCATATCAGGAAGCATTTGACATAGCTAAGGCCAAAATGCAGTCCACACATCCCATAAGGCTAGGTCTTGCCCTAAATTTCTCAGTGTTTTATTATGAAATAATCAATTCACCAGCAAGAGCGTGTCACTTAGCTAAACAGGTTACTATTTTATTATTTATATAAAGTATGGTGTGATTTTATACTCTTCAGTTGATTAACATTGCCAATTTGTGATGTAATTCTGCCTGTTAACTAACTGTTGGTGAAATATTGCTTTTGATATAGAACTAACATTAGATTAGTACTGCAGTAATTATTATTTGTGCTCACGTTCTCAAATCTTGTGCTTCATCTGGTAGGGTTTCCCTAGACGTTCATTAATATTTTTTCGTAAATAGGCTTTTGATGATGCCATCGCTGAATTGGACACACTAAATGAAGATTCATACAAGGACAGTACCCTCATCATGCAGCTCCTCCGAGATAACCTCACACTTTGGACGAGTGACACACAGGTGAATAACATCTTTCTAACATATTTGTGAATCATTGGCGATATTTTCTTGAATGGTCCTATTTCAAGTTCGTTTTTCAAAATCAGTCATGCATTCAATGAATGGTTGCATTTTTATTTGAATACAATTAATGGATTAACATCGTAACTTGTTTTCAAACTTACCCATTCTATCTTGTTTGTTATTTCATAGACATCAACATATTACATGATGCTGATAAGGATTGATAAAATATTCACATCACATGATTATTTCAGCAATACGTTGATCGTAATATGTCTTCGTGATTTTGCAGGGTGAAGCAGATGAGTCTCAAGAGGCGGGTGATAATTGAAGTGTAGCGTCCGATTTTAAGATTATTCGTTGAATAAAAAAAATGAAATTTCATGTAAGTTAACGTATTCGTGGAACTTGGTTGTGAAGTTTCATTGACAGTTTTGAGTTTCACTTGATGAAACTTTTGATATTTAATAACGTTTTTAGGAGATATGTAAAATCGTTAAATTTTTATCTACATTTTCACACAACCAGCAGAATATTCGCAACAAATAATATTAAGCCATACAATAAAAATATAGACCTTATGAAATTATATATATATTATTCTGTTGGAGTATATATGATTACATATTGATTCTCTTGCTGAAGTTGTGTGACTAATGTGAATTTTTCTTCATCAAGTTTGTTTTATATTAATTCATTACAAGTTTTTAATTTTTTTTATATATTATATATATATCATCTATCTCCTTCCTGATGTGAACAATTTATTTGAAATTTCAGCACTTTTTAAGTTCTAACTTGTTAACTATTAAAATTATTATTTAATTTAATAACATTGTTTTAGTTTATCTTTTTCATTTTGTATTTCTCCATCGCTGAACATCTTCGAAACTTACCTAATACCTCCTTTCTTTGAAGGCCATTACCGTTTATTCCAACAAATTAATTCGCACTTTGCTGCATGGGCCAAATACCAGCCCTCCCCAACCCCAAAAGTTCCCTATGTTTACCGTAAAAACTCACTTTGGATGTGCTATATATAAATGTATGAATATGTATTGAAATAAACTTGCTATCAAGCTCTATTTGTTTTCTGTTGTGTATCTGTCAAGTATTATTGTCAGATATCAATAAATTTTTCGAAACTCGATAGTTTTTAATTTGGAATCCCTGATGTATTTGAGAAGTCATTGTAATTCTTCTGTTCTGTTTGAATTTTCATTTCGCATGGGGGTTGTATACTGAAGTCAAAATAAAATGCTCGACATTTCTGCCAGTGCTTTATTGAATCCTTGTAATAATCGCTTAGTTGTGAGGAATAGTTCTGGTACAATCTTTGCTCTAGATATTACGGTTTTACAACTTTGAAAATGGTAGATTAAATCTGGTAGAAGATTTTTCTCAAAATCATTATTTTAGTTGAATTTAATTTTGGGACAGATTCATCACTAGTGATGATTCGAATATCCCGCCATTACTGGAATTGTGATACCGATCTGAAAATTTGTGTACAGAATTTCCAAGATGGCAGCACTTCCGGTTATGTGGGAAGTAGATGTCAACTTCATTATTTAGGACCCCCTGTAGTTCATTACATTAGTGGACAACACTAGGGGTATAGTGGAATGATTACAAAGATATAGAGATGTGAATGATAGTAATTTTTCCCAATCAAGGAAATTTTTGTGTAGAAACTGTTCATTATTGGTCAAACCGTGCCCCCACCAGAGGAGTAAAAGTAACCCATAATCTGCCACGCGGCCACGCCTATTATATTTTGAGAAAACGAATTAATGAAAATTTTCGAATGCACAAATTCAATAGCTAAATACATATATATTTTTATTTATAAAATCAAGACATACATTTATAAAAAAACTTAAGTAATATTGCGTATATGATCATCATTGAATCACTTAATCTTAAGAAACTAATTAAGAAATGGTGGTCAATGGAGATAAGTCGTTGGTTATAGTACTCTTACAATCATTTTTAAGTATGGATACAGAGAGCTATCTCGAATATGACTAAAAACTACTCTATCAATTGAAAAGAAGTTAAACGTAACTTGAAATAGAATTTATGCACAATAAATAGGGTGTTTCAAATCATTTGAAAACAATATTTTAATAATATCATAGATCAGTACCTTGTGGAAAATCTTTCAGAATAAACAGAAGTCCATAAAACCCGAGCTGAAGAATGTACCTCGTAAAGTAATTTTGATTTTTGACACATTTTAGAAAATGTTTAGAGAATTAGAAAAAAAATATTTGTAAAGCATTAGTCAGGTACCTTTACATCAAGTGATTTTGAAAACATTCTCACACAATTGATAAACCAAGATAATTTAAAGTCCAAACTACTTACAACATATATACATAAATTTGATTCAACTTTGAATTATTTAGTATTTTTTAAGTATATGGCGTATAGGTTGAAACAACGATAATTTGTTTTCGTAGTTTCTTCAATTTGTCATAACAGAGGATAAACAGAATGATGAGGATTCGTCATATCATGAACAAACTCATTTCACTCTTCAAATTCGTTCATTATTGGGGCATTTTGATGTTTGAATTCTGAGTAGTATTATTTGAAATCAATGTCATTTCTTTTTGGCAAAAATCAGAGGAGAGAAGAGGAGCAAAACGTGACAACCAGAAGGACTATTTCCAAGTGTATTTCAATTGATTTATTTTTCATCTATGGCAATAATATACATACGATATACCTGTACTTTCCCCTATGATTTTTCTCCAAATTTATTTATAGACTTATGTCATTGATATAAAAATATGGCATTAAACATTTTGTACAAAACAGAAAAATGTTGTTATGCCGAGATTTTCCAATAAAATATGGTTTGAAGGAATGTCATTGATGTGTTGAATTTCATCATCACTCTACACTCAAGTCATGGCTGGTCACTATTTACACATCTAAAGCTATTTACAGTGGAATCTCTTTTCCATCGCCAGATATGAGAACTAGTGGTTCTGTACATTATTGTATCCGATCATTTACACGCTCCAATTTTGAGATCAATGGTGACCAAGTTTATGGTTATTTATAAAATATATAAATTGATGTCAATCTTAAAGTCTATCTTATAAAAATATCTAAATTCTCAGAAACAAAACATTGCCACCATGTAAATAAACTTTAAAACATTAAAGTTACATTGGATGTTAATATGATCACATTCATATTTTACAAATATAAACATGATCATATACTTGATAAAAATAGAAAACAAAGAACTAACAATAACTTAGTTTGATTATAAATGATTGAAAAAAATCCTCGTAAAATCAACATCCTAGACACTATAAACAAATAATAAAGTTCTAATCAACATCGCTCCTAAAATTAAATCGTTTAAAAACAAATCACAACAACTGTTAAGTAAGCTAGATAATATCAGTGGTCCATTAGTTCCACGAAAGTAATGTCGAATAGATCTTCATCTACTGCTTTCAGTTCTAATAAAAATAGGTCCTCGTTGCAATAGTAGGCTACCATGTCATCATCAATCTTGGCTATAATGCTGCAAGAGGAAATATGCATTAGATATACTCCACATGAATATAACAGTTTATTTATTGATATTGTTATACAGGATACTCATCAAGTATGAAGACTAACTTCGACAGGTGATTCTTGGATGGATCAGTTCAAATTGGGCAAGTAAGGGTGTTCAACTTTCATTTGAGAATGTGATAGCTTTCAAACCGTATAAGTAAACGGAAAGAGAAGAGATGAACAAAATGTAAAAGAGAAATATTCCTTCCTCAGAATAATATGTCAGTGTCGGTGGAAAAAAATTCTGAAGAGTTGGACAGGGAAATGTCGAAGTTGAAACTCCAAAAAAAACAAAGAAAAACATTCTGATCGCCCTATATCTTGAAAACGAAACCGTATATGGGACAAATGTTCATACGAACTTTTCGGCCTCGAATCCTTCAAAGAATATCACCCCTCGAGGTTTGTCTTAAATTTACACCCTGTACCTATATAGGAGTACCTTTTGAAATATATTCTACAAAAACTACAACACACACTTGATGGTTTTGCGATAGAAAATTATACATAGGAACATATATACAATTAAAATTTTAGAAAATATTAGGCATCATTTGAGTGAAATCAGGAAATTTCAATACGAAATAGCGAATAATTCTTCTAGTTGAAGTGATAAACTATATGATCCTGAAAGATATATTGTTTTAATTTCCAAGTTGATTGTTTATCAAGTGAGTATCAACTTTTGATATTTATATTACGGTGATTCAACTTGAACACAGCAATCGTACGCCAAAAATAGTGGGCGCTATCTGCATCTGTGTATTGGATTTGTGTTAAAAAATTAAGTGGAATCTGAAGTACCTATGCAAGAAGATTAATTTTGTCTGCTGAAATTACGTGGGAAATATATCTTCTAAATTTGGTCTACTAATGAATCATTATAGTTACATAGTAAGGACACTTACGAGTAGGTATACTAAGTATAGTAGTGATTCATGATTCATACGAATGCAACATAACTTAATGAAACACAAACATGATCTGTTACGAAACTTCAAACAGTATTAATAATGATTATTATTCATTCATTCAAATACTTATTTTCTTTCAGAATTAGGATAGCTACAAGAAATCATCGAAAGAGTAAATGGTAAATCTGAAGGAATGCATCTCCATTTCATTATTCAATTCTTCTGGAAATGGAATACAAATGTTGAACATTATGTTGTATGAAGTAAATGCACAAAAAAGTGGGTGATATGAGGTTCTCGAAGTTAGTAAAATCCAAACTGTTAGTGTTTCACCAAGTTAGCGTCCAGTTCACTCTTCACAATTACTCCAATCTATATTGTCAAAAAGTCTGACTTACCCTTTTCTGTTTTTGCGATACAAGTTATTTATGCTTGAAGCGCTAATTTTGTACTTATTCTCAATCTGCAAAATAAGGAAAACAGAATTAATTTTGCCAATTACTACAAGAACATTATTTTCTGTCTTTCTTCATTTTAGCATAGATTTAGAAGAAGTACTGAGCTTTTTTGTTAATTCAATTACTATAAAAGTACGTGGAGCTGCATAAGTGAACTGATCCCACGTTGGTGGTAAAATAATGATGTTAATCCAACATGCCATTTTAGTTTTGGTTTTAGTATTACACAACCGATCATGTGACGTATAAAAGCCCAGTACATCCAGGTCCATGCATATTAGGCACAGGGCTTCCAGTAAAAATTGAACAAACCTTTATGTGCCAAACACAATAAAATAGTCAATAAGACAGTTTCACATGAATTATAATCTCATCTTAACTATGAGAAAAAAGTTGGGGAGCGAAGAAATGTTTCTTGAATGATGACAATTCTGTATTCATCCTATATAAGAAATCTTAGCTTTGTCAATGAGATTTAATATTCGGACAATAAAGCATAAGCATAAGGTTGAGTTACAAAACAGCGAAAGCTGACACACCGCTCTTTCACTACTTATGATCCCTTTTCGACAATACAAAAATTATCCTACTTTGTTTCCTCATTGTGAATAGATACACTTTATTATTATATTCAAAATCAACTTAAAAAAATGATCCTGATCTGGAAATGATGATCATAAAAATATGTGTATATTCCTCAAAATGAATATTATATAAGCATAATACAGGTGGCCATATAACATGAAATAATTCAATGATTTTCATTCTGCAAATAATTATAAATTCTGCAGTTGATTTTTGATACCATAATTTGCGATGGAAATTCATGTGATCTTTGCAAATTGATCTTGGGTATTTTTCAACTGATCTGATATTAAGTATTGAGAATATATTTTCCTTTCGATAAATGAAATTGGAAACGATAGAAAATCTCCAAGTTGTACACGTGATAGGCATTCAATTTGTGAAATGTATCTAATGGAACTTGATGAAAGCGCAGTTTGTCCCATGGCAAGACACTTGATAACCAGGAAGAAATTCTTGCATGATGCATTTGAAAACTTCAACCGAGTGTTCTACGATATGTTACTAGACTCCCACAAAAATACGCTACAAGAGGAAATATAGACATTCAAATATTGAACACGGCCCACGTTTTTGATAATCATAATTTTTTATATATCGTTCTCAAAATCATTATGTAAATTTTTTTCCTCAACCACATAACTAATGAATTACTATCGATTGACTATCAGTGGTTCACCACTATCGTTCTGTTTGAATGGAATAAATGTTTTTGGTTTATCTATTTTTGCTGGAAACCCAAGCGTATGAAGCTAAGCATCAACAGTCACGATTGAACACTCACCGCATTCAACAGTCCTACAGTGGTTGGTGGCACCACGTGCAACGGCGTATACACATCTTCGTTTTCCTGACGAACATACAACATCACTCTTTCGTTCAGAGGGGGCGGTCCCACACTGCCTGGTCCGCCGCTCATCAGTTTGGTCCTCTTCATGGGGGGAGAGAAGACGTTGCTGTCGGATGACAGGCTGGCGTCCAGGATGCTGCTCTCCTTCTTTTCCGCCTCCGGGGGAAAATGGTTGTGGAACTTCAGGGTGGGGGTGGTTGGTGGTTTGGAGGCCGTGTGCAAGAGGAAAGGCGAGGCTGTCTTCACGTGGTCCACGGAGCCACTTAGAGACCCATCTTCGTGGGAGTAGAAGCCCTGTAGTTCCATTGAGGTCAGCTGAAAAAACAAGTTATCTTTATTACCACTGAACGTCAAAAGTGTTTCCAGAAATAATACTTCTGATATCTTCATTATATATATTCGGTTTTAGTCTTGGAGAATAGGCTGTCGATAACTTTTGATTTCATGATGCTTCACTTCAAATTAGGTAATTAATTGAACAATGAATTCAGAAAACTGTAAACAAGCGAGGTGAATCTTTGTTTACCGCACCAAAATTTTGGTGGCACTCACGACGTATTTTGGCTTCCTCTGAACTCGAATCCTAAGTCAGCAGTCTCAAGTATTTCTCAGAGATATGGGCACATTTTGTTTAGGAAATACACATATTTGTCATCAAATTTCTACTATTGAAAACCTACCTCGTCCTTCCTTCAACTAAAACATCGCACACGCTTACATTTACTTGTTTTTATAAATTTGTAGCGAAAAGCCTGGTATTTTTCATGAAATTAAACCTTCTTTCAAACGTGAACAAAACCAACTTGGCGGGAGAAATGAGCGGGAGCCGAACAATCATCAGGTTAGCCTACAGAGTTAAGTTGAAAGATCAAAGTCTAGTGTTTTGTTTACGTTATGAGGAAGGTGAATTTTTTGAAAAAATATTGTTTTTTTTTTCAGCTGAAGTATTGAAACCTAGTAAATCAGAGCGTGTGTGCCTTATTGTTTTGAATTCGTATCCGAATTCAGAGGGGACCAAAATACGAGAGTACCACCAACAATCATTTCCTATATTTACCCTAGCGAATAATAATTGTCAGTGTCACCAACTTCCATACTTTTGTTGAAGTTTACTTTATTTACTAATTTATTTATTTCAAGATGGATTCAAGTAAGGCAGCTACTATGCCTGGAGAGCTGGAACATGGGTCTAATTTAATTTCACAAAGAAAATATTTTTGTGAAGTAGGTACAATATAGGTTTAAATAGCAATTCTTGTGACATTTTAGATTGAAAATCGTTAAAATCAATACATCATTTTCAATCGCTATTATCGACAATGAATTTAAACGGTTCTGTGATATTGTTGAACGAAGACAGATTTATTAATTTTATTTTGAAAAATTTCGTTCATCTGTGGCGTTTGATATCATCAGACTTCAATATATTTGTAATGCTATCATTACATTCGGAAAAGTTGATTGTACCATATTATCAAAAATCAATCCAAACGATATTATCTGTCCCCGCATCCATTATTTTTTCTATGGTGATATTACCGGATATTAATAAACGGAAATGTCACGAATGAAACCAAATGAAATGTTTTTTTCTTGGTGCGTTCAACATCGACTATGCCTCCGTGGGCCCCAAGTCGGTGCGGGACCCCTAGGCAGTTGGCTAATCCGCCTTATGGATAATCCGGCCCTGATTATGGACTATCTTCGGACAGTATGAGAACAGTGTACAAAACCTCACTGGAAAGGGTTCAAAATAAATTTTTGCGAAGTGCTGCCTACAAAATGGGCTTTCAAATGGACCAGCGACATAACTACACTGATATTCTTTCTACACTACACCTCACCACATTGGAAAACAGGCGGACTCAAGCTGACCTCATATTTCTATTCAAATTACTGTCAGGTCATTTTAATTGCCCAGAACTTCTCTCTTTGGTTGGCCTGAGAGTCAAGCAAAGAGTGACAAGAGATGATAAAACTGTTTTCGTAGAGAATTCACATTCAACCAATTATGGATTTAATAGTCCAATGTCGAGAATGTTAAGGGAGGCTAATACATCAGAACTTGATTTTTTTAATAATTCCTTAGAGGCCTTCAAAAAGTCTGCAATCAATTATGTATTTTATTTATAGATTTATGCCTTGTATGTCTGTTAGTTTTTAGTATTTAGTGTTATTTTCAATTGTTTTATTTAGCATTTCAATCAATCAATCAATTCATTTATTGTTTAAGCAAAACATACAGTTTCATAAACAAGGAATCCAGCTATTAAGTGAAGTAAGTATTATAATATAAGATAGAAACAGAGAGAGAGAAAAAAGTCTGAACCAAATCAGATAACATAAGCAGCTATAAAAATAAAAAAAAAAAAAACATTAACCATATCTCTAGTTAAGTATAAATATTCCACCACCTACACATGTATTTTACCAGTTATATTTATATAATTTCTCTATGAATATGCAACAGACCAAATAACATCGATGTAATAAAAAAAAAATGAAAAAGAGACCCGTTACGAATGAACATACAGACCAAAAATATATAAAAGAAAGAGAACCCAGTGCCTAATGAAAATTACCTACTCATTATTAATGAATGATCTGATTTTCAAAATATTCCAGATATGTGTGGCTATTGATTTTGCTTCAGTGGGCGTAATATTATTGAGCGTGCCAAATTGTTAATATTCTCCAAGCAGGGAACGTTACGGGGTCGCATTGAGGTATATATAGGACAATCAAATAAAATATGATGGATAGTTTCAAACTCATTCTTGTTACAAACTGAGCAGATTTCTCCCGGGTTGATGCGGTAAAGTGATCCACGATAAGTAAATTTTATCGCTAAACTGTTACATAATCGGAGTTGGGCAATGGTTCTAGTAACTTGGATGGGTAACTTCATAAGGAGATAGTTTTGGGCTTGTTCAGTTAGTGTAAGTGACTGGCTGAGTGAGAAGAAGGTTGAGCGAGAAAACAAGGACCTATCTTCTTCTTTGAGTCTGTTCAGATACCTGGAGAGCAACATTGACCTCCTCTGTTTGAGAATATGTGATGTGGCTTCTGCTAATGGCATGTGAAAGTCAGCAAATTCAAGCTCTTTACTGACTTGCATAGACCAGTTATATCTTTGATCTGTGGTATAAAGTTCTAGTTGTCTTTCAAAACAGATTCTTGGGAGTCGGGTCTCTCCCATTTCAAGGATTTTAATCAACCAATTCAAAGTGAGTTTGAATATGGTGTATGAAACCTTGACTCTACCAACCTCAAGTCTAACAACATAGTCTGGTGAGTTCACGGGTAAGCATAGCATTTTCTTAAAGAATGCCAGTTGCACCCGTTCCAGGATTTCGTAATATCGCAAACCCCAAACCGGTATACAATTGGTTAACACACTCAGAACAAGGGAATCTTTTTAGCATTTAGTTATTTTACAACGTTGTAACTTAGGGTTGTCCCGTTTATACTAAATAAATAAATAAATAAATAAATAAATAAACAGTTCTAGGATCGAGACAAATGCGCAAGAGTTCTGCGCAGTTCACGAACGATTCTTGAACCGTTCTCGAAATTGAAACCCGAATGAACCTAGTATCTTCACGTTGGTGTTGGTATCACATACCTTGTCTATATCTTCGGCAGGCGAGAACAGCACCGGCGGTTTCGCGAGGTCGCTCATCGTATAGAACTCGGACCGCTCGCACACCGGGTGATATAGCTCGTCCAGCTTCTTGCGGCCCGTCGCGGTCATCTTCCGCTTGGCCGCCCGCCGCTCCTCATCTCGGGTTTTCCGTTCGGCGCCCTTGTCGCAGAACACCTTGATCTGGCAGTACGCCCTGTGGTAGATGTTCGTGTCCCTGGGGTCCTCGTAGGTGTCGATTTGCAGGTGGAGGGGCAGGCCTTTCACCCCCTTCTGACTGCTGAAGTCGGTGCTCAGACACTGGACGGCTATGTTTATCTGAAACGGAGTTGATGATCGATATGTCACCGGATTTACTTCGACTCTGGAGAGAATTTCCGTGTTCGAGAAAAAATTTTCTGTTTTTGATTAAAACTAGATTGAGTGGTATTCGGTGAGAAAATTTCACTCAGTTGAGATTACGAATAATTGATAAGGTAGCTGATGGTAGTTCAAATCATCATTCCTGACTGGAACTTTATTCCACCAGAGTTGATAGAAATATACTTTTACTATTTTAGTTATATAATGGATTCATTATGAAACGCAAATTGTATTATTCTGAGTTTGGTACAATCGAACTGTCAAATAAAAGTCAGAAGAGTTAGGTCCAGCTTACCTACTCGTGATACTAGCAGTGAAAAACTCAATGTTTTTATTGGTGTATTTCAATTCAGAGTGTGATTTCATTCAAATTGACCAATAAAAACAATAACAACATTGCATTTTCCACCACTGGTATCGCAAAAATATAAATCGCTCAACAGTAAACTCGGCTTTACTCTTGTGCGTCAGATTTTAAATATTTCAATCTCATCATTGTTACCAATCGAAGATGTTTCTGTTATTTATCGATATTAAATCATTTTTTTTAATAAAATACTTCAAATTAATGCTACTTAGTACCTGAAGTTAAATGGGAAAGTCATTTAATATATAAACGTAAAAAAAATCCCAGTGTAATACCATGCTCCTTAGAGAGGAAAATTTCCGGAAATTGTTATAGTTGCTATGGTAATGATACAAAATATAGGCAAGAGTCAGTTTTTTTCTTTAATATATTACCTCCACATTTTTTTTTCTAGCATTTCATTGTTGATCGATAGATTTGATGTCGAGCAAGAACTTCGTATTTCTATCAACACAGTTTGAAATTATCGAAAATGGATGTGCTGAAATGATCAACAGCGGTTTTACAGATTTTTCTCGAAAACGATTCTATCTGAGTAAACATTTATCTGTCAGAACATGCGACTCTCTCGTGAAATTGAAATAGTATGTTGTATCTATATATGACTCACCTTCGCTGGACTTTCCATAGGGTTCCAGTATATTGCAATAGCGTTGTGAGAAATTTCTTCAATGCATCCTACTAAACCTACACTATTTTTCGTATCTGCAAAAAATAAACGGAATGAATTAAAAAACAGAGTAAATGTTATCTTTGTGTTCTGGATACTTTCAGGATCTAGTCTGCTATAATCGTCTGTTTTCATCTCCATGAGCAGAAATTTTAAATTAGGATTAAGTAAAACAAAGAAGCAAAAAGTGGACTGGAAAATGTTATCAAGGGGTTAATTGAAGTTAGCTAAACACATAAAATGTGAAAAAGCTTTCACAATGGGTAGCATTTAGTGAATGTTAACAAAGTTCTAATCATAAAAAAACGTTATCTGGATGAACTTCAAATTTCAAATGTCATTCCTGTTTTTTGAAAAATTATTGTTCGGGTCGATCTTGTTTACTAATTCCAATTTTATTTGACGACTTCGTGTCGATGCACTTCCTATTATTTGCCACACACCACACTCATCTTAACAGACTTACCCTTTTTGGAAGATTGCATGAAAATAACATAATTGTAAAATTATTATAGAGCAAATATTTCGTAACTATCATGATATGTATTTATTGTCATGAATTTTTGTCAAATGTCATGTTACATATATAACCCCTACACATATGAAGAACAAAATAATAGAATCGATACTTCCTACGCAAAACCCACACTCTACAGAGCAAATATGTATCTGAAAATGTTAAGAGTACCCACATTTATGTTATAGTTCTTTATTACCACTAATATCAAGCCTACAGTCACATGAATACATTTCTCTCGTACAGGGTGATAGAGCTATTGCCTACCATAAGGATGTGATTCGTTATCGGAAAAAGGAAATACGCACCTATATAGATTCTTGAATATTAATAAAAAAATCTCAAGCGACAAATCTACTATATCTTCACCTCACGGTGATATTTCTTATTTTTGATCGTCCAAACTCATAAGTAGGTATAACTTTTTCGTTTGCTCGAGAGTAATAAATTAGGTAGGTATTCAATTTCCAAGAGATGTATGTTAATGAACCAGATTCAAACAGAAAATCATATTGTAGATGGGTATATATCTAACATTTTCATGGTCAAGGTACTTTGGCACTTTTCCGAAATCCTCGATTATTGTATGACTTGATTTATTAGGTCCCACCCACTGGAAACTATGAACACCGTTATAATAGAATTTCACAACCAAATTAACTGCGTAGATATTGACAATGAGATTTATGCTGAAAATATATCCTGTATCGTAGGCGGTCTTCACCAATTGAAAATAATTATAATTTATTGGCTATTTATTCATGTGCTTAATTTAATTTTCGACAATGTATATTGGATTGTTAATCATTCTTGAAGTGATTTGACTAACCTGCATCTAAAATTCGTTGTTTTACTGAGTGTTGCCTCCCATGCCAGAATTGCCAGGCTTTGATTTCATCTTCTGGACTTTTTTCTTCTCGGAACATCAACATGACGACACTCTGGAATTCAAAATAACTACTTACATTGTGCTTCCTTTTTTTTGTCGAACTGTGGAAACTACCAGGTACTGCGTATGATAAGTAATAATTGGATTCATCAAGTTATCCATCATATATATTTTCAGACAAAAACTGTATTCTTAAGAAACCAAAGATTTGTTTGTATATTCTTAGTTATTTTCAATTTCAAAGACCTTAATTGGTACAAGAAATACCAGCAAGGGTTAATTAATTCATATTTTCAAGGTTGATATACATAAAATAATTTACTTTAGTTGTTCACAGATATCATAACATTAATTTTAATGAGACTTATATGTATTTATAAAATAATTATAGAGATTGGTTTTAATTATACCTTTTTCACTGAAATTCTCTTCAAGGAAACTATTTTTCAATAATGATTTCTTTGAACGATTATAAGTATTATTGGTTTTATATTTTCAACAAAAACTGGACAAGCCACCGGTATTTATAATATTTTGTAGTTGATACTGATACTGTTCATAATGCGATTTTTTCGATATCGAAACTTTTACTTTTCATGATCAGAAATATTATGCAAAAAGACGATTGAATCTTTGGAATTGCCACGGTTCACTACGGAGTAGTATTGAATTATTATTCTGCGAGCAAATTTCCATATTACGTCCAGTTGAAGTTTATAAACAAGAAGCAGTTTATTATTGGCAATACCTCGCCCATTTGTCAGCCTTATAAGGTCAAGAGCCATTTTCAGAAAAAGAAGATATGCTAAGGAGAAACCGAATACAGTTCAGAAAATAATACCTCGTGTTTCATTGAATAAAGTACACTCACGGATACATATTTCATTGTTAACAGTATCGGACTAGTGCGAGTAGTGACATAAAATAACATGCAGCGTATTTATGAAATCATCTGAATAAGAACAAACTATGAGAATTGAGCATTTTATATCAGAGCATTTTTCAACCGGAATAACATAACAGCACGCTAGAATCGACACTGCAAAAACCATTCATCAAATCGAAAAGTATATATGACACAAATTATTACCCTTTCAAACCTACTGAGAATAAACAGAAATAGTTTCTGATCATGAAAATAATCAATAACTTACGTAAAATAGTTAAAATAGACGTAGGAAGGTATCTGTGATATTTCTGAAAAGATTGTGCTTGCTCTGGACTGGTCAAATAGATAAACTAGCAAGAAATTATAATGAAAAATTTCAGAACATCTGATTTTGACGCCTTAGATTTGATTGATCTATTCAATCAATTTTGTTGAGCGAAATAATTTCCCGAATTTTTTTATAATAATGCCCAGACGCACGTATATTATGTTTATAATTGTTTGTCCCCCAGGACCAAATCCCAGATGCGTAATTCGACGATGAGAGGTTAACAAATTATGATGGAAATGATTGAAGAATAAATTTATGAGATGGGACACATTCATTGCATCTACAAGAAAATTATTAAGAACTATAATGGGTACGTCATTATTCGAGTTATTCCATGCCCGCATAAACTCATCACAGGTAATAAAAAAAGGGTTCGTTTACCTTCTTCGATGTCTGTTGAAATACAATGCGACATACACATTTGGTGAAAATTCGACTTTTTTAGTTCGCTGATTGGATGGGATGAGATATTCGTGGTTTTTATGGAATTATTGAGAATTAGTGATATCAAAGATTCCACATACTCATAGCAGCCAATTACTGGATGCGTATTCTGTCTTAAAAAGCAGCACAGTGACATTTTGCAGCCTGTTATGGACATGCACTAATGGTCACTGTCTTATGTCGTATGACAAATGTGGTAATTCTAATAAGACAATTTACAATTACGTAGGTACTAATACAGAGTAATTAACGGCTGGTCAACAGAATTACCCCTAATTATATCAATTAATACGAAAGTTTATGGACGTTCCCTAATTAGCAATAATAACACTCTTGACAATCTGTGACACCTCGATAAATATAAAAAATGATTGCCTGCATCAAAGATAACCAAACAAACCAATGTACAGATATATGAAATATTTTAGGTGAAAAGTGTTCTCGTCTGTGAATCATACTAATCCACTAAAGTTGAGAACAGCTGGTATTACTCCGATTTCGACACTTTTTTAATTGCAGAGTGTGGAAACACTGTATTTTAGAATGAATTGGAAAAATTTTCGCTAAACCCAGCCAATACAGAGTTATTCGAGAAATAGTATCGAGTGTTTCGATACACAATTTCTGGTAATGAATGATTAGAGGAAAATATAATATTCGAGATATCGAACAATGATTGCTGGAATATATTTTTAACACAACAAAAACAAGTTCACAACATTACATATTTACGTAATCAATGTCCGCAATATCTTCAGGCAGAGATTGTTGATGGCTGGACACATGGATATTTTTTCGAAGTTATCCATGAACCCTTTTATATTTTCGTAATTATTACGCAAGATGTTACATAAATATTGTGAGAAAAATTAATGGGTATTGGAAGTAATATAAATAATGATGTCTCTCAGTTTCACCCCTATGAATGAGAACGGTAAAATTACATTTTGAATTACGGTTGAAATCATTCATCACTTTCTTAATCCTTGTTGGTTTTTCCGATAGAACCCTTTGGGAGTTGGCATTCAGCGGAGAAACAATGGTAGATAGCTACAATAGGTAGATGAGTGAGAAAACGAAATGCATGAAGACGAGTTGAAAATGCCGATTTTTCCAAAGGAAAATACCGGATTATAAAAACATTATCCTGTAATGTTCAGAGAACATCGTGAGAACCAAGGAAAAGGAGGTAGGAGTTGGTGTTTTTACAACTTATCCAAATAATTATTGACGTTTACCAGTAAAATTAAAAATGTGTTTCACTCAGTGAAACCGAAAGTGAAAAATAAATATTTAGGTCAAGTATATTCGTTATGTTTCGAATCGCAATCATTTATCTCCGGTGAACTTTTCAAGATGCATCACCCTGTATTCGTCGATGAAATATAATTATTTGGCGTATCTTTCCACGGATCGAGTAATAGTGATATCACTGCATAAATTATTGAAGAAATAGAGACTTGACAGTGAATACAGATATAGCTAATATATTTCCACGATAGATATTTTATACCACACAAATCTACCGTTAAATGGACATCATATACTTGAACATCCGCAATTCAGCAGTTGAATTTATTCTATAGAAATGCCTATTAACACACATATAAACGAATACGCTAAAATCTATTATGGGTAAAGATGTCGCCATTAAGTAGTGTTTGTTATTTAATTAGCAGCTCTCGTATGACCTGTCAGTGTTTCAGTACTTTCTGCAAATTACCTGATATCTACCCAAATTTTTGCAAATGCTATAGTTTGAACATTAACATCAGAATGCTACCGTTGGAAAATCTGGCCTATTGTTTTTACACAACATGGGAAAATCCACAGTTCATCAAAACCTTGAACTTTCTGTTGACTTTTTTTATTTTTACAAATTTGATAATTTCAAACTAGTTGTGGATCTGCTTGTACAGAAAACTTGATGCACTAGTGTTTGAAATTCTGGAACTATAGCGTGATTTTTGATGCTAAGCATCTTGAAAATTTTATTGTGGAAACTATTTCATCATTTTTGGACCACACCAATTCAACTGATGCAAATGTGTGATAAAGTGATGGTGATATAACTATGTAATTATTAGCTCAAATATTTGCTGAGGTAGCAAATAATGAAATTTCAAGAAGAATAACTTTTATGAAAAGAAATTGCTCCATTCAAAAGTATGTTTTGAAGAAAACGATTTATTGCAAAACTTTTTCAACTCTTACGAAAACCTTGCAGATCGGAATCACGAGATTAATCAATAAAATATATATTCACTTGAAAAAATAATTTCAGGGGAGTATTATAATGTTCACTCAATTTCGTGAGCACCACGGTATTTTTCGTGGTAGTTCTCTCAGCACATGCCTTTCCAAATAGCTAAGCATGAATAGAACTTATAGAATGAAAAAACTGATTTGTCAATTTCATTGTATGTAAATTCGAATCCCACCTTTTAATTTGTACCTTCAATCTGTAATTGTTTCATTTAAGAGTGTGAGTATTAATTATGTACAATACGTTATACACAGCGTGAAATGATTTTTAAAAATACAGAAATAATCGTGCCTAAAGGAAAGTGTAGTCAATTTTTTCTGGCGAAATCGTTCAATAAAAACAATACTATATTGAGTGAATGAATCAGCCGAACTGAATTCAAAGGAGAAGTTGCTATCTCTATTATTCATATACCTAATAATATAGTTTATATCTAATTTGATGAAGATGAAAACGCTTCTCCTTTTGAATTCAGTGGCGTTTCTCCATTTGGTAGGTACTTTTGTAATTTGAAATAAATACATTCGAACTCTTTCTATTTCAAATGTGGAAAAGTGTATGTACACTCACCTTGACAGTCTGTGATTTGAGCTGTTTGTCAGGATCGGGGATGTATTCTAGAGTGATTCCATAAAATTGTCCCTTATTGATATACGTGATTCTATCATCCTCCCGCCTTTGCGATGTGGAGATAGGGGTTTCTAGGTGATATTTGAAGCCGACAGGTGAGAATCTGCAACAAAATGTGCGATAGTTTGCATAGTAGATAAAACCGTTTCTCACGAAGCGATTATGAATTCAGCTTTCCTAGGTATACGCACACTCAGAAAATGTTATTGTTATTGTGCCAGATATAATAAAGGAACCCGTCTACGTCCTCAACATTGTGTAAAGGTGGTCAGGTAGATCGCAGGTGATCCGATGACCTCTCAAGAATAAAATTATAACGTGACATAACTACATGGAAAAAGCGGCATAGAGCACAATACGCGACAATGTGAATCATCTAAACTTGTTTAACTGGCTCTTCAATACGATTACAACTGTTTCGCGCTTGTACTTGTGTGTATCAAGTGACACTGGTCGAATCGGGTTTGTCCAGTTCACAGCACTGGAATAGTGGAATATTGCAAAGTTTTGTAGTAAGTCACGAGTAGGCAATTTACTCCGTTTGTCAACCCTCGTCCCTCTCTATAGGTAGGTATACACTCGGTCAACTTTTGAGAAGCATTGACTGACCGATCTTTTCAGCCCAGCCATTCTCGTCGTCATCAGCTGATGATGGATTTTGAAACATTTTACTGACCATTTTATTGACGATCTTCATTATGGTGATAATTTCATCAGAGCTTGCGGCACGAAATACGGCATTGAAAATAACCTCAATTTCTATCAAAAGAAACACAAGTGACAGTTTTTATCATTGACTGAAGTGTATAATTATCATTTGAAAGATGCTATGAATCATTTATCAGCGGAAGATGAGATGTACCAGGGTCGTTTTGGGAAATCAATACATAAATTCAACTGATTTATCAAATTCGAGACAACTGAGGAGATCAAACCATGATGATGTTGAAGGCAATTAAATACAGGGTAGTGTGTTATTTCCATAAACAATTATTTTCGTTCTTATATGGTGTTATCCGCGATATTGGCTCCTGATGAACTTTTTCAATAAACCCCTTATACATATCTTGCACTTCTGAATCATGAATTATTGCTGCAGAGCTATTTCATGATTTCTGAATATGGCTGCATGATGGTTGCCAAGATGTCAGTCAGTACGAAAAAAAATCAAATACGTGGACTCGCAAGATATATACCACCCGTTATCACAAAATTTGTTCAAAATACTGAACACGCTGTTTATGAGAGACGAGGAAACAAATAATGGTGGATTTATGCAGAGGTTTTTAGTCTTCAGTTAAAGTGAACCATTCATGCAAGAAGTCTCAAGGACTGTCAATAGTGTCAATCCGGTTATTTTGTGTGTTTATTTTTCTCATTTCCTTCGATTCAATTCAAATTTCCAAACTATACCCTATTTTTATTTGCTTTACATGCATTCAACTTATGCTGTTTGTTACGAAACTCTTTTGCAAAATCGATCTAGTTTTAAGTTGTAATATTGGCCAACTTTTCTTAGGACTTATATGACAACTGTATAAATGGTTACATTGAAAACCAATGGATTACCTTCTTACGACTTATTACATGAAACTTGAGACTTGAAACCTATGCATAAATCCACCGTAAATCTTGTTACATTTTCAGTTCAGATTCAAATTACCTTCAATATCAAGTGAAATATGTCCCATACCCAAATGTTCTAATCAATATAAGTTATTGATGTGTTTGATGAACTCCGAAATAAATGGTGGCATACTCACATTTTTGGGATTTGTATTTTGTCAGCATCGTTTTGCCGACCAAAGTCGTGCCAAGGCCTACTCCTGCTGTTGGACTGGGCCCCTGGCGATTGCGAGCTGCTATTGCTCCTTTGGGATAGCGACAGGGGATCCAGAAGCGTGGAGTTCGTTTGGCACAACTCGGTATAGTCGAACGACTGAAACAATCGTTCATCATCCGTTAATGGCGGCAAAGATTCTATAAACTTTGGTGGCGGCCTTTAGATGCCCGATAGTTGAGCTCAATTTATAAACTCCGCTGCCGTAGCTACAGTTGACGTTCCCGTTCCAAAATGTATTGAGGAGATATCCGGCGGCAACTACGTCAGCTGCGGAGTTTATGAATATATTCAGCATATTCCATCTACGAACTGTAACTGCAGCGTCAACTGTAGCTACGGCAGAGGAGTTTGTAAATTGAGCTTAATGCGATAGACACGAATGATCCGCGGAATCGTTATGAAAACTGTTCTGCATTATGCCCGATGAAATTTGATCGAGCCCATTGAGGTACTTGTCCCTACCACCTCTTAGGTACAGGGTGGGCAAATTTCGATGTTTGTATATTTATAGGATAACTCGGTAACTATAGGAGAAACAAGAAAATGGAGATCACATTCTCGATAGCTTATTCCGAGACAAATTCACGCACAAAAGCAAAAATTTGCTATCGTCTTTCCACTTTGAGTTATAAACAAAATTTCGATTTTTGAATACATGGTTGTTTTGTGAAGTTACGAGATGATAAGTTTTACATTCTCACAGAATTCTCACATTTTCGAGTTCCAAGGTTTTGAAATGAAAATCATCAAAATCGATCCGCCATTTCACACATGGTTAGAAAAGTTAAAAAACTATTTCAACCAATAGCCAACAACGATTCCCATTTGAAACACTACAACTTTAGGCTATATAAATCGAAATTGCACCTTTTTTCCAAATTTTCTCGTCGCCACTAGATCATACATCTGTGGTGCTAGAATGTAAAAGTTAAAAGATAACTCTACAACCATGATATTCACATGCGTCTAAAAGTCGAGAAACCGAACATTTTTTTATAGCTCATGAATAAACAAAGGACGATAGCAAATTTTTGTTTTCGCCTCGAAAAGAGATCGAAGATGCGAGCTTAATTTCATTGCATCTCCTATAGTTACCGAGCTACCCTATACAAACATCGAAATTTCCCCACCGTGTTCAAATTGATATGTCGTAAAAACATGCCATGAACTTGATTCGACTTTTGTCTTGAATCGTGACAACCGAATCCTGCAGGCGCCATATAAGGCGAGCCACAGTTCTTTTCAGAGGGCATCTACCACATGAACTAGAATGAGAGCACTTGCGACGTCCAATTTTTCGAAGAAAAAAAAAAGAAAGAAAGAAGAAGTACACAGAAACTCCAAGGCCTGTCTTCTTTGAACATTCGGTTGCGGAAAGCACAGTCCGGCGTCCGTCGCGATTTGATGATTTTATCAAAAAAGAGTATTCCAGTGGGACTGACTGGTTATCTTGGATCCGCTTAGCTGAGCATTACCGCGCCATTCCTCAGATTTGTCTCGATTATAGCCCGTTAAATATCTGTTGAGAGCAGAATCGCAGACCTGTGCAGACGACTATTTAAAACACGAAAAATAAATTTGAATAATTTCACATCTGAAGATTACGATGAAGTCTCGATAGACCTGGTGCGACAGCATCCACCTATAGTGTTGAAGGAAAAAGCTTTAAAGTGGTAAAAAACAATTTATTTGACGGTTGCTATTGTCAGTTTCACTTCTTCCTGGAGAGGTTTTTCCTGATGATACCTTTAACCTCCAAACTTGAAAGAAAATACCAATACTTATTCCCTATTCCACTGTCCTCCTATACTGACTTGCACGATGTTCCTCCACGAACATCATAGGTTTTCCTCTCGTTAAGTCAAAAGATTGAAAAAAAAAATAACAACGCAACCAATAAATTTTGGTCCATGTTTGGGCGGAAATCGGTATTCACAGAGGTTGACGGACTGTCCGATTTCCGCGACAGAACTGTTCAGAAAAACCAAACCATATAAGGCTTGTTTTCTTTGAACAGTCGGTCGCGGAAAGCGGACAGTTAGTCGACCGCCGCGTTTTGACGATTTTATTCAACAAGAGTATTTCAATGTGACTGGTTTTCTCGAAACCGCTCAGCTGAGCAGTACGGCGCCATTCCGCAGATTTGTTCCGACTAGTCCGTTGATATCTGTTGAGTTTAACGTGATAAAAAAACGGTCTATATAGAGTATAAAACACTTCCTGAATTTGATTTCATTTTCAAAACGCCTACTTTGCTCGGTGATATTGAAGTTACCTTCCGTACCGCGACACAAAAATAACTTATCCACTGGATAATTGGAAACTTTAACTGTTGCCATTGCCAGTATACCTCTTCATGTTCCTCTTCTAACAATAACAACGCAACCAATTTATTTTGGTCCACATGTTCTTAGTATTCTTGTTCTTATTCACGATACAAACAGCACGGGCATGGTGTTTTTCTATGTTTCAACAAACCACCTCTGGCGGAAATCGGTAATCATCAGCGGTCGACGGACTGTCCGTTTTCCGCGACAGACTGTTCACAAAAACCAAACCTAAGGGCATCCGAGAAAACCAGTCCCACATTGGAATAGGTACTCTTCTTGAATACAATCGTCAAATTGCGGCGGTCGACGGACTGTCCGCTCTATGCGACCAAATGTTCAAAGAAAACAGGCCTTTAGCGGTCGACGGACTGTCCGCTTTCCGCGACCGAATGTTCAAAGAAAACAGGCCTTTAGCGGTCGACGGACTGTCCGCTCTCCGCGACCGAATGTTCAAAGATAACAGGCCTTTAGCGGTCGACGGACTGTCCGCTTTCCGCGACCGAATTTTCAAAGATAACAGGCCTTTAGCGGTCGACGGACTGTCCGCTTTCCAAAGAAAACAGGCCTTTAGCGGTCGACGGACTGTCCGCTTTCCAAAGAAAACAGGCCTTTAGCGGTCGACGGACTGTCTGCTTTCCGCGACCGAATGTTTAAAGAAAACAGGCCTTTAACGGTCGACGGACTGTCCGCTTTCCGCGACCGAATGTTCAAAGAAAACAGGCCTTTAGCGGTCGACGGACTGTTCGCTTTCCGAAGAAAAGAGGCCTTTAGCGGTCGACGGACTGTCCGCTTTCCGCGACCGAATGTTCAAAGAAAACAGGCCTTTAGCGGTCGACGGACTGTCCGCTTTCCAAAGAAAACAGGCCTTTAGCGGTCGACGGACTGTCCGCTTTCCACGACCGAATGTTCAAAGAAAACAGGCCTTCACACGTGGAGGACGGGACCGAATCGCTCTGTCACCCGTGCTCTCCTCGCCCCGGCCAGCCGGAGGTCAGTCAGGTCAGTCTAGGGCTCACCTGCTGAAGCGCGTTCTGGTCGCGGGGCGTGATAGCGTCGGCGCCGATGCCGCTGTCGGGGCTCGGCAGGTCGACGGTCAAGCCAGCCGCCGTGGCGGCCGCTATCACGCCCTTCCCATGGTACGCCGACTGGCGCACGTACCGCTCGACGAAGCTGGCGGTGGCGCCGCCGTTAGACGCCTCCTCGCCGTAGCCCAGTTGGTTCTGGCGCAGCTGCGCCGAGTACACCGGCTCGGGGGTTCCCCCTGACGCCACCGTGGTGAAGTACTCGCGGTAGTAAGGGTCGGAGACCGAGAAGGAGACGGCGCTGTTGCGGCCGTTGGACGAGTAGATGGCGCCACCGCCGCCGCCGCCGCCCAGGCTGCTCTGTGTGCTGTACTGCAGGTGGTCGGAGTAGGGCACGGGGGAGGGGGTGCCGCTGCCGCCTCCGCCGTGGGGGGCAGCGTTCATGGGGGCGAATATCTGCGTCGAGTACATCGCCGGCTTGAGGCCATTCGCGGGGATGAACTCGATGGGGCCGGTGGTGGAACCGTCGGCCAGGAGGCTGCTGTGAGTCGAGGTGGGTGTCCCGTTTATGGAGCGGGAGCCGTGCTGGGGGGAGCCGAGGCCACGGTGGGTCTCGTCTTTGATCGAGTTGACGTCGACGACGAGGTCGCCGCCGGAATGGCCGCCGGACACCAGCACGACCTACAACCACCACAGGGGCGTTAGCGGCATGCGATAATTCAGATCCACACGAGTATGTACAAGCGTTGCGATGGAGATCCACCAATCAGCTTCATAAGCAGGCGACCTGAGTTCGGTGCCCGCGTCTAATTTTTGTTTTTCAATCAAAAGCCCCAAATATATCTGATTGGGCGCCAAATATAGTCCTTCAGACGTTTGATCATGTTTTTTGTTCGATAAAATGATCCTTTCTCAGAAATTTACTGAAAATAGTAATACGTTCAGGTCAGGTAAGTCTCATAGGATGAATATAGCGCGTAAGCACGTTAATTTTTTTTCAATCCAATTTTCCTTCTTTAAACATTTACATAAAGCTGAAAGTAATTATCCCTGCCCTCACTAATAGGTACGTCAGTGCGTTTGATCAGTTCCGCCTTGATCGATTTGAATCTACCGCCAAATCGGAAATGGTAGTGATTGGTGGATTTTAATAGCGATGCTTGTACTCATGTAGATCTGAATTCTTGCGAGTTATCAGCATGCCGCGGCCTTCGCCCGAGGTGGGCCCTAGATCTAACCTACTTCTAGCTCTACCTCTACTGTTCTACTATACGTCATGCAAGCTGGAAAAAAGTTCATTAAAGGGAGCGCAGTTGATACGCTATCTACTGGATCATTTGCTAATGATCTGGGCGATCTGAAGTCAAACTGGATCTCAAGATTGGCCTGTTCCAAAATTCCGCTGGCTTGGCCCAGAGAGTCAGGGTTCGAATCCCAACGCGGCCATTGATGGAAATATTTATTTATTTTTGTATCATCGTTCAGCGGAAGGAGATAGGTGACCAACCGAACATTCTTGGGTACCTAACGGAACTGGACACTGCCCTCTGAGGTATCACCTCGAAAAGATGGTAAAACATACAGTGATAGTGCTACTGCGAAAACTTCGCTGAAACTGCATAACATTTGCTTTGCAAATGCCCAGAGCTCTTCTGCAAGAGGCTCAAGTTACTGGAAGCATCAGTCTTCTTAGAGCCCTCCGATGTCAGGAATACCTAACCTAGCTCCCAGGAAACTGATAAACGTTGCACGAAGTCTCGAAAAGATCTAATAGATAGGTCGAGGTGCTTGAGAGTCTGCCCCCCCTACAATCTACCTAGATATCAATCTTTCGGAGTTCGCGGACTCTCAAAGATAACCAGCTAGTAGTGCTTCGGATGACACTTAAAAAGCTAAGGTCCCCGTCTTACCAACTCAATAAACGAGTCCTAGACTTACGAGGGTTGCTGTGTACTGAGTTGTTGGTCAAAAACTCTTCACTTTACAGAAATGCATCATTGTGTAATGAATAAAAAAATGCTATCCCGATAAGAGAGATCGGTCCATGCATCTGTTGGGTACAGTCTGTTGGGAAGTTAGGTATGGATCCTCTGATGGGGATATGAGGGCTATTTATAAAAGAATATAGATCTATAGAATCAGGTAGGGTCTGCCTGTCGTAAGACTTCACTTCTTGCAATTATACAGCACGTTGATATGTTGTATACCTATATGAAATACCTATACATGACGGACTTGGTCATCAGTTGTCTAATTATCTCATGAGAGAATACAATAATGGATGAAAGCGCTCTCTCGATAACAAGTTCTTGGGGGGCATATTTCTTTAGAAATTATCATATATTAGATATATATAACCAATTTTATATATATTCGCTCCACGCGGGACACTAAATTATATTTAAACGATTTTTTTTTTCACTTAAACCACATTATTATTAAATCGGTTTATCAATTGATTCCTTGATTTCTGATCCACATAATATCACGAAAATATACAACTAGTGTGTAAGTACCTACCTCTTAGACGAGATAATGCTCGAGATAATGAGATCTGATCAACAATATATAGGCAACTTTCATCAAACCAGAAGAAAATTTCACGTTTCTGCGATTATCAATAACTCTATAGGCTATAGGAAAATTTGGAAGCGATACCTACATATTTCATGAAGTGGGTGAATCTCGTTAAGCCTTGAAACACACGATAAATTTAAAGAAGGTCAAATTTGAGGATTCGTGAGAGTCTATATCTATATCATGAGGTTGAGTGAGTTTGGAAGCTTCAAATGGTTCGAAAGATATTTGGAAAAACTATAAATTCAGGAATTCTGTTTTCAACTGACCATCATCATATTCGAAATGAATATCATATATTCTCATTGCCACTATTTTCTTTATCACGGTGATCCCTATAGATTTCTTGAGAATTGAGATCAATCATTTTTATCAACTAAAATATTCTGAACGAGTTCTGATGGAGCTAAATAAGGTATCATTTTAAATAAGGTATATCGAATCAATCCTGAAAAATTTTGATAGTTAGGTATATTTTTTGTCATTCAGAATTCTATATAGACATTGATATCAAAAAGTTCACGTTTTCTCCAGATCAAAGTAGATTCCTTTTTAGATAAATGATCAAGATTAGATAAATGATCAAGATCAGATAACTGATCACGACATAGCTCAACTAACACGTAGCACTATCTCATGGTAACAACTCTCGAAGTGGTATCGTTTTTGTTTTGTTTTCATATTTTTGATGTTTATGTCATTGTGACATAGGTGTCTTGTCACCAAACAATAACTGAAACGAGAAAAACGATAAGATTTCACATGTATTTCACCAAAACAGCTCTCGAAAAACTGCTGGAAGTACACCTTCCATATCAGAAGCGAACATAAACAGAACAGAGGTTAAGTTTTTTTGTGGGTTATCCTCCAGAGAGTTCAGTGGTTATACCACTTCGAGTGGTTCACGAGTCACCGCTAGGTAGCGTATCGCTTAGCACCTATCGCGAATAGATAATGGTCTAAGATAGATAGGTTATGGAAATAAACGAACTGTTATTTTCTGTCAAATTAATTGGTAGGTGTTATAAAAAATTCATTATTCGTCATCGAGTTCGTCATTATTGGACTTCAGTGACAGGGAAAAAAAATCAGTAGATATACCTATTTGTGGAATAATAGAAATGCTGAAGCCGCGAAATTGAAATATATATACCTACATATAATGGTATTACCTATATACCTATAATAGGTAAATAGAGCAGCTTTAACATTTCTATTATTCCTCAAAAATAAACCGATACCATTAAAACTAACAGGATCATATAGATGTCCCTGTCACTGAAGTTCATATAAAGACAAATACCTATACCTATAATTTCCATAACCTATACCCTGATGACTATGTCGAATATCCGAATTCGTAATGTGGACAGGACAGATTATCAAAGATTTCTTCTCGAAAATTGAACAATAAATGAACTGATGTTTAAAATATAGTATATGTACGTGGAAAGCCAGTACGAAGTTGTAGATATCTCTAAAATGAAGCCGCCTGTTTACTTTTATGAAAAATAAAAAAATTGGTATATATCCCGGCACATAATTCTCGTACCACGGTTTGACTTCAGATTCCGTTCACATATTCGATAACACAGCTGAATCGCTTCGGCTGTGCCTACACGAAAATATCACCGAAGAATCAGCTGCCGATCACTAATAGATACACCCCGCCAAGAATGCCCAAGATAAGCATATCATTCCATGGTGGGGCTAACTCATATGAACCGATCACCAGCATCACTCTTGTGATTGAAGACGCACCACCACAACCAAACCACTGTCACCAAACAACTATTCACCTTAGCGCGAGACTGCTTCGGCAGAATGATCGACCCGTCCAAGCTGCCCGAGCTGGGCGAGCTGCAGTCCAGCTTCCGGTGGTGGCTGAGGTCCTCCGGTTCCCTCTTCACGATGTGCAAATTCTGTCCGGCAGCCGCGGGCTGCACGTAGCCGACGTGCTGGTTGATAAATAAACCTTGCAGTTCTTGCGAGTTGAGCTGGCCGCCGCTGGAGAGGGGCGGGTTCGCCAGCTCTAGCCCCGCCCCGCCTATCAGGCCATTGGTCGCTTTCAGTTGAGACGTCAGGATGCCTGGGGCCTGGGAACCTGCCCTGCAACAAACACATTACGTCATAAATGGGTATTGCGGCCAGCGTTGCCGGTGTTGATATGGTTAGCGCAATGCCGTAACATAAAATTCGAATGAAAAGCGCAAGATATGTCAAATGCAAATGACCCATTGACCCACATGCCAATTTACAGCACTGACACCAAGGATATTGATAAACGGTTGGGTAAACGGGACTTTAGTATATAAGTCGCGTTCCGATATTAATGAAATCAAAGCACTGAACAGTACTGGTTGGGAATTTCGGAACTCGGCCATAGTAGGCATAAGTTGTGTGACAAAATGTCAAATTTCACTAGGTTTCTTCTTCTGATCATAATATTGTTAATGTTGAAGTTAAATATCAAATGGCACAATTTATACAAAAATATCAAGTTTTTGCTTAAAACATGTGACCTTGAAATTCCCAAACTTCAAAAATTATGATAAAAACATGGGGTGCAATTCAGCAACATAAAAGCACCGCAAATGAAGAGCGCAAGAGATGTCAAATGACCCAAATGTCAATTTGCAGCAATGACAAGAAGGATATTGATGAACGTTGATGGGATGAACTGTGTCAGTTGTGTGACAAAATGTCAAATTTCACTCTTCAGGTTGCAAGCACGGTTTCTTCTTATTCTGATCATGATGATCACGATTTTAAAGTTGTGCTTATGTTAATGCTAAAATCAATTATCAAATGGCACAATTTATACATAAAGTTTGTTCTAAAAACTTGAAATTCCCAAACGTCAAGAATCTCATAATTAATTATGATAGAAACATATGTGGGGTGCGCGCCAAAGTTTCATGGCAGCTGTCAAGAACGATACATGTTCCATGGTTACGGTTTTTGTCTTTGAAATGAGTTTATAACGGTCATTTCGCCAAAAAATAACGAGTAGGTACCTTACCTATACGTGAAAAAGGTCTTGATAAGGGAATTCACTGATTGATCTTGCCCATAAAATGATCCATCAAAAAACAGAATGTGTCTCTTTCAGTAACTGTTATTAGTTTAATTCTTAAATTTATATGTCATATATGGGTATATTGCGACCAATGTTGCCAGCGTTGAAGAATGCCGCAACATAAAAGCGCCGCAATTCGAATTTCAATTAACGTCTGTCAGATACGAACCACAGAAATACATAAGAAATAGAAATCCTCCTTGATAATCAATCTTACCGCCAACTTCATTCAAGTCGTCAAAATTTTACTATACCCTTCTCAAACGGTCTACAATATTTTCGCAGAAACAATTAATTGAAGAGCCATTTCACCATCCTATATCCTTGGTATAAAGTAATGGTCGAGTTCCGAAATTCCCAACCAGTGCTTTAGATCGTCCAAAAATTACTGAATTATATATACTGGTATACTGGTAGTAGTTTACTGAACCAGAAATCATTACAAAATTACTGACTGATGTCGTCAGTAAATTCAGTAATATCGGAACGCGACTATAGGTATTATGAGTTGTGTGACAAAATGTCAAACTTCACTCCCAAGGTCGCAAGCACGGTTTCTTCTTCTTATCATATAATGCTGAGGTGCATTTTAGTCACCACGATTTTTAAATTGTGCTTATCTTAATGTCGAAAGTTGAACCTGTTATATCATAAAATGGCACAATTTATACAAAAATACCAAGTTTATGCTTAAATATGAGATCTTGAAATTCCAAACTTTTAAGAATCACATAATAATTATGATAGAAACAGGGGTGCGCTGTTTTTATCTTTAAAATAAGTTTATCACGGTCATTTGGCTAAAAATAACGAGTGCGTGAAAAATGTCTCAAGAAGAGAAATTACTGATTGATCCTTGTCCATAAAATGATCTATAAAAACACAGAACGTGACGCTTTTAGTAGGTAACTGTTGTTCTTAAATCTATGCTCAAACTAAGAACTTGTATGTGTTTCATGCATAATTATTTTGACGTGGTGAAGTAATGTTTATGCTGAGTGAATGCACCTTTAAATAATTGAAAGGATTAGATCTATTATTTAAAGGCGCAATTATTGCGCTTTTTGCGCCATATTGGCAACACTGATACGACGATGACAGGGCTTCTGAGTGCTTGGCGACGCGAGGCTGCTAATGTGACAGCGAGTGCGCAGCCGCAATGCGACCGCATGGCGCATCCCGCATCGGAATTTGGGAACGCAGTTTGATTCGGCGGTGCCAGGGGCTGTACTGCAGTAGTATGAGGTACTCATGCACAGAGGCGTCGGTAGCGGAAAGAGAAAGGGGAGCGCCTGGGCGCGAATTCCGATAAACCATTCGCAGCTGATGGCAAAACTTGTCGGCATCAGCTGATTTTTTGTTGTTAGTGTTTTTGGTGGTTAATGTGTTTGTACTTTCAGTGATAACAGTATATTCAGATGTACCCCAACAGTGGGGTCGTAAACCTCGAAAGCTTGAGAGGGAATGATAGTTATTTTCAAATATCTTATGATTGCAATTATGCTATCAACGTAAAACCAAAAATCCCTAACTGTACTATTCTTGAGAATTTCAAAGCTTCAGGTATTTTTTCTCGTTCCTCTGAATATATATCTATGAATAGCGATAAAAAACAATAATGAAATGACACATGGTTAATGACTAATATGTATGTATGTATGTATGTATTCTTGTAAATAGGTTCAACCGCACTTATTCACCTGGACCTTGTTGGCTATTCTATATACTTATAATAGAACATTGGAAATCAATTGAATAATTGATATCGACAGATACTGATTATCTACTGCGGGTAATTATCATAGGTATCTATTGCTCGTATTGCATCTTAGCATCTGGAGAAATTATAAATGGAATACATACCTATCCAGATACAGTTAACATGAGAATAACTCAACAGTGCTTTGTAGATTCAGTCGAAAAATTAGATAGGTACCTATACTTACCTATTTCATATTTATAGTTTTAAATATCATTGTCGAAGTGATTTCGAATCCACCTCTCGTTCCTTGTCAACTACAAAAATCAGAGAAAGTGTCGCATGGATGATATAATATACCTACCACCTACCAATTATGGAAAAGAATTTTGTTTGTCCTCTCTATATCTCATCAGCTCTGTTTAATGAATTAAGATCAAACGTCGAAAAGAGGCAAAAGAGCTATCATAGATATATAGATATACTTATTCAATACTTAACAAAATCGGATTGACACGAATCCAAAACCCAATGAGTTTTTTTTGTTGAAATTTCGACGATGATCATCAATGAAAAATTATCACTGTGACATCGACGTCGGTCATCGCTGCACACAAAGTACAAATCGTGAAAGTTGGCAATGTAGGAATGCAACGTACTTATAATAAATGGCGCCGATACCTACTCCAGCATTAGCATAACCCATCAATACCACCATCAATCTACGACTTGTCTTCTGCATCACATTGTACGAGGGCCCACCAATAAGAGTTGAGTTCAATAAACATATTTCAATTTCAAATATCGATCATCCTGTGCACCAACACAAGTGCAGTATGCATTCTGAGGCTCAGTATATGCATACATGAAATACCTATACAGAATCTGATATCAATAAATTCTTCTCTCATTCTCTTGGAATAAATGAGAAGACGGTTTTTATACCTATTTACCTGCCTAGTTCAACTACTTGTACCTACATTTACCTAGGGTTTCATCACCGTCAGTATATTCAGTAGCCCAAAAATTGGTTGCTAAATATTCCGACCAATTTTCTAATTTGTTTCAGAAAAGTCTTGATGAATAGATTCCAGAATAACAACTATGCGTACCTACTGTCTAGAATGTTACCCTCAGATGTCAAACCTCCGATGATTCATTAAACATTTGTACTGATTCAGTTGATAATCAATGCTGCTAAATTCATATATCCGTTCTACTAACTTACTGCATCAGATGTTGTCGACATAAACAAATAATAAATGCATAATGAACCCTAAACTATTTCATTGAAACGTACCTACACTCAATAAACCACGGAGTCCGAGCAGGTTTAAATGCTCAGTTTATTACCGCAATCATCCAATGAAATACCCAATTCATTTGTTTGGCGTACCAAACGGCTACTTGATTCTATCTGGCGTTAGAATCTTGCATAGACTGGTTTCACTGATGGCGCTAGTCGTGATTATAGCGACCTGCACCGGGTCACCTTCACAATGCCGCGACCACGCGCCTTTTGCACGATCACGTGAGTTCCTATCTTGGGTATCCGGTACTAGAACCATGCCATTGGTTATGGTTACGTTACGTGCATATGATTTGCTATGCTCACCAAATTGTGACCGAACGTGTTGGCAATGTTGTTTGTGTTATTGTTCCCCATCACTTGGTATTGTTGCCGAGTATTGTTGAGAGTTGTACAGCAACCCAACGCTATAGCATTTCAGGGGCACCAGAGATAATCATTATTAAGGCCGATTCAGATTCATGCATTTCCATGCAGGGTTTTTGAAGCACGTGCGATTTACAGGCACATGCATTTCTGACGCTTCTGCCTGAAAAAGGCATGACACTTCACATATGTGCATTTCCATTGCATTTCTTACCCAAGGTCATATTTTAATTTGTTTTTTCAGTATTGTCAGTTCAAGTAAATCGAAAATTTCATCTCATTCATATTCTCGAGATTAAAATCACAACAGAGAAAGGCGGGAATGTATTTAAAACTTTACAAAATGATCATAAAATTCAAAATGAATCAAATGTCAAATTCAAATAAAAGATTGTCAAATATTCACCGGTTTCTAGGGATGTTTCAGCAAAAACGCATGCAATACAGTGGAAAATAAGAACTTGTCCTTATTCCATGCATGCCCACCACGCTTTTCACAAGCACGCCGACAGGCATAGATGTGAACGACGACAGGCATGCATTTTTCATGCAGGGTCACAAATGCAGGGTGGGCACGCATGAATCTGAATCGGCCTTTGGAGTATATAGAAACTGTGTCGATAGTGCATGTACTCAGAATTGGCTTTAAGAACAGGATCATCCATAGACAGACAAGGATTACACTAGCCTTTTGGGGCAAAGTAGGTACTACTGCGGGTACCCAGACTTTTTCGGCAAGGCTAGTTGATTCCTATAGGCCTTTTCAGGTGAAGACGTTTCTGGTTAGGTTTACAGCTAACATCCATCAGTTTCTGATGACGAAGCATGGGAAACTTTTTCAATGACATACCTATCTAATTGAACTTGTGCTGAACGCTGAAGTATTGATTAATTCCAAATATACAGTGTCACACATAAAGTTCGCGACATTATATAGATGTAAAGAAAATTTGACTTCGCAGTTAGTTTGAGCTTAAAAAATAAGTGAAATACAGCATCTTTCCTTTTTTCATATGCTACTCTAAACCTGTCAAATTTGACATTTTTTTCATTTCATTGTTAAACTGATGTGGATTTTCAATGCATGGACTTTAATATGTCAGTATAATCGAATAAACGAATTTCTCTTCATTCTTATTACACTTATTTCTGACCAATAATTCAGTTACAAACAAACCCGAAATATCATACTTTTCTCTAAACTAAACAATGAACTACATCAGTTTCATAACTATTCAAAAGACTTGTACTGGACATGATATAAAATGTCGTGATTTTAAACAATACAAGACTAATGCAACATCTCGGGATGAAAATAGTATAGGTACTAATCAAATTGAAATAAAATTTTCACTTAGTAGTAGTCGAAGTGACAGTAGAGACTAGAGTCCAAATTTGGAACAAATGTATAAAATTGGAAACTGAGCATTTTCAAAATTTCCAAAAAAAAAACAGATTTTTTGAGGATCTTCGAAAAAAATGTCAAATTTGACAGGTTTAGAGTAGCACATGAAAAAAGTGAAAATGCTGTATTATACTCATTTTTCAAACACAAACTAACTGCGAAGTCAAATTTTCTTTATATCAATATTAATAAAAAAAACTTCCATATGTCGCGAACTTTATATGTGTTATGACACTGTATATTTCAAATTCCTGTCTGAAAACATGCAAAGTTTTTTCCTTATGATGATGCACCTTATATAGAACAATTGTCCGATATTCACAATAACACCAACCGATATATTTTTTTAAGGCTTCAGATTTCACTAAAATCCTTTTCCCGTCTGTCCCTATACTAACGATTTAAAGTTCTTGAGTAGACGTTGAGTATGAATAAGAATGATAAAAAGCACAATAGGGCCGAATTTGTATAAGTAAACCGAAAGGGTTGCATTGGCACAAGTAAGTATAACAATACCAGATGAGTGATGACACTGTCAAAGACGCGTAGACAATGATTGCCATCTGGTATACGGCTTCCCTGATCAAATTCCAGCATTCTCAAGTGATGCTTCTAGGCATAGAGAAAGTCCGGAATGAAATTATCCAGTAGGTGATGAATAAAATGAATGATCACACAATATATAGGAAACATCAATAAACTGAATATATAAGGCTGACAAACTGAAATGTCTTCGCAATCGTCTGTCATTTGGCAGATTTGAATACTCATTTGTGAAAAATCGAAATAAACGAGGTTTTTCCAATGAATCAATTAGGTTCTATCATAGGTACGTTCCACCCAATATTCAATTAATATTAATGATAAATGTAACGGTGACTTTATCAGAAATAATTTATGTGGAAACGTACCACAAACAGGCGTGAGCAACACCCAGTGTTTGACAAACATTCTCATTTCTCCGAGTATGACTATTCAATTTTGTTATTTATTTCCTGCTTCATGCTGTTATTCTGAATTCACAAGCTATTTAATATTCCTTTCAGAACAGTGATCTATTACATCTCGATATAGATTTATAATTAGTATCGATACATTTCATTAAGTCATTACATTTCGACTGACATCTAAAAAACATTCGTTGTTGGTCCTAAAATTAAATTTTAATCAGTAAATAACCCATCAGTATTGTGAAAATATTTGCAGTTTAAGATTACCATAATAAAACAAGTGCATATCGGATATTCTCGCCCCCTTTTCATTCCCAAAGAAAGTATAGATTTATAAATTTGCTGACACAAGGAAGCATCCATGAATGAATATATTTGAAGGTTTAAAATAACAAACGCATAAATCTCACGTTGGGGGTCCCAGACGATCTTTTTCGAAATATAATTTGTCGGGCTGAGGGTCCCTCAACCTGATACTATCAGTATCACGTTACTATGCAGATCCGAGATAACTATTTTAATAAAAGGGATTAAAATTACATATGTAAGGATATTGTTGGCAACCCAAGGATTTCGCCTCGGGAAAGGTACGCCCCTTATGGGAAGTAGGTAAGTAATAAACATTGAATTTAATTTTGCTATCACGGCCTTTTGAACCATTTTGATTTATCAGGGATAAAGTGCCTTCCGAATTTTTTATTCGGCTCACGAGTAGCGGGGATTAGGAACCGTACCAAAACAAACTGAAATCAACCGTCGACCGTTGATTCCTTTTTTTGGGCTAGTCATTTTTTTCTCATGACTTTTGAGTCCTTATCTCCTGTATGTTCGTTCCTTCTATCACCGGTCATTTCAATACCCCCAAATATTAAATCAATATGAAATTTTAAACATTTCATTCAGTGGCATTTATAGTGTTACAGTACATAATTATTGTTCCATATTTTTATTTCATTGATGGATACATGTCCTGCGTCGTTTAACTTACCTATTCAATTTGTTGAGTTCTTAAATGTTTTTGTAGGAAATCGAGAATATTATAATTTTTCTGATGGTTGTTTATAATAAATCGAAAAGAATAGAAAAGTAAGACATTTCATAAATTTCCCATGTCATTTGAATAAAATAACTGCGGGTGGGAAAATACCCATCATAAATTCCTAGAGATATGTGCTGGATCTATAGTTTTATTCAAACATTTATATTTATAGTGGACTACATCAAGAAACTGGTAGCATTAGATATGGCCGTATATCAATCATATTCCATAATAAACCATATTTTTAAGATGGATTTCGACGAGATATTCATTCACATGATATAACATGCACCCATTGGATACGCCGCTGAACAAAGAAACTGAAACGGTCGGGTATAAAAATAAGCGTTAAATATATGTGAATCTTTTAGAAATAAAAATGTCCCATCTGAAATTTATAGTGTTCGTCTGTATCACTGAACTATACATTAAGGCGCACAATGGGATTAATACACGGAAAAAACTGAATTGCGCCTGTTTTGGTATCCAGACGGCATGCATACTTTGTGCAGATTTGTATTTATACAGGATGAGTACAAATTCACGCTATTTCAATGTTACGTTCCTACGATATTTGCAGTCGCCTCGGCAGTCGCATATTGTAAAAAAACTAAATATTGATCAATTTCAGTACCCTATTTCAGAAAATAAAAAGTTTGGGATATACACATCCACTTTCCCCTCCTACTCAATGTTTTTCAGTATTCCTAAAAAACAAAAATTCTCATTTAATTATAGTAGCAAACCTGCATTTAACGTTTTGTATTGTTTGTATAAGAATGTGATTTTTATAAATCATGGAAAGTGACTGAATGCGAATACCTATATACTCACATTTCCTTATACATTTTGCCCACAATTCCACAAAACTTCGACAAGTATTTTAAGAAAATAAATTGGTCTTCCGAGGTTCAATTATTGAGAAACCAATTAAGCTGCTTGTTATGATACTCAGAATAAATTATATTCTCCAAATACTAAATTGTGCAATGTGATACATTCATATAATGATCATAATCAATCAAAACAACAGCTACAATGAAGAATATAAGAACAAATCATTTTCTATATTAATCTAGGTCATCTAGACCATTACAGGTGTATATATAGTGTTAAGAGATTAAAACCCACAAATGTTCAAATGGTGGATTGAAATTATCATTTCCTTATTGGTCAGAAAAGTGCTGAAAAGACATGATGATATCTGAACGGACCTATTGATATAACATATTTCAGATTGAGTATACTGATGACTCAACACACTGATTAGATGCATGTTCACGCGGTACTATCAATGCGTCTAAACCCAAAAATATTGTGATTTATGGACATGTTCTTGTGCACCGAATACCGGAGCCATTCAACAATCCCGCCTTTGAAATACCTACTCTCATAGCCCTCGCAATACTCTCGCCCCATTTAATTTTCAACCAAAGAAGCATTACGACCCCACTAATTTGGTGCAACACATATTTTGCTCACAGTGCCGAAAAGACAGCGCGGGGCCTGATGTATATGCGAACAAGGGCCCTCAGCTTGCTCTAGGTATTAAAGTTTACACCACATTTATGAAAATTTAGAGAAAACACTGGTCAATTTATTATTTCAATTAAATCATTTTCTATGTCAATTGAAAAGAAGTCATTTGGATGTTGTTGCCTCATTCCTTAATTCATTTTTAATGCGCCTCAATGTTGAAGACGAACGTTAATGATTGCTAAACTCAAGCAAATGCAACACTATTTCAACATTTGGAAAACACGATTCTAATGAATATTACGTTGAGAGCTTATAAAAGTGAAGTTCCAAACCCTGCTTTTGCTGTCGATGATAGCAGCTCAGCGAACTGCACCAGTTTATTGCGCAGATTGTCTTCCATCACATCATCTGTGAGCACTGACTACTGACTATAAAATGGAGTTCTCCAGATCTCTTCTGTCGTTTAAGATTTTAATTGCTGAAGCATTTCAAATACACTCGTCTCTTGATGTTATATACGCTTCCATGCATACAGGAGTTCATCGATAATTATTATGACAATGCATCATGAATACCTGAATTTCGAAATATCATCCAGATGTTTGATGTTCTACACACATAAAAAGAATTACTTAATTTGATTTGATATGCTTTGATTCAAGAGTATGGCTTGTTTATATATACTGGAATAAATGTCTGCTCAATTCAAGACTATTACGTTTTCAACTAAATACACTCATACCAATGTTATAGATTTCTTGAATCGTAAATGAATGGAGTTCTTCGTGAGAATAATACAATATTTCAGATTGAGAACACAATATATTCAAATCAAAACAATCATAATCTCTCAATGACTCGCATTTTTCTTGAACAAAAAGAATCAGATTTTCAGTTTTAGCTGTAGATTGTTTTGTATCAAGAATTTTATCAAATTAGAGGAATTATATCGATTTCTTGAAATGAGAATCATCCTCAACTTCCGTTCTCTTATTGGGGCTCTCATCAATCACATCATCACTTGCAGACCTTCTTCTTGACAACCTTTCCCCCTATTCGTAGAGATTATTTCTGAACTTGTCCACCAGTTTACCTCGCAATAAAGTTGTATTCCTCTGGTTTCAAACTACTGAAAAATATAAAATGTATCATTCACAACTCCATGTAGCTACAATGTGAGAGATAATCTGACTTAGCACAATGCATGGTTATTATATTTCTTCAAATCTGGGTTCACATTCTCACTACTGAATTCATTTTCCTAGGATCAAAATTTGGTAAGAAAATGTAAAAATATGTTAGGTATAATATGCAATATCAAAATACCTAAGATGTCTACAAGTTCAAGAAGCTCTTTTCCACTGTTCAATCAGTGTTTGGACAAATTTGAACGTTCATACGCACATAGGTACCTAACCCCAATTTTCACTCACAATGCCGATCCTGGTTATTCAAGTTTTTCACGAATTATCAGTTTTCGAGATGATATAGCTACGTTAATTGATTGGATACACAATAATACCTACCCAAGAATGAACGTCGATAAGATATATAGGCATGTAACTTACCTCTATAAGTGGTAATTATATCCTCAGATATCTCCTTAGTTTTTCTTTCATGGTAAGCCAATATTTCTATGCCAATAAAATAGGTTGAACTGGTTGAACAATAATGGATGCACGACAAGAGCACCGAAACAACACACTCACACCGTTTGGCAACATTCTCGGCTTGAAGGGATCACAATTATATTCAAGAAAATGTTATGGTCAATCCAAAGAAACTTTCTCAGAGATTTACTCATTCAGCGATTGATTGTCTTATAAATCTCGTTATTGAAGAAAATGCTACATATCTTATTTTGAAAGAAGACATTCCGTGATATATTTTTCAAGAACTTCATTATATTTTCTGGATACTTTGAATTTCTTGAATTGAGAACATTTTGTTATACCAAATGAATATTGCAGTGAAATAATTTTCTACAATTGACATATTCAATAAATTCATTTCAAATAAATTATTTCAGAAGAAGAATGCGCTTTTTCAAAACAAGAATTGGACGTTGAACGAATATATCGTTTTCATTTGAGAATTTGTTTTTATGTGTGTATACAACTTCATCGAGTGTATATAGTAGTATAGCTGAAATAGTCGTACTTTTCATTACAGTCAGTTGGGGTTTTGCCTTTGGCTCCGATTTCAGACATACCCGAGTAATGATTTACAAAGAGCGTATCCCGTGTTGCTGACTCTTGATACGTGGCTAATGCGGCACTACAATTACTCTTTACTAGCCTGTATACGATACAACAACCGATGCAAACGAAATAAGCAGTATATATACCTGTTGACAAGTCCGGCAATAGTGGTATTTTTTGTGATGAGAATATTGCTTCTGAAGTATGAAGAAGACTTAATGGTTACTTCATGCACGACTTTAACTCAGTCTTAGTTCAAGCAAAGATTATAATCTTTGGTATTCATTTTTCGCAAATTATAGGTATAATCATACCTATTTCTATGATTGACAAAATAAAATATTGATCCTTCCTTGCAGCATCAGTCTGTCATCTGTCATCACTGTAAACTTTCCTGCGCATGCACTATTGGCATTCGAAGTGCACTATTCAACTGAGAAATAACGATCCAGGAACAACACTGTCCCCGACCAAAACACTCACCAGATGTCCCCCAGCTTGTCCTTGGATTCGGCCGGCAGCGACGGGAACTTGTAGTACTCGTAGATGAGCCCCATGGTGGCCGAGTGGTCGTCGCCCCCGCCCCCACCGCCCACGCCCCCGCCCCCGCCACCGCTGATGTTCAGCATGGCGGTGGTGGCGGCGGTGAGCGGGTGCTCGTAGTAGGTGCGCCACGTCTGCTGGTCATCGGGGGGGGCGGCGCCTTCGGGCAGTTCCGCCATCGCTCGGTGGCCCGCCGACGGCGATTCGGCCGCTTGGTGCGAAGACGTGGGCGACTCTGGGCTGCCCTTCCGCTTCCTTCAACCAAAGGCGACGGTTAGGGTGGATTCATGAGAGCACACATTCGAACTTGAATGAATTTCAAATTAAAATCAATCATTTGAAAGCATGTAAGGCAATGGGGGTATTCATGCGAAAAACAACTCTTTAAATATGTATAAAACTGTATATAAAACTGTATAAAATGCCTTTGAGTGACTGCATATTTAATAGTGAGTTAAAGTTCTGAGTGAAATTTTTGATTGAATTCGTGATCAAAATTGAGTGTATCCTCTATATTTTCCATTAATGACAATATTTATGACAAATTTGAGTAAATCTACTCAAATGAGGAATAAAATGAAGTGAATAACCCTCCCCAGGTGACTTCTACTCTATCCTATATCCTATAAATCACTCACTTTCAAGCGCTTTTACCACACCGAATATTGGGTTAAACCAAAAAAAGAGGGGGTATAACAATTCAACCACGCCACGCCATTGCAGGCGCACAGACGCACTGCGCACTGCGGAAAGAACACAGTGACTAGGTCCATAGTGAAACAAAAAATGCTTCATATCCTGCTGATTCATTTTACTTTAGTGGTGTCAGTTTATAATTATTTCTGAATATAGAAACTGTTCAGTAGTGCAAGTTGCGAGTTCGACCAGGGTAATCTGGATATGAGTAAATTGGGTAGTTGGATCTTCGACTTTGATGGTCACCATACTTGTTCGATTTGTTTAATGTTGTATTAACGCCGGTAAAATAGTTCAATTTCGTTTCTTGTTTCGAGTTAGTACCTACCCATATTTCTAGAGAAGGAATTGTATATATTTACCTAGAGATCTATTTACTTGCCTATAACCTACCTTCACGATCAAATTGTATCATAGCGTCTATTATAAAGCTAGCTCACCCGATATCGAGTGAAATCAATCTAAGTTTTCTCTTACAAGAGTTTTTCAAATTAATATTGAGTTTAATGAAACAATATCCCAATACTATCTGAATTTGGTTTAACAAATCTGAATTAATGAATTACATTCAATGGTGATGAGAATAGCTCTGAAAGAGACTATTCCTTCACCTTTAGGTATATTCTAATAAATTATCTCGAGATGAAAAATGTGTTTCAGCTGAAAATATATTAGCTCAATTGGATGAATTTCCAGATATGATGTGAATATTTCTTCATTTACAGATTTGCAAGTCATCAACTGAACAGTACAAGCATCAGCAAAAGCCAACCACATCAGCCATACTTGAATGCAGAAGACGAGAATATGGGCCTGATGATGTATGAAGGATATCGAATCGCTGTTCATGATACACCTTGTATTTGAATTGAACTATAATTATCATCACCATTTATGTATGAAAACTCAATATTGAATAAAAATTTTGACAATTCTGGGCGAGTTTACTGCTCAAAAAGGACTTGAAATTCAATCATTGATGATGAATATAACCTCAAAAATGATTGAAATCACTCATGAATGAAAATATTAATGCTCAATAAATATTCTAACTATTCCGCAATGAGTTGAATGTTACTCAAAAAGAACTCAAAAATGAGTCAATACTCAATCAAAACTGGGAAAAATAAATTAATTCTGATCTCCAATTTGACTCACCGAATCACCATTTCACTCACTGAAATGGAGTGAAATTTCAACTCAATCGGGTGTGGACCGAAATTGAGACATTATTGAGTGAGATTTGAGTGAAATTTCACTCATTATTTTTTTCAGTGTATACACCTTGAATTTTCAAGTAGAAGTAGATCTAGTTGTCACAATTCTCAATCAAACCCCAGATAAAGTGAGTTCCATCAACTTCAGATTGATATGAGATATTTAATGATGAAAGGCAACATAATGTCACATTTTTCTTCACTGGGCTGGTGGTCGAGTGCGTTGAATCGCTGGCTTATAGTCTAGAGGGCCTGGGTTCAAATCGCGCGGCGGCTATTGGAAATATTTATTCATTTCTATAGGATCGTTTAGCGGGAGGAGATAGGTAACCAACCGAACATTCTTGGTATCTAGATTTCAATCCTTCGGACTCTCAACGATAACCAGCCGAGTAGAGCTTCGGATGAGACTTAAGAAGCTAAGGTCCCCGTCTTCCTCATTAGAATCTGAAAATCCAATATTACCTTTATAGGCTCTTTCATTTGAAAATTCTATGTTTCAGAAAATGAATTATTCATTTACTTATTATATAAGGCAACGTCAATATTGATTTTCATTTTGGGTCTTTTGATTCCTCAAATATCATTAAATATTTCGGAAGTTGTTGTAATAGATTTGAATACTGCATGATCACCCCTAAATGTTTCAATTATCTACTCATGACTTTTGATATTCTTAATTCTTTCAAATATATTGAATACTTCTAAATACTTGCTAATTATTTTATGTAATCAGAAATAGCTTTTAAATACCTTAATTACAAATATTTCAAATTTGGTGTACGCTTTTTTGAGGAGTTGTTTGCCCCTAGAAAAAAACCTCGGAAAAAGCTAAGCAATTAAAACTGATATTAAAAGTTAGAAAGATGGCCAACATTCAACTAAGAGATTAATTTCCGGACAACCCAACAGAACTGAAAACTGGTTGAAGTTTAAAGTATCTTTCTAATTAATAACGAGTCTCAGTTTATCGACGTTTTCAACCAAATTTACAGGTTAGGTACTGATGCAGTTTTCAATACAAAAGTATATTCGCGAATGGCATCTAATTGTTTCTAACAATTTCATGTAGCAATTTTTCAATGGGTTTGATGCGAATATACAGTGTGTACCAGCCAAATGGAATAAATTCGTTAATAAATAAACGGTGGCGTTTTAGGAAAAACGCTCGGACACGTCGATTTGTATCTTTAGTTGCGCTTTTTTTTCAAAAAAAACTTTTTATACAGGGTGTGTCATGCCACAGTGGCCAATATCAACTTTCTTATTTTAAAAGCAACACCCTGTATTTTATGTGATTTTCAGATTCTTCCTGAAGAGCTGATTTCGTCGATCTATCATACTTGGGGTATAGCGCGTAAGATTACAAGATATAGGGTGTGAAAAATCGAGATTTTTCAAATTTAGGAATTTTTTGTGACGAAACTATCCATTCTTGCTCAAAACGGCTTACATGTCCCTGTCTCAACTTTCCATTTACTATCGATTGATATTTAATTGAAACAAATACGGGTGGTTCAAAATTTTGAGATTTGCATCACCTTCTATTTGTTTCTATTGAATGTCAGTAGATAGTAAATGAAAAGTTAAGATAGGGACATGTGAGCCGTTTTGAGCAGAAATGATTAGTTTCGGCACCAAAAACTCCTAAAGTTGAAAAATCTCGATTTTACACACCCTATATCTCTGTAATATTTCGCGCTATACCCCAAGTATGATAGATCGACGAAATCAGCTCTTCATGAAGAATCTAAAAATGAAATAAAATACAGGGTGTTGCATTTAAAATAAGAAAGTTGATATTGGCCACTGTGGCATGACACACCCTGTATGAAAAGTTTTTTTTGGAAAAAAAGCTCACTATATGGGAGGGGTTGCAAATATGGAATGTGCTTGTATTATGGAATTTCTAGGGAACGTGCCACATCTCGCGACAACCGGTCTTCTGTCTGGCAGAAATGTGAAAGAGCTAGATGAACTGAATTTCAAGTTTTTGTGAAAAAAGACAGTCAGAGTTGTTCATCAATTTCTTAAGGTACCTATTCCATATTCACATCAAATTTTGCCCAATAAAAAATTTCATTTCATATTTGCACCTTCTCTATTTTATTATATTTATGGTGGGTGTATATGAATCCAATATATAAGAATGTATAGGCAGTAAGGATGGAAATATCCTAATATTTTTATTTCTTTGAAAATTTCACATCTATATAACATTTTCTACCAATAATTATTACTAATTTGTTTCGGATGAAGTATAGGTAAATATTTGAATGTCATTCGGATTATCAACACATTTTATAAATTTACAATAATGATGATCCAGCAAATCTTGCTTCGAAATAACAATGCACTATATTATATATGTGCAGTTTCTAGAATTATGTTTTATTGCATGAACATTACAACTTCAGTTAACAAGAGACAAAAGCTATGTTGAAACCAGTTTTTTGTTAAAAATTCCTGCGTTGATGTTAACTACAGTTCCATCGACTTTCTTTCCAAGCAACAAAACTTGTTAAATAACTATTCAAACTGGAGTAAATCGTTTTATCACTGTGCACATAATAATAATAATACTTAATATTTCATTTAAACCATTAAGAGGTTACGATTATATTTTACAGTATGTTTTATTGTTATAGCAGCAAGTGCCAGTAGCAATAGCTTGTCAGAAATACTTTTATATATATAGTACAAGTGAAAATTAAAATTCGAGAATATTCGTTGTCAAGAATTTCTTTCAGTGTAGTTAACATTATTCATCATTCTTGAATTGAATTGTTCGCATTATACTGCTGCCTGAAGGTTTGTTTTTCCTTTCGTGTTTATTGTTGTTTAAAGTGCACGGTATAGTTTCAAATCACGTATATAAATTGATTGCCGATAAAATTTGAAAGCATTCGAAGAAAATAAAGTTTCACAAAATCAGTACACTAAACTTGGAATTCTTCCTTGTTCTACGCATAGAAGTGATATCTCTTCTGCTAATTACTAGGGTGCGGTAATTTTTTCACGGTATATATATATGTCTCAGTCGCCTATTCGTCATTTTAAACAACTTTCCCGTATATATCAACAATGTCTCTATATGTAGAATCTATTTATAATGTAATCGCTTTTAAATGTCACCTGAAGAGATTTTAATCTGTCCCCAAATTAAAATGTTCACTTTTATAATAATTCAAATGTAGTTGATGGGCGCCATTTGAAATCATGTCACCGAAAGTCATTTAGATTCAACGAACATTTGTGAAAATTTAAATGAAATAAGATTTCTATGAACTTGAGTCAGGTACCTATTCCAGTGACTCTTCTGAACATATGAATTTTTATGTTCTGATGATTGTATGCGAATAATTGAAACGATAATCCATGCTTTTCATCTGTTTTACCCGAATACATCAATCAATTAATTTGTTCATACGATCTGCCGCGATGAACAACTATAATTGGTGGAAAAGATTTTTTCCAACCAGGATTGGGAATGCAGACTTATACCTACTTCATACTTGACCGGATGATTGATATATTTTTTGTATCTTTAATTATTATTGAATATAATCCGCAATCATTAGTATAATATAAGTGGAATAAATCTATAATTATCGACATTGATTATGCATAAATTACTGAGCGCCCGCTAGCATTTGAAATTCATTGTTACACCAGTTTTTGTTATCGAAAGAGGGACTTCTTCTCCCTTTCGATCTGATCTACAGGATGATATTATCTATTTCACAAAAATCTGTTTTGCTTCGATAAAACTCCATAATACCTATTATAAGTAACCAATAATTGATAAACCAAATTGGAAGCTGTTTGGTTTAGAATTCAAATTTTTATTTTGTATTAACCAATCAAGATTTGCTTCAAAGTCAAAGTTGATTTAGGGACATACAATAGAAAAATGTGTTGATTGATTATACTTGCACCTGAATGATTCCGAGTAAAACTCGGAGTAACATAATATGGCAAATATTTGCTAATAATTTTCATAAGTACGTGATGATCTCATTATTCAGTACAATGTCCTATAGGTAACACAACACAATGATCTACACTTTATTTCGATCATTCTTTCAAGGTATGATATTCCACCAAAGAACAGTTATGTTCTATATGTAATATCCAATTAACAAAGATCGATTATCAGACTGAATGAGATGAACAAAATATTAGTTTTAGATGAGATCACACACGATAATAAGTATAATTTATTTTTTCTGACAAATCAATTCCGATTTGACTGATGAATGATCAGTAAATAAAGTAGAAGTAGGTTAACGGTATTTGTTAAGATATATTTAAGTCGTCACTAACGACGTTGAGAAAAAATGCTGCACACTTAGTCTCCGAATGGCGATGGTCTTGAATTTAATGGTGATAGTCCATCAAAAATACAGATACATTGATTACCACTACTGTTTTGAATATGGGGAATTTCACGTCCATTTCCTAACCTATAACCAAAACTTCCAAACACGTTTCGTGTTAATTTTAGGAAAAAATGTTGTGTTGATGACAAATTTCTTCTTCTGGGTTGGAATTTCAGAATGCTTTTGAAATTCATATGCATATTCCAGATGAATTTACTGACTCCATGATAAACACATACATGATATACTGAAAATGGTTGAAAACCTCATTAAATGATGTGACCCATTTTTAATGGAATTGAATATGTCAAATTGACCTCCCCATGCATGTTTTCAAGCAGAGATAGACAAATATAACAACTTGTAATGCATGAGGCATTATTGTCACTATTAAATCATTTGCCAGTTATTAAACTTCGAGTCAGCAAAGTCCAGTGTACGAGTTATAAATAATGAAAATTATTACTACTTGTAAAGATTTTTTTTCATTATTAACATGATCGTGAATTCTGATAGCCACGTGGGTGGCGTGAGTAACTCAAATAAATATACTGAACAGTTCATTTTTTATTTATTGATACAGTAGATTAATTAATTGTACGTACGTTGGGAGTTTCAAGCGAGGTTTAAGTTTTATTTGATTTGTTATAGACGTTTAGCCTGCAAGAGGAGCAATCAACAGAAGAAATATCACATTGTGATTATTGAAGTTGGGATTTCAATTGATTTTTGAATAACAATGTAGTTCGAGGTCACAACAATATGGTTAGAATGGGACAAGTGATTATACAGATATAGCTGATGGTGAGCGACCTCTCTCAATAATGGCCAAGATATTTAATTGTTCATGACAAATTATAATATCTACGCCTTCTTTGGTTTTGATAGTAGTTTAAGTGAGATCACTTAATTTGTCGAGACAATTCATCGAAGTCGAAAATTTATACAATTTAGTTCACAAAAGCTTCTGGTCACCTAAAAATATTTTCTATGGTTTATAACGTGAACAGTCAGCAAGATAGAGCGTTGGCATGTAAAGCCAGGATTTGAAATTCAAATCAGAGTTGTTAATCATAAATAATTAGCTAAAATACGAGCTATACATATAGGAATAATAATGTATTAGTTTCAGTGATACGTATAGTATCCCGAACAGCACTGTGTTACTTATTACACATAAAAAGATTTATGTATTATGTATGCCTAATAAACCATTACCGCACTTCAAGCATATTCAAACAACATAAAAAGTGAATATAGAAAGCCGTGACCAAAATATGCACATTTATCAAACTACAGATGATAAAAATTCTAAACATTGATAAAAGAAATATCAGATGTGGTTCCTACGTGTATTGTGTGGCACTATGGTGTGGCACTATGGTGTGGCATAATAATGAGGCAACCTCAGCACTCTCTGGCGGGGTCTTCCTGCTCCTTTGCTTTCTATTGAAGTACGATATATTTTATGAATTTAAGATAATTGCAAGGTTTTTCAGGGATGTGAAAAAATCAAATATCCGTGAAAATCAGAATTCTTACCTCGATTGCCTGGAACTGTAAGTCAATCATCACTTGAATGGAAATAATATCAGGCTGATATAGTATGATATGTTATTATCATGTCAAAAATATGTCTAGATTATTTAAATTTGTTCACAGTTCCACCCAACAAGAATGAGTATGCAATCTTACTGCGCCTGACATAACGGTTTATAAAAAGGAACAAATTATCTTCTCGATCCCCGATGATAAATTCAAAAAAAAATCTGTCTTTATAATTAAGGTGTATGAGGTTTTAGTAATACCCAGAATGGAGATATTATCGTGGTAAGTCGATCGAACGATAATCGTTTTACAACTCCCAACCATTACAGAGTGTTAATTGTCCTCTCAGCATCCGTTCACAATATAAAGATAAACAAGGTTTCTCAGAACATTTTTTCAAACGAACCCTATGCTACAGAGTGATCACTTTGCGATGGCGCATTTAGGTATAGGGGCGTGAAACTATAGCAAAAAATTAAAATTTCATCGGTCAACCACCAAGCTTTGGAATGGAACCAAGCAATTTTCTTTATCTACCACTTTTATATGAATCTGTTATTTCCCAGTCACTATCGTATCGAAATAAAAAAAAAACTATATTAACTTTAAGCGACGAATAGAGGAACATGTGATTTCCGCATGCAGGCGCGAAATACTATGAAGTAATAAAGTGACAGTGAAACGAATTGATGAAAAACCGTTGTGTATAAATCCGCTTATATACTTCTATTATTCACTATAAACGATTCACATCAACACATTATATTATGTATGTTTTCCTCATGCGCAGCTTACTGGCAAGTTCAAACATCTCTGATAGAAATTTGTAGCGTGGTTACTATATAGTTTTCTTTCTTTTTTTACCTACCACCAAGGCTACCACTCAATACTCCAGACTCCTTGCTCAGTAGCTCTATTGCTTGAAGATGTATCAGAACATGTTCTGGACTAATACAACGCAGCTGCCATTTTATATTCTTGTTTTAGATTTTGCTTTGATGAGAGTTTCAAACATGGAAGGTCCGACAGAAAAGAAAAACAATGAAGTTCGTTAATCTGAATTCATGAGCGATTTTGTCAATAAACCCGAGGATGTACTGTTACTTAATAGCCTGGATGAAAGCATAAAATACAGTTATCGCCATGAGATAAACTCTTTTTCAATTTTCGTCGTTGTACAGGGAGTGTCCCCTGTCCAATAATTTTTGCATATTCCGTCTCAATGCCGCGTTTCATTTCCATTTAAGGCATGTTCTGTCAATCCTAACTTATCGATTTTACGATTTTTAATGTTGTTTCTATGTTTCTTTATCATACACTTATCTTGATGTCTCTCTTCAATAACGATTAATCAGGCATTTATTGTCGGCTGGGAGTTTTTATTTCATTCGTGCATGATTGGGTTTTGGTTTAATGCACTTGGGTCCTGGAAATAACCGACCACTGAAATTCCTCTACAATATTGGATTTTGTATTATTCAAATATGTTATTCAAAATAAATGATAATGTGGAGACTAAAACATATGCCAAATCCGAGCCGATATTTATGTCACATTAGATATTTCCATGAATAAGAAATCAATTCAAGTTTCTCTCTCTCTCATCAACATCTATCTCATCATATATCCCAGCATTTATACTGGGTGTCTCAGCAAAAACGAGGCAATTTTTGTTTTGAATTCAAGGAACACCTGAGGGGGTAAATTCAAGTAAAATTTCAAATATAATGGGATGTATCTTTGCACCTACGATATAAAACCGAACTCTAGTGAAAAAATTAAATAGAATGAATATACTGAGACATGGTTGGACCTACAAATACTAAACAGCGTAAAAGAACAGACGAAAATATCCAAAAAAGTTTTTACAATTTCGTTTCCAATTATCGTTACTAGCTTTGTTTCTTTGTCGTTGGGACAGTCAAAATATATTTGCAGCGAAGATGAGTCTTGATGAAGGACTGAAAATTCTTGAAATAGTTCTTGTACAGATGCGAGAACAGTTGTTGAAGTAGGTAATGGTTTTAAACAATAGCTGTTGCATTTGAGAGATTCCCCGAGCAATTCATATGGATTTTCGAAACTCCAGAATAATTACCCTCCCGTTACACATTAAATCTTCTACTGGTTTTCTTTTATAATTTGTTAGCCCCAGTTGGCCAAGATATCGCTATCTTGGCCCAGGGCCCTTTGAAACAAGACTGGTTCAACCGGTTACGAGATTTGTTGTGGTGCAAAAACCATATTCGAAGGCAGTCAAGTGGCAATCAAAATCTGTTGAGGGGTTGGCTTCCGTTTGTTACCAAGATTCACATAACATATTGCAAAGCAGGAATGGATTATTTTTGAAATCCGTGTAGTATGGTGAAAATCAATACACAATTGAGAATTGAGAATTAAAATCTATACCTAGGGTTTTTGCTATCAGAGATTCTCTATATAGGTTTCTGCAAAACCCAGAGGATGAATCTGATGAATCGCGAAAAAAAATCCACATGTAATATATATATATAACATAAAAAGAGGCATCAATCGTTTCTTTGAAGAAGAAACAATGAGTGAGTTCTCTGCAAAAAAAAACTAGTCTTGATGACGATCTTCCCCTATCCAGAATGGTGAATTTAAGTATCAAAGAACATAGACGACGGTATCACGATAAAAAATAATTCACTTCGGGAATGCCCCGATTGAATTGTTGCCACAATTTCACTACTTTCGATTCAGCGTATCACTAGATCAAAGTAGCCCAGAAGCCCAGAAGAACATAAATGAATCGTTTCAGATACGAAACATTTATGAAGATACCCAAAACAGAAAAGAAACTCAGAGAAATTGCTGTCTTTACACCAGTTTTTTATATAATGTTGATCAGAGTACCATTTTTCTTCGTTGTGATGTAAGATTCACCAATTTGATTTGTGTCTGGAGAATCAAAGATGATTTATTTGTACCTAATGATAATAATTATAAAGAAGCTGTACGCTGCTTGCTTCGGTGATGCTTCCTCAGTTTCCATCTAATTACATCTCCATAGAAAACGTGGAATGATTTACGTAATGACATTTGACATTTTGAACTACTATTTCTATAACATAAATAATGATCGTTGATTTAGTGTGTCTATAAAACACAATTTCCATTGGACATTCTTGGTCGGATTAAGTTTCTGAAAATTATACCTATATTCTAACGTTTTACGCATCCCCACTTTTGGTATCACCACCACTTGTTGGGCCAAACTTCTTCACAGTTGGCTTCATACCCTTTTCTGTTGCATGCAAGGATGGTGCAAACTTAATGTGCTCAACAAGATGAGACGTTGAACACGAGGTATCTGTGCATGCGGCCAACAAAAGGATGCTTTTTTAAAAGGTATGTTTCTGTGTGTAAAGGTGTGCTAGAATGGGTCCATTGTATTTGCGCAGAGCAGGTAAGATCATGATGCTGCGAAGTCGCCCTTCAACACTAATATATCAATCACATTATGAACGCATATCGATATCACTTAAGGAGATTTTTGATGACTCAATGACAACGTCAGGTATGATGCTTTGTGAGAATACTGCCGTTTGGTGTGGTTCAGGTATTGTGGAATTAATTACATGTTTATTGTATATTAGGCAGAACCGATTAATATTCGGGTGTCGGATATTTAGAATTAAGAACTGTCACATGTCATTTTCAATATATTTTTCAGCTTATTAGTATTGTTTGTTCCAAAACAGATTATTTAGTAAAAAGTAATATAGTAATGAATGCGTCTCTGGGTAGAAACGGATATCAAGAAGATTGACAGCAATCGTCTGTCAAGCAGGCATATTTGTTTATGGCCTTGTTTATAGATAATCGCTCACGTCCGTCCGAATGATTGATTAATTGGAAATTTTTAATTTATTTCGATGTAATTTTATTGAAAATTAAATACTTTTATAAATCCCATTAGCATATATTACATTGCTCAGTGGATTTATATATTTTTTAATGAGAGGAAAACAAGAAAAATGCACAGGGACGTCTGATAAATATATGGAATACAAAAAACAGGTTATGCGTTATTTATATACTTTCCGTTAAAAATAGTTCCTCGGTGTGGGAAAAGAGATTTTTTAATCAATAATATGAAGGTAGATTTAATTAACTGTATGATATCGAAGATAAAAAAACGTATTGAACTACTTTTTATGGTGTACGAAATAATTAAATTCTGCTACGAGCCATTTGCAGTGTTCGTCGCAACACACCGTATAGAATATTGATGAATCGTTGTTCGGCTAATTAAAAAACTTCGATTTACTTATTTTGCGACTAATTAAACATGAATAATTACGTACTATTACGAGTATTGAGATAATTCAGATCAGAACCAACACTTTCCAATGGTATTTATTTCTGATGAAATTAATGACATATAACCTCGAAATGAATCGACCCGAATTCGGATATGGATACATAATACATACAATCATTATGACATTCAACTTGAACATATTTGGCTTCGAGCAATTATCAGGAAAGAATGTATCGCGATATTTTCCATGAAAATAATTTTTAGGAATCTATATACTAATAAGAAAGGATATCAAGATATTTTTTTTTCAGAAATCAATAATTCAAATAATCAAATAAGACATTAGAAGATTTGTACAGTCATATCATTTCCGATGTGCCTGAAATATAGACAAGCACAACTTTATAGATGAGTTGAATAAATGAATTGATTCATTTATATATTATTCGTATTTAACTGAATTGGTTTCTCGGGTTATATTACATAATACTAAAAATAATTGTTTCCATTGATCCTGGTGATACACGACCGGAAATTTCAGTGAATTTCCATCCAACAAAACACCCTTGACTATTTTTTATGATATCATTATAATCTTTTTCTTTTATTCAATAAATATAAATATACCTACCCGGTGTCTACAGCTTGGCAATTGAAAATTGAACAACCTGTATATTTTAACATCTTTTGCACAAAATATGAAGGGTGTCCATGAAAAGAATAATAGAAATAATAGAATCATCATTTTATTGCTACTATAGGTATCATAAGAAAATATACCAATAGATAAACATTTTTCATTAAACTTCTTTCATGATGGCTCCTACAATAAGAAAGTTTAGCGTGATAGAAAAAACAATAGTAATTCATGGATAAGCGAGCGGATATCTTATTATAAGTCTATAAGGTATCTACATACATTTCGATTTGAGTTCAGACTAGTCACCTTTTCATATTGTCAAGCTGGAGACCTGCAGAACTTCTCTCTATATATCATAATTACTTTTGCTACCGGAAGGCGAAGTTGTGGAACTCATTAACTAGTGAAACCTTTCTTGATGCCTATAACCCTCAACTGTCAAGAAATATTCCAATATATCCCATAACTCTGTAAAACAGCAAGAATAAACCTGAAAATTCCAATGTGAGAACAAGGCAACATAAGTTTAGTACTGGTACCAGAATATATAATTTCACAGTACTGTCCTTGATGATGACTATTAATGGCGAATAACATGGAAAGTGAGAAGATGAAGATGGTTGACATGTTTGCATGTGAATGTTTATGCATTTTACCAAAAAGCAAAACATTCAGGAACGTTATGAATTGCATGAAATATATCATGCATGTAGTAATGAATTATCAAATGATATAATGAATAGCAATACAAGATAAAATCCTAGATTTCGCAGAACATGTTATCAAATAGCAGTTATTAGACAATTATTACGAACTGCTGAAATAAATATAACGCACAAGTAACTAGTATGCAATTTGAAACAGCAAAAATCCACACAAGGTATACACAATATGCGTGGCGTAAAGTTGCTTGTTCACTGTTTCTACCTAGTGCATAATTTATCTAGGAAAAAAATCAATACTGGTAAACATTTTATATGCGAATGGGCCTCAGAAATCGCTTATCCATTGCACAACATAGATATAATAAACAATATAGGCGTGAGAGGAAGTACGATTATGAAAAATTGATACATACAATTCATTCATGATATTGTTATAGCGATAGTTAGAGAGATTGTACATACAGGCCACAGGGTGGCCAGTGAACAACGGATCATTCTGTACTAGGTGGACAGACCCAACTCAAGTGATACGCAATACGAAATCTTTCGACTCGGGTCATGTCAAAATTCCAGAATCTTAATTTTCTAGTGTCGGTATTACAATAACACATGTTTTGGAAAGTATAGAAAGCGGTTGAGATTTCATGAAATACACTGTGTCCAAGATAAGGATGTCTATCATGGGGATATCCGAAACAATAAGAGTTGCAAAATTCCGAGTAGTAATGGAAATCATCCATTCTCAAAGTGGCCCAATTTGAATTCAATCAAATGAAAAACTCAAAGTCGGTCGACCACACAATATAATAAAATAATGAACAAGTGGGTGTAACTATAGTTTCGGCTCAACAGCCATCATCAGACACAGTAAGTAATCTGTAATAGGAGAAATAATACTAAATAACAAAATGGTGTGCCTAAATACTTACAATCAAATTCAAAGGAAAAGGTATAAACCATATCAATGCCAAAATCGGATATCGGAAATCAATCATACATCAAATATACATCTTGTTTAAATTTGCTTAGCCACCAAAAGAAACTAAATATCAAAATCAAAGGAGAGTTGAAGAACATCATCCTCCACTGATGGTAGTCAGTATTCAACTAACAAGAATTAAAATTAAATGGTTACGGTTGAAATTTGACAAATGACTTGTGAAAGTACAGTTGACATAGAACAATGAATTTTTATGTCTATGAAATTTATATAATAAAAGTTGTATAAAATTTTTGGTGAGAAATAGTGAGTTGAGGTGGAAGATTCAGCAAAAATTCAATTCAATAAAGTTAGATGAGAATGAAATTCTATAACAAGAAACCTTGAAGCTTATAGAAGAGAAATTTTTTTTTATTTTGGAAAATTTATGATTGGAAAAAATAGAGTTAATAGCTGTAGCTACCTGAGCTCTAAGTAAAGGTTTATTATCAATGTTAGAATAAGTAATAATTTGTTCTGCATCTACTGCTAAAGTTTCAAGGTTCTTTTTTATATTAGAGTTATGAATATTAAAATTAAGGCCTTTGGATAAAAGGTCTGTTTCAGTTGATGTGAAATTAATGGAGCTTTGATTGAGAAATCTTGGATGAAACTTATGTTCAGAAAATTTTTGTGAAGTAGAATGAGATTTGTTGAATTTGAATCTGAGATTATGGAGTTTATTGTTTAAATTATTGAAAATGAATTTACCTGAATCCTCCACCCAATCACGTATCTCACTGTCAACTATATTGAATTCAATGGAAGAAATTTTGGAATTGAGAACAAAATATAAGAATTTTAACCTAATATTAGTATAGTTGAGATCACAGTAGTGGTGCTTGATCTCCTGTTGAATCCAAATTCTTTTGGCTGCTCTCAGAGTGTAGTTTGAAGTCCTAGAATTGGCATTGGTCTTCAGATATATGGAGTTGGGAAAAACATTGAAATGTATGCATCTTTGCGAATACCAAATCTTCAAAAGAAGTTTTTTCCTATTCAGCATACAATCTGGCCCAATTTGAATTCAATCAAATGAAAAACTAAAAGTCGGTCGACCACACAATATAATAAAATAATGAACAAGTGGGTGTAACTATAGTTTCGGCTCAACAGCCATCATTTTGATTTTGATATTTAGTTTCTTTTGGTGGCTAAGCAAATTTAAACAAGATGTATATTTGATGTATGATTGATTTCCGATATCCAATTTTGGCATTGATATGGTTTATACCTTTTCCTTTGAATTTGATTGTAAGTATTTAGGCACACCATTTTGTTATTTAGTATTATTTCTCCTATTACAGATTACTTACTGTGTCTGATGATGGCTGTTGAGCCGAAACTATAGTTACACCCACTTGTTCATTATTTTATTATATTGTGTGGTCGACCGACTTTGAGTTTTTCATTTGATTGAAATTCCGAGTAGTTCCGGAGATATGCCTAAAAAAACGAAATTTGCCGATTTCGTTTTTATTATTTTCTGACTCTATTTGAAGAGATATAGGAAAACAAAAGACACTTTCTCATTGCCACTTTGTAACTTTTACAAAACAGCGTTGAGATATTTTCCGTACGACGTTTCGTTTCTGAGAAACCATCATTCGAGATCTCCATGATAGACATCCTTATCTTGGACACAGTTTTTACAGTACTTAACATCCAGTGAGTAATTTTTCACTATACGAACGTATCTTTAATCACAGGGCGCTTGCCTAGAGATTTTTCTAAAGATCATATAAATCATCAGAACTAGACAAACATAGTTCCAAATCGAACATAAGATTAAAACTCGGACTATTAGTGACCATTCGGTTTTTTAAATAACGGTCTACGATTTGATATATAGTCAATTAAACGATTAAGTATTTTCGAACGTAATTACATACCTCTATATACTAGAATTTTGTAGTCTAGCGCATTTTCGTCGAAATTATACCTCTTTGAACTCGACTAAACTGGGTTTGTCATTTTTTTATGGACCATAAAAATGAATATTTCGATCCGTCTGAAAGCTATATACATATGTCCATAGGTAGCTGTTTCATCCAAATTATAATTAGTACGGTATATTCGTTTCTTTGAGGTAACATAAAAGCTGAGAACCCCCTGAAGAAGTTCAATTTTCTATTATAAGCCATAGAATTCGACTACTGGGTAACGTTGTGCTGTAGGAATCGCGATAATTAGAATAATATAAAGGGTTACTCTATTCTAGAAACCTACGTGAGACAATCTGTGACCAGGTAGGTAGGTAGTGGGTAAATGGCCAGTGAAAACATGGACCCTACATGGCGCGACCATTAAGGCTTTAATAGTCAGTGGTGTCCTAGTGTCTGGAGTATTTTATATGGGTTTTAGTGAAATATAAACAACGACCATTTTTATTCACCACTATACCCACTAAAAATTTTCACGAAAGGCAGCAATATGAATGAACAATAAACGGCCAGTGAAGTTAATATGAAAGAAATCAGATACTGTGAGAAGTTTCACGACAGTATATCTGTACATTCACATCATCTTATCAGGTTCAGGTATCCAAATATATTGCAATAAATTATGTAACAATAATATGTAGTTTCATTTATGAACGTTCAGAATGATAATTTTCTATGGAGAATGATCGAAATCTGTAATCGAATTGATATGATTTGTTATCAAGACCTTTATTACCCAACCAGTTTTTATTTTTTATTCACGAATTAAAATCGCCAACATAATGAAGAAGGAACATGAGAGATATAACCTCACAACATGGAAATACCTATAATGAAAAATAATATTCAATTGATCAGAGTTAAAGAGTAACACCGATCTCTCCCTTTCCCATCAGTTCCTTATTCTAATCTACTAACAATTTCGACTTCTGGACACAGCAGAACGCAAATTAGAATACTAAGAAAAGAAAATACCAAAATTATTGTTCCTTCCCCTTCTCTAGTATTTGCCTCTCACAGATTTCGTAAGTACTAGTTTACACCTGAAAGTATCTATCTACCTTTTCAAATAGACCTAATAAATCTAGGTACTACAATATTGTCTGAAAACGAGTCTGATAATTAATAACGTTATTCAAGGCAATTCTATATATGATATGAAATAATAGTTTCCATCACCTCCATTTCAACTTTCAATAGAATCAAAATAGTATGAAATTTCAAGTTCCCTTCAATTATATCATGAGTAAGTGTATTGCCCTCAGTATATCGAAATTCCATAATAACCTAGTACGTGAAAAAATTTATTTGTTCACTATTTTGGATATTCTAAACGTTGATTAGGTAGGTATTCGATCAAATTTTGGCAAGTTGCTGAAGGTGATATGAATACATTCCGCAGAATTCCTCGGGATTTTCATCTATAGCGAAACACATTGGTCTAGGCCCTGTCTGAATAAAGGAGTGTGCGCCAATGCCGTGAGTAAATCCGACGATTTTTTTGGCCGCAGGTCATTTCGGGCCAGCCATGGCTAACCCTTCTGCCAAAGCTGGACACCATAACACTCTCTAAGCTACTGTGACATAGGGCGATGTCGTTGCGTCAGGTCTTTGTGTGTACCCTATCTCGGCCTGGCCATTCCTCTTTTTGGAATAACTTAATGACGGTCAAAGTGAGGTATTCCGTGTCCAATTAGGACTGGAAGAAACCTAAATTAGATGAAATTGTTTCTGATTTGGGATAGCGTAGGTACTAACGAAAAAAGACAAGTACTGGGTCGCAACGAGATAGTTGATTGGGCATGGGTAAAATTCCCATTTTTGCTCGAATACTCGGTCTAGGCTTGAAATCAAAATAAAAAAAATTGAGCGGATGAAAAACATCCTGAAGCCCTGAAGGAATAGAAATAATTCACTTTCTGACTAGATTCTCATTGAAATTTCCTGAAAACTATATAGGCAATTCACATTGCAAAGTGACCCTCGATGTTTTTTAAAACACACTGTTTTATACAGGTTGGCTCACTCCTCGGCTCATCCTGAATAGAAATTCGGAACATAATATTTGGTATCTTTCTTGAATGGATCACCCAGTATATTCTGTAATTTTCCAATTCTAAACCAGTGCTCAAACACAATATTTGGAGTTTCAGAACATAAAGCTGTTCATCGAAATAAAAATAATAGTTTTAGTCATTTGAGAATAGCAAAATTCGTTCGTTGTTTCAGAACGACCTGTGTATTCCACCCGACTACAAATATATGTATATATTTTGTATATGTGTATATTTTGTCATATAGCTTGGGTATGTATCTGCGTACCCAGATTCTTCCATCAATTTCTCATATTTAGATTTTGTTGAATTTTTTTTTGTCCATAATTTTTCGTTAAATTTGATCAAAATGTTAAGATCCCCAGAAAACATAAATGTAAATTCTGCTTTTGTATCGACTTTTCGTTCATACACAAAACATACAATTCTTATATCGGTAGAGTAATTTTATAAAAGTATTGCCATCGAATATTATGGTATTTGTAGTGGAATGAAAATTAACTGCAATCTTTTCTACAAGAAGTGATTCCAAATCAAAATAGTTATGTTTTCAATATATTTACCTATTTGCATTCTTCAATGAAAAAATGATGTGCAGCAATTGAAATGAAAAATGAAACGAGTTGGGTGAATGAGATCATAACCTCCAGTTATATGGTCTACAGTTGGATGTTATGCAAAAATTAGTGACAGTGACAAAATAGAAGAAAGTCAGTTGCAAGCAACATAAGCTACATTTTCTCTTCACATCAAAAAAAATTTCTGAAAATGACCTAGCACAGAAAAGCTAGGTATCAATTAAGTGGAACTATTATCAAGGTTCAGAATACCTCGCAAATACCCTATGAGTCACATGTCGTGATTATTGGTTGCAATCGATAATTTTTTATGAGGGATATGTTTACGCTGAATGGCATTTCAGTTATTTCAATTTTTTCTTCAGAATATATCTGATGCAAATGAAGTATTTTCTGATTACGAATGAAGTGGTTGGTATTTCAGATTCAAACCGTATTTTTCACGTTCTCAAAAATTTATATTCTCCGACATTTGAAGTGTCATTCGAAGTATATAAAAATATAATTTCATTGCTGTTTTCCTATGTTGGCTAATATTATAAATACAAAACTCTTTGAAATAACCTTATGTCGTGTGATGATTAAGATTGTGAAATAATTAAAACATTTGAATTGTAAATGAGCCATTTAAATTTTTATGGTTTTATGTCAATTTACTCTATAATTTATAAGTAGAGTTATATTAATTTTTATCATCTATTAGTGTAAACCAAAATCGAAGCCAACCTGTAAGTACCAATTGCCGTGAATTTGCATACGGTTTCCATAAAATTTATTCCGCCTCATTATTTAACTCCACGCTGACGTATCTGAGATATCAATATTTTTATCGATTAGTTACAAATCTGCTCCATAATTTACGATCATAATCTGTTTGATTCCGAAGAGTGGATATTTTGAAAGATAATGGAATTAATATAGAGGAAGAAGTGACCTTTGCAGTTATAGATGGTTTCGATCACATTGAAGGTTTTCCGAGAAGTAGACCAATTTTAACGAGTTTTGTGCGACCGTGTCAATCGGAAATTGGAAATTATACCTTGCCCTCGCCCCAAAGTCCAAAATATTTTGGGCGATGTTGAGGCGACACGGATTTTAAGAAGATTTCGATCTGCATGTGATAAGGTCACTATCTTGACTCTTCGTTTTCATACTGTCATGATGATACAATAATGTCTTTCGTCGTACTTCAATAAAATTAATCACTTGAACTGTAGCAACTATAGTACTGTCTTGTGAGGTTTCTGCTAAGATACATATAAGTATTGACATTGCCATAAAAAGAAGGAAGTGTTAAGGATTCAAGTTAAAAAAACCTGGTTCAAAATCTTTTCCAAATGTTTTGTATTCACGCATCACGGTAGAAATATTAGTTCACCCTGTTGGGAAATTATTCTAGAGATTATCTAATGCGACGTTTTTATGAGAGGAAAAGCGTCTTCTGTATTTCAAACAAGTGACATCACATTCGTCATAGCTGTCAGTGAATCTGTGACATTTCCATTATGAAAATATTGCACGGAACAGTTCAAGATGTCATCAATGGCTGACGTTTTGAGAAGTTTGCCGCGATTTCTTCAAATGAAAGATTTAATAGCAGACTCTTCGTACCTCGGAGAGATCAACTATGAAAGACAACCCCAGTGATTGGGCCTGGAAAAATAGTTGAAATCTGGGTAGTAATGTGTGATTAGTGACGTTAACTGAGCCTTGTGAATTTGAAAAAGTTATATATAGAAATTGAGTGACGATTGTCAGTAGTGATTATTGCGGAAAGCTTACATTTAGGACGCAATAAGTCGTTCTGAAAAAAGTGAATTCTTGATTGTTGGGCTCCACATGACGTATACTTTCATAGTAAACAAACAATAGTGGAAATACTTAGGTGTTCGTACCATCAAACGATCGATAGGACTTGGCTGCGGTGCTGGAAGTTCTAAAAAATTTACTAATGAGTTTTGATATGATTGTATAGTGATATTCAAGGGTTCTTCATAAGCAAGGAATACTGAAGAATCAAAAAAAATACCGGAAAGTACCAGGCCTGTTGATATTTTCGTCTGACAAAACGAACGGTCAGTAGCAGATACCGAAGATATTCCACCGAATCGCGGTGTCAAACTGTTTGCCGAACAAATATTGAATCAAAAGTCGTGGGGATCCTTACCTCTTCCAAAGTTTCGAGTGGGTTCGGCCAGAGAATCTGTGTGTATCCTCAAAGTAAAAAAGGGCACTTATTTACATAACGATAAACCACACACAATGTCACTCACTTCTGTCAACAATCGCGATCGTACGTTTGCGCCACAACATGTTAATGAACGAGTGGCATGGTCGAAACATAAGAGATTTGACCTTCTGGACGTGTTGTGCTTTGGACGAGGTCTAAACCGAACTGGAACTCGCATTCGCCGGCCAGGTGACTCGGACATCGGACTACCTTACCTACCGCCCAGCGGGCTCCACAGGTAGTCACAGTTTTCTGGGGCCGCTGCATTACACGCATGCGTTTGTTTTTTTTATCAGCCAAATCGAAAATTTTCCTCCTATTGTTGTTTCTTTGACCCCTTCGGACCACGTGGCCTTTCTCGGTTTCGGGCTTCCTCCAGTTCGCTTGCATGCATGATATTGTCAAAGTGGTGCGCTCCTAGAATTTTCGCACACCTGAGTTCCACAAGAATTTTTGGTGAAACTTATGGTGGATTTATGCAGCAATTTCAAGTCATAAGTTTTAAGTCCTAAGTTTATAGTAATAAGATTCAAGACATAAAGAAAAAAGGACCATTTATGCAAGAATTATTAAGGACTGTCATGTCTTAAGGGTAACTTCACCTATTGGTCAATTTCTGTGGTTGTGTCAGTGGTCACTTTACAATTTCAGTCATCAATATCCATTTCTTCTTTTTATGATCTAATGATTCTGATATCAGTTTGAATAAACAACACAATCACAGACAATAACCTATAAAAAACCGTCAAAGAATTGAGAACTTCGAACGTATGCGCAAATATGATCAGTTTTAAGTTTTATGCCATAACATCCGTATTACACGGTGCAGAAAATGGTACATTTACTGTATGAAAATGTGAAGGCAATATTTTCTGCATCGTGTATTACAGAAAAACTGAATCTGAATATTCCATCCAAGAAATATAGGACAGGTTCTATTTTCGGACAGATTTTTTGTATGTGAACATGCGCAGTGTGATTATTGCATTGCAGCATTATTGTTTTTGTTTTTGCGAATATTTGTGGGGTTAATTTTATTAATATCATCATATTTCGCGAATCGCCTCGAAATACAAATAAAAGTGAGAGTCTTTGGACACAGTTAGGACAATAATGATATGAATTGGACAGCAGAACAAGTTTTGGCACTAATAGAAGAATACCGATTTTTGTATGCTAAAAAGTATTCTCAACAAGAAGTTCATTCTCAACCATATTAAGTACACCTCTGCCATTATATCTCCTTATCAGCAATGATGGAAATAAGACCTATCTATCCTATATATCCACCTCTTTCTCAGCCATTCGCGATTCCAAAGCCGTCCTTTCCTGCTATTATTATGTCTCTCCATATAAATTTTCATTAATGTAAACATTATTGAAGCACTGCAAGCTGAAGCTGCCACAGTCAAAGAATGATTTATTGGAGACATCCTTGTTTGTGTAGAAAATTTCCAAAAGCATCTCTCAACAAGTTAGGTTAAAATGAGGTTAAAATCCTCGTAAAAGTCGTTTGGATTCACATATTGCGCATGCTTATGTGTTGAATTATTGATATCGTGTATTACCAAACAATACTTATTTGCAGAAAATTTGTCAATGTTTTCTGTACAAGAGTCTGTTTGAGAAAATGTAACATTTTGTGTATCAATTTCTGCACCATGTAATACGGACTTTAGAGATAAAAGTTGGCCAACATTCTTACGACTTAAAACTTATGACTTGCAACTTAAAACTTATGTCAAGTGTATGAATGAAAACATGATTGAACTTCTTACGACTTATGACTAAAAACTTACGACTTGAAACTTATGACTTAAAATCGCTGCATAAATCCACCATTACTCGTTTTGACCTCGCGGCGGTCTCAAGGATTTTCGGAGATACGGCCCCATTTTGTTTCGAAAATTTCACACCTATCATTTTAGACCAATCAAAAGACTATATTTTGTACCATAGCAACCAGAGAGATTTCCGGAAATTTTTCTCTCTTTTTGGGAAAGGAGGATGCCATATCACACTGGAAATTTTTTGACTTTTATAGGTTAAATGACATTCACATTTACCTAACTTCAGATACTAACAGCGTTTTCTATTGGTGAAACTAGTGGGCACTCAATGTAAATATGTTTCTACCAACTTTACCTCAGTGGTTCAGAGTTTTCTGCCATGATTATTCAATGTATCCAGACGGTATCGGTAAATAATGATGAACTGAATTGTTGATTCACAATTTACGATAATATTTCAAAATAGCCGATTCGGATTTGGTGGCTAGTGGACTGGTAGCGGCTGACTATGAAAACTGTCAAGTGTTAATGAGGATCAAATTCGTGTCCTACGATTATTGAAATTATACATTTTGATTAACGGAACTCACGTGGTAATTAAAATAGGAATACGACTTAAACAGTCAATTTCGTCAAATTTGTATTTTATTTTACTGCTTATACACAGCCGTGCGGTCAACTAACCACTTCCATTCACAGACCAATGAGATAATTTTTTGGTTGAAAGAAGGGTAGATTTTGAGTTTTTAAAAGCAGACATTTGAGATGTCAAATGATGTATTTTGGAGACAAAATGGGGCTGAAGCTCCGAAAATAGTTGGGACCGCCGCGTTTTGACTTCTGATTAATGAGCAGGCCAAAATAAAGTTCCACCAAAATTTTTTTCGAACTCATAGGAGTGCGATAAAGGATTTACCACCATAAGTACCAATTAAAGGTTACAGAATTGAGAAATGAGATCTCTATAAAGTTAGCATAACAACTTACGGGGATATCTCAGAAACCTATTTTTGTCGTAAACGAAAAAAAATGTCGGGTCCTAAGCTTTTTCATATGAGATGGCTGTTCTAACTCGATATCAATTCAGCACAAATACAATAATATAAACAATGAACATGGTATACAGAGTGGCCACTTTTTTAATGGGATTGTATTGGTAACTTTTAAACCATAAGAGTTAGAAGGTCGGTCAAATGGAGAAAAAGTTGCATTCATAGAAGCATTGTCAAGCAGTTCAAACAAATCGAGATTATCAGGGCCGGTTATTGAGATATCATAAGAAAAGTAAATTCTGTCATTTTGATTTTTCTTTTTTTCCCACTTTATTTCGAATATTATCAAAAAATGTGACAGGAGTTTTTTATTCGACAGTAAATTATCCTCATTTTGACATAATCAGATTTTGTATCCAACGTTTCGTACGCTCTGGGCCACCCTCAACCTCATTTTTTTCAATACGGACCTGCATATTTTATGACACTTTTCTAAATAACTTTCAACGCTGAATTTAATGACATATCATACAATGTCATTTAAAGTTGAATTTCAGGTGATTTTGACCCTTATCCAAATTATCAAAATCACCTGAAAATCAACTTTGAATTACATTGTATGATATGTCATTAAATTCAGCGTTGAAAGTTATTTAGAAAAGTGACATAAAATATGCAGGTCCGTATTGAAAAAAATGAGGTTGAGGGTGGCCCAGAGCGTACGAAACGTTGGATACAAAATCTGATTATGTCAAAATGAGGATAATTTACTGTCGAATAAAAAACTCCTGTCACATTTTTTGATAATATTCGAAATAAAGTGGGAAAAAAAGAAAAATCAAAATGACAGAATTTACTTTTCTTATGATATCTCAATAACCGGCCCTGATAATCTCGATTTGTTTGAACTGCTTGACAATGCTTCTATGAATGCAACTTTTTCTCCATTTGACCGACCTTCTAACTCTTATGGTTTAAAAGTTACCAAAACAATCCTATTAAAAAAGTGGCCACCCTGTATACAGGGTACCCATTTAACGAGCTCCGCCATAGAGAGATCTCAGTTAATAAGTATAAGAAATACGACTTCGGTCGAATTGGAGCAAAGTTGCGCTTTTTCATGCTGATTAAAAAAGTTTATGTGTCATTTTTAGTTTTTGAAATAATGGGATTAAAGCAGTTTATAATTTTCGTTTTTATTTTTTCAAGCGATAACCAAAAGAACTATCAAGTTCGAGATCAAAGTAGAACATTTGTGACGTACCTTTTCACAAGGAATCTTAATTTCTTGTGGCTTGCAAAAATTGTCGAGAAATTATAAAAAAATATTTCATCAAATAAAAATTGCTCCAATGGAGAAATATATATATATACCTACATCAATACATATACAACTACTCAACTTTTTGTCGAAAATGTTCGTCAATATAACCGTCTACATTAATTTTTTATAAACAGCTCAAATATGTCCGTATTCGGCATTATAGGAACAGAGATTAACATGTTTTATAAAATCAACATTGGATAATCAAAAAAAAAAGAAACGAGATGTATATGTTCTCTTATACAAATATCTATCCCGATAATAATCAAATTGATATGGTAATCAATTTCATTTCAGTAATCGTAAGCATTATAATTAGTAATCAGCTAATTATCTGTGAAGTAGCTTTTACATACAAATGAATTATTCAAATTATACGAAATAATTTGAATACCTATTAGAGCTGAATTCAGATTCCATTAGAAATAGAAAAAAAGGATATTATGCGACCCCTAATAAATAAGCCAAGAGATATCTTTAATTTCTAGACATTTTTCAATTTTGGACAAATAATAAATTTTTGTTCACGGATTCATAACGGCTATGAAAAATTAGTATTCCGGATCAAAAGTATTGGCATTTTTGATGGCAGATAAGCGTAGTTTTTATATTCAAGCTAGTTGAGTCAGATATGTTCAGGATGAATCCGAGGCTAAATCATTCAGAATATACGTCAAATTTTTTAACGGAATAATTTCCTTTCGAACAAATTCATTGGGTTTTATTTATAGAAAGAATCTAGATATATTATCATCCTCCTAAATGGGTTTCATTGGTTATTTTTTTGAGTTATATTTATAAAATATGTGTATCCGCAAGATTCATTATGATTGTGGTAAACAATTCATTTAATATTGCTCGGTGAACGGTTTTATTACCCACCATCCCGTTCTTCCAAGATTCAAATAAACTACAAAAGGAGAAATAGATAGGAAATAAGGGCATGAAAATTGCTCCATACTCTATTTCTTTTATAAATAATAATCATGCTCGCATCATTAACATGGGATACAAATGAAAAATGTCGATCTCCTCTTCGGCTCTTAAATTCGAGATTTTAAAGGGCCAATGTTATGAAGAACAGATCACATATATTTAGGGTGTGACCAAACCATCAATGATGCCAGCCGTATATAGGACGGCGAATTCAAAAAATACTTGCAAGTAATAAGTGTACTTCTGTATGAACGGTATCGTACAACGGTTTCTTGATCAACAAAATCCTTTGTTTGTCATCCTTGAGAAGCCGATTAGCTTTCAAGTAAGTTCAAAAGGGTTGGGTAATTTGAAAACCAAGATACAGTGAAGACTTTGAAGTACTCTTTGTTGAACAATGTTAGGAATACAAGACATCGGTTCGTATGACAGCTAAATATCAGATTTCCGTTCTACAGGTGTCAAATACCGTGGTTACGACAGTGCTCACATATTGAGGTGAATTTCAGGATTTTATATACCACTAGACAGAAAATGATCCGCAGCTGAGCATGGATTCATACCACAAGATGTGTTTCAGATTTTTATATAATTCGGATAAATCCGGATTCTGATATTCCAAGAATTCACTTCGTTCCAAGTGGATGAATTCGTGTTTGAAATATTTACGCCTAATTTTGAACATATCTTAAATCTGCCTTGTTGATTTAATTGCACGGGGTGAATCAGAAGTGACGGATTTGATTTTCCTTTCGTGATAAACTGATTTATGTGTTGAATAGGATGATCGAAAAGCAATGTTGATACATAAATCATAGAATTATCTTCATTTATTGCTTGAAGTTGGACAGAATTTGTACAAAATGTGACATTTTGTTACTTATAATGCGCACTATCCTCCTCTAGTTCTACCAACTTGAATAATAACAATAATAAATCAACCTGAAATGGTATAAACTTCCCCATTCACACTATTTAAGGCAAATCTCGTGTAAATGATACGTGTTCTTGTCTTCAAGTAGTGCGCATATATACTATTTATGTTAAGTAGGTAGTTGGCATCCGCTAAGATGAAATTGGTGTTGACAATATTACTGTGAAATGAAATACGCAGCCAGGTATGTATAACGCTGATTTATATTCTGTGTAATTGAAAGTTTTTTTATTCCTGACTACTACTGTCTCATGCTGAGTGTGGAGCTTGGGCAGTGAAAATGGGGTTTCATTTTCAACAACATAAAATTTCTGTGTCTACCCTTTAATAACTCTATAGATGGTCATACTTCGAACATTATTGGTTTTCCTTTTGTACAGTCAAAAAATATAAGTGAAAAATCAATAACATTCCGTGCGAGTTGTACACTATACTTTTTCCACGGAAATTGCATATGAAATCGTGCAATCATTTCACAACAGACGGCGCTAGTTCGTCACTTTCACTGCTCATAAGTTTTGACAAGTCTCGCTGAAACCATATTGACAGAGCTGACTCTACTCTTCCGATGCATTCCATACGGAACGTGATGATGAATAAAAATAACACAATGACTTCATTGTGTATAATTAGGCAAGATAATGAAATTGAAGACATAGTTGAGAGAGAGTAGTTTTGTATTGCAGCAGTACAAAAAAAAGTTGATTTTCATTAAACAATCATTTTTTATTTACATTCGAATGTATTTACTGATGTGATTTTTGTGGGTTCCTCTCATTTATTAATTTCCAATGCAAGCAGTAGGTATGGCAAAATTATTTTTCAATCACGAAATTAAATGAATCGATTTCGTTTTTTGATTATTCTATAAATTCAACACCTATTATTTTCATAACACTCTAAGTTGACACATATACACTGATGAAACAATTATCATCCAATTTCTCAACAAGAACCATTTTTCTGTAATCGAAATGTAGTTCTTTGACAACTTCCATAGACTTATCCTGAAATTTTATAATCTCATTTTCAAATGTACATAATCTTCAATTGCACCAATTCATTATTTCATGCCCTTCAGATCTAAGAAATTTTGAGATCCTACGTTTGCTGATGAGACAACTCAGTCAGAAGCAATATACTTGTACGAGGTTACAGAAAAATGTTGGAGATTAACAATTTAAGATAAAGGACAATATTTCCTAAAGTCTAGCTAGACCATCTAAAACTGAGACATTCAATTTTTATAATGAGCTATTTGGGCACCTGAGGATCCCCATTACACATGAAAATATGAACGGCAATTGACAGCAATTTTCAATTAACGTGTGGGCTGGCATGATCCAAAACCAATTAATAGAACCATTAATTATATCTGACCGAAAAAAAGGTGAATTTTATTGAAATTTATGCTCAGCACACTAATCACTTTCTTCCACTACTATAGACGGAGTGAAAAAAGAATATTTCATTTACCTTCGAATAGCCTATAGCAATTTCATGTATAAAAAAAATAATTCCTACACAGTGAAAATTGGATTAAAAAATTCATACTAATCTCTCAATGATACAAACTTGCCTAGAGATTAATACCTGGTTGCAAAATTAACTTCACGAATTATTTGTAAAAAAAACTATATGAAATCCCATCATGTTTCCATTATCTTACCATAATTCAAATTGTGCATGTAATTTCAGCTCATGCACATCATGTTTGTAAGAACATGTTATGTAATTATAGTAGATTCCGCTGTTACATTTACTTACATGTGATTTTAATTAGTGAGGACAACCTACTATTGTACTATTTTGCATGGAATGTTCTATAAAGAAATATGTTCAGAATATTTCGAAATGATCACTAAGAACATATCATCACCCCACAGTAATGCTAAATCTTCCACCATTGCACCTGTGTGTAATGAAAGAAGCAGCAATCAGTGCCTTCAGACAGCCAGACAGTGAATCTCAAAGCAGGAAATCGGATTGGACATTTGAAGGCTTTGGAAAATATTTATATGCGTTAGGTACGAAATATTCATGAACAACCAAGCGTGGTACACTGATGGTACAAGACGGATGAAAGAGCTGGAGTGGGCATTACAGAGCCAAATTTAAGGCAGTCAAAATCTTCTGGTAACACCCCACATCTTGAACAGAAGAGGACGCCTAAAGGGCAGAAATCTAGATTAGATCAGCTGACCAAGCAGCACTTAAAGCTCTCAAGTGATGCACTTTTCATTCTAAGCTGACTTGGGACAAAAAACAATCCCTGAGACAACTGGCAGCAAACAACCAGGACACGAGGAAGCAGAGTGCCTTGCCAAAGAAGGCCCAGAACCCTTCTGTTCGATGTTGGGAAGCGGATGGAATGAAATCCCACTGGAATGAAGTGCTTTATTCGCCAAGGAAAGCAGACAGCTTCCCAAGTTGGACAAAAAAGACTTGAAAATGGTGACGGGACTCCTCACTGGACAATGCCCTCTGAGGTATCACCTCAAAAAGATAAGCAAAACACATAATCTAGGCTAGGAGATCAGAATACCAATGGAGAGTGTAGTGTGGATCACTTTAATATAATAATAACACTCCCCCAGACCCAATGGATACAATGATTATAACTGAATTCGAAATAGTCGTGGATATTATTATATCATATTCACATTTATTAGAACCTTGTGATTAGATGTCTACTGATGTCTCCTTTGTGAATTCACAATTTTGTGCCATTATATCCCCAATAATTCGGAAGTTGAGTGGAATTCAGACTCTTAGTCTAAACTCTCGTTGTATGGATCATTCCAGCAGCTCAAAGATTTCTATAAAGTGGACATTCAGAGTCATTGCTATATTCCACTTCAACACCAGCTAGAAAAATGCATCCGAGGTTATAACGAATGGATGTTGTAAATAATACAAAGAATATCAAGAATATTTGAAAAGGTGATTCATTCCTGCGAAGACATTGTGAAATGTGCCTTAATGCGAGGCAACACCGATAAACATATTAGGTTTCCTCATGTATGACGTCACTTTTCACCGTATACCCAGGACAGTCCTGACAGGTATTGAGATAAGATCAACAATTTATTTTAGGAATAGACTGTATTCTACTCCCGAGAGGAATTTATATATTGGTAGGATGGCTGATTATTGATGAATAAAAACAAAATGGCAAATAAAATATAGGTAGATGAAACGCCTCGATATAATTCTGAATTCCAGAAGATTGAAAATCAACGATATTATTCCTCAGACATAATTGGAAGATAAACTCTAGAAACCACTCCGACCATAACATGTCACACTCGGGAACTTATTGCGCCTTTTTATCTGTCACTTCCAAAATTTCAGCGATTGCATCATAGCCTTGGTCATATAGTTCTTTCTTTATAGAGAAGGTATTATCGAGGGGTATATGAGGTACCTATTTATATGAGAATGAAACATATTCACCAACATTAGTGAGTTTGGTCTCATCATGGTTGAACATATATATACCTAGCGTATATCAATCAGTGTTTGTTTCAAATTTTCTATGTACATACTCAATCATTTGCGTTTCATGAAATGTAGCTTGAAAACCCCATATTCCGAAACAGATGGGTATCCTTTACACAGATGGTGAATCAAGTGCGTCACTCAATAACAAACAAATATTTGTGTCGATTATTTTTCAACACATTCATTTCAAAAAGTAAACGATGTCCTTCGTATAACTGTTATATGCTATGTTGTTTCCAAAGAATACATGTCATTTTGAATCAAACAATTTCAAGTGAAGTACAGAGATGGCTATGGAAGTACAAAGTATACAATGTATCTATACTAGGGCGATATGCATCTTGAAAACAAATGAGGTGCTAGGGCCATATATAGGAACAATTTTATGACCAAATATGAGACGCTACTGGTCGAATGCTTCCAGCGATATTCTCGAATTGTGTTATTAATGCATTGCAATTAACGATGAAACGGAAAACCGAAAAACTTTCTTTGCATCGATTCAGTTTTACGTAACGCACCATTCGAATTTCGTGATAAAAATCTTGCATAATAAAAATGCATCCGAAGTTGTCAACGGCATAGTTGTTAATTTTTTTGCATGTAGTTATCGGGTTCGTTCTGCCATCACGCAGAACCGATTTATAAATGTTCCAGTTTGACAATACATTAAACAATATTGCAAAAACGCCTGCTCCTTTCAAGACGAAAGACGACAGCATTCGGATAATGAATGCATCAGTAATAAATGTTCCAGTAATGAACGTTTCTTGCATAAAGCCCATCCGAGCACCTTTCTAAAATTATAACCCATATCCCCGAAGCACAATGAAAATATTGCAGTTTTTTTCGTTTTTATTTTCGCAACTGCCATTACACGAATGCTTGTAAATGAACGTACTACTATACGAAAGCGAAAATGACGATGCGTATCTATACTTATTAATATTCACATTCTGAATTTTTTTCTTGACCTGTTCAGGGTTATTTCAATTCTGCACTCTATTGAGAGTATCATCAGAACAGAAAATATAGTGGAAGAAATTTGTTGAAAAATCTTCGACGAACCTTTGTTTGAATGTTTCGCATTGACTGGTGAGGATTCAACATCCATTGATAATGATATAATTTGAATCCTGAACATGCAAGATTAAATGACCTATGCTAAGTATATTCTCGTATGCAAACATATGGGTTTGAAATCTCTTGATTTCATTCGTGTCTATATCATTAATTCATTACCTCTATATATTTTAGTTTAAAAGTGGTCAAGAAAACGACGGGTTATAAAAACTCATCCATTTTTCCATGCAGTATATTTGTAGTAATGATCTCTGAAGTATAAAACCGATAAAAAATCGATATACTCCGTATGTACAGGACGTCCTCATGAACTCAAGGATTTGCTGTAATACTGTAAGTAATTAACTTTCCAAGACCGATTGTCTTATTTCTAGAATTATTTAACTACTATACTATACATTTGGAAAAAGCACGTGGGAATTTATGAAAACGACGCTTTCTGGTGTATAAGTTTATTCTGGACCAGGTTAATAATTAATTGACTTAGTCTTGTTCAATAATTCCTGCAGGTACAATAAACCAGCGAACCAACATACATAAATGTCCATACACTGTTGGAAATTAGTTGTTACTTTCAACAACTTCTCATATCGTTAAAAAATTGTAGTCAAATTCAACAACAATTGTGTCTCAATTTCACTTTCACAATTTTCGATGTAGTTGTTAAATCAGTAAGTTATCGAATTCACTACTGATAATGTCAATACAACAGCAACAAGTTTGCATCAAATGAACAGATGAAATTCCTGTCCAAACAACTTGATATAATCTGTAACACAACAACAAATAATTGTAACTAGAACTTCAATAATGGTTATTGAAACATAGACATAGAACATAATCTAGTTGCTAATACATTAATATTAAATAGCGGTTTTGTCGCACTCTGTTGACAAATTAACATCACCTAGTTTTATAATTTGCAACAGTTTGTGCTCGGTTACAAAGATTTTTTAGTTCCGATCTCTTCGGATATATTCGCTACTTTTCGTTTGTCTTCTCACGAATACCGATTCCTTAAAAGTCCCAACCCAAGTTTACTCAGTTATCTGCAGTCTGTTGCCGTTGTAGAGCATTAGAACGAATACATTAGGTTTTTCTCTCGTGTAATCAATATATAAAAAAGGTAAGTACCTACATGGAGTAGATTGATGTGGACTTGTACATACATTCTATTTACTCATGCCAATATTAATATTATTTTTGTTTTGTTTCAGTTGAGAATATTTTTCCTGATCTAGAGCAACAAATAACAATGTTTCGTCGGAATCTGCAAGCGCAATAATTTCACATGATTTTTTGAGAATTTTTCTTGGATTCTGTCTGTGATTATTGAAGTTTCGCTGCAAAAAAGTGAGTATAATCATATCAGTTTTATATTCACATTTTGAAATTATTATTATGGAAGTTTTACTACTTCTCATGCATATTTCATATATTTTTTACTATACTCATGAAGATAACTGCAACATCTAGGTTAAAACTGTTGAAGTTGTGATGTGATTATTTGTACAACTCTTCATTTCAGGTATTTGTTCGATGGATCGATCTTCACTTTCTCACTGAGTTAAGTTGAAGAGAAATTAATGTACTGGTAAGATTCGTTCTGAATTATATTTTGAATGATAATGTACTATTCAGTTAATAAATCCAAGTGATTTCAAGAGTTGATTGGATTGAAAAATTCATGACCAAATGAATCCAAAATGAATTATTAATATAATTTTTGTTTCAGCAATTGAACGAGAGATACTCAACACTCCAGGAGGATAGGAATAAGTTGTCTCGGATGACAAACACAGACAGAGGTTGACCAGCATTGTAGTGAATCACGTGCCGCGATGTTCTTTCGATTTACTGACAGCTTTTGATGTGTTTTTGTGCCAATAGTGGATTTTTTTCGTATTGTTGCTATGCAGAAAATGAAATGTCTGTCATGATATATGGTTATTTCAGTATTTTGAACTTTGCATTCTAGCAGTAGAATATTGTTGAAAATACACTGAGTTGTAGTACAATCGACAACTTTTTGTAGCTAGAACTTCATTATGACGTAGGACTCATAACGACAAATTAAAGTGAAAATGACAATTTGTAATTGCTCAATTAACTTCAGAGAATACTGCGAACAGCTATAAGGTGAAGTAGAATTATTAACTTATTGTAGTTCATTCACCATTCAGACGTAGTAGCCATACAAAGAGGCGGTTGTTGAGACGAGCAATAACCATTATGGTGAAAATTACCTTCAAATACTCTTGATAATTCAACTATAAAATGTTGTAGACCTACTGGGACTATATTTTTTTGCTGATTTAGCAACTAATTTCCAACAGTGTATCTGTACAGTTTCAGAATTGAATACTTTGGCTAAATGGCTCGTAGGTACATGAATTTTCACTATGCCCAATTTACGACGATTCTTAATGAATTTCAGCAATGTTTCCTGTTTCACTGATGATTCCACGCATTCTTAATTATTCGATAATTATGTTATTTATGGGAACCCCATTCAATGGTCGGCTATCGACAGCATGTTCCGATGAGGAAGTATAAAAAACCTGTTTTTCCAAACTCGGCTTAATAAGAATGATTCTGTGAACTTGAGTTTCGTAAAAAGTCACCAAGAAAATGACCATCAGCGGTAGATATACGATATACTCAAGGAGACCTTTATGGTTTTATAATGAACCTAATTCCTTGACGGTAACTTTCCATATTTTACAAAAAAAAAATGTATATATTTTTTATACTCCTCCAAATATCTAATGACTTATACCTACATAAGCAGTTCAAGCAACAAACAAGCATTTTTTTTATTGAAACATTGTTTTTTTCTTAGTCAGTTAGGTACCTACTATAGAATAACTTATAGTTTTGTTAAAATCAATTGTTCATCAAAAAAAGGTAAGGGAAAATGCAAAAAAAAATTGTTTCGTGTTATGTAGAATTAATTGATGAGAATAAGAACTCGAAATGCAATGATATATCAATATACTCTCAAAATTTCATGAGACCAATAAATATATAGAAACCCGATTAACCATCAGGTTCCATCATGATCTTGACTACATGATGGTTTTTCATTCTGAAATTTTTTTTCGATAATAATTTTAATAGTGTCAAAAATATAAAGTGACATTACTGATGAGTCAATTTGTCAACAAATGATGAACTTGGCGTTCTGCAATATATCTGACGCAACAGCATTCAAAAATTACACACAAAAATTGCACATTTGATTTCCAATAAAACGATCTGCATATAACAAGCAGTGCGCTTCATTTTTTGGTTTCTATTTTAATAACCGGTATTAAGGTGACAAAATCTTGGGCCACATTCACTTTACTCCGATAGTGTTATAATGAACCTCTGACATACCAAGGCAATATGTGATGCTACAAAGATAAATTCTTGTCCCACGGTCTTGTGTCCTCAAGAATTATCTGTGGCTCGATGTTTCATAATAATCTAAAAGAAGCATTACGATTATTAATGCATCAATTCCATTGATTTATATCATTTTTTGGATACACTTATCTTCTACAGATGTTCGAATACTCCGAAGGATAGGATTGATACATCTCTTGGTATAATATCGTAGATAAAACGAATAAAGGATATTCTAATTATTATGGATCATCATCTCCACGTTGGTTCATATTTTCTTCTGTTAAAACGTAATACATTTTGAGAAAAAGTGATTCTACCTAGCTAGGCATCGCAACTGTCGAATTAAATGATAATTTCATTTTCAATTTTCCTTCCTAGTGATATAAATCATGATGTGGGAAGTGATGTGTACTTATTCGCCCGAAATATTGTGCTCATTTTATAATGTACCTATATAGGTACCTAGCTAATATGTTTGAAGAAGTGTTTTGTTTGATAGATTAAATTCTGTAATTACTTACTAAAAGTGATGATTGTACCCATTCGATTGGTTGAAACATATCTATACTTATATTAATATATCGTACTCATTCTCTTATGCTCCAAGATTTTATTCTCGATATAATATTGTCATCGTAGCAGAATGATGATATTATATTACACCGATGCTTGAGTTCTACTATATTGTAATAATTAATGTACAAATCGAATGGGTTGACGAATGTTATTTCAGATTTTAGTACGTAATACTATATTTATATGATTCCACTTCCCGAGACTGATCGCTATTTCTTGGAATATCTTCTAATTCTCAATGCAATGTGGATATTTGGTGATATATTACAACGAATATTCTTACGCCCAATTATGTGTCATCAGTATATTATGGTACAAGTTTTATAAGACGCTATTTTGTCGCACGCGTTGTTTGGAGTACGACGAGCGAAGCGAGGAGTGCTCCAAGTGAACAAGTGCGACAACATGTCTTATAAAACGTGTGTCATATGCAATTTTTTCTATTTTGAATTGATTTGAAGGAAAAAATGGATTTAATATCGATAAATAACAGAAACATTTTCGATTGGTAGCAATGATGACATTGAAATAATCAAAATCTGACGCGCAAGCGTAAAGCCCAGTTTACAGTTGAGCGATTTTGATAATTGCAATACCAGCGGTGAAAAATTCAATGTTGTTATTGAATTTATTGGTTAATTTAAATCAAATTACACTCTGAATTGAAATTTACCAATTTAAACAGTGAGTTTTTCACTGCTAATATCACCAAATCCAAATCGCTCAAAAATAAACTGGGCCTAACTCTTCTGACTTTCATTTGACAGTTCGATTGTACCAATCTCCGAAAAATAAAAAATGCGTATCGAAATAGAGGCTATTTCGACACGCATTTGCGTTGCACAATGACTTCATTATACAACCAAAATAGAAAATAATTAATAGGTATTCATCAATTGTCATCAGTTTCATTTTTCGATCCTGTTAATATGAATATCAATTATGTATTTTCCGAAATATATGAATCACAACAGACTGTTAGTTGAAATTGAATGTCCAATGTATAGTGACTGGTCTATAACAGTATTTTAATTAAATCCGTCAATTATTGTATAAATATTCTCAAATCAAATCCACATCTAGGTATTTTTGTTTAATGTTTTTTCAGTAACTATCAATAAACTTCCATTATTGCAGGTGAATCCCCTGATGATGTTTAAATAAAATCTAAAATATGGTACATCAGCTTAATGAGGACTTATACAGGGTGCCCGTTTTTCGAGCTCATCCATGGGGATCTGAGTTATTATAAGAGATACGAGGTCGGTCAAATTGGGGCAAAGTTGAGCTTTTTTATGCTGAACAATTATTTGTAAGGAAAATTTAATTTTTCTCAATTTTGATTAGCAAGTAAGATTCAAACATATCAAAGTCGACTGTTGTATCTCTGACATCATGAACGCCTTGGAGAATACGATGACAGATTTAGATTCCTTGTGAGAAAGTGCCCCAAAAAAGTCCTAGTTAGAAACGTACAGTTCTTATGGTTTTCGATTGAGAAGATAAAAACGAAAACTACAAATCTCCGTTTTTTCCCAATATTTCAAAAACGAAAAATGATACATGAAATTTTTTTCCACATAATTGTTCAGCATAAAATTGCCCCAATTTATCCGACCTCGTATCTCTTAAAAAAACTAAGATCCCCATGGTTAAGCTCGAAAAACGGGCACTCTATATATAGTCGACACATATTGCTCAGAAACAAAAAAGTTATGAGTTATACTGTGAATTTTTGTTCTATACTATTGTCGCTATTGTTGATCGATTATTCAATGCGTATTCGATACATTTTCTCGCATCATACCATTACCCTTTCAAAATTATTTTTTGTCAGCACAAGTTTAATAGTTACATTGACTTGAAATGTTGCTATTGTACCTATATTGAACCAGAAATGATCCGAATTCGATAAGTCGGAGAACTGACAATGCAAATGTCTTAAGGAATATTAATTTTCCCTCTGAGTCAGGATCCGTCCATCATATTTATAATTGGAAGACTGAAAGTAGTTATGCAATTTTTAAAACCACATCAACTTTCCCCACAAAACCTCTTCTTATTATTTAATCCATATCATGGGAATACATTGAAAAATTATCCTCGTTCTCATAATTGAGGTTTCGAAATGCTCTTAAAAATCAGCTTTTGAATCAAACTATCCTAATCTAAATGTCATTTTCATGTTCCTGTCTTCCAATGAAAAATGATCTGAGAACAATGAAGGAATTACTTAATGTATCGACATATATCACATTGACACATTAGTGTCAGAATTTGAAATGTTAATGGTTATTTTTATGAATTACAAGGTTTTGATTTATCCTTTTCTGCAGGCATTAATCTCAATCTAGATATGGTGAAATTTGAACTAGTTTTGGGAGTGCGAATTTATAATTACAGAGACAACTAACAACTCGCTATCTGAAATGATTTCGCAAGTCAAACCTTTTTGGAAAACTTCCAGAAGTTTTCTCAATCGAAATCGACGTGGTTTCATCGGTTTGGTACGAAAATAAATTGAGCCATTATGGATGGGAACCACACGTTTCAGTACTGTGTTTCACAAAATTTCATCAATTATGTAGATTATACGTTTTGCCAACAATATTTATAATGATTTTATCGTTCAATTATCAGTGGAACAGATACCAGTTGACATTTTCAATTTGTTGCAAAGAATCTATACCTACATATATAATATATATAGTTATTGCTATAAACATAGCAAAGTTATTTTATGAGCATTGAGTATATAAAATGAGATATAAACATGAAGTTAATTATGAAGGAAAGAAATGTGATACAAAACCCAATAAAATTATTGTCCTTGAAATATCACTCATCGTTCGAATGATTCATTAATATATTTCGATTATAATATGATATGAATAAACAGTGGAAACATTGGATACGCCAAAGTGATTTATATACAAATATTTGATTACCTCTTACCTACATTTCTTGTGCGTTTATATATAGGGTGATCTTTTGACGTATCAATTGCTGAAACACACTTACTTGAAACAATATCGAGAAATATTATTCGGAAGAGCTAAGAAATGTATTTTCCCAATTTAATTTTTTTCATGACAAGAAATTGTTTTTTGCTTTTTCATCTCATCATGAACAGCTTTTGCGAATAATATTTTCCGATATTTTCTTAAATCGGTGTGTTTCGAGACATAATTTATGTACTTATTCTTTAATTTACCGCTAAAGTACAATCTCTTTCGATGTTTTTTTCAACGCGAATCGATTGAACGTATCGTACTATCAAAATTTCAAGTCTAGAAGCAACGGTTTAGGCCCTGTGGTACAGTCAGTGTTGAGTTCTAGTAGATGATGTAAAGGGTAACGTGACTATATAACACATTTTAATGATTCAGAATCAAATTTTTAGTTTATGCAAAAAAACAACACAATCTATAGTAGCTGCTATAAGAAAATCTATCATGAAATCCCATTAAAAGCGCATAGAGGAATTGAATTATAATAATTATTATTGAAAGTTGTTATTTGCATTCACGCGATGGCAAATGCCATTATATTGTTGTTCTCAATGTCCTCACATTTCACAGATCGCTCTTCATTGGTGCTATTAGATTGAAACTTCCTAGATTATATCCAGAGCTATACCTGGTTGTTGATCCTGCACTTTTCGGCCATATCAGCCACAGTTCATATGCTTATTGAATCTCTCATGCCCTGTGAGGAGTCCCACCATTATTCTGGTGGTTCTCCTATTCTGGCTTAGAAGGCAGTCAGTGAATGTTGGCGATGGTTTTTTGATAAACTATTTCGCATGTCTCATTCCAGGTGAGTTATTCCACCATTGTAGAGAATTATTTTGCATCCAAATTTAAATGCTTGTTTTTTGTACAGTTAGCTATACCCCAAAACGGTTCTGGACCATTCAGAGCCTTGTTTGCTCCTTCTCGGGCTAGTTTGTCAGCCTCTTCGTTGCCCTTATGACCTGTATGTGCTGGTACCCAGGGATTCTAAGCAGTCCAAGACCAGTTTTGAGTTAACATATTGAGCTGACTGCTTTTATTGCCGCTTGGCTATCAGAGTAAATGGCAATGGTTTTTCCCTCAAGTTTTTGCCTCATCAATTCCTTGGCACCAAGGTGGATATAGGATGGTGAAACAGCTCTTCAATTGTTTCTGCGAAAAACTTGTAGACCGTTAGAGAAGGTACTAATATTTCCACGACTTGAAAGAAGATGGCGGTAAGATCGATTATCGAAGAAAATTTCTGTTGCTTACGTATTTCTGTGGTTCACATCTGACAGACGTGACTTGAAACGATATTAAAACAATATATTTTCGATGAATCTGGAATGAATATTGATATTTTGACTCTTCTCAATCATTTTTCATCTAGAACAGATGAAACTGATGAAAGTATGACAGATGCACAGTTTCTGTTTTACCGACACAAGGTATGTCGCCATATCTGATAACTTCAGGAAATATTACTACTGTATGAAATCAAGTAGGCAAAGGTCTACAGTTTATTCTAGTGCTTGTTAATAGTCAGATGTTTCACCATCCTATATCCACCTTGCTTGGCACCGTGGTGGATTGCAACAATTTCTGCTTGGAATACCGTTGCATATTTGCCTAAGCTCAGTGAGATTCTTGTCTGTGGTTTGGTACCATATATACCGGCTCCTGAACCATTTTTTGTTTTTGAGCCATCCGTATAGATAGCGATTTCTGCGCTGATACTTCCCCCCCTTCCATACCTCCCTGTCCGTTAATTTCACCTTGAAGGTCTCTTCAAAACTATATCTGGGGAGTATGATATCAGATGGCATACCCATAGTTGGGATTTTCTAGCTCTTCTTTCAGCTTATCGTGGTATTTTCCGTGCATTCTGGTTATGGGTAACTGTCCCCTGGAAAGCCTGCACGTTACTGACCTTGCTTTGCCTTGTATGTACATATGTAGTGGTGTCAGGTTCAGCAAGACTTCCAATGCAGCTGTTGGGTGGTCTTTATGGCACCAGTAGCACATAGGCAAGCTTACCTTTGAATGCCACTGAGCATTTTGATCACCCCAGCCTGCTGAGTCTTAGGCCACCAAACCACCAACCCATATGCTATCATTGGCCTGATAACTCTGGCATAGAGCCATGTGGTCATTTTCGGCTGTAGTCTCCAATTTTTTCCGCACATTTTTCTGCGCATGTTGAAGGCTACTGTACTTTTTTGTATGATTTTTCGTAGGAGATTATTCCAGGTAATGGTGGATTTATGCAGCAATTTTAAGTCATAAGTTTCAAGTCGTAAGTTTTTAGTAATAAGATTTAAGAAATAAAGGAAAAAGGACCATTTATGTAGGAATTATTAAGGACTGTCATGTCTTAAGGGTTAAAAACCGTCACAGAATTGAAAACTTCGAACGCATGTGCAAATATGATCACTTTTAAGTTTTAAGCCATAAGAGATGAGAGTTGGCCAACATTCTTACGACTTGAATCTTATGACTTGCAAATTAAAACTTATGTCAAGTGTATGAATGGAAACATTGAAAAGCAATGATTGAACTTCTTACGACTTATGACTAAAAACTTACGGCTTAAAACTTATGACTTAAAATCGCTGCATAAATCCACCATTAGTCTGTGGTCAAATATGACTCCCAGATACAGGCACACATGACTCTCGCCTGCTTCGATCAATTGGGTAGAGTATATGGGTGTATACCCAATAAAGAATATCTAATGAACGGATTCAATTTTGATATAATAGTATTCCACTCATTGATTATAATTCTCATATTATATATTAAAAGATAAATAAATGTTCCATGGATCGAAATCAGCTAATCATTCGCCTTGGCCACTCACTTTGGACAACAGAAAAAAATACGAAAATTTCTTCGAGCAGTATGAAAATCTATATTTCGATCCTTGATGGAGCAGGTCATTCAAGGCAGACATAATGGAACGAAAAAACACTGATCATCATTACTGATCCAACGTCTCAAAGCAGAGTGAAATGAAGTATGTATTTTGAAACAGAAGAAACTCATTGACACAAGTTTTGTACGGCTTCGTCATTTGGCTGTACTTTCTGATATGGATGTATTATTACCTATTTGCGGTAGTAGCACCTGAGTTGCTTTATCCAATTCATTGTAATCTATAAATTTTCAATGTTATCTATGCGTGCTCATTAAAATTGAATGATATTCATTGCGTTTTAATGGTTTTAGCATTGATATAATAAGTATAAGTATGGTCATACAAATAGTGAATTTCAAAGTGGAAAAAAACTGAATCGATTTCCGATTAAGCTCAATTTATAAACTCCACTACCGTAGCTACAGTTGACGTTGCCGTTACAAAATGTATTGAGAAGATATCCGACGGCACCTACGGAGTTTATGAACAGATGTTTATTTTCAGTATATTCCATCTACGAACAGTAACTGCAGCGTCAACTGTAGCAACGGCAACGGAGTTTATAAATTGAGCTTTAGTGAATTGAAATTCAGTGTTTTGGGTGAAATTAAATCGAACCCATTTCATGCTGGGTGTCCAGAAATTATAACGTGCAATATTTCGATAAAGGCTTGTGCATACTGTCGTTAACAAGAAAAAAGTTCATATATGATGCTAATTTCGCGAGTAATTTCGGGACACCATGTATATTTTCCAAGATGGGCAAGCACATGATTTACGGTTGGGGATACTAACACACATCATTACGAAAATAAAATCGAGCAATCACCATCATTATAAGTGAATGAAAGATCAATATTTCATTTATTGTATGCATTTCTGATGTGACTTAATGATCCCGCAAGTAATGCCGAAAAATGCGAGACACTTATCGTAACACGCCCCAAATCATGCATTATTCCATTTCTTTCGGCGCAAATTCATCTCGTTATTGAACGAAAATTTTTACTTTGGCCCAAATATCGGAGAAGAGAATGGAGGCATGGTCGTCCCAAATTTTGCCATGGCAGAATGATACAATATAATGAAATATTGTCTACCGAAAGACCAGTGGTGTCGCTCTGTGATTTTAGATAAGGTCAATTGATTAATTTTACGTCAATTTTGTATTCATAATTTTCAAAAGTTGACACCTCTCATCAAATTTTAAAATAAATCGACACCCTCTGAAAACGTCAGATATTGATGACTTACTATAGTAACCCGTCTAATAAACAATTTCATGCACATGATAATTTTGCAGAATGTTGATACGTTGTATGACAATCATATGAAGAAACGAAAAAACAGATGACCGGATAGCCCTAGTTCGATTCAACATAATGAATTTTCATGTTTTTTCCCAAAAATGTTTTTGAAATTCTCATAGGTCAGTCAGTCTAGATCAAAGACAAGTAAGGCCTATTAGCTTTTTGTACTTATACGTCAAATTATCAGCAAAAATACACGAGAAATTTTGTACAAATATCACAAACAAATTACAAAAATTATTGTTTAGGCACGGTTTGAATGTACGGGAATCTACCACCGAGGCATGACAACGCTGTACGCTGTCGCCCATTGTATAGTATTAGTTTTTGTATTGTGTAAAAAATTTTGGTTTTAATACGGTCGCCTGTGGCCATATCAATCGAGCGAGCATTCTATTTTTGTATCTCGACGAACGAGACAATTATATTGTTAATTGTCGATATCAAACTTTTATTATATCAAACGTTTTAATAAAGAAATACAGTCCACTAGATATATCATTTTAGCATCATTAAGAGATAAAACGGGGCTAGTAAACCCCAAAACAAAACAATTATGGTAAATAATTTAAGGTGCTAAATATAAAATTGTTAAGAGAATTTGAACATATATATATTTAAAATCTTCCAGCTCCCCTTTTACCGACGTTTATGAATGCTGGAGATTTAATCAAAATAATAGTGAGGTACAATATCTGCTGATCTTAATGATGACTTTCGGTTTCGCAAAAGTTAAAAGGTTCTGAAAAGGGATGTCAGGAAAAAATAAAAAACTCAGTATTGCTCGAAAGTAGAAAGGAATATGCGCACATGGTGTTGAGGACAAAGGCTTTAATATACTTTCCATTCGTTGAACTTGGGAAAAATACAAGGTAATTCACTATATTTGGACACCCTATGAAGTAGCTACAAAACCTAAAAAAAAAAAGTGAAATGAAGCAGTACTTCATCTATTTTCACATTTTCCATAATGAATAGAGTATCCCATTATTTTCATCACATTACAGGATACTATTTTTTCCGCGAACCCGCCGGTTTGTCTATAACCAATATTGGGAGTTAGTTACATCATAATAATAACTTTTGAAACGAACTTGTGAAACTTCTCAAAACTTGCTTCAGATGACAATGGCTTGTCTAAAATCAGATCTGGACATGCAAATGGAATAGAAAAGTGATATTCGTGATGCAACAAAAACGAGCATTCAAATTAGTTTTCGTCAATACAATGGAATACGAGCTATTCTCTAACACCTGATGCCAAATTCAATACGAGATATACTTAAATTTCAATCAAGAAATCTGTTTTCTAATCTACATAAAATAATTATCAAAGTCTCGGGTGTGTTTATTACAATTCTTGACATAGCGAACTAGATTTGAGATATAAAAAAATCTATTAGTTATAGTTCCAGAAAAACTACCATTTGTTGTGCAAAACCGATATTTCCCAGCTTTTTCTATACATTCTTTCGTATACGAATATTGCTGAGCAGACATTCAGAATCAATAAACGTCAATATTCAAGCCTCGATTCAAGCAGAAGAAAAAGTTGATCAATTTCAGTGATAAATTTGAAATGCCACATCAGCCGCTCAAGAATAAATATCCATGCATATGAGGGCGAGTTTAAAACTTTCTACCCGATGAAAGATACATTATTGAATATCTTGCTGATTGATTATGCTCTCCTTTGGAACCTGAATACCCAATAATGATATAATTGCGTCAATTTATATCTGACACTCATCGAGAGGTTTTTTTTTGTACTGTCACCTGTCGCAGTGCAAAGACTCAACTTGGGCAGCATGATCATTGGAAATGTACATTTATAATTTTTTTCTACCACTGTTACTTCCAAAGAAAAATTCCAATACCTATATCGTCTCCTAAAATTTCCACGCTGGCTCGCACGAATTTCCACGCTGGCTCGCACGAATTTCCACGAACATTCTAGTCGAGAGGTAGAAAGGATTATATATAGGTGGATACGTGATACGAGAGAGCGGCTATCTCTATTATAAGGAGTGTTCCGTACCTTGGTATACAATCGTATTTAATTGATTCAATTATTGAAGTTCAAAGAAATTATGACTCAGTAAGAAACTAAACGAGCATAGCAAAACAAAAATGCAATGTTTGTTCAACCTCAACCATAGAAAGCGCTTCTCGTTTACGCAAGTAAAATGGATATTCGATATAATCGCACAGAAGAATCATAGACCAGTAGTGGGTGGAGTTCATATAAATAGTTGGAGCTCCAACAGACTAGAAATAACCTTGTAAAGGTTGTCTAGTTCAATGTTTAGTAGTTTTGACATGAGGAGAGAGAAAGAACGTTAAGTCTGTGACTCGTGTTATTCTTGAATCCAAATAATCATTGAAAACAATGAGGAAATTTCTCATATCGGAGATAATGCCATTTCATCATATAAATAACGTAATTGTGACATAATAATTTTAAAATAATATCATTTCGAGACACCCTATATACTTTTTACCACATGAATAACTTTGTAGCCAATAGATTATTGACTCATCGCTTATGAATTTATTTTTTCTTGGGAATAACCCAATGATAACTAATAATCTTGGAAAGGTATTAAAAAATATACTGAGGTGCCGCAACTGCTTTTTTATGTTAATAAATTAGAAGCAGAGGATCTCTGGTTCATTGTGAAAGTTAATTTATGATGCATTAATCTAATAGAATTATGTTATTTTGGGAAAAGAACAATTTTGTTTCTAATAAATCCTGAAATTTCAGATCAGTTCAGTAGTTTGAAGAATCCAGTATCAATTTAATAAACTTATATTCATTAAATTACTGATATTTGTAAATGATTCCTGGTCTACAACTTTTTTGAAATAATATCGTCCACACTGATGCAATCAGTATAAAATCAAATGGGATACAAAATACCTATCCAGAACAGTTCTATAAATCGATGATACATGATGTTTCAAAAAGATATATCTCTCGATAAAATGTCTCTAGCCTTTTTCCGACTGTATTTTGGGTATGCGAGTGTCTGTGATAACTGACCTCAAAGATCAACTATATAAATAATCAAAATCCATAATTCAAGCCTAAAGGAAGCTAGCAAAAGAGGAAGATAGCAAAAAATGAAGCTTGAAAAAAGGAAGAACAAAAAAAATTATAATAGATTGGAATGAGAGACTTGGAATATCACATTAGATTTTCAAATAATACCACTATAGGACTAGAGCTTCGATTCTAACTGGAATTTCTTTTTGAAAATTTTTCCGAATCGAAGAAAAACAAATTTCCTATTTTTAATGGAAGCTGAGGTGGTATTCCACTAAAATTGGTAGAGTTATATTTTTTATACAAGGAACTCGAAGTGGTACTTAGTATCTGAGGTTGAATGTGAATATCATTTAACCTATAAAGGTCAACGAATTTCCAGTGTAATTTCATGTTCCTTACCCTAGGAGAGAGAAAAAAATTCTGGAAACTATTGTAGTTGCTATTATAACGATACATTTTGTAACGATAGATTTTAATTGGTCGAAAATGTTAGGTTTGAAATTTTCAAAGCAAAAAAACTAATGACTTCGTTTCTGAAAACGAATAAGAACAAAAGATATGCTGGAATGAACGCCTCAGAACTCAGAAGAGACATGAGTTATGGATATTTTCAGATCTTTCATGCAATAGGCTTTCGAATTATTTTCTCGTTTGTATCAAAATTATGGCCAAAGACACATTCAGACACTCCAGAGAGGTTGTAAGGCATAGTGGTCGAAAATTTTGGTCAACAAGGTTCATCAAAGATTCATTTGTTTAACGTTATATTGAACACGGGGATAGTTATACCTATCAGGTTACTCTGATATATTTCAACAAAATTAGATCGATCAGGCGATATAAAATCCATCGTTGATAATTTATATCAAGTATTATGTATGCTTCGTTAAACTCTGAATATACATTTAATATGTGACGTAATATTTAATGAGTATTAACGCCAATTAGGCGATTCAGATTGTGTTTGATATTTTTACAAATATTCTGTTGTGGCAAAATTTTGCCAGAACAGAAACGTCATCATGGTTCGAAGTATAGTATCTGAAGAGATGATATTTGAATTTGGAAAATAAGGTTAATAGGAAAAGTATAGATGAGAGTGGAATTACATGGACATTCGAAAATGTGCTTCAGCTGAAGTTCCCCTCATTTGTTCACACATTTATACATAATCATAACAACATTACTCTATGTTGTTTTTGCTGAACAAATGAAAGACAATTATCATTATTTTTTCAACTACTATCCTAGTTTCTTACGAACCCTCAGAAGTGTACTGGGTAAACTTGTACGAGTAACGATTATTATTGAAAAAGTTGAATATAAAGATAAAACTAAGGATTTAAAGATAAAAATAAGGATATTGAAATAAAAATAAAATGGAATGAACAAGGATTTTTATCCTTTTCAGGTGGTACAGGGTTATTAATTACAAATTACCCACCCATGTTCATTGTTATTATTTCCGTTATGAAGAAAAGTTTCAAATTAAAGTTGTTTGGTTATGACTCAATGGAACTAACTTACCTCATTTGAAATTGTCAGGCGTAATAAAAAAATCTGGAATATATTTGCATTTCATAGCATCAGAAACAAGAAAACTATTGCAATTTTCATTTGATTGTGAATATGTGAAGAAAAAATTAAGAAGACAATGACTGACCACCTTTTCTCGAAATGAATCACCTCGTAAGATATTGAAGCTCGAGGCATTTCCTGAAACATTGAACGAATATGAGATATTCACTGGTTGTACAGACTATATTTATAATTCTAGGTGTAGTACCTATCTTCATGAATTTCATCAATTATATTCAAGGTTTGGGTCACGCGTGTTTATATGTGCAAGGTTTTGAAAACGATGATTTCTCAAGGATTACTGATTTCCCATCCACCTTTATCAGTTCCTGCAGTAATTCGTGAGCACTTCCTTCGAAGATTTATCACCGAAACTGATAATCATATGCCTTTACTCGTAGAGGAAGTCGAATTAACCAAAATTAATACACCGTTATCAGCCATTTTTCATCGCAGGATTGAATCTACGTAATTGAAATAAGCTACACGAACAAAGTCAGGAACTCATTTATGTGTGATCTCAGTTATTTTTATCTACGGGTCTCCACAACTCCGGCATAGTTTCTTCAGAAAACAATGTCTAAACTCTATAATTGGGACATATCATGGGGAGGTATGATTTTAGTTTTGGGTAAATGATGTGAAACACGTTACAGAAAAAACAGACAAGTTATCGTATTGTAAAACTGAACTTCTAGAAACTTAATGTTAAAGGTTAACCTTTTTTAGGTCCTCTTCTGATCAAACCATGCGCTATTTTATGGACCATGGTGTCCATATGGTAACATGATATTCAAAAGCGTTTTTCCCATTTTTTCCTCATTTCTCCGTGGTTTTTTGACTCGCAGGCAACGAAATTATACGGTAACAAACAAACTTAGGAGTGGGAACCTAGGGACAAACTGATTTCGCGCCAATTTCGACAGACAGTCTAACTTTTTATAGTTTGTGTTCGTCAATGTTTCAGTTTAGCTTGCGTACAACTGTGTATATTAATGGTTTGTAGTATTTAATTCGATTGTTTTTATTGGAATTTTGGTGTAGGCTTGATATATCAGGTATGGAATACTGTTCATTGTTTGTTAGTATACCCATCTCATAGAGATAATTTTTTGACTTTGGAATAAGCGTATAGCCGTCATTTGGTTACTTCGCCCATTATTTCGCATTTAATTTTCATTGGATTTTATGAATCATTCATAGTATGGATGAATTTCATGCAATAACTTCTTGCTCATTCCTTGGCAAGCTATACCACCCCTCCTCAGGTCTCAGATGGATCAGACAATTCAAATAACGAGGAAAATATGACTTTGAAAATGATTGTTGAAAAAACTTCAAAAAAACAGTTATATATAGAGGAACACTTAAGTGATACGGGTTTGCGATGAAAATTTGGTGAGTTTGTGCTTTCAGGATACGATGAATTGATTGTGATAATCGAGCAAGGTCAAATAATGATGGTGAGCCGGTCATATAAAGAAAAAAAACTGGAAATATTCAATTTAGTTGGACAAAACAAGATATTCCAATGACAAATAATAATGTCACAGACTTCTATCCCACTAATAATCCAGTGGTATTGAACTCCTTATAGAGTTTAGAGTATTTCTCAAAAATTTATTCCATTGACATAATGACATATAATTTCAATAAATAAAAATGATGCGATTTGAGTTGTTTTACTGGGATATGATAACAACATGTTAATTCATAACAAATAAAATTATCAACATAGAACTACTGTTGTGACGGATATTTTCCTATACAGCATCAACCGGCAACCTCGCGTAAATTGGACAGGTGGGCCACTCAGGTTTTTCAATCGTGGTTACTCTCGAAGCACGCGTACAAATCCTAATAGCTGTGTCAGTACCTAATCACTTACAGTAGTATCTACGTCTCGCGTGACCTAGCTTTCTGGTTTCCGTGTGTGAATTTTGCCGCCCGCTACCTGTTCAGGTATGATAGAAGAATCTAATATTTATTTGCTTGCCATTTCATGAACTTGGTGCTTGTGGCTTGGTAGATGTTATCCGTTAGGTTTATATTGTTATTTTCTTTTCAGGTCACAAATGTAGAATCTGTTGTCTTTTTCATAAGTAAACAAAGTAAAACGTTTTTGGTTCGTTGTTGTCTTGGTCCCAGCCGAATTACACCTAGCCCTAAAACCTCCTGAGATTCCATTACGTCACAACTTGGCGCACAACGTGGAGCTGGAGTCAGCAACGATGCCATTACGACATACACCAAACGTCCAATATGATTTGCGGAGCAAATCTAAAGGTGGAGTCCAACAACAACATGATGGTATTCCTACTATTCCTCCGAATGCTGATGATAAGTCGGAAACCCCGAGGAACGTCACGGTGCCTTATAGCACGGTGACGGACGCAAATGCCATAAATATGGAGAGGTTAGACTTAGGAACAACACAAGGTATGTCATATTTGCATAATAAGTCCAAGGAGCCTGGTGCCAGGAGAACGTTGTTCGACGAGAATAACGCAGATCGCCGAAGCAGCTTACCACCAACGTCTTTTCGTAGAAATGCCGACTTGTTTTCTGCATTGCATGACTCCCAAAATTCTGCAAATCGTAGAGCTGTACCAGCTAGGTCCCACGAGAACATTTTCCTACCTGCCTCACAACCTGTGTATACGAGGCCTGCACCTGCTTCACACCCTGTGTATACGATGCCTTTACCAGCTTCGCAGCCTATGTATACAATGCATGCACCTGCTTCACAGCCTATGTATAGAAGGCCCCCACCAGCTTCACAGCCTATTTATGAAATGCCTGATGTACCTGTTTCACATGCTATGTATACAATGCCACCGCCTTCGTCACAGCCTTTTCATACAATACCGGCACATGATTTTTCTACAAATGTAAACCATAATAGTAGAAGAAATATTCCTTGTTCAAATGGAAATGTCAATCATTCTAGCTTTGAATATGTGAATTTCGATAGAAATCAAAATTCTCCAGTTTTTAATAATGTAAATAATCAGAATTTAACAGGAACTGATCATTTAGCTAGCCAGCAGCCACAAGTTTCAACTAATCATATCCAAAAAACGAGTATTAATGTAATCAGAGCGACAGATATCCTGCCTGTTTTTGATCTAGAAGGTTTACACCCTGTTATATTTATTAACAAATTAGAACAAGCCGTCAATAACCTGAATATCCCACCTGTCCAGGTTGCGTTCTGGTGTAATAATTTATTTCAAAAACAAAGCAGAATATGGGCTGATGCCCTACTGGATTCTTTCGTAAATTTTCAGGACCTGAAAACGGCTTTCCTTGATCACTTTTGGGGTCCTTCCCAACAATTACAGCTGCGCATGCAACTAGAAACGAGCCGATATCGCTCAGAAAACGGAACATATGTCGACTATTTTTTATCATTATTTTCCAGAGGAAAATACTTGCACCCTCCATATCCGGAAGAAATGCTCATATCTGTCATTGGTAGACACTTTCCACCTCAGATCGCCTCATCATTAATAGGTGCCAGAACCTTACAAGATGCCCTATCGCGCTTGCGTCAAGCTGATTATATAACTCACCCGATTTCAAATTATAACGAATCCCGAATAGAAGGAGGTACTTTTCGTAGGGGTTTTCCAAGAGATCATCAAAATTTCAATAACAATAATATCAAATTTCGAGATGATAAACAAAAGCGAAATATAAGTACATGCGCACTTGAGCCGACTCTTCTAGATGACGAAAGTTCGGAAAACTCGTAAAAGGTCATCAGGACGGCCCGGTGATGACTGTTTTGAAGAGGGCTAATCAAAATCAATGTATCAACAAAGAATTCAATAATAATTATCCTGTAGAAAATCTTCTCGAAGAAGAATGTGATTTTGCACATCCCAAATTGAAATTCAGATCCCCGCTAATAAAAATTAAAATAGGTAATCTAGAATTTCCTGCTCTCGTAGATACCGGTAGCGAAATTTGTTGTCTCTCTTTGGAAACATATGAACAAATCTCGGTGATCCTCAAAGATTTAACTTATTTTAACGTCAGCGGGGTACGTATCTCTGGCGCATTCAAGGCAAGGCAAAAAAGAGTGCTGAAACAAGTTTTTGTGCCTTTCGCGATTAACGATTTTATTTATCAGTTTGAGTTTTTAGTTATTCAGGAACTTATTTATCCGGTAATTATCGGAATTGACTTCTTGAGAATATGTCATGCTGAAATCGATTTAAAAAACGAAAAAATTTATTTGCAGTTGAATGGTTCGACTTTTGAAATAAATGAATTAACTTTGAACCATGAATTAGCCACAGACACATTGAGTCCTATTCGAATTTGTGCAGTTAATTCCTCACAGCCCGATTCTCTTTTAACAGATACTGGGTGTTCTATCGATTTTGACGCGGTGTTGCAACAAAATGAATTATCACCGGAAAATAACATAATTTTCAGAGAACTGTTAATAAAACATGAAAGAATCTTTTCAGAAAGACCGGGTTTAACTTGGGAATATCAACATACGATACAGTTGAATAACTCGGCACCTTTCGATATTAAACCGTACCCTATCCCCATAGCACATAGGGCCGCAGTTCAAGTGGAGATTGACAAGATGGTTGAATGGGGGATAATTGAAAGAAGTGCTATATCTTATGCAAGCCCGCTGATGACCGCAGTTAAAAAAGATGGATCTGTTCGTTTATGTCTAGACGCACGACATTTGAATAGTGTTATGGAAAATGATCTGGAGATGCCTCGAAAAATCGAAGATATTATGAAAAATCTTAGTAATGTACAATTCATGTCGAGCATAGATTTAACTTGTGCTTATTGGCAAGTACCTATAAAACCTGAACATAGACGCTATACAGGGTTTCGTTTTGGAACAAAAAGTTATATATTCAGGGTTCTACCCTACGGTTTGAAGACAGCTGTTGCTAGCTTCACGAGATGTATTGATCAAATTTTAGGACCGTATTTCAAAAACTTTGTACATGTCTATCTCGACGATTTACTTGTCACGTCCAGTTCGTTTGAAGAACACATTAAGCATTTAGATGCATTATTTTCTCGACTAAAGGAGGCCGGGTTCACTGTTAAGTTGAAAAAATGCTCATTCTTTCAAAGAGAGATGAAATTTTTGGGTTATGTTTTGAATTCGTCTGGTTTGCGTTCGGACCCAACGAGAGTTCAAGCTATTAAGGATTTTCCCAAACCTCGAAATGTGAAAGATCTACAAGCTTTTTTAGGTCTCATTAATTACGACCGATCATTCTGCGAGAATTTTTCTAGCATTTCTGAGCCATTAATAAGTTTGCTGCGAAAAAAGAATAAGTGGGAGTGGGGGCCGTCTCAAAACAAGTCGTTTCAAGACATGAAAGACCTTCTTTGTCGCGAAGTCCTATTATTCCATCCAAAGTACGAACATAATTTTTATGTACAGAGTGATGCCAGTGATGTGGCTGTAGCTGCGGTACTTTTTCAAATTATAGATGGGAAGAAACATACCATCGCCTACGCAAGTCGTTTATTGTTGGATCGGGAACGACGGTACGCGATACCCGAAAAAGAACTCCTCGGAATTTTATTCGCGTTACAGAGATGGCGCGTTTACTTGTTAGGTCGCGATTTTGTTATTTACTCGGACCACAAATCACTTTCGTACTTGAATTCATGTCGCCTCCTTTCGCCGCGTATTACGCGCTGGGTACTTTCATTGCAGGAATTCTCGTTCAAAATCCAATATATTCCAGGAAGAGAAAATTTTATTCCGGATATTTTATCGCGACATCCGCCTCTTAGGCTACCGTCACCACAGGACGGATGTTTTCGTGTGTTAGCTATGTGCAAATCTGTCCCGAAAATGAGTCTATTAATGAAAGATATGGCGGTAGCGCAGCTCACGGATCCTAGGTTATCTCAAAAAATTGAGAGCATCGAAAGCGAAATCTCAGGCCGATTCTTCCTACGTGACGGGCTGCTGTTCATACAGAATGATGAGAGAAATCTTCTATGTCTCCCTAAATCTAAAATTTCGGAATTCGTAAAGTTTTACCATGAGTTCCACGGTCATTTCGGTGTATATAAGACATGGTGCTCCATGAGGGCCGACATCTGGATACCCCGACTACATGACCATGTGAAACGAATTATAAAGGGGTGTGAGATATGTCAGAAGGCCAAGGTCACTGTGCTGCCGAAGCCTAGCTTAGAAACTGTGACATCCGAGCACCCAAATGATTTAATTTCGGTCGATATTTTTGGCCCACTTCCTAAATCTCGAGGTGGGGTGACATACATTTTTGTCATATTGGATATATTTTCTAAGTTAGTAACTCTCTACCCACTGAAACGTGCTACCACCTCGAGTCTACTCAATCGTCTAACGGAACATTATTTTCTCCAAATAGGAAAGCCCTCCCGCATTTTGAGCGACCACGGAACGCAAATGACTTCTTCGAAGTGGAAAAATACTCTGGAAAATTTGGGCCTGAAGGTGATCTATTCATCTGTGCGCCACCCTCAAGGCAATCCCGTAGAGAGAACAATGCGTGAATTGGGTAGGCTTCTGAGGACTTATTGTCACTACCAGCATTCGCGGTGGGCTTCCGAGATTTCCAATGTGGTGCGGTTCCTAAATAATGTGACTCATGAGTCCACGGGGTTCGCTCCCGTAGAGCTTCACTTTGGAACTAAAGCCGCGTCTCCACTTAGAGAATATCTGAGAGATTTCCAAATTCCATATGACGCTCATGTCAAACTATTCTTTGCCAAAGAGAATTTACAAAAACGTGCTGAGAGACGGGCGGTCATTTTTCCGTCCAGACCATACCAGCCTTTTGAACAGGGAGATTTGGTACTTCTTAAAGCAAATCCCATTTCGTCTGCTAGCTTGCAGGAAACGAAGAAACTCATGTTGTTATTCGAGGGGCCATACAAAGTTAAAAAGGTTTTGAGCCATAAAACCTACGTTCTAGCTCATAGCGATTCAGGTTTGGAACGTGGTACTTTTCATATATGCCATCTGAAGAAATTTATTTCTCCCTTATTGTCCCCGAGCATTACTGACGTTAGAGAAAACTAGTCAGAAGCTCGTGTTTCGGAGGGGGGCAGGTGTGACGGATATTTTCCTATACAGCATCAACCGGCAACCTCGCGTAAATTGGACAGGTGGGCCACTCAGGTTTTTCAATCGTGGTTACTCTCGAAGCACGCGTACAAATCCTAATAGCTGTGTCAGTACCTAATCACTTACAGTAGTATCTACGTCTCGCGTGACCTAGCTTTCTGGTTTCCGTGTGTGAATTTTGCCGCCCGCTACCTGTTCAGGTATGATAGAAGAATCTAATATTTATTTGCTTGCCATTTCATGAACTTGGTGCTTGTGGCTTGGTAGATGTTATCCGTTAGGTTTATATTGTTATTTTCTTTTCAGGTCACAAATGTAGAATCTGTTGTCTTTTTCATAAGTAAACAAAGTAAAACGTTTTTGGTTCGTTGTTGTCTTGGTCCCAGCCGAATTACACCTAGCCCTAAAACCTCCTGAGATTCCATTACGTCACACTGTAATTGTCATTAGACACTGATTCAGAATACGCTGCGGAAGTATAGAAATTTTGCTAGGCCATACTGATCGAGATTCTGATGTCTTGCCCGAAAAAGGGTACAAAAAATTGTGTAGCCATTATGGTCACTAAAACCGATAAAGGGTTAAACGACTTTTGTTTCAATGTAGATCAGTCAATTTCAGGAACATAAAAATTGTTTTTTGGTAAATGGTGAATATTAGCGAACAATTGTTGATAAAGACCGACCGAATCATCAATGTGATTTTCTATTGAAATGAGTAAAGATGTACCTGGTGTCTCATTCAGAATAAAAGTATAAGTAGTGTCATTTTCGAGGTCGAGGTGCTTGAGAGGCTGCACAGCCTTAACGACCCCCCCCCCCCCACAATCTATACAATAAGGGCCATTTTCTGTCAAACCTGAAGTGAAAATAATGGGATTAGTCCGAAAATGCAATCATGTACTATATCCACACAACGAAACCCAAAACTAATGGGGATGAGCCAGTTTTGCGAAACACCCAGTATACTGCCTGCAAGTCGATTATAAAATTATTCATTTTGTGGATTCCAGTTTTTTCTTCATAGTATTCATTGAACAATAAATAAAATAAAATGCTGTCATAGGCGTAATCAAATGTATGAAAAGCAGAACGTAACACCTTGACATTTTTGATTGATAAAATCACCGAATTAGTATTCAACGGTTCATGAATAATGGATGAGTATTAGGAAAAAGTGAATAAATTGCGGATCGTGTGCAAAAAATCGAGCTATAGGTAGGTACCTACAACCGTTGAATTATCAGGAGCATTTTGCCAGTCAGAATCTCATCCTTCGTGATGCTGCACCGCGTAGATTTGAGATTGGACCCGATTGACTCGGAGATGGCCCATAGCAGATATTATTTGGGAGAGAATGCAGCTCCCATTGCGCTTGCGTGATGCATCGCCCAGTGGAATGACCCATGCCTGATCGCCCGAAAACGAGTTTTTACTCTTTCACTTTAGCACGGCGAAGAAGAAAATCGAATACGAAGTGAATGATGAATTAAAGATTGGCCAGAGAGCTGAAGAAAGATGGAGAGACAAAGAGAGAGACGGCTCATTGGATCAAAATAACTTGGACCTTGGGACTTTCGATATTATATGGTATATATTTAATTACTTCTAATTGTTGGAAGTTGAAGAAAATAATGAGGTAGGTAGGTATCGAGAGAATAATGGCGACACTGTGAGAATGAAAACAAGAACATGGATATTTAGGCGAATATTTGAATTGATTGCAAATAACAGAGTCAGTGAAAAACAATGAATTCATTTGAAACTTGATTTTCCCATTTTGTATACAAGATGTATGAGAAATTATATGTTTCCGAACTTTTTTACTGAATTCATAATGCGGAGGTATAGACAAGACACCAAAAGCCAAGAGCAAATCTAATAAGTTTCGTATCATCAATGCATAAGAAAAATGCATCGAATAGATGTTTTTGCAACAGCTCTAAACAAATTATGTTGATGATTACCTACCAATAAATTTCACGGAAATAACTATCAGCCTTCTGAAATCTTCAATGAAAGTTAGAATAGAATGATGCATTTATGGACTTGTATCAAAGTTTACAGAATATACTCTATAAACTTTGCTTGTATATTTACAATTTTTTTCGTCACGTTTACAGTTTTTCGATGGACTGATTACTCATCTTGGTATTCATTATTGTGTTGACATAATTGCATTGTTTCAACACTCACGTTATTTTCCTCCCAATGTAGATTGATATGTTATATGGTGAAAAGAAAATTATATTAACATGAATAGAAAGGTGTACTCACGCTTGAAGGGTATCACATATACGGAACGTACCTGCAAAAAAAAACGGCATTAGATAATCGTTGAAAAATAACCGTTAGATGGCATAAAAGGTGTCATTAATCAAAGCTGACACTTGACCTGAAATTACATGGAATCGATTGTACTGTGTGATAGTGAACATCTGAAAAATAGAACAGTTCGACGTGTGTTATTGCAACAAATCTTCAATTGTTATTATTACTATTATATGTTTCATGTTTATATGAAATTTATTCGGTGTGCAATTCATAGTAGTTATTGAATTGAAATCGTTGATTAATCTGCAATCGGGGTTTCTTATATCTAACATTTCTTATAGCCAGCAACGCCTGAAAGTAAAGTGAATGCCAAAACGCCATATGGTTAGTGGAATTCTGCAGCCGATGTAATAATAAAATGAATATTTTCAATAAATAATATGCTCTGTTTGGTGTGCATGCCAGAATAAATGATATCACCTTTACTTATTTTATTTGTAATACAACATATTTAATTGCTCCGTTTCGTTGCTTACAAAAGATCTTGAGCGAGCTCATATCTGATATAAATCCTTAGCCCGGCATAAGCTCGTATAGTATTTATTTATATCAAAGTCGAAGAAATTAACAAAAATTTTGTATAGACGCGCCTTTACTTGATGGAAAATTTTCTTTTGATGATTAAGCTCTAACGTTTTAGCGAAACACGTGTAGGGTTATAGTGGTGGTTTTGTAAACCCTATTCTTGTGAAAATATTTCAACTGGTTACTTTAAAAAACAAGAATACTTGATGAATAAATAAATAGAAAAGATTTAGTCTCATTCGTGAAATATATTCCTTATAATATAGGTGCTATATAATTCGTTGTAAGCACAGGACGATATTATCCTTATATCTTGTTAGTTAGTTTTCCAGTGCTAAACTATCATTATATTATCTGACTGTTCTTATATCATGAGTATCATCATCCCTTCATTTTTCAGTTCATATTCTTTCGTTATGAGACGTTTTTCACCGCTGTTCGATTTCGAAAATTAATGCGATAGAGGTCTACAATGATTTATTTCATTGAAATTGGCGATATACCTACTGTTATTTGTATAATAAATAATCCTTTATTATCAGCGAATCCCACATTCGAGTTATGAGTGGATATTTAAAGAAACCATGAGTAGGTAAACCAGGTTTTAGAATCCAAATCCGAAAAATATAGGTACTTTGTTACTTGTAACAGTTAAGTACTATTATTACATTCATACAGTCTTCCCTATAGGGCTATTGCTCATCTCAGATATGTTGCTTGTTTTCTCTTGAGTAGGGGGAGGAGTAATTATACCCCGCCCCCTTCAGTAGTGATGTCCTTGACTTGTCTTGATAAATTGTTGAGTTGGTCAGTATTTAAATGTAAATTCGTTGAAATTGAGATGCTCATCGACATTCGACACGTATTATTTATACTCAGTACCCAGTATAGTCATTTAACATTTTTGAAATGTTCGAATAGGTATCCATCATGAATTGATAACTAAATTGGAAATATGTATCTAATTTGCCCCTTTGCCTTGATGGTATGGTATAGGTTCTTTGAACGTAGCCCACGCAGATGTTGAAGAAATTTATCAAAATCGAAATACCAACAAAACTAATAAAATTTTCTACGATTAATCTGGTAGATGTAATCGACTGAGAAATACCTTTAAATACATTTCATTTAATTGGCGAGGCAAAGTGCCAGACCTAACTTATTTATGCAAAAGGATTTCGTTAATGGCCTCCACTTCCACATCTACGGATTATATAGTATAACATTATTTAAAATATAATGAGTCCGGTAAAAAGTTTTTACCTTGCTGCCTACGCAGTTATGAAGGTCTTTGATTCGGAGATTATGTTCATGCTAGGAGACAGCGTAGATGCGTAGCTTCTGCGCTAAATGATGGCTGAACTTATACAGTGGCGTATCAGAAACTATACATTCATCGAGATGTTATGCCAACGCACGCTAGATCAGTGATTGCTGGAGAGATATTCAACAGGTTGAGGTAAATTTAATTATCCGATGTATTGTGTGTTGCATATGTCCCGATAACCATCATGAACAAGCACACACGCATGCTCAAAGGAGTGCAGAGAGTTGAAAAAAATAAAAAAGGCTAGTGGCAATACGTATTCTAAATCGCGAGTTTCAAATCTTTGAAATATCTGTGCAAGTGCGAAATATTTAATCAAATCGTACCCATCCTGACAAATATAGACTACAAGGTGTTCGAGGAAATTCACGATTTGTTTGCCAAAGTGAGTCATTTTAGAATCTCATAATATCATTACTTCTTTTTCGCAACAAAAGTCTGAAAAAACGACTTTATTCAGTAATAAGTTTTAAAAAATGCAGATTTATGTCGAGTTTGGATAACTGTTTGACGTTTTTGTTGAAATAATATAGTTATAGATGTCATGGACACTGCGACATCACCTAAATGACCTTCATGTTTAGCAGTAAGCAAAAACTTAACCTTACCTTCATGAGCACAGCTTTACCACTCAGTCTCAAGATTGAAACTAAGAACTTCTCGTGAAGACATACTCATAGCGACACACTTTCTTGAGGTGACAAAAATCTTTTTAAAAGTTCCCTTTCTCTGTTACTACTATAGTAAGACAGACTATTGAATATTTTTTCAGTCATTGATTATTATTATAAGATATCGAAACATAAAAAATGCAAATTTATTGTCCTCTTCATTCGATAGTTGTGGCAAGAAATACCTATTCATTTTGACTTGTCACATAAATTATTATTTTTTATACAGAATCGAAGTGGAGAAACATCTAATATGAATATATATTCTCCTTTGCGGCCATCAGCTGAACTCTATAATATATTCAACATTAATTATTGGTCGTCGGTGTGAAGTCATCAACAAATTGATCAACTATTATAAATAAAATTATTATTGAGTTGTCATATTAAGTAAAGAGTGCAAACTAATGTAAATTCAACAAGTGACTTGATCTTTACATTTAATATAAATGTCTAACGGCAAAATAAATTTTATTGAAATGTAGCTGTGCTCTTCCAGCAGTGTTTGGTTAGTATCAACAAATTTTACTTAAAAATATATACGACGGAGAAACTCGAGAAGAAATAATGTAACCTCTCTGTATCTGACTTATGCGAACTAAACTGACTTGAAATAATAAATAAATAAATAAATATAGAATAGTCCCAATTGAAAATCGTTTCAATAATTACATATAGATACAGTGACGTTTTGTATCGTTCACAAAACCTGCACTGGTTATTCTGATCCAAATTCAACAATATTCTTGCTACGCCTATGACCGCAAGAAACAATCAAGTCTGAGAATAGAAGAACTGACTGTCGAATGAAAGATAAGAATGATCGCTAGGGAACAATTAAAGTGTGTTCAAATGAAGGAATTCATTAAGGTGTGTCCAGTATCTGAATTGAAAACAAACTAAAAGGAGATATGTAGGTATATCTATTAAGAGATTCGATCCCATGTGAAAAACAGTATTTGAGTGATCTCTTGCATGGTTACTTCTACTGCAATCGAATTTGGAAAAGTTTCGACATAATCTGCGGTTTTTCACCAAAGTTATATATTCATAAGTCAAGCTATAGTAGTATGGATTTTGAACACCCTTCATTCGCGAGTATATCACGACCAATAGATGAATGACAGAAAAGTGACATTCGAATGGAAATATGGAATAATAATGTTTCTTCATGTATCTTACTATCGAAAACGTTATATCTATCTATATATCGTCAAAAAATATTCAATTCAAAAATGCTTCCTTTCAGATCCAGATCAAGTTCCTTATAACCAATCTTCATATTCGATATTATCTCCTTTATTTTTTTTGTCATCCCCTTTCGGTATCTCCTATATATTCTTTTGCATACATAGCGGTTGAGAGAGGTTTAAAAAATCCACTGAACAAACAGTGGATTTGAATTTGAACGGTCTGGCTCATTCTATAATTTGTCAAATGGCCGGATTGTCAGAGGAGTTGAACTAAATAAACATCCCGAGTACAAGACTTTGCATATAGATCATTAATTATTTCCCTACTCCAAACCGTTTTTACCTGCTGTGTAAATAGTGAATCTGCCTGCATCACGTTTTCATCTTCAGCACTGAGAGCTGATAGTATACATAGTGGTTCATATTATAGATGCATAACTTGTCAGCCAAGATACTTCAGAATGAATGTATCATAAAATTAATAATCTGGTGCATACAATATATTGCACAGGGATAGGGACGTTTGAATTCAGTATTGATATATTATGAGGAAATAAGTAATATTGAATCCTCTTTATGATGGGATGAATGAATGGTTTTCGAATTAGAAACTGATTCAAAATCTCAATTGTTGGAGAAATCATGGATTTATCAATTTTTCAGAACGAAGGATAGTAGAGCAAACAGGATGTTCTATCTAGAAGATGATATTGATAATTCAGGACTAAGTTACAGGTCTATAAACTTGGGACTGAAAATTATGGTTTGTTCATAATTTCTGCCTTACAATTTCAGTCATGATCAAATTAATTTTGGTATTATATTACTACCATCTAGGATGTCCAGAATTGACTTTCTGCTAAGGTTTGATGCCCTGGATTTTTGATACGAGTTATACTTCTGAACTCAATGATAAACTGTACCTAATACATGGGTAACCTAGGAATAAATTACGATTGAAAGAGTATGTACTTATAAAGGAAACTAACATACAATTCATATATTGCTCAGCAAATATACGAAAATAACTATACTAACCCACCCCTGAATAATTGACCTTATATACTGAAACACCATGTGAAGCTCAAGTTTAAAAGTCTCAGAGCAAGACAACGTAGGTTTCTTATAATTATCCTATATATGATACATCGAGAAAGAACATGATGCAAATAATTCTTATTATTGGAAATTGGGGGTTATTGTTATAAAAACTATAAGTTTTTCTTACCCATAGAAATAACAAGAAATCCAAAAAAGAGCAGCATTATTGAAAACAAAAAAAATATTTCCAGAGATTTGAATATAAAAATCCGAGTAAAAATCATTGTCTCAAGTGTCCAATTTAAAAAAAAATCGCTCTGGTATCTGATAAAATGCTAATAATGGTTCCAAAACCAGATTTCGTATTCCGGTATTGTGAAGCATCCTTTTATAAAAGTCGTGCAGTGCGTTTGTATAAATAATGAGTTAACAAACGAGTCCAAAGTAATGCAACAAGTGAAAGAAAATGAGGAAGAGCCAATGTCTGGTGTGGGTGAATGCTAAATGAGCCGAATGAGCACGTGCGACTCAGCAGTTGTAGTTGATATTCTGGTTTGGGACAACCCCACAGTAGTTGCATTACTGAAACCTACCTCAACCTGCTTTTTGTAGAGGTTAGACTCTATTATAACAGGTTCTATAAGCTAGTTTTGGAGCTAGTTACGATTATTCAATACATAAATCAGGTTTTCGTACTCTGTATACAGTTGTTTGTCATTTACTATTATATTATAATCACAGAGTGCGGATACATCAACTCGGTTTTTATACTCCGTATTCATTATTGTATTTACATTTTTTCTAGTTGAATGGCTCTTCAAAAACTGGTATGAGAGCGTACCTATTACCTGGTAGTTTGATTAAACCGCTATGAGAGAGAATGGCATTTTCATTCACTGAACGCAGTTGTATTTTCTGCGGTCAGTGTCAAGTTAATTGGATGTGTTATTAATTATCAAACGATTTCGGCTCTTCACGGAAACCTTGGATTATAATTAATGCATGTAAATAATTGATACAACAGAAGAAGGAGCCAATTTTCCTATTTCCACATGGTATATTATCGGATGTTTTTTGCTCGCTTGCTATATATCCATGGTAACTGGAATTTATTAGTATGCAAATTGACGTAAAACCAAGTAGATAAATGATACAGTTATGGTGAGACATATTTTCTTCGTTTTGCCTGCTAAGAAGTGGGGAACACCTCAAACAATTTTGCTCAGGATCGTCATTTATATCAGTAGCGGCTATGCTGATGGGCCTTTCAACTTGCACATTTTTATATTATCTACTAGAATCTAAATATAACATTTGGCCTGTTCATTTTTTAAAAATTTCTCTCCATATAGGTACATGAGCCATCTTTATGTATATTAGCCGTTTAAACTTACAACCAGGTTTCATTGGAGTAGATTATGTCAAATGAGGCATGCCTGGTTAGTATGTGCTGTCACTGGTCTACGATGAAAAAGTATCAGCTCGCTAGGAAACGGGCGTGGGTATCTATATAGTTTATGTATATTATGCTCTCTCTCGCAAAGGTGTTCATTATCAGTTACCTATAAAATATAACTCAATAACGATAAATCTTCAATAAATCTTCGTGAGCGTTTCCACGACTGTCTTCATTATGATAGAACGCGATTCAGGCATCAAGATTATTGATTCGCAATCAGAAGCATCAGGGGTTTCCATAATTGAAGTAAATAGTCGATATTCGCTACTGAAACTGGAAATCTACTGCATGCAACATTCCATCACACTCCAGGGTTATCTCCAGTAGTTAGGTGGTTAATCTTTGGTTATGCTATAGAGTATAGAATTATAATTATTGTCTAAAACTTGTAATGTATGTAGGTAGTTTATTTAAACTATTGTTAGTTATATCGATTCATCGGACACGAATTCAGTAATAACGTTTAATTCATCTGATGACTTTTCTGACAATCAAACTGAAACTATGCCAAACTTACAACTCAAAAATTACATACTAGATGATTATTCTAGCCTGTTACACGATCAAACGATAATACGGCCATCCTGTTCCTGGCAGTCCTGGCACGGCATCGCGCCTGAAATCTTCAAAGAAGTACCTAGCAAATAAAAAATTTAACGAACAGATTGAAAGGAATTAAACCTCACATGATCTGTCATGTGCCTTTCGATATCGATCACTTAAGTTCCGCAAAAATGAACAAGTTCATTCCTGACCACTTAAGGTCCAAACTATTGAACAAGCTATCTCGACCATTCAAGGTCCCAAATAAATAACAAGTTCATTCCTGACCATTTAAGGTCCAAACTATCAAACAAGCTATCTCGACCATTTAAGGTCCCGAATAAATAACAAGTTCAATCTCGACCATTGAAGGTCCAAACTATTGAACAAGCTATCTCGACCATTCAAGGAGGTCCAAACTATACCAGATGATTATTCTAGCCTACTACTGGATGTGGCATCATTTCACAATCAAACGATAACATGTCTATTGTTCCAAATTTGAACCTCACCATTATAAGTATTATATTTATGGTTTTGTTTTATACTTCATCCCCTTCACTATTTGAGTGTCTCGTATCAGTCTGCCTTCTATATAGTGACTTTTATTAAAACATCAGTTTTCTGACAGATGATTTGCAGCTTCCATTCTCCTTGTAGACTTATTTTGTAGGAGCGTTCGACTGCATTGGTTATTTTGCTCTTTATATGTTATTATAATTTCACAGTTTTGGCAGAAAGCACAGGACGTTTGAATGAACTTCTTTACTGAAATTACCGAAAAAGATAGATTCCGTTGTCTTTGCTTGGGTACATAAAGTGAGGAATAAGGTCATCAAAAAGAAAAGCTCTTGGAAAGAATCTTCGTACACGTCAACCTTCATTACCACCTAGATAAATAATTTCACATTTCAAAATATCAGTTTTTCTTTTCGTATATACAGAAAGAGAAAAGTGATGATTATTAAAGATATTAGACTAAAAAAAGAATAGTTAAAACATTTTTATTTGTATTACTGGAAAACGACCAAGAGTGGAGATCAAATTTGAAACACAAGCATCAAGTATGGCGAGAGAACGTTTTTTATCGAAATGATCCATTTCCATACAGTTATAATGATGGTTCAAAATATTATTTTTCGTATTCTTGGTTGAAATCACTATGTATATCCATACTTACAACAAAAATTATACATCCTGGGTAAGATGGAAAAGATGTTGAGTTGTACAAATCTGCATACGAGTCGCTTTATTAACAACCTATATACTAAATTATATTCCTTATTCATGGTAGAATGATTTCGTTTGAGATATTTTACAGCCAGCATGTATAATATCCGTAGCAATTTGGGAAAAAATCTGTCAAAATTCAATTTAAATGTAAATAAATATGTTCTCAAGAGGTTTAATATATTTTATGATCATTAACGAACTTGCTGAATGTAGTTTTTGCATTGGTAGATGGCATAATTTCAAATGTCATCTCATATGCCCTCATTGCTATCGCATATTTCAGACTTCTCTCATAATTAGTATTAGTATGCGCGGTTGACTTCAACGCTGAATGATCAAGATCAAGAATAACTTGTATGCTATATCGGTGAAATGAGGATATGAGCGCTTCCTGTCAATATACGAAAAAAAAAAACTCATTAGAACACGGTGAGGTCATATTATAATAATGAAAACAATCATCCTATAGAATTCTCATTTTCATTTTCTTTGAAATGTTCACTAAACTTCGCTAGGGAGTTACATCCGTTACTATTCAGTATAATAATCGTCGCAGTGATATCTACTGATTAAAAAATTCTACTCATCTACAGGGCGTAGATGAGTAGAATTTTTCTCAGTCTAATACTCTAGTCCTTATACAATGCTAATACCATCTAATACTGTCTCCTAATCGAAATTTTCAATTGGAAATTAACACTCGAAACATTATGCCTAAAGCGAACCTCATTGATGTCCAACCTTGGCAATCCACAAAGGCCAAAGATCAATTTTACCGTAAGGTAACCTACGTATTATAAAATACATAGTCGGATGGTGTTATAATATGATGTTCAACAATTTATTCCACCATTAATTCTATTAGGTATTTCTTTATGGAGATATTATGTTTGCCTCATATCATTCACTATACAGGGTGTCGTTCTTTAAATTTACAAACTCTAAAATATACATTTATACATAAAACACATGTTGATAAATGAAATTCTTAAAAAGCCATTCATCAATTTGATTCTTTCAGCTTTCAGGTAATGTATATATTTTTCACATTTTCATAGTTTATTCCAGATCGAGTATTAGAAACGTATAATTCTTGTATTCTTTGTATTTCGAGTAAACGTATCCATATTATTATTATTTTAATGCTCAGAATAATGATGTATTCAATGCAGTTTTCGACTGAAATCATGTGTGACAGTGTCGTTGATTATATCAGACTAATTGGTTTCTGTGGAGATAACCACTGAGCGTTTTTATTGATCTTCGTTCACCAGCTTTAAATTATTTCGCTAATGCAGTGGCCACACCCAATATATTCATGTATTCCACAGCCCACTAAAAATAAATAAGAGTGAAACCAATCAATGATACGATTCGCGAGTGTGTAAGAATAAACTCAATGTACTATCAAAAAAGGTGAAGGGCAACCACTGCTTTCTTCGTTCTTACACCAGTGGCGTAGGTAGCTCGAACATGAACGATGGATTCTGAAAATAACAATACCTAACCTTGGAATAGCGGCAGACTTTTTTCTCAATATGTTCAATTTCATCGTGATGTTTATGGAATTTCAATGGACTATTGTTCCCATGTTTGGAGTTTAGCTCCCAAACATACGCTTTGGCTCCTGGATTCTATTCAAAGAAGAGCTATTCTCTGGGGTTGGTAATCTTGTATATATTTATGAATTCATTGACCTCTCTATAGAAGATCTCTGCCCTTTTCCATAGATATTTTCATGGTCGAAGCTAGAAAAACCAGACGGGCACAGACTGGCTACCCTTTCATTGTCATCAGGTTCTAGAAAACGATGAATTGCAGGAAATAAGCAAGACATTGACTCATCCATTAAAGAGCGATAAATATCGTATTAAAACAAAGTAAAAGTTAAATGCTGTACTGGTTAAGGGTGAAAGTTTCCAAAATAATTAGTGCCTCAGAACGAGGCCATGTATAGCTGCTACATTCTGTAATATTTTGATTATAGGCCAGGAAAAGTATTTTAATATAATGTCTATGGCAGAGAAAATATAGAGAGGTGATATTTGGTATAACTAAGTGTTTTCTAATGAATATTGATATGATGTGTCATTTCAATCAGAATGACAAAAAAATATATGCAATAATTTGTCAAATTTTTAATCAGTTTCTGTGTTAATACGAGTCAACGAATATCATATACTAATATATCAAATTATGGTTGTATTGTGAAATTATTAATAGAATTTCAAGTTCATCCCTCCTATATCTATCAGATGATGCATTTCTTATCATTTATTTCGTAAATTCCGGTCACTTCGCCTGTACTTGAAAACAAGAAATGAAAACTTCAAATATAATATTATATAAAGGGTTTTTCACTTAAAACTATGCACGCCAATACGTCGAAAACGAATAGAAATATTTAATTTCTGTAAAAGGTAGTCGACGAATGGGGTCAGCTATATTTTTTCGAAGTTCAAAAAATTCGACGCCTACTAAGAGCTGAGCGTCGCGACGCATTGAAAATATAAATTGATTGCAGTGGCTTTAAAATTACGGGTATGCAAAAGTACATTTCATTAATAAACTTCTTTGTTATTTACTGTTACTCATTTATTTCACTCATTTCTGAGTTATAACGGTTTAAAATTGATATTTCTTGATTGGTAAAAAATGCGATCATGGATGATTTTTACAAGAACGCCATGAATATTATGGCTACCATTATTATCGCAATTGTTTTGAGTGCAGTTTCAAGCCACATATGTTGTCATTACTGTGTCAGAGATATTGTTATATTTTGTAACTAGAAATATTCAAATTCGTTCGGTTTGAACAAAACTATACTTATATAAATATAGTTCAATTAAGCAATGAGGAATGAGTAAACATGTTAATGGTGTTTGGATAATGCCATAGTAACTAATATCCATGGCATTCTTGTAAAAATCATCTGTAATCGCAATTTTTCTCGAAATTTAAACCGGCATAACTCAGGAATGATTAAAATAAATGAGTTCGAGTGAATAACAAGAAAGTTTATTTATAACATTTACTTTCGCAAGGCGCATAATTTCAAAGTCACTGCAATCGATTAATATTTTCGACGCGTCGCGACGCTCAGCTCTGTAAAAAATCTACTTGACCTCCTTAATTGACTACCCCTTACAGAAATGTGATATTTCTATTCGATTTCGAAATATTGGCGTTCGGAGTTATAAGTAAAAAACCCTGTATATATAAAATATATAACTCAGTGAGTATAATATTGTTTGAATTTTATGAGGCAGTGTCTTGAAAAATTATAAACATTGAAGAATTTTTAATTCTGAAAACTATTGACAATATAATTGATTGCGAGAAGCGATCATGATGTTTGCAATCCAGATTATGTTATAATATACTTGAACTGAGCTATAAGATTAATTGAATAAATATTGGTTGTTATTGCATAAAAACCTGCAATTCTGTTTCATTACCCTCGAAATCGCATAATAAATTGACCCAAATACATGAATAATCGATTTCTGATGAGACCGAATGTCTCATTTAACGTATATCATGAAATTAATAAAGCAGTCGATGAATTGAATACGCCAATTAACGAAATTAACTACAGAATGTTGTAAGGTCAAGAAGAAAATGAGTGGTTTCATACTTTTTGGTACCTACTGATAGTAAACCCTTCAATTAGAATAATTCAAACTTGACATTGTCGAAGAGTTCAAAATCATTTCATTTTTCGTTGTGATGGCCTCGAATCACGACACTGAATCGTACGTATACCACGTGACCCGAAACCAATTTATCTTCGTTGTTATTTTATACGGATGTTTCAAATTTGGTATTTCGATTTGATGTTATGAATGTACAATTTAGCAAGTATCAAACCAAGGGGGTTGACCACATGGGAATTCCGGTGTACAATTGATAGGAATTCCGGGGAATTCCAGGGGAATTCCGGAGAATTCCTTTCTTTTTTACACCAGAAAAAATACGAAATGTTCAAAAAAGTCTGATAAATTCTCACTAAAAATGTTAAATACATTATTTTAACCACTCATGATTATCGATAAGTTCATTCCCTTTTTTTTTAGAAAAAACAATTTCTGCTGACTCTGTGATTTTGTAACTTTAGTAGTTTGTATATGAAGCCTATATTTTAAAATTATTTTGAAATGTACAGGAAGGATGTTCCAAAAAATTGTGGCATATCAATGTTAATTATCTTGTTTCTTTTGGAACACCCTATATTTTATTGATTTTTCAGATTCTGTCTGAAAATTTGATTTTATTATCATACTTGGGGTCTAGCTGGAACGATTACAGAAATATAGAGAATGAATTCGTTTCTCCAATCGAAAAAATCGAAATAAAAAAAACATTTTTTCATCATAGAAAAAATGTAGCAAATCGCCATAACTTTCGAACGGATGGACCAATTTTCAACTTCGCTCATACCAATCTGCTTATTTTTTTCCATAAAATTCGTTTCTCCAATCGAAAAAGTCGAAATCAAAAATTTTTTTTCATCATAGAAAAAATGTAGCAAATCGCTTTCGAACGGATGGACCAATTTTCAACTTCGCTCATACCATACCATGCTTATTTTTTTTTCATAGAATCTGTTTTTCCAATTGAAAAAATCGAAAGTGAAAAAAACTTTTTTTCATCATAGTAAAAATTAAGCAAATCTCCATAACTTTCGAACGGATGGACCAATTTTCAACTTCGCTCATACCAATCTGCTTATTTTTTTCTATAGAATCCGTTTCTCCAATCGAAAAAATCAAAATCAAAAAAAACTTTCTCTCATCATAGAAAAAATGTTGCAAATCGCCATAACTTTCGAACGGATGGACCAATTTTCAACTTCGCTCATACCAATCTGCTTATTTTTTTCTATAGAATCCGTTTCTCCAATCAAAAAAATCGGAATCAAAAATAATTTTTTTCATCATAGAAAAAATGAAGCAAATCGCCATAACTTTCGAAGGGATGGACCGATTTTCAACTCCGCTCATACCAATCTGCTTATTTTTTTCCATAGAATCCGTTTCTCCAATCGAAAAAATCGAAATCAAAAAAAACTTTTTTTCATCATAGAAAAGATGTAGCAAATCGCCATAACTTTCGAACGGATGGACCAATTTTCAACTTCGCTCATACCAATCTGCTTAATTTTTTCCATAGAATCCGTTTCTCCAATCGAACAAATCGAAATAAAAAAAACTTTTTTCATCATAGAAAAAATGAAGCAAATCGCCGTAACTTTCGAACGGATGGACCAATTTTCAACTTCGCTCATACCAATCTGCTTACTTTTTTCCATAGAATCAGTTTCTCCAATCGAAAAAAATCGAAATGAAAAAAAACTTTTTCATCATAGAAAAAATGAAGCAAATCGCCATAACTTTCGAACGGATGGACCAATTTTCAACTTCGCTCAACCAATCTGCTTATTTTTTTCCATAGAATCCGTTTCTCCAATCGAAAAAAATCGAAATAAAAAAAAACTTTTTTTCATCATGGAAAAAATGTTGCAAATCGCCGTAACTTTCGAACGGATGGACCAATTTTCAACGCTCATACCAATCTGCTTATTTTTTTCCATAGAATCCGTTTCTCCAATCGAAAAAATCAAAATAAAAAAAACTTTCTTTCATCATGGAAAAAATGTAGCAAATCGCCATAACTTTCGAACGGATGGACCAATTTTCAACTTCGCTCATACCAATCTGCTTATTTTTTTTCTATAGAATCCGTTTCTCCAATCGAAAAAATCGAAATAAAAAATAATTTTTTTTCATCATAGAAAAAATGAAGCAAATCGCCATAACTTTCGAAGGGATGGACCAATTTTCAACTCCGCTCATACCAATCTGCTTATTTTTTTCCATAGAATCCGTTTCTCCAATCGAAAAAATCGAAATCAAAAAAAACTTTTTTTCATCATAGAAAAGATGTAGCAAATCGCCATAACTTTCGAACGGATGGACCAATTTTCAACTTCGCTCATACCAATCTGCTTAATTTTTTCCATAGAATCCGTTTCTCCAATCGAACAAATCGAAATAAAAAAAAAACTTTTTTTCATCATAGAAAAAATGAAGCAAATCGCCATAACTTTCGAACGGATGGACCAATTTTCAACTTCGCTCAACCAATCTGCTTATTTTTTTCCATAGAATCCGTTTCACCAATCGAAAAAAATCGAAATAAAAAAAAACTTTTTTTCATCATGGAAAAAATGTTGCAAATCGCCGTAACTTTCGAACGGATGGACCAATTTTCAACTTCGCTCATACCAATCTGCTTATTTTTTTCCATAGAATCCGTTTCTCCAATCGAAAAAATCAAAATAAAAAAAACTTTCTTTCATCATGGAAAAAATGTAGCAAATCGCCATAACTTTCGAACGGATGGACCAATTTTCAACTTCGCTCATACCAATCTGCTTATTTTTTTTCTATAGAATCCGTTTCTCCAATCGAAAAAATCGAAATAAAAAATAATTTTTTTTCATCATAGAAAAAATGAAGCAAATCGCCATAACTTTCGAAGGGATGGACCAATTTTCAACTCCGCTCATACCAATCTGCTTATTTTTTTCCATAGAATCCGTTTCTCCAATCGAAAAAATCAAAATAAAAAAAACTTTCTTTCATCATGGAAAAAATGTAGCAAATCGCCATAACTTTCGAACGGATGGACCAATTTTCAACTTCGCTCATACCAATCTGCTTAATTTTTTCCACAGAATCCGTTTCTCCAATCGAACAAATCGAAATAAAAAAAAACTTTTTTTCATCATAGAAAAAATGAAGCAAATCGCCATAACTTTCGAACGGATGGACCAATTTTCAACTTCGCTCAACCAATCTGCTTATTTTTTTCCATAGAATCCGTTTCACCAATCGAAAAAAATCGAAATAAAAAAAAACTTTTTTTCATCATGGAAAAAATGTTGCAAATCGCCGTAACTTTCGAACGGATGGACCAATTTTCAACTTCGCTCATACCAATCTGCTTATTTTTTTCCATAGAATCCGTTTCTCCAATCGAAAAAATCAAAATAAAAAAAACTTTCTTTCATCATGGAAAAAATGTAGCAAATCGCCATAACTTTCGAACGGATGGACCAATTTTCAACTTCGCTCATACCAATCTGCTTATTTTTTTTCTATAGAATCCGTTTCTCCAATCGAAAAAATCGAAATCAAAAAAAACTTTTTTTCATCATAGAAAAAATGAAGCAAATCGCCATAACTTTCGAACGGATGGACCAATTTTCAACTTCGCTCAACCAATCTGCTTATTTTTTTCCATAGAATCCGTTTCACCAATCGAAAAAAATCGAAATAAAAAAAAACTTTTTTTCATCATGGAAAAAATGTTGCAAATCGCCGTAACTTTCGAACGGATGGACCAATTTTCAACTTCGCTCATACCAATCTGCTTATTTTTTTCCATAGAATCCGTTTCTCCAATCGAAAAAATCAAAATAAAAAAAACTTTCTTTCATCATGGAAAAAATGTAGCAAATCGCCATAACTTTCGAACGGATGGACCAATTTTCAACTTCGCTCATACCAATCTGCTTAATTTTTTCCATAGAATCCGTTTCTCCAATCGAACAAATCGAAATAAAAAAAAAACTTTTTTTCATCATAGAAAAAATGAAGCAAATCGCCATAACTTTCGAACGGATGGACCAATTTTCAACTTCGCTCAACCAATCTGCTTATTTTTTTCCATAGAATCCGTTTCTACAATCGAAAAAAATCGAAATAAAAAAAAACTTTTTTTCATCATAGAAAAAATGTTGCAAATCGCCATAACTTTCGAACGGATGGACCAATTTTCAACTTCGCTCATACCAATCTGCTTACTTTTTTCCATAGAATCAGTTTCTCCAATCGAAAAAAATCGAAATAAAAAAAACTTTTTCATCATATAAAAAATGTTGCAAATCGCCATAATTTTCGAACGGATGGACCAATTTTCAACTTCGCTCATACCAATCTGCTTATTTTTTCTCCGTAATTCTCCCGGAATTTCGAGTATTATCTACATTTTGTTTCAAAATTCCATCGTTATTTGTTCAAATCTCGGTTCAAATTGACATATTTCTTCTGGAGGAATTCCGGGAAATTTCGAGGAATTCCGGGGGATTCCAGGGGAATTCCGGCTTATAGGAATTCCAGTGTACACATTTTCTCCCAGTGGTCAACCTCTCGAATCAAACTAAATATCAAATCTGGTTTGACCAGAAGCGCATCCAATTTTTATATTTCGAATAGAAAGTACATATTTATCTTGAAAATTACGATTGAATTGCATTGAATTACATATCCAATGATATATCTTTCTTCTTAATCACAATCTGATGGAATGATTGATATTTAAAAAAAATACTTTCTGTATTCCCCTCGTAACGGGACATTTTCATGAAAGTATGCTATGGAATATTGAACAATATCATGTAAGTAACAATAATTCATGGCCAAAATCTTCACATGATGACTTTTATGCAGAATAACCATTTTTACAATATTAGTTTTTCTTCATTTTTGAACATACACTCGCTTCTTTTGAATTCAAACATAGGAATTTTTAAAGTTGGTTACAAACTCCAATACATATTGAAAAACAAAAATAAAAAACCTCCATATGTTTGTTTTGTATACATTTTTTATGAAGATAATTTCCATCATGCTATACATTTGTATTGAAACTTTCAACTTCATCTTAACTTGGTATGGATATTGAATTTCTTCTATAGATCTGGAATCATATTTGAAAATTTCAGCCATGAATTATTGTTATTTACATAATATTGTTCAATATTCCATAGCATACTTTCATGACAATGTTTTGTTACGAGGGGAGGGGAATAAAGGTATTTTTTCATAAAATCTCAATTATATCAGCAGATTATGAGTTGCAAATATAATTGTGATATATCATTGGAAAAATAATTTCACACCAAATCAAAATTTCCAAAAACTATACTATCCATTCGAAATATAAACATTGGATGCGCTTCCGGTCAAACAGGAAGTGTCATATTTGGTTTAACACATGCTAAATTGTACATTCATATAACATTAAATCGAAGTACCGAATTTGAAAGATCCAAATTCTTCTTATGTTCTGGTTTTCACGAAAAGGGATATCCTGTAATGTTCAGAAAACATCGTGAAAACCAAGGGAAAGAAGGTATAGGAGTTGGTGTTCTTTTTTGGACAGAATTCAATAGTTTCAGGATATGTTTAGGTGCCGCACTCCAAATATGGGAACAGTATTCCAGGACAGGTCGGATCTGTGCCTTATAGATCATAAGCAGCTGACTGGGATAGCTCTTGGCTCGAAACAGAAATCCAAGTTTTTGGCATGCACTTTTGGCAATGGACCTCACGTGATTTTCCCATGAAATGTTATTGCTGATGATAGTAGAACTCAATGTTATGGTTACTCCTGACTGAATTATGTTGGACACAGTGAGATCGGCTTTTCTAGAGAAAAGACATGCTTGTGTTTTGTTTGCATTGAATTCTACCAGGTTATCCATATTTATTTTGTTAACATTTTTTCCTCGTTCATTTCTGGTTAGACGGGCCGATATAGGAGCCCTGGAAGAGAAAGCGGTATGGAGGGTACTATCATCCGCGAAGCTGTGTATAGGACATGAAGTTGCTTCGAACAAATCGTTGATGTGAAGTAGAAATAGTGTTGGTGCTAAAATTGATCCCTGCGGAACACCAGCATTTATGAGTAGAGTATCAGATGAAACTCCATCTACTACACATGGGAAGACCTGTTTAAGAGAAAATGAGATCAATCGGTGAGATTCCTTCAGATCCACCCAACAAAATCTTTCTGATAGTACGTTGGCGAAAGGTGATCTCGGGCATATGATTGTCAATAGGTGTAATGTTCGGAGGTTGTTTTCCCGATGAATCCAGAGTGGAATTCCCAGCAAATAGGTGTGCAAAGATATTGGCTTTTTCCTGGGCAGTCGTAGCAAGATTTCCATCTTCCTTGGTTAGAGGAGGAAATGAGCTCTGGAAATGAAAATTTCTTCCCACAGCTTTGGCGAAAGACCAAAATGAATGGGATCCTTTAGGACATTCAACATGTTTTGATCTAATTTTGGCATTGTGAGCATCTTTTGAAGATTCTATTGTCTCTATGCATATGCCTCTAGCCTCGACATATGCTTCTCTAGTCTCAGGGCCCGAATTTTTTAGCCATCGATGGTATGCTGTCTGTTTGGAAGCGACAGCTCTAGAACAATTTCTGCCGAACCAGGGCATGATGATTTCAGAAATTGTCTCAGCACATCGTGTTGGATCTACTGAAAAGAATAACAACGAAGATACAGGGGGGTGAATTGGTTCCAGGTCACCAGGTATAATACTTGAACATTGAATTAACACATTTTATGTTACGCTTTTATGTGTTTAGCTAGGTAATTGCGATACTTTCAAAATGTTGTTCGATATACTACTTCAACGACTGCAGTAGAGTCGCTGAAATGGTTGTATTTCGCTTGAGTTTTCTTGAGGTCGATTCTGTATTCTTCACATTTGCTTCTTCTTCTGAAAATGTGGATTTCAATATATATGATTTTTATACCGAATGGTATGAATACAGGTAATAGGTACACATAATTATTATATATACATATGCATCTGTAAAATTTACGTCTTAAAATGTAAAATTTTACGACTGGGAGACGAAATAACGAAAATATCCGATGACATTAAATCTATTATACATCAATCTATACCCATATGTGTAAACCGTGTTGCTACAAGATTTCAAAATTACTCACGACAGTTACATCACACATCAATTAAATCGAACTCCGTAAATACATTCGAAAGTGTTCTGAATGCCAAAAGTGATGAAGATTGTGATAGAATCATTGATCAAAAATTGGTTAGCAAACCATCCTCTATTTGATATGGTGCAGAAGATATCGGAATATGGTCAGGATTTTCAGATGAATCAACACATTCTGTTATGTTTATAACGGGATTTGAATAAATCGCCTACTTGAAACTTTTCTATAGGAACAAAATCTTTGAAGGGGTCAATAATGTTCATCAAACCTGAGGAAATGAATAATAATATGTTAAGAGGATCAAAAATTACATAAGTCAGGATATACATCAGTCTCCGTTTGAATCTCTATAGCAATCGAACATAAAGTGTATCAATTTTTCTAAAAAAATAAACGAGCCCAAACACGATTTTGGGTATATGAAGGGAGTATGGTATACATGTATATTTAAGAAGAATCACGACGGGTATAACACAAGAATGAGAATTAAGATGAACATTTCAAATAACAAATACATCAATGGTTTGAGTGGAAAACCACGAATAACAAACTTTGTTAGCTGAATCGAACAGTTCAGGTACACTCCGTTGATATCATTATGTCATACTCGTCGCAGTTATCCCTCATCCCCACTATGGCTAGATCGATCAATCTTATATGTATCTGACAAAAGATAATCAAAGTGGCACGATGACATATTAGGAACATTGAGACATCTTCCACCGTGAGAAATCGCATTTCTTTGTGTATACAAATCTTTGGTGTATGGTAATTAATGATCTGCAGATTCGTGTTCTCGAGTAATGTCATGGGCATTACTATCATTGTTAGGTTTGCGTCGGTCTTCTAGGATGCTGTACCGTGTGATATATTTTCGATAACCATATGGGCACTATCATATTTTGCAGAATCCTCGAAACTGAAAATATTTGAAATATTCGATATCATTCGATATAATATCACGAATAAAAATATACGATATAGCGGATATATGATAAATCGATTGGATATTTGATGTATCTAATTATTTTGAATAACTATGGGTCTTTTTCTTATACATTGTATTCTTGATATTGAATTAACTGATTATCACAAATGAACAAAGATTAACCAAACTTCTCTTTCGTAATTCTTTTCATAAAACCTCAGTAGCCGGACTGATTCATTGTTGCGTTCAAATTAACAATGCTGCTTTTAAGATAGTTTATGGAGTTGGTAACAAAGCCCACACAGAACATTTATTTTGTATTTCATACACACGCTCTTTCAAGCCAGAAGTTTCGATTTTAGGCAAGTTGGTTTCCAACTGTGAAGTGACGATATATAATTCAAAAAAATATATACATCGAATATTGAAAAACAAAATAATTCATCGATATATATATCGATTTATCCACCTGAATATCCACCTGATATGTATCGAATATTAGAGAAATCGCGGTAAGTCGTAATAAAATCTCAGCCACAGTTATTGATCAACTTTACACGCATCTATATTATTATTTCATTTCAATATGACTGAAGCTGAAATGAATAACTATATATAGATAATTTTCCGCAGTGATATGTAATTCCGATGGATTCCTCACTAATGAAGTGGATGTCAAATGAATGATTCCATATGATGAATGTCAATACGATGAAAACTGGAAGTTAGACTATTCCGGACTACACTCCAAGATCCAACAAGGGTTGTATCATACATTAATGCAATGAAAAAATACGGCATATTCGACACTTTTTATTGACAAAACAAACATTCGAAATAAGTCAAGTAGAGAACATTCGTTAATTCTTGTCACGTGGTTGGATGTCATGGCCCAAAATATAAAAAATCCTCGGGTGTCAAGTCTGGTGAGCGAGCTGGCCTCTCCATTGTCTCCCTACGACCTTCAGAGTAGACTTTATCGCTCACAGAGGATATAATTACACACAATGATGCAGAAGAAACATCGATTTTATCATTTACGAATATGAAATATACATAAGTGTTCAATCCCATATTATTTCCATACAATTATTTTTTGTTTACAAACTTCGATAATAACTCATATGTAGAAAATTCAACCTTCATGAACGAAAGATTACTATACCGTGAACAATGTTGAATCGTAATGATAATGTACCTAATGAAAAAAAAAATTCTGGCCTAAGCTTCCACATTTAAAAAACGGTCTGAGAGTAGTGGTTCCCAAACTTTCTTCGACTATAGGATCACTATGACTTTTTTGTTTGGTGCATGAACTACAAAGTTCAAAACGAACATTCAGATAATTTTGTAATACATTTTTATCATAACGTTCACTTTACATTGATCTTAAAATGATTCACGGAGTATTTCAAGGACCCTAATTTATTTCCCACGAACCCGTATCGGTCCGTGGTTTGGGAACCCCTGGTCTAGAGGTAACACCTCGGGTATAACACTGACAAGGTCCGGTGATCCCGAGTTATTCTCAGTCGAAAATATTTCCTGCTCATGAAACAAACGAGGCTGCATGCACAGATCTCGAATTTATAAATGCATTGCAAATTATTTGGTTCAAGTGAAAGTATTATCAACTGAAAACAAAAGTGATCACACAGAGATTAACATCAGATGTTGAGGCGTTATTCGTTGTTAATTTAATATATACACAATATTAGTGGGGTTAGAATCACTCTTTTGACGGGAGATTCATATTTAATTTTTCAACATGGTAGTCACATGGATGTTCAACTTTGAGATGAAACCATGCACGCTGTCTAAAAATTGAATATTATAGTGTTGTAGACTATTACACACACATTTACAAAGAATTTTCGCATAGCGAAAGTGAATTTTGAGGAACACTGCCGACCCATCTTTCAAGAATTAGGAATAATGTCACTATTCTCCATGATTGTCTTGGAAAATCTGATGTATATCAAATGCAACATAAATAAATTCTCTTCACATAGGGACATCCACTCCCATAATACAAGAGGTCAGAATAAGCTACTACACTCTCGCAAAAGGATAAATAAATCAATACCACATGCCATATCATCCCTACCCAAGGAAATATTCAAATCAAAGATGAAAAATATCCTGAAAAACATGTGCTTATATAGTATTGAGGAGTTCTACACGAAAATAGGCACGGTAGGAGAAGATTAACTCACCTGTGTATTTAATTTGTCTATTTTTAATTTGTCTATTTTTAATCATTGCTCTGTCTTATAATATGTACTTGTCACTAATGTGTATATATATATATGCTTTTTTTTTCTCTCTGTATTTCTGACGTTTCCACAGATGTAAATCTAAAGGATGAATAAATATTGTATTGTATTGTATTATAGATATATTATAGACATCATTGTCATTATAGTTCGTATGTTTTCATGTGCATTCCACATCAAAATCTACTTCTCAATCTCCTTATATCCTCACATTGAAATTGAAAGCAATGTTGATCGAGAGATTTCAGTATTCAGTAGATGATTTTTGTTGTTCGATTAAGGTTATGATCAACAACGAATGAATCAATAACGAAGTGAAAACTCCCCATAGCATTTGCTATAAATATACAATTGTGCACTTTCATACCAAACCTAACCTAACATAACCTCACTCATTTTATCTTCAGTGTGGATTCGCCTTCTGACAATGGTAGAGGACAGGCGGCGTCCTCGAGGTTTTGAAGTCAAGTTAATGTTTGTGTATGTCAATACTGAAATATAAGAAAATTAATTGAAAATATATTTATGAAAGTGAAGTTTAGTGAATACTAGTGAAAAACAATTGGTCCTTTTGTCTCTACGCTGGTACCCAGGCCAGATGACAACGGATTTGTCGGATAAGGGGGCCATACCTGTATCGAAGTTTATAAAACTTATTTGTGAAATACAACATTTGGATATTGTGATCATGAATAGAATACTCATGGGGTATGAGATAGTCTCAGATCTACTTTGAGGTGGGCCCCATTGAGGTTATATAATCAAATATTGCGTGTACTTGGCTGGATAGTCCTGGTAACTTAGGCCATTCAAATTGAAGTGAAGAAGAAGATCTTCAGTGTGGAAGAGGAAATGATGGTGGATTTATAAACTCAACCAAACGTAGAATACGAATTTGAAATCAATAACTACATTAATTAAGGAGGCGTTTATAGACAATATTCAATAAATATTTAGAATTGGTAGGTTTTTTTTGTTTCGTGCCTGACATTCAGAGACAAGGGTTTTGTGTGTTCAAATATGCTCTATGCGCATGCGTTGAATTAGTCGAGAAGATGATGAAAGATGAACATAGTTTATAGATGATACTTTGAATGACCGATAAAAGCTCATAAACTCTTGATGGGATTTTCCGAGGGATTTTCCCTCTGATTATCCAGCTTTCATCTCATACAATTCTTTGTTGTTAATTCAATTCTCAGTTCACTTGAGTTTACAAGTTCACCATAAAAGTCGTTTTCTTCAAAAATGTTTCCAAACAAAGTAAAGGGTTGATTTGAAATTTCCTTTGACATTTCTATTAAATTGTTAATCTACATATAAGATACAATCCCCCCTTTGGCTTTCCAACATCTTTCTACTGATGGCTTGCATGCTCTTCTACTCTGCAGTCGAAAGAAAAACAAAATATATAAATATAGGGTGAAGCATTAAAAATTATGTATATGTCTACCTCGTGTCTACCGTTTGCTATATAGCTAAAATCAGAACTGTTAACTTTGTGTGAATCCAGAAAACAGTAAACCTGTAAATGTTGCACATGGAAAAAGTCGTAGTAGCCATATATGTTTGGAATCGTCATTTCTTCAGTGCATGCCTAACTGTTCCTGATGTGTCTACACTTTATGTCCACGAGATAAATAAATAATCGTGTACGAATATAACAAACTGAAAAATAAACATATTTTTCTTGAATATACTACATTCCTTGCCTCATATACCTACCTATTACGTTTGTTTTAGTGATGTGAACCCCCCTTTATTTTGGTTTTCGACGCCAAACCAGATATAGGCCCGAGTATCTTATACCCTTGTACAGTGAATAGATACACCTAGGTCCTAGACAATCATATTACAAAAAATACATAAATTCTCTACCTGTGGGTGCCTCTTCAGAGATTTACGATTTGCTAAGAGGATGAGTCACCAATACTTATCTTTCCGAAGTGCTCTCAGTTCCATCGCCTGCACTTTTTGGGAAAAAATAAATTATAACCTATACCTACCATAGCTCTCATGACAGTTGAATCGAAATAACTGTAAATTATTACTGCCCTATCATGATCATAGCGAATTTTTATTCATTCATCAAGTAATCACACGTATATCTTTAGATTGTAATATTTTTTAACTTTCCTCATTTTTATTATATCGCGAATTTTTTTCAGAACGAATAAATTATCATCCATCAACGTGAAAAATATTGAGAAAATCGAGGTAAAAATCTTGCAACTTGATGATATTGCGTTGGCTAAAAACATACGCCTTCAGTCACGAACTTCGAAAAATAATCATTCCGTTTTTGGTATGTCTGCCCTTGAGCAATCTCAAAGAATCTATAATATGCGGTTGTGTTGTTAATATCTCACTGTATCGCTTTTTTAGTACACCGTCACAAAACATTGTCTGAGGCTTGCCCAGTATACATTCGGATAAATATTACATGAACGCACTTTCCATTCATAACGAATGTTGAGATTTAGTAATAGGTTGGACGAAGTAAGTACAAATGATAATTCTTATTACGGACCCCTAAGAAAATGCAACTATACAGAATTATACATATCAACGATGAATTATTCATATATTACATTAAAAATTGGTAATAACATTATATTCAAATCTCGATTCAAATGGTTGGTTGGCGAGGGGTAAACCGCGCTCAAAATTGTGTACACCGAACTTCAATTTTGCGAGGAATCCCAAAGAATTCCAAGGAATTCCACAATATTTCAAAGAATTCCAAGGAATTGCATGGAATTCTCTGATGGAATTCCGAATGTTCGTTCATCAGAATTCCAGAATTAGAATCCAAGGTATTCCAAAGAATTCCAGGAATGTCCAAGGAATTTCGAGGAATTCCAAAGAATTTCGAGGAATTCCAAAGAATTTCGAGGAATTCCAAAGAATTTCAAAGAATTCCAAGGAATTCCATAGAATTGCGTCGAATTCCCTGGAATTCCAAATGATCGTACATCAGAATTGCAGAATTAGAATCCGAGGAATTCCAAAGAATTCCAGGAATTTCCAAGTAATTCCATATGTTTGTACACCATCAGAATTCCACCGCGGTTTACCCCTCGTTGGTTGGGATCTGGATCAGATTATTTAATTAAAAACCATTTGTTTATTTGCTATAAAGTTTCGAGTTCTAATGAACCGATCATCAGGGCTTTGATGTTATGATGAGTTTTTATAAGTGAAAAATAAATAAAAATAGGGAAAAAATCGATAGGACACAATGCCACAAGTATTGAAAAACTTGTTGGAAAACTAGCTATATACTTGCTATTTCTCTAGTACCTATATCCTATATCCAGAATTTTATGGTTCTCTTGCAATTAGATGTTTAAGGAAAGACTGTTCTCAAAATTAGTTCTGTCATCGATTAACTAAGTCATGTTAATTAGGTAAATCAGCGAAGCTAATGCTGAATTAGGTCTGCGACGTTCCTTCGGTATAATCTATAGATTAGAAATTCTAATCTCAGATTTCGCAGATTAAGATTATTTGCTCTCGATTTGAAATAAGTATATATAGTCTGTGAGATGTAATACTTCTTGGAAAAGAATTCAAGATCATTATATTATGTAAAAATAAAATGAAACTTGATATGAATCTTCGATAAGTGCAAAACACTCGTTATAGGGATCTCACAACTCTATAGGTCTATTAATTATGTGTAGTCAGTGTCTTCCAGTTTTCATCGTATTGACATTCATCATATGGAATCATTCATTTGACATCCACTTCATTAGTGAGGGAATTACATATCACTGGAAAATTATCTATAGTTATTCATTTCAGCTTCAGTCTTATTGAAATGAAATAATAATATAGATGCGTGTAAAGTTGATCGAAAATGATATGTAACTACAAAATACCAAAGTGCCAGGATTATAAGATATCACCCGTTCATTAGAAATCGAAGAATGTATGTATCGAAAGCATATGAATGTCGTTTATACGCGTTCTTAAGGTTGGTTCACGCTTATACGTATTTCGCAAAAATGATGCGAATCGGAAAATTATAAATATCACATTGATATTCCTATACTCTACAACACTAATGTTTTATGCATTCTGTGGTATCATGATATCATAACAATATAAAAAAATCCGCAAAGAAGTTCAAATATTTCAACTTTTTCGCGCGATATTTCTTTTCAGGGGTCATTTTATTCGCATAAATTTTGTGAAATTCGTATGAGCATGAACCAACCTTTATGAAGACAACATTTTTGATCTGTTCATATTTCAATATAAGCACGCATTAGCATCACTGAACAGAGAAGAACAACTCATTTTGCCCTATTTTCAATTTGATCTCGACAATATTTTGGTATAGGCCTTTTATTCGGAACGGACGTTTCAGAATATGATCTGTTGATTTTTTATTCCAATTTAGAAGTCTTCATCGCTAGCAATTACTTTTACATGACACACAACACAGTTTATTTCATTCGTAAACAAGTCAAGGTTTTGTCTATCAGTTCAATTTTGCGTTGCCCAACAGCTCTTATAAAGTTGTACCTGTCTATATATATGTTTGTTTACATTAAATGTAAGGCGATTTGATTTAGAATGGTATCAATGTAATTACGTCGATGAAAATTGCAATAAATGAACTTGCTTTTCAGTGAAGTGGAAAGTATATTGACTGCACCGAGTGTTTATGAGGTTTAAAAAATGATGATCAATTGGCACATCAATCGAAACAAACAGTATTAACTTGGGTATTCATTTTATTAATTGAATTCATTCATAAAGTGGCATCGCAGCTTGATATAAATCTGGAATGATGGTTGTGGACATGAACACATGAACATCTGAATGTTTGGATATGGTGAATTCTATTTTCACCTTGCATTACAACATCCTCTCGAATTATTCTTGGTATAAGGACTTCACTTTGCTTCAAGTATTCAAATTGAATCATCGCACCTAACATGGGAATAGTTAATAATTCATCATATTCTTACAACAAGTGTCGTTTATTGATTTTGAGTACATCAGTTTTCCATCAGTCACAAAGAAGTATCTCAGAAAATATATTCGCATGATCGAAAATAGGCTCGGAAAAAGGACACCCATGGTATTAGTGCAATTTTGTGACAAAAAATGCTCACTATTTCCAATCTGGTGTACAAATTTCCTGAAGACAGACACCTCACGCACACATCATACTGGCTTCAAAAAGGAAGAATGATAGGGTAAACGTTATATTTACGAATCAGCGCCTGTTCGAATTATTTGAACATCATATAGTGGCGTCAACACACCTTTATATATATTGAAATTATTCATGATTATTTCGAGTGAGTTGTTTTAAAAAAATAATTCATTATATACCACCTCGATAATATCCATGAATTATAGTTGTGACCAACGATTTCGAAGCATTAATAGCAGGAGATTTATTTATGAAATAAAATATGTTCAGATACGTTATCGAGACACCATAATACGTTGAAGTCGACTCATTTTTCACTGTTCATGCGTGTTGTAAAAGCATTTGTTATAATAATGAGCCTTACGCTACATTGTTCACACAATCATTTCAGTTTGGATATTGTATATACAACATATATATGGAAAGAATCTCCCTTGTATACACAAGGTATGAAATACCACACCATCTATTTACTTATTTTTTGTCATATAATAACTTGATAAAAATACATTACAAAATGAAAAGCATCTGATGACCTATTTATATACAATTTCCACAAAAATTTCACAATTCAGTTTACTTTTGGACACTGTTATTGTTATCGATCGTTGACCATTATGACAGAGGAGAAATAATATGTTCTGTGTTTTTAATTTCCTGTGTTCTTATTGTCAGTGATGTATAATCTGCCGAAGACCACTATGAGAGTTATCTTGCAGTTAATTAATTGCAATAGTCTGTGATCTCATTTATGTAACGAACGATGAACAAGTCGATATAGAAATACACCTGAGGAGTTATAGAGTGACAAAATATTAATTTCAAAGATTTAATCCGACAGATGAAATGAGAAAAAGGAAATAAAACATCCGTATCTATATGCAATATGCAATGTAATAAAGAATATATACATACATACACATTTGAAAGGGATAATAAATTAAGTTCGCGTTAATGTAGAGCAGTGCCTTATTATCCAATAAATCAATAATTCCGATGGATAAATTTCTGCATACAAATAAAGTCTATGAAAGCAAATTTAATTGGCAATTAAAGATATGGCTGGAGGTTTAGAATATAGAGGATATAATTGAATATAAAAATTTATCTAAAAGTCAGAAATCACCAGTTATTTGTTGCAATATGTTTGTAAGACTTGATTCAACACTTTTCTTCCCTGGTTTCATCAGTTACAAAAACAATTTCTTCAAGAGTTATAAAGTGTTATATAATGTATTCTTGTAAGTGGTGGATGGTCTAATCATGCGTTGAACTCTTTTCCATGTCAAATTAATAGATCCCAGAGGTAAAATACCCTGATTTAGTTTAGGTTCAAAAACGATTATAGGATTCAGAACAGGGGCATCATAATAATCATCAGCGGACAGTTCTCAATATGGATCATAAAAAACCGCCAATCGCCATTGCACTTATACCTCAACTCCTATAGTAAAGAACATCAAACCAACTTTTTCCATCAAGTAGGTATTTCAACTTGGTATTTTATAATGCAATGTTCAAATGAAAATTCCTTTCGAGTCACCGAAATGAGAAAAATCCAGATTGAGAAGCGATAGTATTCATGCACATCGGAGTTAGTATATACAAAGTGTTTATAGGTGATTTGCTCGGTGATTTGTATATAAAGTGCGGTGTGAATTTCGATTTATGTTATTCATTATTGAACAGTGAGTTCTGACTAAGAGCACAGTTATAGAGAAACACCTCTATAGTGGTGTTGAAATATCGTTATACTGTGAGGTGAAACTATACTGTGCTATGATAGCTTCAATATACGTCTTAACCTCGGTCTTAACAATTATTACTCTGCACATGAAAATATATAGTGGGCATAATGATATGGATTTTATAGACATCCAATCAAATACAAATTCAACTATTGTCACAAAATGGAACCAATTCATTTCACATCCAGCTATATGTTATAAATCGTGTTATAATGTATAATAGGTCGGTATAAGTGGTTGCTGGTCTAACCATGCGTTCAACTCTTTTCATACGTTAGATGAGACCATATTCACAATGCTATGGAGAGAACTCTTCCTCATGTCAAATCAATAAATAATAAAATCGAGTAGGAAATATTGAATGATGAGGCTTGTATAGGACTTTCACTTGATGTTATATTGGTGGGTCCAGAAATGTTTTGTCATCGCTGATTGAATATATATATCAAATATTTTCGATTATTCAAATTACCCTCGATATTAACAGAATAAGAAATCGAGTGAGATTTGCGCTTTCCAGATACTTTGATACATCAAGCTATATACACACACCAGACATCCTGTATGTATATATATATATATATCGGTAATTGGGTAATTTCAAGGGTTATTTTATCTATAATATATAATATATTCAAATCTAGTGAATATTTATCTGTCATTTGATTCAAGGTACCTACCTATAGATGAGAATTCAAGAAAGAGTAGGAATTTGAGGACATCATTGGAAAGTTCCAGAGCACTTAATAGTAACTTCAGGGGATATATATAAACTCACTTTATATCCGTTCACTCGGCAGTTCATTTTAAAAGTTAAATGGTACACCTATACCTATACTGAGACATGGCTGGGCAATGAAAAATATATCCAGCTTAAAATCACAATAAAATATTTCTTCGCTCATCATTCCAATCCGAAATCATGATAAATAAAGAAGAAAGAGATTTGAATATGAAAGTAATATTAAACAAGTTGGATTCCAGACGTTAAAAAAGTTTATACCTGATGTTGCAACGTCTCTAAAATATGGACTGTCAGAAAGAAATGCCAGATAATACTATTAGGATCCGGCCAGATAGTAAACAGAATAATAAATTAAACCGAAAAACGCTAATTAAAGAATGACAACCACTAAATCCCAGAGGTAAAATACCCTGATTTAGTTTCGGTTCAAAAGCGATTACATAGGATTCAGAACAGGGGCATCATCAGCGGATGGATCTTCATTTCTCAATATGGTTCATAAAAAACTGTGAATGGTAATTCCTTTCCAATGCACTTACCTCAACTTCTAGTAAACGATATCGAACCAACTTTTTCCATCAAATAGGTATTTTATGAAGGTATTTTATGTGCAATGTTCAAATGAAAATTCCTTTCGAGTCACCGAAATGAGAAAAATTCAGATTGAGAAGCGATATATATAGTATTCACTTCGGAGTAAGTATATATATATATAAATAAGTGTTTATTGGTGATTTGTAATAAGTGGTGAGAATTTGGATTTATGTTCATAATTGGACAGTGTGTTTTGACTTTGAGCACAACTATAGCGAAACACCTCTATACAGAGGTGATGAAATATCTTTTTGGTGTGGGGTAAAACCGAGGGTAAAACTGTGCTCAAAAGTCGTTAGCTTCAATATACGTCTTAACAATGACTGCACATGAAAATATTTAGTGGGTGAGTGGGCATAATGATTTCATAGACATCCAATCAAATACAAATCCAATTATTGTCAGAAAATCGAACCAATTCATTTCAGATCCTATGTATGATCCGAGCTATGATCCTATATAAATGCCAATATACATATGTTAGGTGACACCAAGGTGCAAAACACGTTCAGCGATTAGTACCTACCTAAGTATATATGCAAGTTTTGTATAAGCATCAGTTTAAAGTCATTCGTTTTGAATACTTTGTTTCGAAGTATTATCCAAACCCAATAATAATTAAGCTACTAGGTTACTTGGTTGACAGATAAATGATTTTGTCAGGTTGATACTCGGGTTGATGTAATAATAATATTCAATAATATCTGAACATACAATTATTGAATAATGAAACACATACGAAAAATAAAGTCTTGATTTTATCACGCATATGAAATAGGAAGAAGAAGAAAATTCAATCGATGTGACAGATTTTAAAATACGATCGCTTGACTCCATTAACTGACCGAAACCCATGGGACTCGGTGATATGTAACCAGTATATAAAATAAATAACAAATAATCCCATGGAGCATGGACAATAAATCAGAAACACCATATCCAAAAGATAATAAATGTTATGGCCTTGTTTGTACATTTTCCTTGAATTCAACGTCCATTATAACGTTGACGTCATCAAAGTTTGACGAATAATTAAGAAATTTTGTCATCGTTCTTGTGAGTTGGACTACAAACTTATTAAAAGTTTCGTTTTTTGCATGGTTGGACTGGTGAAGAAGTTCCCACCCAGGGTCGGTCTTAGGGTGCCAACATCAACCAGAAATTTTGAAATCGGGATCTCCTATCTTTGTAAAATGGGATACCTTGTATTCAATCCATGTAACTATGGCGAAATACACGCAAAATCCCGTTGATAAATGCCCATAATGTATGTTATTCAACTGTAAAGTGTATTAGGTTCATGATGAAACTATGGAATCAGTTTTCATTTGAAGCCTTCGCCTACCAGGAATGTTCTGGATAATTATTGTCACGTGTACCATGAGCTATGATATATGTTATATGCCGATGTGTGATCTTATCACTTTTTTACAAACGAAACCTTCAGATATGATGCAATTTATATACGTGTATAATTAATTCTTGATGAAAAAAAGTTCCGAAAAAATAAACAAACAACAATCAATATTAGGATTATCAGAAGGCTGGGGTATTATTCCACAGCATGGAGTCTGTTATTAAACTCCATCATTCGACCTTGAAATATTTGTATGGACCAACCGAAGTTAAACAGCGTTGCCGTTACTATCTCACTGATGAATCGAGTCTTTCAGTCGAAAACTGCTTGTGAACGCGCACGATGTGAAAAATGATAAATAATAGAAGTTTTATAGACGTTCATTTGCAATTATTGTATGAGTTGAATATGATGTCTACAATCAAGGTCGGGCAATGACGGACACATTTTTTCAACCTCGTATCTGTCTTAGTGACGATCGGTACAAAGTAGAGAATAATTACAAGTCAATAGTCATGAAATAACTCATCAGGTGTAATCTTAGGGTCACGTTTTCTCAATTTCTATAGCAACAGTAAATCATTTCCCTCACCATCCTTGTGACTTGTTTTGCGTGTTCATATATTGCGTTTCAAATTGTGCCACGATTGATGCTCATGACAATTTTAGTTATGCTCGCCAATTATTCTAAGTGAAAATATTTTGCACGTCATCCCAAATCAATTTCAAGTTAACCATAAAACAATTCTTGGATGAGATCATCAAAAGATCATATATTTTTAACGCTTGAGAAAAATTAAAGATTGAATCCTGAGACCCCAAAAATGTAAATAGCGTGGTGGTTAGGGTGATTTCTGATGTGCCAACCTTATCAAACACCTTTTCCAAGTGTTCAGCACAATGATGAATATATACAATCAGCATACAATCAGCAGAAGGTCTTAGATATGAAAATTTGTCACTGACCTGAGTCCGACAACTGGCACCCCAACATCGTCCACCAGTTCCGAGAGTACCAGCACCGTGGTACCAGGAACCTGCGCCTGCGCAGGGTACTGCAACAAACCTTGCCCGTTGCCTTGCAGGACCACAGAGACCGTTCCCTGTGGACTACCGATTGGCTCTCCCGACATGGTGCTCGAGTTGTCGATGAGCACATCTGATATTTGCTGCCCGTTTATCTGATGGTGCGCGCTTATATTATTGATAGTTATCTCGGAATTGTCCGCGGAGTACTGGTCGGGGGCGGTGGTGTAGATGACAGTTTTGTTTCCGTCCTCGTAGATCAAGTCTATCGGGGCATCGTTCTTGTCCTGATGGATCCCTTGAGCATACATGTCGTCTTTCTCGTACAATACCTCTGTCTTCACCTGAGCGTATAGGGGAGGTCTTCCCATGGCACTTTCTTCCTCCATCTCCTTCTTGAGCTCCATGACGTTGACAGGCGTCATGGTTGCCAAAAGGGCGGGCGATTCCGACTGCTCCCGCATACAGGGCGATCGTTCGGCTGGGGACGCTTGCGGGGGTGGGGGGGACATCATCCCGTGTTCCTGGTCATCTAGTGGCGAGGGGTTGGAGGAGAGGTCATCTATTTGTCTTCGGGTCATCTTTATGGCATCGAGGGTTCGTTGTATCACAGAAGTCACTTTATTGCACTTGTTTACGTATTGAATGTCTTTGTTATGGCACTGATATGGCTGTCACATGGATCGGTTGGGTCTTGGTTGCGGTGCAGGCTGGCTACTCGTTCATCTGGAAATGGAAATTGACACCAATGAGATAATAGGTTTGTTCTAGTAGCGATGTTGAATAGTTTGGAATCGTCCGGAGCATGCGCACCAGCAAATTAAAACCCAGGATTCGGACTTTCAGTCGCATGTTCTATAGCGACAGCAAAATCCAGTTTGCAAACTGGTTGAGAACCGTCAAAGTAGTCCAGTGTAATTTGTAAGGATTATCAGTTTGTGACATGCGCAGTTTAGATTTCGAAATGTTTTGATGGATTGGTGAGCTTTTGGTTTGTTTTGAGTTTTGTTGGTTATTTATCAGTGTTTTTTGTGAATTGTTCACAACATAGATTGATATTGGGATTAATAGGAACAAAGAAACGGTCATAATATATTTATACATAAATTATTTATTTTTTTCGGATTGGTCGAGCAAGCTCGAAGTTGAGCTGAAGAGCAGTATAGCTTTGGTGCCTTGGCTTGGCTTGACCTCATTCGGGGCATTCGAGAATTTTTCGGTTTCTGGAAAAATATTACTCATCCCAATTCACATAATTGAGTTAGTGTGTACTATTCGTGATGATCTTCAACTCGTAAACCAAGATTTGAGCAAGTTGTGCAACGAATCGAGCCGGTGTATATGAAGCGACTTGCAGCAGATGATGGAACTAAAATATATCGAGTCATAAAAGGTACACGTGAGGAGGATGTTTTACAACACCGATTCATCTTTACTACCGTTACCGGTTCAGATCGAGTCTATTATTTCAGGATCAAAAAAGCGTTGTAGACGACCGGCATCTTCTGCGGGCCGGTTCTGACCCAGGGTTGAGGGGGCACACCACGGCAAACCGGAACTCCACGTGCCAAAGACGGGACGGGTTCGACAACCATGTGGGACTGCGAATCGTTTGCCACTCCTGCTGGAGAGGGTGGATTAAACCGGTTTCTTGATTCTCCTTACTAACTGTGTCAACTAAGGGACGAGTTCTCATTTCATTACATCGCCGTTACTTGATGGAAATCCATAAAAATCAGAGGCATGCCCAAACGACCCAATAGCTGCGCAAGTTGATTTATGATGACACCACATGAAGCTACTGTATGTCAGCAAACTTTCAAGCCTGAACAGCCATCTATACAAACAGAATATGTATTTTATGGATTTCGATTTCGTTTACATTTCATTTCAAATAAACCAGATGAATAAACGGTGATTCATTGAAAGACGACTCTCATAATCATTGATTCTCAATTAAATATGTTTGCAGCAAAAAATCAATGTGAACGATGCACTAGTTACAGTTTATTACGGAAGCGCTGAAGGGCCACATAGGAGCGTTGTTTTTAAACTCGGCTGTTGGTTTTCCGACTAGAAGCCGAGATTAAATGAAACTATCAGTCCCATCATGAATATCAGTTGTGATTCGTATCTTCTGTTGTACATTATTTTCACTTTATCCATTCTCTCGTCGTTGATCATTCAGCAGTGATTTGAGTTATTAAATAAAGGAAGCACAACTCACTCAATCTGAAAATGGAAGTAGTGTGGATGAATGTTTGGAAACTTTGATTCGTTATTACTTCCATATGGATTACAGCATAGGGACATTCATTTGTATTTATTGTCCTTAGAAAGCGCAAAAATGCACAAAATAGCGCAATGGCGCAAAACACAATTGGAAAGCGCAATTATTGCGCTTTTTGCGCCTTATTGGCAACACTGCTCGGCGAAAGTCGGTTGTTAGCCGAGTTTAAGTCGGCTAACAGCCGAGTTTCAAAAAACGCTCCTTTGTGGCCCTTCAGTGCTTCCGTAGTTTAGGCTTGATTTGTTATTCTCATTATTCATGAGAGAGAAAACTATTGCATGAATATGTTGACACGAGTGTTGACACATATTCAGCTAATGAATATGTTGACACATATTCAGCTATTGAGGCTGTCCACTTATTCTATTCCAACTCTTCGAACTTCACAAGTATATGCTCTAAATCTAGTAGGTTACTATAGATTTGAATGAAACCAGCTTTAATGTAATACAGGGCATAATTTGGATGCATTCGTATATACTCAATACATATGCAGAAAAGCAATGTTTTCTAGCTTTGATTGTTCTGCTTCCGAATCCTTCACAGCACCTATTGAATAAATATAGGCAAAGCGAACAGGGTCCAATGCTGCCCATTAACTTTTTTAAGCACAGGAGGGCATCAGATACCGTTTCGCTCAGTTCGATTTCAGAGAATGCTCGAGAGTATGTCCGAGAGAATATCTATATGACAAAAATCGGCCTACGATAGGTATCCAAGTGCACAGTTCTCATATTGAAATTCAAAAGAGGCAGTTTATCAGGATTGGCTGGAGCGTGACTGTATACGCGATTGGTTGCGCTCCATAAACTAATTAGATATTCTGGGTGCGTTGTGACTGGAATCAAAATGATCTAGCGCACATGTTCACAGCAAGATAATGTATATTTGCCACGAAACAAACAGCCTTGGTCAAGGTGAGGAGATAGCACGTAGGTAAATAGGTTAGAAGGAGTTTCGCTACAGTCGTATTGAAAGAAAAAAGTAATGCAATTACAAGTGCATTATTCGAAGAATAAAGAGTATAAATAATAATAAATAACGAATGAACGAACAGGTAACACAATTATTTGATCAGATCGAAATTCGATCGATGTGCATCGTATCAAAATACTCTGCAATAACCTCGGTATGAACGTCAAGGGGTCAAAGGTCAAGTCACATATGTGTCAATGTCGTCAATCGTCTAAGTTTGTTGGCTCGGATGTAACAGAATTTTAGCAAGTTGCGATAGAGACGAGTTAACATTGACACATAAGGTGGAATAATTTAGCATATATATCATTTCATTCTTGTTTCTGATTTCCTAGTTGTGTGGAAATAAGAGGAAAACATAAAATATAATGTGTTTCAAGAGGCGAATCATCCGATTGCTGTCTTAGATAATAATAGACTTCATTTAGTTTTTTTTTTGTTCAAGAACGTTATGAACAACTGCGTTTCAAGTCAGACCTTGCAATTATTTATTTGAATTAGAGAAAATAAGAATGTATCATCTCAGAAAATCTAACTTTTGTGCCGAAATGTTCCAAAATAATACATTCAAATCTAGATTTTTAGGACGTATTTGGAGGATGGATAAAAAAAAAGAGTTTCCATTTTATCAATTGTTCAATACTTATTTGCTGATATTCATAGGTGTAATAATTATGGAAATAGACCCAGTAGGTATGGACTTCTGATGACCTTTCATCATTTGAATAGGTAAGTTTCGATAAACCGTGGCTATAAAAGCGATGACAGAGATATACCTACGCTTGGGCAGGTTTCGCGCACATGTTCAGCGGGATAACAACAATGCAGCAGCAAGAACAGCCTTGGTCAAGGTGAAGCAATAATAAGAAAGGGAAGGGAAAAGGGCCGATTATCCGGATGAATGGGTCAAGTTGGGTGCATGTGCTCTGATATATGGATAGGCGAGCGGGACAAGTGCACAAATCGAAGCAGGTAAACTAGTAGGGGCGTAACGAGACGCCATTCAAGATAAAGTGTGAGCAATAGTTGATGAACAGGTCTGCCAGGTCTCGGATAACAGGTATTATTGTAATCATTCAATATTGAAAACAACTAGGTGTGAGTGAACACTCTGGCCGGCCGGTGTGTAGTGACAAGCTGGAAGCGGGTGTGATTGTGTGTGATGAGGATTGCGAACGGTCGAATCTTCATGCGAATATAGGTGTTGGGCATTACCTATGGCTGCAGATCGCTTGCGGTCGAGTCCCTTTGTTTGCTTTCGGTCATTCACAAGAGCGACAGTTGGATGACAATGACAAGGCCCGCACTACACACACGGACACACTGCCCGACAGACTCATGCTCACCGCTCTCTGACATGCATTCTCCAGTGGTTGGCCAGAATTCAATATTTAATCACATACTAGCGTCTACAGGTGTTTCGAACTAATACTCTACTGACTGTTAGTGGCGGCGGCTCAAAGTTGACGGCAGCTTCGGACGCGACGTGCGCGTTACTCCGACGAGAAAGAGTTCGGATTCGCCTCGAACAGCCAGGGATAGCGAGAGGTGGGCGCGTCGTTGATCGATTCCGAGGTCTCTCGCTCTGCTCAGGACTCCGTTCAGCCTCCGGGCCCCCGCGGTTACTTCGACCAGACCGCTCGATCTCTCTCTTTCTTTCTTTCTCGCGTGCCTCGCGCTGTTGCCGCGCACCGGCTCTTCGTGCTCTCAGCCCGCCTCGGCGTAAACAAAAATAAAAGAGCGTGATTCATCGAAGAAACCCGAATTCTGGGAAACCTTTTCTTCTTCGTACGGCTCCACCGTGATTTGTGTCGATGTATCTACATGAAATGTAACTAGAAACCTCGCTAGAAACTATTATCTTCGCTTAATAAGATTATGGATTGGGTCTCGAAAGCACTCATATAATCCGGGCATGAAATAGGATTCTACAAAAATCAATGCCTAGCATTTCTATAAAGAACTTGGTAGGAGAAAAAAACTCCAATAAATATAATTCAATTTGCTGGGTACTTGCACCTTTTTCGAATCCATTTATTCGTGCCCATGCAAATGTATTCAAATAAACACGACTTATATTAAATTGACGAAATCCAATTGCGAGAAGACACTTACTCAGTGCGTAAAAACAAACCAAATGTACCTACCTAATGATAAAAATCCATCGCATTTGATCCAGGAACTCTGCATAATATGTTTGGGACTGGGAAAATAATGGTATGTCAAATACAATATGAATAATATATTACAGCAACAATAATGAAAGATAATAAAAATGTAAGTGTAGTTGTAGTTTATTGCAGATGTAGAGAACGGACAGAGCTTTGAATAGGCATGCATATTATATTTTAGAGGAGAGCGACGTCTGATGGAAATATATTGCCATATAATCTGCGTTGTTAAATTCTATTAGACATCTCAAATCCATAAAAAGTAGCAGTGATCTCTATACGGGAAACAAATATCAACATTTTTGAAAATTTCAAGAAGTGTCATAATCATCCTCGATCCATACCATGCCATTGTTCAATATTCTCTCAATCTTATGAATCTCTCATTTCTCGAAACGAGTAGATATATTTCCAGCGTCAGTAATTCTTGAGAAGTTATCACCCGGTATATCGGCTCGACGTTAGGTTGTTGGTATCATCAGTTTTGGATTACGATTTGGAGACCTATCTCGATTCTACGTACTTACAACGGCAACACTGCACACCACCGCCAGTGTTCTCGAGAAGACGTGGGAGTTTGGTAGTTCGTTAATTCCTCTCATCTCTGTGTGAGGGCACCATCAGCTCGAAGTCATGGCCGACTCCTAGAGGTAGGTATCTTACCCGGTTATCTCACCTGGGTGATGAGCTCATGCATGGTAAAAAAGAACGAACAAAGTCACTCATGTCCACCGTCATCCCTTTCTCTGATACTCTGTCATTTTGGAAATGAATGTCATTTTGACGTCCCCAGCTATTGCAAAGGACAAACCAAATCATTATTATTACCCACATCTCATAATATATTATACACCTGACTCACCTGAGTTATTCTCAATCTGTCGATATGTTTTGATTCTACCTACTAACTGAACCATATATATATTCAGTAGGACCAATATAAGTTCCTGTATTTAGTACAGATGAGTTGTATTGCAGATTGCGTGTTTATAAGGATATGTTTATACCTGATCGATTAATGAAATATCATATATATAAGGAATATCCCACATGACAGGTACGTATCCGCGGTTACTGATGATCGAACTGTTCCTATTGAGGAGTATTGTAGTATGATGACGAACCTGTCGAATGCCCTTCGTATGCGTTCAAGTCCCTTTTGTACCGCCTTCGAAATTCTCTATTCAGGAGAGTGTTGTTAGGTCAAGTGGCTAGGAGATATCAATGGGCGATCACAACAGGAACCTGAGCTTGAATAATGGTTGGTCCTGAATTTTGTGTTTGGTTGACAATTTAGATAAATGAGAGTATAGAGATGAATATCAGTGTGTGGTAAACTAATAGTCATCTATAATTTTGGCTCAGTTTCCAATTTTTTCCACTTGATATTCCCGATATCTATGTGAAATTGATTTTAGGACTGTACAATAAAACAGATTATGAAAATCTTGCAAGATTGTATAGGCATATTTATCTGGAGATCAGTTGATAAACAGACCAGATAAGTAATTCGTATAGGCCCAGTGAGTGAGTCTATATATATATAGTATACTTATACCTATACTACGCAGATTTACATTGTAATCATGTTATCTTTTTATTTATAAAATAGCTTTATTTTACGGGCAATATTTGCCAATACAACTTAATGTGCTTTCAACAATTGCATTTGGAAGCTCACTTGGGTAGGTATATGAAAACCAATAAGATTTTGAATTTTTAAAGCTATAAAAGTTATTTCTCCACAAAACATTAAAGATGCTTCAAAATACTCCCCCGAGTTTTGAATGGGTATACCTATATACATTTCTAAGAATCACATCTTTTTAGACGAGAGAATAGATACCTATACTGGATTATTATTTATGGGAAATGAAAGATTTTTTAATACTATACCCATGATATTGATGAGCTGAGAAGAAGAACGAGTAAGTCAAGCATCTCTTATAACTAATTTTGCTTTGTTTTGCGGAGAAAAAAATTCTAGCTTTCCTATCATGTTTGTTCCTGACTCAAGACCTTATAGTTTTTAGGTAAGTTATAGCTTGACAGAAATGCAAACGTTCCAGACCCTGTATATAATACCGATACTACCTACTAAACTGTCTTAGCGTTAAGTTCTGAACATCTCCTATATAGATTATCTTATATTCCCTCTTGTATTCGAGATACGAATGTTTCTCGAGGTAAAAATTCAGACGACTCATTGTTCCGAAAATGAACTTGCATTTTCATTCTTTGGGTCGATAAAAAATCAATCTGTTTATTCATGATCAGACTGTACCGTGGGCGTCTTAAAAACTGAAGGGTTAGGACCATAAACATAAAAAATGTGAGCTAATGGTCTACCAGAGGCTGCGGGTTATTTTTGTTTACCACAAAGAGGCAGTCGAGGAAGATATTCGATATAGGATAGTTCGAGGTGGAGAGAAAGATATAAGTAGAAGATTGTGTAACAAAAAATGAACAGGTAGTTGTTGCTCGATGCCTATAACGTTTGATTCGTAATGGGGAAAATGGGTATAGGTAGATATTACATTTATTCGAATATTCTGAGATTTCGGTCGGTTTGGACTCCTGTTGGTACCGAGGTGAGTACCACAGTGTGACAGTCGGTATTCACATTGAGTTCGACCCCGAGTTCGACTATATAGTTTCTCATTTTGTTAATGGAATTTCCGTAGCGACTTGCAGGTCATTTATAAATGCAATAAATGTGACAATTCTCTTGAAAGAACAAAATAAATGTGTATACCATTTCCACGTCTTGAACAATTTAAAGAGATACCTATGTGTACTTGGACCAAATTTCAATCAATTATACATCTCGATTATGTGAAAAAGCCTGTTCCCTAAAGACTTTTTCACATGGAATATATGAATAAAAGTTAATTGCCTGCACTTTTTTTGGCCACCAATAAATCTTGACAGGGTCAGCCTCACACTTAAATACAAACGACAATATATAAATAAACAAAATCATACAATATAATGCGTTTCTTTTTGGTAAACAAATTCTTCCTTACTGGCCTTCACATTTCTCGAGTTACTTTACGTTCAGATTGTATCTCGAATTAAATTAATATTGTTCTTAAAAATTGTTTCCCGTCGATTCTCAACGAGTTATTATCACTTTGCGAAATTTTCGCGATCTATACCTACTGTGAAAGTTACAAAACTTTTCCCTCGCCTCTTTCGTGAATGTAATTTAAGTTTTGTATTAGGTATATATGTATGACTTACATATGATGCTAATGAGTTATGATCAGATTATATTAATTTAACTTTTTTATTGTTTTATTCAATAGGTATTGTTGATGCAATATTTTTGTACAGACAATGCGAATGAGCAGAATCTTGGTAGAACGGTTCTAAAATAAAGCTTTTAAGTTTCTATTTCACACTCTACAGAAGACGTCCTAAAAATAAGCTCCTTGCTCGATACTTTTGAGACAAGGACAAAGTAAAATCTTTTTTATTATTTGTTTCATGAAAAAAAGTTATTTTGGATAAAAAGTTCATCTTTGCATTGCCTGATAAAACCTAAACCTTGAAACCTGATGAAATAATCAGATATTATTTTTTTGCATTTGTATACGATATAAAGGAAGAATAAAATCATATAACTGATATTTCATTCACCAGGTGTGTGTATCACACATGGAATAAAAAAAATCTAAAATTTCATCTTAGAATATTGTCATTCCAACCTATTTTTATAAGAAAGAGTGCTCTTGTCTCAATCAAATTATGTCCCATTTTTATGTTAATTCGATTTCATCATTTTTTGTCATGATTATTCATAATTTCAATCAAATGAAATCCGTAAAACCAACTATGTTTACTTATAGCTGTTTTTTTTTCTAATTTATTATCATAACTATTTTATCTATGAGCTATTTATATTCATTTTCGGATAGTTGAAGCCTCCGTTGGAAGATTGCACGCTAAAATTTCGGGACATCCTGTATAATGTAAACTATACAGGGTTTTTCACATTTTCAAATATCTCGAAATCGAATAGAAATATTAAATTTCTGTAAGGATTAGTCAATGAATAACGTCAAGTAGATTATTTACAGAGTTTAAAAAATCCGACGCCTTCTAAAAAATACAAATCGATTGCATCAGTGACTTTGAAATTACGCGCATGCAATAGTACATATTATTATTAATAAAATTTCTTGTTATTTACTGGAACTCCTTCATTTCACTCATTCCTGGGTCATAACTTTTTGAAGTTGACGTTTCAGCAAGAAATGCGATTATGGATAGTTTTCACATAAGAATGCCATGAATATCAGATGTTGTAATTATACTGTGTCAGAGATGTTGTCATCATATTTTGTAATATTTGAATTTGTTCGGTTTAAACAAAAATAACAATAATGATGTAAAAATGGTTCAATTTAGCAATGAGGAATAAGTAAACATGTTATTGGTGTTTTGGAGAATGCCATCATATTAACTAATATTCATGGTATTCTTGTAAAAATCATCCATTATTGCATTATATGTCGACCAAGAAACGTCAACTTTAAACTGGTATAACTCAGGAATGAGTAAAATAAATGAGTTTGAGTAAATAACAACAAGTTTTATGATAAACATGTATTTTTACATGCGCGCAACTTCAAAGTCACTGCAATCGATTTATGTTTTTGACGCGTCGCGACGCCCAGCTCCTAGAAGGCGTCGAATTTTTCAAACTCTATAAAAAATCAACTTGACCCCATTTGACTACTCCTTACAGGAATTGAATATTTCTATTCGTTTTCGAGATATTGGCGTGCGGAGTTTCAAGTTTCAAGTTTCAAACGTTTCTGATATTTTCATGATTACCGTTGTATCCCTCGAATATTTTGGAAATTCATAATCATCATCGAATTCGATTTTGTGCATAATTCTTCTCTCACTCCCCTTCGGTTTCAGGTATTTCTCGTTATACAGCAAAGGTCAAGGTCTTGCATAAAAATACCTTTTCATCAACATTTTCATTCACTTTCGGCTCCACATAATGGCAAGATGACCTGCTGTAGCTCCGAGGATCCTTTCTCCAACCCAAAGATGTGGTTACCCCATGTTGAGTAGGTACTATATAAAAAAAATCCATATCGAAAATGCTCGTTTACAATAACGTTTCTGTCATGTATCCCATTACCTTGCATAACAGATCTTTATTCAAATAGAGGGTTTTTATAGAATCGTTTGAATCAATTAGAAAAGATAAAGATTGGCATCGCAATTTTATATGTCTCCAGGGACGTTATAAAACCTATTGAAACAAACATAAGAAAGTAGTTACATTTGTCCGCCATTTTGATGTTGTGTTCGAGAAAATCGTTTCACGCACCGAGTATGTAGACGGATAATTGTACGTCGAAGTAAAAATGTGCAGCTATGTTGCAATGGCGATCAGCCACTGCGATGTGTGGACGTAATGAAATCCTTTGACGTCTGGACGATCACAGAATATCAATAACTTCGTGCTGAACGCTATATTCATTCTGGCCCTTTTTATCATCCACCGACAATTCCGCACATCGCTTCACTTTTTAGAAATCTCTATGGTGTGCCATTTCTTTGAATGCATTTTTGAACGTCCTCCGATCACTGAACCTACGTGTATACAGGGTTATTCATGATGAAGAGCCTGGAAGGTCCTCAGAAACGAACAAAATCCATGATCCAGTATCAAAATGGAAAGAAAAAATGGTCAATGAATTTGAATGTCTTGTAGATAAAGATCAGAAAACAACTACTTTCCTGGCAAATACCACACAGAACATTGGAATATATCTTCTCGTAGTCCACGCAACGATTCCCACTGTGAATGCAGAATGAGATCGAGAAAACACTTCGAGATCGAGAAATTATTTCGAGATTTCTCGATCTCGAAAAATTATATGTGCTGCAATAGCTCACAGCTCTAAATACGTCTGAAAAGAAAAAACCTAAGAACCCGTGCTAAGAAATACTTTTAATTCATTTTAAATTCTTAAAGAACGTCTCGAATGATTGAAAACTATTAAACACGAAAATTGATTAATGATTATCACTACATTTTTACATTAAGATTTTTTGAGCTAAGAATATAAGAATATTTCTTCTTCTTACCTTTTTCCTTTTTATTTGCTTTGTTATCTTTGTTATTTTTTTTTGGTTTGTTATGTTCTTATGTTTGAAATGAATAAACATTATTTTTTAGCATAGGTTTGTATGTTCTCTTTTCTGACGTAGGTATTTAGAGGTGTCGGTTATTGCAGCACCACATATTTTCTCGATCTCTACTTGAAATCGAGACGAGACGAGACGAGACGAGACGAGACGAGACGAGACGAGACGAGACGAGACGAGACGAGACGAGACGAGACGAGACGAGACGAGACGAGACGAGACGAGACGAGACGAGACGAGACGAGACGAGACGAGACGAGACGAGACGAGACGAGACGAGACGAGACGAGACGAGACGAGACGAGACGAGACGAGACGAGACGAGACGAGACGAGACGAGACGAGACGAGACGAGACGAGACGAGACGAGACGAGACGAGACGAGACGAGACGAGACGAGACGAGACGAGACGAGACGAGACGAGACGAGACGAGACGAGACGAGACGAGACGAGACGAGACGAGACGAGACGAGATGAGACGAGACGAGACTCTTTGATATTTTTAATTGGATAGACTATTTTACCTCTTTAAATTTTTTTTCCCAATTTTCAGTTTTCCAGTTTCTGGTGGTGGTGAGTCATCGGAAATACTCATATATGAAGTGTTATGTGATAGGCACCGAATATTTTTGACACTGTTTCGTTTCTTCCAGATATAACCACCTGTCTCAATGAATTCAGCCTATGTACATTTTTTCAATACGAAAGTTTAGTTTTCGATCGTATATAGGCGCGATTTCGCACAAAATTTTCCAACAATTGCCTAGAAAGAGGCTTCAGAAACCTTTAGAAAAGAGGTTCCACTCAACCCCTCATTATTTTTAAAATTGCAAGGGGTTGGAAAATATTCGCACATAATGAATGACCTTATTGAAATCGCACTTCAAGTGTTGAATTCAATAAAACAATAGAACTGAGATGCCTTATTGAAATTGCCTTGTTTCTTTTTCTCTGGTGGAACACCCTGTATATAGGTTTTCATGCAGTCAACAGATTCAGCCAAGAGTGCAAAAAGTTGTTAGTTTTTTCTTAGTCCCAATGAAATTATCACCATTATTTATTCAAGAAGATAAACCTATATGACATCCGCAGGTATAGAAGTTGGTAAAAGATTGCGAAGCGAAAAGGTTCTATGGAAGAAGGAATTCTCGTCGAATGTTGTCTAAAAGAGTGAAAGGTTTGCGACATACTGCAAAGATGCTGCAGTGATCCTGCTAGAATTGGGTATTTGAGGAAACTGGTGATTCTCATTTGAACCGATTCCATCTGCATTAGGTATAGGTACAGTTGTGTGCATAAAGAATTAGTACAATGTTTGTATGGTGTAAACCTGCCTATGATTATGCCTTATGATATATGTGTTATGATTGCTGCATTGTGGACCGGGCAATTATCTTGTTGGTATACTAAATTTTGATCGGGGAAATGTTCCGAAACACTTGGTAACATAATATTTTCCAAAATATTACTTTACGTAACAGCGTTAAATCTTTCATTGACAGTCCACACGCCCAATCCTTGAGAGCTTAACTAAGCCCAAACATTTACCAAAAATCTACCGGATTATTCTGAATTATGAACAAATTCTTCATGAAACCTTGTTCCTCTAGGTCTGTACACTCTTATATGTTCATTGAAGCACTATTCCAGATTTCGCGTAAAATATTATTCAAAGCGAATATCACTCTTGCCTGTTTATGTTCATTTTCCAGATCGACTCACAAAAGCCTACAACTGCTGGTACTACTTCATTATGCACACAACTGTACTTGAATCAGTATTTCATATATAGGGTGTTGTGATAACGTGCATTATAATTATTTCAAGCATGTTTTAGTCATTTTGGGAATAGAGAGTTGAGTTGTTATAAAAGAGTCGACTGAGCTATAAGGGGATGTGAAATTGACCAAAGAATAATGGTTTACCAATAATTGGTACCAGAGGTTCCTACCTTCAACAATTCAATAATGAGAATACCCTGTACATTGCAAGTAGGGTTCGGACAGAATATTACCTAGAAATTCAGAATAACATACTCAGCAAACTTATTTTTCACTAACGTCATTGATCAGATGATATTATGTATAATATTTCGTAAATCTTGGTTGTTTGATACAAAATCAATGATTTTTGATTGAATTATTTTTTATTGAGCTGTTTATACTGAATTTATAGTTTCCTTTTATTTTCAGATGATGACCATCATCGAAAACCAAAATGTTCGAGCATTCTTGAATGCAAAACCAATTAGGTACTGAATAATTATAGACAATTTATATGTAAATAACCAAAGTTGGTATCAAAAGCAATGTTTACGGTTGGCATGGAATAATGGAGCGTATCATTAGCTATTTTCATGCTCGTTTTAAATTTTATGGAGGCATTGACGAAGAAATTTTTTCAAATCATAGGCCTGCTTCCATACGATATTTACTTCGATATCCCATTTCGATTTCGAAAATTTATATACGTGTCTTTGGAAAGTTGAATATTCATTTATCAACTAAGTACCTGTATGAAGTGATGTTCACGACAAATTTGAAGGCCACATTTTATCTGCCTATAAGTATAATAATGGAGTCATTAAACTTTGGAGCAATAATGCTATAGTTATATTTGTCTACGTGACAATAATACTGTGGAGAATGTTTCATTTTTGACCGTTTTTGTGGGACTCGACATTCTTAATGGTATACCATGGATATATGTAGTTTTGATCCTAGCTGTTAACTGAAGCAGATTTAATCTGTAACAGTGCTAACACATATCATATTATGTGTAAGAAACTTTAAAATAGAGTAGTGACCCTCGAGTAACAAGTTCTGTTGTAAGAAACTCCATGCTGGGAAAATAAAATGTATCCACACCGCGGTAATTATAAGATTATTTATTATATTATTTTGTCGACAGCTTTCGTGGAAAACATAGCCATTATGTGCGTTTATGTTAATATCACATGTACAAAAACATCAAACTGTTACACATTACATTTTCCGATTTTTTCTTCTAACTTGCACCAGCACGTTTTATGACACCATCATGCGTGTCATGTCCCATTTGCGTTCTGTTTATTATGGTACAACAGCTGAAAAATGTAGTTACCTACTTACATTAATTAATCAATACCATCCGATATCATCAAATATGAGGTGGTCAACCCAAAAGTTGAACTTATACGATCATTTTCTACGACCAAAAATGGGGAAACAAGTTGGAATCAACATGATGGGTCGAAAAATCACTCCTACACAGTAAAAAAATACACCAGCTCACAAACCAAGTTATCAATAACACAAGTGTTAGTGCTGAATTTACCAGAATGAACACTTTGGTGGTCTTCTTTATGCATTTCCGAAAGTGCGATTTGACACCGCAGTGGTGTGATGCAAATTATGTAATTTTCTTGATGCCGAATTCTACCTCCACGAAATTCTCTTCGGTGCGTTTAAACACTGAGCAGGTAGATGCGGAAACTTTTCTGGAACACCTTATCATGAGTGTGATCATGTGAATCAGTGCTTTTCTTCACCACTTCCGGTGTTTTTCACTATTGAAATATAAATCATATGATGATTAACTAGACTCAGAAGGATCTAGGAACAATTAGGTTTATGAAGGACTGTTTCGGTTCATTTATCCTGATCAGTGGCACTAGCGCCTAGGCGAATTGATACTGATCTATATCAAAATCATCTAATATATCTAGCCCAATATTGAAATCAGGTAAGGTAGGAAGGACGGCAGTGCCACCTATTGGCAATAGTTCTAAGGTTCTTAGATCGAACAGATGAGCGCATGAAATTCACACCATTCAGATGCATACATACAATATTTTTATTAATTTATATAATATCAGGTGTTTTCAGGAAGCAGTATACTTAACGAATGATTATTACCACTAAATTAGATGATTCATACACCGCCTCGATTCCATTGTGATATGACCCGGTGTAACTTGGTGTTGATTATATAGAATAGGTGTTTTTTATGCGTTAACGTGAATGATAGCACCATTGAGAATAATACTTTTCAATTTGGTGTTTTTTTTATGATTTTATGTTACAGAATCGCTCTACTTCATGCACCACATCCGTGTCATGTTTCACTACTAAGATCGGAATTAACACCACTCAACACTCAATCGTGGAATGTATAAAAAAAGGACACAACTTTGATATTCAGGTGTTGTATTCGTCGGAGTTTGTTTACTGTGTAATCGAGTCACTGCCCTGAAGGGGGCTCCTGAAGACAACAATATTGAATCCAATAGCTATGATAAATTTGAAAAAAGGCAGAATAAAAAGTGCTTCCTATCATCATCATCATACATCAACTTGACCTTTGAGACCGATACTACTCCCTCATTTTCTAATTTTCTCATTAATTTGGAATTCTCTACCTGGTGATGTCTGTCCAGAGAGTTTCATCAGTTTCAAAACGAAGTTTCACTAATGTTTGTCATCCGTCAGTGCTCGCAGTGCTACAAGTTTATCTATCTGCAAGCTCTTCTCTGAAAACAAAAATATTTGATACTCGCATTCAGACGATGTTAAGAAGTTTCTTTCTGTGATATTACATTTTTCATTTCAATCAGCTGAAAATGAGATTTTCATGAAGCAACTCCAATGATGCTTGATAAGAAGATTATTGGGTGGTATTTTGATACAACGGACGACAGTGTGCTATAACGAATTATTATTGCTTTTCGCAAGATAAAGCTAACATTATAGTAGAGAGAGAGAAGATTGTTGTCTTCCTATATGTAGTTTTCTATGTATTCAATGATCTGACACTTTATATGTAGGCACAAGTTACAGCACGCCTTAGATGTGAAAATATGCAAGTGTTAGTATGTTACTGTTAGTGACACATGACCTATAAGTTTTATGGCTGGACATCTGTCCTAGCGAAGATTTTCCAGAGATAACTGCGACTATCACCACATTTCAAGTCGCTACGCTCTTGATATAAAAAGTACGATGACAATTTATTCACGGAGGATTTTTTACCGATAAGCCTCTACGTCAGATAAGGCGAAATTACTGAGACTGTCGATACGCCGTTCAGAATGTGCTTCGTCCAATATAACCGTTATTATGCGTGCATGTATGTGTGGAAAATTCTTGAATTATCTGTTCATTGTGATGGATGTTTTCAATCAAATTTTCAAAAAAAAATTCGGCGTGATACAAATTGACTTTTTTTGTGATATTCAATGATTTGTACATTCTACGCCAAACAGTATTTTAGACGCCCTACAAAGCTCAAGTACTGAGTCACATGTTTGGGTTTTTGAAGCATTCTCTGAACTCGGTTCAAAAGAGATCTGATAGGCTCATCAATCTAAATTATATATTTGTTTTATGAGAAACTGTACCGTAATCATTCAAACTTCGAACTTCTTCGAAGCTAAACATCCTGACCCTTATTGCTTGGGTACCAGCACATTGACTATGAAGTATGAAGTATTACGTCAAAGCACGCGAAAAGCAGGAGCTGCACTAATGGTATATACAGCTGAAACTATACGAAAACGAGCCTCCAAACATGAATGCAAAACGAATCATTCTTCGAAATACCATCGTCAACCTTTCACCAAGCCAGAAAGGATGAAAGAAGAACAACCAGTAGGTAATAGAAACCCTAAAAACTATACTTAGCCTGTGAATTCTAATGGTAAAGACGACATTTGGGATTACAATTCGCAGTGATTCAATCTCATAGATGGTTTTGAACTTCCACCTCCGTAATAATGACACATAATATGCAAGAAGTAGGTACTGCATATATGATGAACATAACCATTGTTCCTATGTTTTGTTGCATATTTCCAATAAAAATTGTATGATAAATGTGTGAAAAATCATAAAAATAAATTATGAAAATCTGAAGTTTATTCATCATCGAGTTATTCCAGCTACAGAAATATATTTCAATTAAGTTAAATTATGGGCGACTGTTCAAAGCTTACATGCATTGCAAATTCAATATAATGTAGCTACTGGTAGCTTTTAGTTTTTAAGAGTTCTCATCGGCGATGCTAATATCATCTGCAGTATAATTTTATGACTTTTGGAATACAGTAAATACGTTATGTTGCATGTAATTAACAGTTACAGTCGACAATATTTTCATTTGATGAATGAGCTGTAGAAAAAAATATAAAAGTTGAAAATTCTTCCAAACACAGGTTGTTTCGAATTTGATTGACTAATCAATATGACTCGAGTTCTGAAAAGAATATTTTGAGATTTCTTGTCCTATTGATTTTTCAAAGGAGGCTTAACTATAAATTATCAAGTAGTATCAACGAGAAAATTCCAATTAATTTTTGTGCCTGTTACTGCACGAACCATACTTAATATCACTGATTATTTATTATGAAACTCCTCAAATAGGTATAACTGTTAGCTGAAGTTAGTCAAAATATCACCAGCTATATGAGATAAATATAATGTGCCTATATATTTAATTCTGAATGTGTGTTCTTTGGTGAATCGTGAGGTCTTTTCTAATGCCTATGAATTCAAATCTTTTCAACATTTCGCCACTACAGCTCCATGATGCTAAAAGGGATATTAGGTATAGGTTTTTTCTTTCGATGAAAAGAATATTCCATGTGAGAATCATATTCTATCGCGAACGTATTCAGGTATGACTATAACATTTTTGATATCATACATTATTTATTTTTTTCTTCAGGTACCTACGCCAATGGACGTTTCTTTCGAAGTAAAACTATGGCGGTAACTTCGGACAATAAGCCTGTCAGAGAAGCGCATTATGTAAACAGCAGCATCGTACATGTACAGAATACAATTTCGCGGGCATTATAAGAAATTGGCAATTCAATTGACCCTTTAGTCGGTGTTCGTATAGTATAGTATTCTTTAACTGAGCCACAGAGAAAGAATAACGCCGTACCAATCATTCTTTATCTCAAAAAGCGCACAGAAAAATGATCCCTTTGTATTCAGATTTGTTGCCAGTTTTTATATCACCGTATACATACCTTTGTAGTTTTTCTTCAACATACTTTTATACTCAGTAGTTGATGATACATGTTGACAATTTATACTATATGATCTATGTACAGAGAGGCGCGCAAAATGAAAACGAACGGAAACATTTTTTCAATCGTTTATGGCTTCAGAACGGTTTCATGAAAATCACCCAATTTCCTTGACTATGTCAATAAAAAAAACGGTTTTGACAATGTGGGGAGCTGAAACAATTACCTAAAGAATATACTTCGAACAATTTTGCAGCATACTTTTGAGAACAAAGTTTCCACATCAGTAGGATATCGGGAATAGAATTTTGTAATACGAAATATAATATAAACTAATTATTATTGAAGGTGTCATTTCAGTTTTCGAAGACAGTATAACAGATATTTTCTCTTTTCAAAATCGAAATACCTATGTTTATAATTTTTGACTTGAATGAGGTTTAAATGCCCATAACTAGCCATACAAGCTGATGGGAAGCAATAAGTAATTTTCCATAATCATCATTAAGTCATTTTCTAGTTGTTAATCAACGCACATTCGCATGATCAGCTCCAAGGGTGAGCAGTTATCTGACTAGGATAGGAAAGAAATGTAATAATTTCAAGTGAGCGCTATATTTATTGCTTCCAGTAGTTTTGTCTTCATGTTAGTACAGTGTAAATAACGCTGTATAGTTTACACCCTGTGTAATATATATCCGGTTATAAAGCAATCGATAATCGAAATCGGTTATTAGAGATCTATAATCAAGCAGAGACGCACTCGGCTATTTTGTACAAGGGCTCTGATGTACTGAGTATTTACGACGACTGAAAATATATAGAGAACTTCTTGGTGAATTTAGATATCTAACCTACACAGATAGTTTCCGCATTGAACATGGTGATTCACGTACCTATGCCTCAGATGTATTCATAATTTGAGGAATGAGTAGAACTAAAGCTACTTAGCACCACGCGACATCTTCATCAGATTATAATATTTTTTTTATATAATATCTGAAAAGAAAATTAATTATTGACTGTAGACTAACGTGCTCCATTATTCATTGAATGATCGTATATGAATCTTCTAACGAAAAGTACAAAATTATCGAAGATTCTTTACAGATATTGCTTGAGTTTTGTTACTATATACAATTAAAACTGATCATGTACTTGGTGGAAATATGAATAGAAACTTATCAACATCATCACATAAAAAATTTTTAGATAGGTATACCTACGCTGTAAAAATGGAAACGTTATGGAGTAAAATGGTTATAACCATAACTGAATACATTTTGTTTATAATATTTTGGTTTCACCAATAAACATAATTTCAAATTCATTCACAGCGGTGTATCTCAGACCCCGGACCTGTGTAAATCTCATTAATTATATTGAAGAGTTATTATTAATAGACGTTAAAAACGATTGGAACAGGTTTGATTTTTCGAAATGACTCACATTTATTCGTCCATTCAGAATAATTATTGATATTACAAGCTGAAGATTTTCCATTTTTTTCATTAGGTATATAAAACACAGGCCAACTGGAAAATTCATAATATGTATACATACATATATTATGTTTGATAATAGTTTGACATAAATTCTTCACAACGCAAAAAATATCGACAAGTGGATTTTTTCACTCAAAGTCACAAACATCCAATCAAGCGATTTATTCACATGTATAGTCGGGTAGGTTTGATGTCCGATGACACTTGAGAGCAGGCTTTTTCTGTCTTTTCTCTGTACTATCTTATTTAAAGTATAGGTTCTATAGTAGGTATGTATCAGAGTGGAATATTCATAAATCTACTTTCTCAATTTGCTTCCTTATCAGTTCATATGGATTAACGACTAACAGCAATCTATTTCAGTTTCTCATGAATAGATTTGCCTAGATGTGCCGGTTCCAATTATTGATATAAATGATTCCCATCGGTTAGAGTTAATGAATTTCTTGGGATGATTTGTTGTCCGGGTAACAGAAAACAGTAATTATTCATCCATCGGGAACTAAGTACAAGTTGAACGAATTCGTTGGCATATAGGCATGCAGACTAAAATTTGTTAATATCTGATAATGGTTCTACTCCATTAGGCCTTAGTTTTCAATTATTACAGACCTGTACTATAATTTCATTATTTCTTCGAATGTCTTGTTGATCATCGATATGGAAATTTCTTGATCGGTTTCCATAAGAATGAAAATTAATTCAACAGCTGTGGCAAATTCATACAGTCGGTGAAAACGTAGTTTTCTTCTTGCGTGTGAGCTTACCTATTCAATTCATCGAATAACTAAATATGATTTGGATATTGGATTGCTTGAAATTCGGTTCGTTTTTCCTTAAACATTCAACATCAATGATTTGACCCTTGTGAGAAATGTACTTCTCGTGCGAAATTGCCATAACAATAAAGTCCGCTATCAGTGCGCTTTGTATTCGCGATCTTCGATTCCAAAAATACATTTTTATCAAGCATACACATCATTCACAATAAGTCATAAAATAATAAATTGCATTGTCAGACGTTATATCGGATCCATTTGAAATATCTTCAGCGGAAATAGACTATGTTTAAAAAACTTAGTGGACATACGATGGCTGCTCCTATCCATATAAGCACCAGACGATACTGGCATACAAATGGTCAGTAATGAACCAAGATATAAATAAAAAGTAGGCGGGATCAGCGCCCAGATAGCTCTCTCTTCGATGGTCCAGCTCACTTACACCAACAACCAATCTTTCGATGCAGGCCCGGACTCCCAGGAAATATCACATACCCGAAATATCATGAATTCTTCGACACAGAGTCGCACTCGCCCAGATTCTACCCAATAGCAAATCTCCTAAAGACCAGTGAAGACATGAATAGATATTCATACGTACAGGCTGTCACATTTTCGATGTCCTTACGGGATATCTCGCTTATTTTTTAAGATAGAGATTTGCGGTCTTCGCGAACGTCGGCTACTTTTTTGTGAAATTCGTTTCTGAGATACAGGGCGAAATTTAAAATATTTCACTTTTGGACCCCCCTGTATCCCAGCTCTCTTTCAACTTATGGAAGAAGTAAAAACTGACTTTTATACATATTCTCACGTAGAATCCAGTGGCGTTGCCAGATTTTTGAAATGAGCTGTCATTATTGAGATATAACCCAAAGTTGTTTTCTTAAATGGAACACCCTGTATATTTTTCAAATATTAAACTTATGTGATAATTTTAATATTAGCCCTTTATTAAGAACATTTTCAGTTTTTTATGGCTAATCAAAATAGATATTTGGCGCAATAATCGAATACCACCATATTTTACATGGGGTATAGAACAGAAAGTATTCATTCAAAATTATTATTCAATATAATAAGCTAAACTATTCGACAAATCAATAAATTTCAAGTTATAGAAAAACATTACTATCAAACAAAGCTCTATTGATTATTTTTCTGTTGAGAATGTTTTATATAATATTGTTCAAATTGACGCCCTTATCATGCCGAAGACACAGCCGACATGTTCTGACAATAACGTCAATCGACAGCATTAAAAACAGGGGTTTTGTAAGTATTTGAAAGCATTTCTCGTGACATTAAACAGTGCATCTCGAATTTCATGCTGCGACTGCCGGCGCGGTAAGTTTATCTACTTTTTTGTGTAGCCCCATAAGAAGAAATCTGATATCTCTAAGTCAGGGGACCTTGGTGGCTATTATCTTCAAACATATATTCATATAAGTTTAGTTTTTAGTTTGTATAGTTACTATACTATTTGAAATAATAATTTCAAGCGAATACTTTCTGTTTTACCCTATATAAATGAGAGTGATATTAGGGTATTGCGAGGGTTATTGCGCCAAAAGATCTATTTTGAAAGTATTATTTGTCCCGATTAGCTATAAAAACTGAAAACTTTTTAGATAAAGGGCTAATACTGAAAATATCACATGAGTTTTTTTATTTTTGGAAAGCGCAAATATTGAAAAATATACGAGGTGTTCCATTTGAAAAAACATAACTTCTAGTTATATCTCAATAATGCATCTCATTTCAAAAATCTGGCTACGCCACTGGATTCTGCGTAAGAATATGTATAAAAGTCAGTTTTTACTTCTTCCATTATATGTTGAAAGATAGCTGAGATACAGGGGGGTCCCAAAATGTAATATTTTCAATTTCGCCCTGTATCTCTGAAACGATGCGGGCTATGAAAATGTTTTTTGCGGTAACGAGAGTTTGACAGAAAAAAAGCCAACGTTCACGAAGGCCGCAAATCTCCGTCTTCTGAAAATATAAGCGAGATATCCCGTAAGGACATCGAAAATGGGACAGCCTGTACAACGTATATACAGAGTTATTCAATTATGAAATGGGAATTCTCTTCACCTCTTTGTTTTAGATACGTGTTTCCGATTGATTTGACTCAGTTCAATATATAAACTAAACATTAAACAATAAGGGAGCTATTGAAATTTGAAAAAACACATAGCACAACTCTTTTTGTACTTTCGAAAAAAAAAATGCTCCATCGACCTGTCCAATAGTGTATACGGTTTTTCAATGGAAAAACAAAGTCGATATTCATTTCGGATAAAACAATCATCGCAATTATTGAAAGATTTCACAAAATCGTCATGTTTTTATGAACTTTAACACACGATGATTATGCCGATAGATTTAAAGTGCAGCAGGTTTGAATTCCAATAAACCCTCGTGGAAATAAAATTGTAGGAGTTTCTTCCGCACATGACGTTAGTTGGCAAAGTTATATCAGACTGAAAGATATTTTCTCGAGTGAACAGGCAAGTACAGAAGACACAGTGAACGGGTGCATTTTCAATAAGTTCGCTGTCTATAAAAAACGGAACGCCCATTGTGCTTCTCAAGGGTTGCATCTTCCGGGTGAGTCGATTATCATCACACCTTTCCAGACTGATTTTTTTCAACAATTGATTTATAGAGATAGCGCCTGAATGCTACCAGAGAGATTCACTAGAACGGGGTGAATATTAAGTAACCCCCTTTCATTCATGCATTCTCTACCTAGCTCCGATTCGAATTGCCGTTTTTGATATTCTCGCATGCCCATTTCCATACGCGTTATAAATGAATTTTTCATGTTTTTTTCGTGGGGTGCTCAAATAGTATATAACTTATTACCGAAATTACTCATTTCATTCAGGGTGAATTATTATTTCGCCCGGTTGTATGGAAAACATACACTGAGGGATCATCTTTACAAATGCTTGAAACTGAAAAATTACACCATTTAAATGTTCTAAGGCGGTTACTCATTTTAGTAGGTTATGTCTTGTTACATGAACTCTACTAGGGGAAAGGGATATTTTTCATATCGATGGGAAGGGACTAAAACTCGATCGAATAAGAATATTTTTTTTTGACTCAATGACACCCTGTATACCACTTAAAGTCTCAGATATTTCACAAACGAACCAGAAGGAGATAGGTACCTAAGTATATAATATGGTATCGGCGTATTTCAATTGATGGTATGGGTATTTTGAATTTTGTCAATTTTGAAAAATAGAAAATTCAGAATATTTATAGCATTCTGGAAACTGCAACTCATGTGTATCTATAAAACCAAGCAAAAGTCGTAAACTAGACACCTTAATATTATATGGAAAAAAACCTGTCTGAGTGTTTAGATCTGATGCATAAAAAGATATGAAATTATCAATTCAAGATAATGAAATTAATAAACCTATAATGGTACCTATACGTAATTGAATTATCAAACATTATTGAATGATAAACATTTCTAATTTTTAGATATCTCGTTAACGGGCAATCAAGATTCAAGATTGAAACAACAAATTCAACACCTTTTCGTATATAGAACATATTCACTTTGAATTTCTTTGACCGATGATATCTTTTCAGGAGAGTGCACCTTCCATTGTCTATCAATTATAGTTTTTCGTATAGATTGACACTTGTCTTGTTACTGGACTGTGCAGCTTTAACCCTTCATTCCCTATTTCAATCCCGTTGTCCAGCCTCTCAGGTAGTCATCAACACCAAAACAAGTCTTTATGCTATTACAAGAGATGAAGGGTTGGCATAATAGATTCACAATGTATACACATAACAATCATTGAAAATGTGGTGAAAACCATGAGATTTATCCTTGCTGTTCACTTTTCTCTATAGTTAGGTGAATGTCTACAATACAAAGTTTACGAATTTGATACAAGATCGAAATGGTTCACAAATTATAGAGGATAATAGAACTGACAATAGAACTAAGGTGCCTAAGTAGTTTGTATTAACTATCTGAGAAAAAGTATATACGAACATTTCCACGTTTTTAAGATTTTGCCGTGATATCAAAAGATCATTCGTCCAAACAAAAAGTATAATATTTGTAGGGGTTGTGGTGGTTCTTTTATCAATGATTTCTTCGGGATTGCGGTTTCATTATGGACATTTTTTAGATGTTCGTTATAGTTCGTATACCACGAGAAAATTTAAAGGGATGACTCCTATTCCATCAATACCATCAAAATCAAATAACTTTCAGTTGATTGATTTCTGTGGTTTTTGTGACAGTCTCCAAAACGAATTGACATAATTATTTGAAGGTATGCGCTTTTCGTGATGATTACCTATTCTTCATCAGAATATCAAGAAACTAATTTTGAAAATTCGCTTTTGTCTGTTTGTGTGTTTACTCCCAATCATGTACTTACCACATCGTATAGCTGAAATGGCTGATTAGCATTTCATTTCCAAAGCCTTACAGTCAATTTCATAGTTTGTTGTCGGCAATGATTATAATTTTATCCCCCAGAATATGGTATGGTATTTCGTATTGCTGTGTAACGAGAAATCAGATCGTTACGAATTGAGTGGTGAATTAATCGTGATCACGTGAGGTGAACTAAAATGAAGACACAGTTGATATCCGGCAACGGCCATATGCCTCGTTAGAATAGGCAAAAACCAGTCCTAAGATTTTCTTGAGTCCCACGGAAGCCACGAAACTCGTTTCCCTCCGTTAGGAAGTGAAAACTTCCTGGTCGAAAATGGGAATATGCGGTCGGATAGCCCCCCGAAAAATTCAAATCGAAAAAATCCCCTCATACGGCCGTCTCAAATAGATGGAAAATAAAGGCTTTTTCGGACGGACATCCGAGTTCTCACGTGCAAATGCTAGGCATGTGTCACTCGAAAACAGGAATGTCCAGTCTTGGTCAGTCCGTTAGGGGTTATCACGGGGTCAGCCGCGTGGGGTCACTTTGATGTGCAGAAAAGGGTTATTCCCACGAATGGACTTTTTGTCCACCAGAGATAGATGGGGTGGGAAAAGGAATGGTCAAGTGAATGTGTTGAAGATGAGTTGGGTGAATGGCGCCTTTTCAAAGAAAACTGGTTTCGCGAACACTGGCTTTTTCATGTCCTAAGGAAGGGATAATATTTTTGTAAATGTGATTCATTCTTTGCGAACGGTATTTTCACGTTAGGGCTTTGTATGGGGAAGTTTGTTATATATAGTTCACCTTGCCAAATAATGGAATGATAAATCAAAACGGATATGTGTAGGCACAACGGTTTCTGTTGACCATTTTTGACATTAAACTCATACTGGCTAACTCGACGTGGGAATCAATTTGACTGGAGCATATTTATGCAATAAATTCAACTGAAATACAAAATTTTACCCGAAAAAAACACAAAATATTCGAATAACATCCAATAACTAAATTGCCATTCTGTAGTTTTTATTTTGAATTTGGTATTAATGCAGTATTTGAACCTCAGTCTCCAAAAGTTTCAATTTGACTGAATTTCAACATAAACAATGTGCGCGACTACTCTCGAATTATTATTATAATAATAGAACAGAAAATATTTTGTTCAATTTATATGTTCTGGTTCTCACGAAAAGGGATATCCTGTAATGTTCAGAGAACATCGTGAGAACCAAGGGAAATGAGGTAGGAGTTTGTGTTCTTCTTGAATTTATGGAGATCGCATGCCTTGGGGAACACCTCCCTATATAGGCAATAAGTTCATTTCTGGTTTGACGGGGCGATATAGAAGCCCTGGAAGAGAAAGCGGTACTATCATTCGCGAAGCTGTGTATAGGACATGAAGTTGCTTTGAACAAATCGTTGATGTGAAGTAGAAATAGTGTTGGTGCTAAAATTGATCCCTGCGGAACACCAGCATTTATGAGTAGAGTATCAGATGAAACTATATCGACCACTACATGGAGAGACCTGTTTGAGAGAAAACTAGCAAGCAGAGAACACAGCTGAGGGGGCAAACCATAAGATGGAAGCTTGGCGAGGAGTTCCTGGTGCCAAATTCGATCAAATGCCTTGAAAATACCTAATGCCACGGCTGAATTTTCTCCATATTTTTCAATAGATAGCTGCCATAAATGTGAGACGTAAGCGAGCAGGTCACCAGTTGATCTCTGATGACGGAAGCCATATTGCCTATCGTTGAAAATTCCTGAGTGTTCCAGATATTTCATGAGCTCGATGTTGATGGCTTTTTCCATGACTTTTGAAATAATTGATAGCAGTGCGATAGGTCTGTAGTTGCTAAAAAAGGTCTTTTTGTCTTTTTTGGGGACTCGTACATTAGATATATAGATTTTGGTTTTCCATATATTTCGTCGAATTTAAAAGTTTCCATCTTGGAACACCCAGTACCTAGGTAGATACTTCCGGTAATATAATAGTTATTTTGTTATTCACACTGTACAAGGAAGTACCAAAACGAAAACCCATAATGTTCGTGGAATATCATTTTAGTCAGGTAGATATTGGGAGAGAATATAGGTATTTGGATTTTTCAATAATGTTTGCAGGTTACGAGTGGTTGACCACATGGGAATTCCGGTGTACAATTGATAGGAATTCCGGGTAATTCCAGAGGAATTCCGGGAAATTCCTTTCTTTTTTAAATGTTTAAGAAAATCTGATAAATTCTCACTATTAATGTTAAATAAATTATTTTAACCACTGATGATCATCGATAAGTTCATTCCCGTCTTTTTTTTTAGATAAAAACAATTTTTGCTGACTCTGTGATTTTGTAACTCCAGTAGTTTGTATATGAAGGCTATATTCTAAAGTTATTTTGAAATGTACAGGAAGGATGTTCCAAAAAATTGTGGCATTACAATGTAAATTATCTTGTTTCTTTTGGAACACCCTATATTATATTGCTTTTCCAGATTCTGTCTGAAAATCTGATTTTATTATCATACTTGGGGTCTAGCTGGAACGATTACAGAAATATAGGGTGTGAAAAATTGAGATTCTTCAACTTAAGGAATATTTTGTGTCGGACATATTCATTATTAATCAATACGGCTAACATGTCCCTATCTTGACTTTTTATTCGCCATCAATTATTTATATTCGAATGAAAAAATACAGGGTGGTTCATAATTCTGAACCCCCCCATATTTGATTCAGTTAAATATCATTGGATAGTAGGTCAAGAGTTAGGATTTGTAAGCAGTTTTGACAGAGGTTTTGAACATTAATGAATAGTTCTGACACAAAAAATTTATAAAGCTGAAGAATCTTGATTTTCCAAACCATATAACTTCTCCCTAGATCCCAAGTGTGATATAAATCGATGAAATAAGCTTTTCAGGCAAAATATAAAAATGCAACCAAATACATAAGAAACAATATAACTTTTATATGCCACAATTTTTGGGAAATCCTGTATATTTCGAAATACTTTCAAAATTTACCCTTTATCAACGTACGAACTACTGAAATGGGAAAAACTTTGAAAGTTTTGTAGATTCGCTTTAAATCTCTGTCGCGCTAGTAGTGAACCACCCTGTATGTTCCTATGTAAATTGAATCATGATGTGTTCAATAGATATGATGATTTACATTTTACACCCTAGATTTTTTGAATTTTTTCTGAATGAAAATGTTTTTCTTGGATTTTCCTTCTTACGGATTCAGGATTTTGGAAAAAGGAGGGAATAAAATAGAAAAATACCATCAGATGATATATTCTGTTTCCAACGAGGATTTCGTTATAATACAATACAGCCTATAGCCTTACTGATGACAAATTTCAAAATTTTGATATCGATATAATTCGGTATTATTCAGATTATGTGATATTTAGTGACATCACTCTGGAGCTAGGTCTGAAGTTTATCTTGAACTCAGAAATCCCCTAGGGAATCCCGAATGATTTTGTGTGTGATGTTCATGAATATTTCATATTTCACCGGATTTCCCCGGAATTCCCCTGGAATTCCCCGGAATTCCTCCGGAAGAAATATGTCAATTTGAACCGAGATTTGAACAAATAACGATGGAATTTTGAAACTAAATGTAGATAATACTCGGAATTCCGGGTGAATTACGGGGGAATCCGAATATATCATCGATGGTATTTCTCTATTTTATTCCCTGCTCCTTTTGAAAAGGTCTGAATCCGTAAGAAGGAAAATCGCCATATAACTTCCGAACGGATGGACCAATTTTCAACTTCGCTCATACCAACCTGCTTATATTTTTCCATAGAATCCGTTTCTCCAATAGAAAAAATCCAAATCAAGAAAAACTGTTTTTCATCATAGAAAAAATGTAGCAAATCGCCGTAACATTCGAACGGATGGACCAATTTCCAACTTCGCTCATACCAATCTGCTCATTTTTTTTCATAGAATCCGTTTCGCCAATCAAAAAAATCGAAATCAAAAAAAAACTTTTTTTCATCATAGAAAAAATGTAGCAAATCGCCATAACTTTCGAACGGATGGACCAATTTTCAACTTCGCTCATACCAATCTGCTCATTTTTTTTCATAGAATCCGTTTCTCCAATAGAAAAAATCGAAATCAAAAAAAAACTTTTTTTCATCATAGAAAAAATGTAGCAAATCGCCATAACTTTCGAACGGATGGACCAATTTTCAACTTCGCTCATACCAATCTGCTCATTTTTTTTCATAGAATCCGTTTCGCCAATCGAAAAAATCGAAATCGAAAAAAAAATTTTTCATCATAGAAAAAATGTAGCAAATCGCCATAACTTTCGAACGGATGGACCAATTTCCAACTTCGCTCATACCAATCTGCTCATTTTTTTATATAGAATCCGTTTCGCCAATCGAAAAAATCGATATCAAAAAAAACCTTTTTTTCATCATAGAAAAAATGTAGCAAATCGCCATAACTTTCGAACGGATGGACCAATTTCCAACTTCGCTCATACCAATCTGCTCATTTTTTTCCATAGAATCCGTTTTGCCAATCGAAAAAATCGAAATCAAAAAAAACTTTTTTTCATCATAGAAAAAATGTAGCAAATTGCTATATCTTTCGAACGGATGGACCAATTTTCAACTTCGCTCATACCAATCTGCTTATTTCTTCCCATAGAATCCGTTTCGCCAATCGAAAAAATCGAAATCAAAAAAAACTTTTTTTCATCATAGAAAAAATGTAGCAAATCGCCATAACTTTCGAACGGATTGACCAATTTCCAACCTCGCTTATACCAATCTGCTCATTTTTTTCCATAGAATCCGTTTCGCCAATCGAAAAAATCGAAATCAAAAAAAACTTTTTTTCATTATAGAAAAAATGTAGCAAATCGCCATAACTTTCGAACGGATGGACCAATTTCCAACTTCGCTCATACCAATCTGCTCATTTTTTTTTCATAGAATCCGTTTCGCCAATCGAAAAAATCGAAATCAAAAAAAAACTTTTTTTCATTATAGAAAAAATGTAGCAAATGCGCCATAACTTTCGAACGGATGGACCAATTTTCATCTTCGCTCATACCAATCTGCTTATTTTTTATCATAGGAAAAATGAAGCTAATCGCCGTAACTTTCGAACGGATGGACCAATTTTCAACTTCGTTCCTACCAATCGGCTTATTTTTTTTCCATAGAATCCGTTTCTCCAATCGAAAAAATCGTAATCAAAAAAACTTTTTTTCATCATAGAAAAAATGAAGCAAATGCGCCATAACTTTCGAACGGATGGACCAATTTTCATCTTCGCTCATACCAATCTGCTTATTTTTTTCCATAGAATCCGTTTCTCCAATCGAAAAAATTGAAATAAAAAAAAATTCTCATAGAAAAAATGTAGCAAATCGCTTTCGAACGGATGGACCAATTTTCAACTTCGCTCATACCAATCTGCTTATTTTTGTCCTTGTAATTCCCCCGGAATTCCGAGTATAATCTACATTTAGTTTCAAAATTCCATCGTTATTTGTTCAAATCTCGGTTCAAATTGACATATTTCTTCCGGAAGAATTCTGGGAAATTCCGGGGAATTCCGAGAAATTCCGGGGAATTCCAGGGGAATTTCGGGGAATTCCGAGAAATTCCGGGGAATTCCAGGGGAATTCCGGCTTATAGGAATTCCAGTGTACACATTTTCTCCTAGTGGTCAACCCCTCGGTATTACCTATTCAAACTATTAAAATTTTTCAACACATGGTTTTTTCAATCGAGATTTTTATCAGAGATTATATTCTTTGTCTTATTGAGTTTTGTTATTACGCTAATGACCGACTTACGAACAACGAAGGAAGACCAATTATTAAAACTCAATAACTATTTTCCAAATCGAAATCGTTTGTTTTTCCCGGATTGATAACATTGCTGCAACCTCGGCTGCAATTTAGTACATTTTTCGTGGTACCTATCATACCTGGCTACGAAGTTTCGAAATAAATTTGTTTCTTTGTGTCTGCACTGTAATCATAAGACTCAAGGTCCCGATGTGGATAGTTAGAAATTAACTTTTATTTATCCAACAACAATTGAAAATTAAGAATGGTCGGTATCTGTAATGAGAATGGATGCATGATTAAAAATCGAGGCAGGTTATATAGGCATCAGGAAAAACAATCAGCCAGTTTGAGCCCGTTTACCTATTGAATTCTGAATTATTTATTCTCTTTCACTCCTGAAGTTGGCAAAGTTTGAAGTATGGAAATATAAAAAAAATATGAAACATTGTCATAGATTGATCATGTCGAACATGAATTGCATGTTGTAATGCATTAATATGTAAATTGAAGGTCGAATGAGTAGGTACCAACTTGTTGGACCTGTGGATGATCCAGAATATCCTGATATAGGTATACAAATAAAATCAACTTGTTTGGCACACTCTATGATCTTGTTTCACCAGAAATTGAACGCAGTTGCAGCAGGAAGTTTATGACAACAAAAGCTTATGCCGACATCTACAACTCAATGACACACCCTTAGAGGAAACTTGTTTTTTGATTATTTTATTTATAATATATGAACCATTATAATATAATCATTGATAATTGGGAGAATATTCTTGAGCAATAATTCCCTAAATTTATTCGATACGTCAACAGAGTGGTTTGTTGTTTGGTATATGAAATATTTTAAATTTGAATGTAGAATCAAATTGTGCTGAAGATAATTATAAAAAATTCTCTGTCAAATCTGAAAAATTCAATATTTAAGAAACTGTTATTTTCGATAATTTTGGAAACTTTGAATTGAAAGTATTTCTCCAATTTTCCGCCCATATATTCAAAATTTTAACGAAAGGAGAATCATAATTTGAATTAATGCGAATAAATGTGTCATTTTGATATATTTCAATTAGGAAGCATATTACTTGATATGCAAAGGCTGATAATAAACATCAAAATAATTCATCTGGCTTCAAAAGCATTAATATAAAAAATTTCTTCCATTTCCGAATTGAAGATTTTTTCATATTGTGTAGGTCTCATAAGAATTTTAACATTTCAAAACAAAAAAAGAATACCTACCACTAAGATTCAAAATGGTTTATTTTTTAACCATCCATACACTTACTGACTGTTTTCATAACGAAATGTTTTAATTAGTTTTTTCAACAACATCTGTATAGGAGTGACCAAGTGGTGAAAAAATTATACCTATGCTAAGCTTTTCTGCTCCTGACGGTTCAACATTATCGCTAATGGCTTTTATTAATGATAAAATGTTGTTATTGAATGAAATGCAATTGGGAGGAGTGGTGAATGATATTTCTGTACTGATAACATTCATTAGTAGAAAGTGATTCCATCCTGTATTTTTTGCAATCTTTTGGCATTGAAATGATCTAGAAACGAAAATGGTCATTAATAATCCTACGGAAATATAGGTTAATTATTGTGTCTGGTCAAGAAGAAATGAAAGATTTGTATAATTCATTTGACAGACCAATTAATTATATTATTCGATGCATATAACTGTGCTTATCATAAACACATAATAAAAAAACACATTTGGATAAACCAAATCTGATAATTGCCCCAAGATAGCAATCAATAAAGGACTAAACAAGTTTCAGGCAAGGTTATACTTATCTAACGAATTTACAAAAAAAAAAACTTTGATGTGAGATTGATCATGAAATTCATCCAAGCATCATATCTACCTATTTCCGCATCTATTGTTGTAAGTATGCAGGTTTCCAAATCCCATGATTCCATCAGATTAGTCCGAGATAAAAATAATATTGTGTTCTTAAGATTAACATTTCCAATATTTTTTCATTTACCACGATGATAATCTCAAGTTTCAACCTCACAGAGTGATTTTTTCTATTTTGGTTGTATAATGAAGTCATTGTGCAACGCAAATGCGTGTCGAAATAGCCTCTATTTGGATACGCATTTTTTATCATTTGGAGATTGGTACAATCGAACTGTCAAATGAAAGTCAGAAGAGTTAAGCCCAGTTTACTTCTGAGCGATTTGGAAATGGTGATATTAGCATTGAAAAACTCAATGTTTTAATTGGTAAATTTCCATTCATTGTAATTTGATTTAAATTGACCAATAAAAACAATAACAACATTGAATTTTTCACCGCTGGTATTGCAATAATCAAAATCGCTCAACTGTAAACTGGGCTTTACGCTTGTGCGTCAGATTTTAATTATTTCAATGTCATCATTGTTACCAATCGAAGATGTTTCTGTAATTTATCGATTTCAAATCCAGTTTTTTCTTCAATTTGATCCAAAATAGAAAAAATTGCATATGACACGCGTTTTATAAGACACGTTGTCGCACTTGTTCACTTGGAGCACTCCTCGCTTCGCTCGTCGTACTCCAAACAACGCGTGCGACAAAATATCGTCTTATAAAACTTGTATCATAATATATGGAGAATCAGGTTGTGATTTCAAAAATAATATTGTTGAATTAGCCATCGAAAATTTCAGTCCAATTAAAAACCATCGTGATCTAATAAATCCATATCTGGTCCTCCACTTCCGTTGAACCAAAAAGTAGATCAATTAATTGATACCTAACTATAATATTATTGATGATAGTTTCCTGTATAAATGTATGCATCTGATTTTTGTGCGAGGGCGATTTTAGGGACTTGAGAAGTATTCCATTTGCCTCGTTAAATATTTTAAGGAGGAAAAATGTCTTCTCGAATCTTCATTTTATTCGCATGTCATATATGTCATATCTCATATCTCTACTGCGAATACCAGATATAAAAATGCCATAAATGACAAATTTTGAATTCCCATAGAACGAGGTCTTGAATATATTTTAGATGTAGATTTCGTTTATCGGATGTATCTACACATAGCATTTTCTGACGCTGCGCTACGTTACTGCCTTGGTTATTACGGATTGAAGTGAATATAACTTGATTATTTAGTATTTTTCAATAATGATATTTCTGAGTCATCCATAAGATTACAGAACGCCGAAACTGCTCTTTGGTTGGACACATCGCCAAAAGTGACCGATACGCCGACAAATTGTTATTTTGTTTTCCACCATTGTAATCCTGCGAAGAAACTGCTTGGGTATAAATAGTTTGCTAATCTAACCGACGTCGTAGTTTCGAATTTGTAGAAGTTACTGATGACGAACACTCAATTTGGATAACCCTGTATATAAATTATGTCATTGAAATAAACCCACAATCAGTACTACTTTCTAAAATTTTGAAAATAATAGATGATATAGGTACCACCTACCTAATCTCACAAAATTTAATCGAATATGTTTGGGAACCACTGATATGGCAATACCCAGATATACAATCTCATCAGTCTCATCTTTCAATTTGTAGTATATTTTTCTTGAATAATAATGTCCTCTTCCTCAGGTTAAAATTCTAAATACATGTAAATCTAATCATTGACTACCTGTCAACTACCTGTTTAAAAACATTTACTGCCATCTTCCGTTAATTTTAGTAACATTCGAGAAACCATCCATTCTTCCAAGAAGGTTTCTTTCTGCTGTTTCAGTGCTTCATTGAATTTAACATAGATGGCGCGATATCAGATCATTGCTGTAGAAAAATAATTTTCAATTGGGATATTTGCTATTGGCAATCTTCGATAGAGATAATATTTATGTCTTTTTCTAACATTCTTTGAAAAATTTTGATATTTTTGTTAAATATTAGGCGAATCCGTTTAAAATAATGCCAGTATCAGTTACCTGTATTTCCATTTGGAAGTGAAGATTTTTTATATACTATATATATTCAATAAGGAGAAGCTGGAACTATTTTTGCTGGGTGCCAATTCATCAATCTCATTGATGGAATATTGAAATTGAGACACATCTTCAACGACATCGATAACCCAAACAGATAATGATTTCTTGTGTTTTTGACAAAAACTTTTATAGGTAAATGCCTATTGAAATTGTATATTTTGGAAATCATTTGAATTTCGATTTAAAAAAGTAGGTAATGCTCTAATATAATAATATCTATATTTTTGAAAGACGAATCGCTGATAAAATGACAGTGAGATGAAGTGCCTAACGTTTCGTATTAGAAGTACATTTTTTATCATTTCTGAAATTGAACATTCAGAGAACATTATACCTACGAATAAAAAATTCAAAGAAAACTGAAAGATGAATTCTCTTTAGAAAAGAATGATGCATACGCCACTGATTTTTTCACTAATCTTGATAAATATTCATCTCGTTCACCGATTTATTTAATACCCAGGGAGAGAACATTTTATTCGCGCGCAGCACCCTTACCTGAGCCACAAGTTAAAATGCTTCTAAACCATATTCCAAACTGTGTCTGAGCCACTGCAACTTGTTCATGGGATGCTGGGGATCGGTTCGCAGATGGAGATCACCTGTGGATGCTAGAAATACTCATGCGCAAAAGCGTGTCTCTCTCAAAGTTCGTTGTCCATTATGAAGTCCTCTGTAATGTGGTCTCTAACCGTCTAACCGGGCAACCACCGAGTACGAATAGTTGCGAGACACTTGACACTTTTAACACACGCTATTCACTAAAAATGTAAATTCTTCATGTTCTTGTACCGAACTCGTTTTGATTGTTAACGAATCACATCAACGACCATGTAACGCAGTGACCAGTGACGAATTTTGACCAGAACTGTTGTGTTTTCTTTCAAATTTTTTGCCAAGTTTTTGCTGTGCTTCTTTGGAATTTGGTAGGCGTTTTATTCAGTACATTATACCTACTAACAGTAGAGTAGAACGATTGTTCTATAGGTACCTAGTTTCTTACTACTATTAAAATTCAATCTCTGCGACTTGTGTTCATTCCTTTTCTTAGTTTTCAACAAATCGAAAATCGTCTTGTTTACAAATATGAAACCTATTTTTAGCTATGACTGTGACATAATATTACATTCTAAATACCTACTTGGTTTCTATTTAACATTCTGATGGTATATTATTTGTAGGTAACCCATTTTCTATGGCATGCATGTTCCTAGAATTTATTACCTACCTACATTATATGCTGTATGGTTCATTTTATTATTCAGAAAAAATATGAATTTGCTATAAGTAGGTATAATTCTTGTCACATTTTCATTCAGCAGATTTTTTCCCAGATAGATTGTTAAAAACACCTGTTTGCTTTTGGATTGTTCAAATAGAAGAGGTGTGTACAAGGTCGAGTTTATATTCGGTTACTCAATAATTCCATCATGTACCCATTGAAATACTTAGATTTTTTCACAATCATATATATATATATATATATATAAGCATTGTATGAATTATACAATGCTACTCGCAATGCTATAAGTACCTAATAAGTACTAATACCTACTCGAAGAAATATTTCTATTTCAAAAATAACGGAAAATTTTCTTAACTCATGAAAAATATACGCTGTATAATATAATATCTATGGTTTGTAAATAGCAGTATATTAATTAATGCACGTTACAAGATGCTATAATTTGATTTTTTATTCAATTTTTTGTGACCCTTCTACGCTTTCGTAGTTATATAAGGAAGTTTAGGCAAGTGAACATATTTTTTACTGAACAGAAAAGTGTAAATCGATCTCGAGGTATATTCATATTTGTTAAAATTATACTTTCGGAATTTAATCTTGCATTTTCAAAGGGTTGTCTGGCCATTTAAATTTCCCTGTATAAAATGAGGTGTCTCTGCTCACACTAACAAAGGCCAGAGATCTCAGGGTGAAGTGAAAAGATAATTAGTGACTTATTCAACATATTTGTATCTTACTTAATTTTAGATATACCACAGGAAAATAAATAAAGAAAAACTGCATCATTAGTGTTATAAATAACTTTCAGGTTAACGATCTACATATGCCACAACAAAAAATTAAAGACTCGTTTTTTTGCCGTCTATTAATTCAAATGTCACTTCTGAAGTTTCTTGCGCATCAGTGTGTGAACCATTATACTATTGAGTTCATCTTCATGAGAGTAAGACATTATGAAGAACCAATAAAACAAGTCAAGTGTAATTTATTGAGACTAGCTCACTCTGTTGACATGTGTGAATGTTGTGAAAAATTGATCATTTTATATCAATGTCTCAGGGTTGGAAAAAGGTAGGTGAGTGGTATTCTCAACTTCAATTCTAAAGAACTCAATTCGATATTTTCCTATATCCGTTATTGTTAATTTTCTTTATGTCCAAATAAGCAAATTAAAAAACGCGATAATTTTGGACTATACTGAGATCAGTGAGATGAAATTAGAAATGGAGTAATGTATTTTCATAAGGCCCCTCACCTGACCGTCAATGCTTTTTGCCTCATACAAGGTGGTCATAAAAAGTGCAGATACCTACCTTGTTTTTCAAAAGAAAGTTGGTGTTTTTCAAGTGACCATAAAATATAATTAATCCAATTTTGAAACGTTAAATTTTCTCTGGTGTTGTTTTGTTAGCTAGTGATAAGAATTATGAAAATGTCAATAATAGGTCCCAACTCACATTTATGAAAATTTCTTGAATTCATTAATTATTTATGGAGAATGCAGTAGCATTGCAAATACTTCAGAGCATGCCGCGTATTTCATGAAAGTTATTATCCATATAGCATCCATAAAAAACTAACATTCCTATCATTATATCACATTTTATGTACTGTTTATCTTAGTTCTTATATTTTAAATATTTTTTGTTCCTATTGATCCTACTCTATAATTGGATGTATATCTGTTGAGTAGTGTAAAAAAAAACTCCCAAAGCCGAATAATCGAGTGATGAATCGAACGAATAGAACCTTTTATCCAAAAAGCTCAATAATGATGACAATGAAATAACAGTTATGGGTTTTTTCACTGCTTTTCCAAATGCTTGTCTATACGAGGTTGAGATGACAATTTTCGGCATTCTCAATAAGGACAATATGACATCCCCATATAATATATTCTACTGGGTTGAAGCAAACTTTACAGGAAACTGTGCAGTAGCCAGATATTCAGTAAGATCGCGTTTATACAGGAAAATACTCGGGTTGACTGACGAATTTCCCGAACTAATTTTTAACGCCCGTTTTTATAATAATTGATATATCTTTTAGAAATTGTTGTGTACACAAATTTTTGTGGATTTCCGAGGGTCATTAGGCATTTTAATGTTAGGCAGGAACTGGGCTGATGGCTATTCAGTATTCAGCAATAATACACTCGGCAATACACCATTATTATGGGCCATAAAACGTGATAAACTTTGTTGTTGTTTAGTGTGGTAGTGGTAATGCTTGTTGGTTCATTGGGTGCGTTTTACTGAAAACACTGTTGCCAAGTCACTAACCGAATTCACATTGGTTGGTTTACAAGTTTTGCGTTTAGATCATGGTTTTGATTCATTTACATAGAAATCTAAATAAAGATTTAATCAGGAGACGGACATGGGTGCCGCCAGAAAAAAATCATGAGGGGAGGGGCAGAAGAAATTCGAGGAGGGGGGGGCAAAAGAGATAAAAATGTTGAATATTTGGGGTTTACATTTAGAATTATGGAAAAGTTATACTCTAGTTGAGTTTCTAGGGGGGGCATTCCTATTACTACGATGATATTTCCAATACGATCGAGAAGAAATCAAAAAATTAGGTTACTACAACTTTTTACAAACTAAAAACTCAAATAAATTGAGATACTTATATTCGTTTGAACACCAGAACATTTACATTTATTTGCAGAAATATCCAAATTTTCTAGTGCTATCTCATCTAATATTACGTTAGTTGATCTTGAATCTTATCTCTCATTATATATCTGTTTTACCCCATACATTAGATAAGCTTATCACATAATTTCGGCCAGATAGGTGATGTACTGACAGTTTTTTTAGTCGCGGAATATAGACGTTTCATTGGTTCTGTTTTTGTTTCAGTGCGTGAAATTCCAATTCGAAGATCGCTTAGTATGTCATATCAGAATCACATCTCTGCAGTTTCCAAAACTAATGAAAATGGTAAGTACTTACGCAAATTTTCCAGTGTTCACTGGAATGCAATCAGCTGTGAAAAACTTTATTTCGAAATGCTGTTCAATAGTGCCTATACTCGAATTCAATGGCATTACAAAATTCAAATTTAGCCATTCACTTTTTGTGAATATTTTTGTGCCGAGGTGAATTGCATTGTATCTTGGTATGAATGCTGTTTGGCGTTGTTTATTTTTCTTGTACACCAAATTATAAACTAAACATTATTTGTACATTCTTTTTTAAAAGGCCTCTGTCATCTCCCTCAATCGCCCTGAATCAAACGAAAATGGAAACGAAGAAATATCTAAAAATAAGTATGATACCTACTGCCACAGATTATACCCATTGAACTGCTCAACATGAATTTTTTTTGTGGATATTAATGAATTCGAAGCAATATAAGTATTTTTTCATAAAGATTTTTTTTGCGATTTTCTATATAAATACCTATGTATATAATATTTATTCTCATGATATCCATTTATTAGTTGGGAATCAAAATTATTATTTTTAAGAACATCACTTTCCCGCCTCTTCATGAGAAAACTACATGGTCGCCAGAAATTAAGTTTATAATATTGGAGTTATAGCAAATGCCAAGTCGAATATCTTATATTCAATGAAAAATTCAGTAATATTTTTATTTTACGAAAGTGATCCCAATTTGGTTGCGATGAAATGTTCAGTATTATAACGAGTGGCCATAAGAACCCCAAAACTTTCAAATCGATCAAGGTCAATTCCTCAAATTTTGACAGCTCAGATTCAGTCTATCGAACTGTAGGATTTAAATCATTCTTCTTTCTCAACTTTCTCTATTCATTTTTGTTATAATCAAACACCCAACATGACTACATGCTGTAGGTACATGCATTCACAAATAATTACAGGTAAAAATATTCCATTTCATTCATAAAAACACTTTCTAATTCTATCGCCAACGTAAATATTCGAACTACTGCATGGGCGTGGATTTTTCGATAGAACAGAAGTAGGACTACATTAGAGGTTCATATGTATATTTACGTGAATTAGTTTTATCCTCGAAAATAGCCTCAATGGCCAACCAACAAGTGTATTTCATTTTCACTCACGATGTATGTGAAATTTAATAAACAGTTTTTACTCAGAATTTTACAAGTGCAGCATCTGTACAAACTTGTGTTCACCGAATGTAGTAAAATGCAATAAAAGAGACTAATATTTTTGTATAGATATTGTAACTATCGAGGAGAAAATGAAATCAGAGCATGTGGTGACTTTTCACTTTGTGATGGACTTGCATCCTCAATTTAATGTATTTTCACTCCAAAAAACAATTTTCATGTGTTTTGCAAAATCTTGACTCGTTATACTTCTACATGGAAGTATAATATTAACTGATGATAATAAAATCTGAGATTTCCTGATTTTGGTTCGGTTCGAATCATAAACAATGATGGTAATTAATGCTCGAACTTTCTTCATAAATTATTTATCCAAAGAAAAGAAGGATCTGCCCATATATCCAATATGTATGAAATATTTTTAATGGGTTAACTGTTTTTTAACTGCTACTCTCACTTTTACGCAGTGATATTGATTCCTATCCAAATATGGAACGTTATAATGTTATGAAGGGAGTTCACTTTGAAAATTGATATGAATATATATCTTACCTAGATTACGCTGATGGTGGTATATTGACCTATCATTTGGGAACACCCTCTATAACGATCCCGAACTGGATATATTTAGGTCAATGAACTTAAGACATACCATTGATATTCATATCAATGACATCATACTTGTTTATTACTATAAAATGGGGTGATAAAACCGTAAAATATTCGTAGATTATTCAATAATTTCGTGTATGCTTCACCACTATTATTTATCATATTCGCCAGGAAGTGTGGACTCTGTAAACCCGTTAAATTATGTTAAATAAACGTTTCCGGCTATTATCAGAGGGATATACGACAGGTTTACTAAGGGGCGGTATTTAGGCCCCTCTTTCCCACTGGGCACTCTGGGCACGTGCCCAGTGCCCCGCGATTTAGGGAACCCCTTTGCCAGAGCACCAAACGATTACCGATGTTTATTATTGATTGTTCTAAACTACGCAACACTAATTACGTCGCACCCCGAAATTTTGCCCCTGTTAAGATTTGAATAACTTTTTTCTTCTTCGAACAATTTGAATTCTGTTTGCACTGTTCGCTAGCTCAGTCCTTCAGCTATAATCTCGTACTTCTTCGATACATGAGGTTATTTCCATAAAATTGCTACATGATGTTTTTTGGAACTGTGCAAAATTTCGAAATTTTCAAAAGGATCCCAAATGAAGAAAAACAGGTTTTTTTCAACTTTAACAGCAGAGGCATTAATATCATCTCATTACCTTTGGCCATTTCCAAAATTGTCTTCTTATCACTTTTCTTTACAGAGTGACCTCAAAAAATCATTTTTTTGGTTTTGCAGTCATAACTTTTTTCTTCTTCAACCGATTTTCAAAATCTCAGGATCATTTTGAAGCTGAAACGTTAGATGAACAGACATGAAGATTAGAATTGACTAAAAATAAATATTAAAGATCAAGGGTTTCTGCAAAGGTGACCCAAATCTAAATCCCCCTCGAAATCCCGATTAAAAAAGAAAAATATCCAAAACGTTGTTTGATCGAAACGAAAATATCACCACCAAAAATACTGAAGAAAAAATTTTTACCCCCTCCCCCCCAAAATTTTTTTTTGCGGGTAAAATTTTTGCTGGTCAAACGGTTAGATATATCGGTAAACATATTTCACATGACCCCCACAATGGGATCGGATATTGAAAAAAAAAATTCTTCCGCCCCCCTTGCCCCCTTGGGGTACTTTGGGTACGAATGAAGGGGAAGGAGATTTTTGTGATTTTTTTTACATATAATTTTCGTGAGTTTCGTACAAAACTACTAAGAATCGCCCAAACTCGAGTTCTCCAAGTATCATAGTTTGATGTACAGGGCGAAAAAAAGTTATTTTTCAGAATCGAGACAAGCGGTACCCATAGCTGTGTTCAGCGAAAAAAGTTGATCAAAGAGATAAAAAAATTTGTTTCATAGGCGTACGCATAACATTTTTTTGGGGGTCTAAAAAATTAAATTCTTTTAAAAAAATTCAAAACATGATGGAAGACTTCGTATAGGGGGTGAGAAGGTTACCCTGAAATTTTGTTGTATTCAGAATTTTTTTTTATTTTGAATTTTTTTATGAAGTCCTATATCTTCAGAAAAGAAAGACCTACGAATAGTTTTTTCTGTCCTGGTCTTTATTTTCACTCATTATGATTTTTGTTACGTTGGTTACGGACCATGCATTTTTTTTTGGGCTGATTTTTTTTCTAGAACATGGCATTTCATTTCGGTTTTCTCACGCACAAATGTTGCCTACTGAAAGAAAAAAGATTTGGATGTGTCCAGAATGGAAGATCCTTCCGAAAACAAGTTGATTTTCATTTAATTCTCCTCCCAGTCGGGATTTACAGTGTGTTTCAGATTTGGGTCACCTTTGAGGAAACCTTCGATTCTGAATGTTCATCTTGAGTTAATTCTGATGTTTAAATCTTCTCATATGAGGTTTCAGCTTCAAAATGAGCCTGAGATTTCGAAAATCGGTTGAAGAGGAAAAAAGTTATGACTGCAAAACCAAAAAATTGATTTTTTGAGATCACTCTGTGAAGAAAAGTGATAAGAAGACAATTTTGGAAATGGTCAAAGGTTATGAGATAATATTCATGCCTCTGCTGTTGAAGTTGAAAAAAAACTGTTTTTCTTCATTTGGGATCATTTTGAAAATTTCGAAATTTTGCACAGTTCCAAAAAACATCCTGTAGCAATTTTATGGAAATAACCTCATGTATCGAAGTAGTACGAGATTATAGCTGAAGGACTGAGCTAGCGAACAGTGCAAACAGAATTCAAATTGTTCAAAGAAGAAAAGTGTTATTCAAATTTAAACGGTTTCGTTTTTTAGCGACTATTTTCGGTAGTAATCAAACAATAAATCTATTCAAGCGTGATGGTAACTATATAACTGCACTCTGCAGTGGGGAAAGCTTTTCTCCAAATTGAAGAGAATACAGAATAAATTAAGGATTACAATGCTTCAAGAGATGTTAACCAATTTGTCGCCGATGTCCATAAGAATGTGATAATCTCAAAATCATATATTCCAAGGAAAAGTGTTATGCCAATCTCAAATCTAGAAGGGATATGTACCTCTTCAATATCAAATAGATTATATAGACGGCCCTGGCGGTATTGCCATTTTAGCATAATTTTCAGATTCTATACTTTCTATGTAAATAACATACTATTCCTTCGTAACGTAAGTCATTATTTTTCTAGTTATTTAAAGTTTTATCATAAAAGCTGCAAAGTTGTTTTAAGTTTGAAATGTATCAATTGTGCCTTAAGATTGCCATTTATCACGATAATGTCGAATAGTGTTTTACGTAATATATTAATGTTCTAAGACCAATATTCAACATTAAAATATTCCAATTATTAATTAGAGGATTATAGTTAATAACCGTTAATAAATAACATTGCCATTATGCAGAATGCATCAATAACGAACAATGACTTCTTTGTTGAATGTTTTGAATTTTCAATCATTGTAATCCCTGTTCCCTCATAATTCCGCTGTTACCATCTGTCATGCACTATCGCTTTTTTCGAAAGTATTCATGTGAACAGTGCGTTCGTTTTGCCTTCAAATTTCCTGCGAAAGGCAGAAGCTTTTTTTTTCTGAATGTAAACGCTACCACCATCCTTTGGCATGGTACTGATAACGTAATACTAGAAGATATCATCAATGAGGACCTGAACATGGTCAAAAAATGGTGCGATGCCAACTTATTGTCTTTCAATACCTCTCTCGATAATAACTGTCTTAGCATCAAAACATCACATAAATTCTTAGGATTGAATATTGACACTAAACTAAAATTTGAAGGGCACATTTTAAATTTAACTAAAAAGCTAGCGGCTGGCTGTTATGCCGTTCGTGTTACATCCATCGAATTAGGCCCAACTTCGGCAAAGAATGCTTACCACTCACTTATTGAATCTCACCTACGTTATGGTATTTGCTTCTGGGGCATGTGCGCGAACTATTTATTCGACAGAGTTTTTATTCTCCAAAAAAGAGCTCTAAGATATATGTGCAAAGCCGAATCGAGGGATTCTTGTAGACCTTTATTTTTGGTCCATAGAATACTGCCTCTGGCCTGCATTTTCATTTTGGAAACCGTTTGCTTGGTTCAAAAAAAATTTAAGGAATTCAGACATGAGTCAGCGACACATAATACCCGCAAATCTTCCCACAACATTATACTTCCTATTCCCTCATCAACACTAACTAAGAATTCTATAATTTACGAAAGCAAGAAGCTATTCAATCATCTACCCTTGCACCTAAAGCAGATAGAAAACGAACAAAAGTTTAGAAAATCGGTAAAAAAATTTCTATTGGAGAAAGTGTTTTATAATCTCACCGAATTCTATCAGGGTACCTGATTTTAAATTAATGCTACCGATTTTCATTCTTGCTGGTTACAAATGTATCTTCACCTTTGCAAACAAATTAGTGAATGTTCAGACCTATCTCTACTTTTTACATTTTTGCTATTATACATTTTTACTTCTTTATACAATTTTTATACATTTACATATTTTTTTAACATATCCATATTTTTATATTTGAATATTTATATTTATTATCTATATATGACTATGCTTTGTAAAACGATCTACACTTTGTCAATAAGAATTTATTCTTCAGACAATAAAGTACATTTTGATTTGATTTTGATTTTGAACAGAACTGATAGCTATCTGAAGAAAGCTGTCTGCACTACCCTGAAATCGGTGGAATAACATTGTAAATTGTAAAGTCGATTGACGATACAATCATTACATGCATTGCACAGATGGATTGCCACCAATAATTCTGACATCACCACGATTAGTTCCATATTAACTTCGACAGCCTTATGTAACATAATATCATGAGTCACTCGTACTCGTTTCAGGTTATTCTTGGTACGAGTGCGATTGCTGTCCTTATGGCTACCACATCGACCTCGATTTCGTGCGTTACTGCGAATCTGTCATCAAGGAAGACGATGCGCGTACTGGCTCGATCAAGAGGAGAAAAGACAGAAGAAGACAGAGGCAGTCCATGGAAGTGCTGCTGGGACTTACGCCACCGGTCCTAGCAGCATTGGAACAAAACCATAAGGTGAGATTTATACCCACATTCAGGTCCACTTTCAGAAGATTTCATTATGATTTTCATGGTGTAGGTGCTAGGTATATACAGGCCGAGGGGTTGATCACTAGGGGAAAATGTGTACACCGTAATTCCCCGGTATTCTTCGGATTTCCCCGGAATTCATACGGAAGAAATATGTCAATTTAATAGAATCTGACAATATTGGAGCTGCCATATTGGTCTTTCTTCAACAAATATTTGATTATGCATTGTCACCTGAAATACCTGTCAAATTCTACCGGAACAGGTGGAACTATATAAATGCTCGTATAGGTACGTGATGGCCAAATTGTGTGTGAATTGCATCATTGAATTCATCAGTTTCATCAAGTAGGTAGCGTATGCAACTCATCTATTTTGATGCCATAGTAATTATCATGTTTGATTCAGTGATTCCTCTCTCATGTTGAAACTTCGTCATGCCTTTCGTCTCCCCTTTCGCGTTTCTTCTGTATGGGATCGATATTTCATTCATTTTTGGCGAATTTCAAAAGTCCTTTCCGTCTGATGATATCAAAATAAAGCACTTCCCGAAGCATTTTCTTACGAACCATTATTGTCTACCTCCTCAAACAAACTATTTATTGTCCACGTCTGTTACCATCAACAATACCCTATCATGGGATGATCTTGTGAGGTCTATTGCTAAAACTGCTTCACAAAATCTCGGTTTTCTGTTTTGTGCCAAGAGCTATTTCACACCTCAACACCTTCACATAATTTACAAATCACAGATTCGACGTGTCGTGGAGTTATGTTCACATGTTTCGAGTTCAGCTTGCAAACATACGCTGAGTGAGGCACCTGGATTATATCCAGAAAAGAGCTGTTCGTCTGGTTGGTGACCCTGCATGATTTGACATCTTTGGAACATCGCAACGATCTCTTCCTCTTTTATAGATATTTCCATGGTCGATGCTTATCGGAAACCGTGTCTATCATTCCAGCACGGGTGATAAATACACATAGACTGGCTTTAACTATTTTTTGACGCGGAAGAGAATCTCCTATAAATCATCACTTTCTGACAGAAAATAATTGTTAGAATAATAAGCTGGATTGTTGTTATCACGGACCCTCATGTCTTCAGGTTCTGATTAGAGATATAATTGATTGACATGTGTTATCTATGCGGGTTTTCGATCAGAAAAAAAAACAGTTTTTCTTTAGGTAACTGTGCCGGTGGTGAATCACTATCACTGCTATTATATTACTAGAAATGCTGGATGGTGTTGAAAAAGTGCAGTAAGGCTGTAGTTATTATGTATCTCTGCGGTTTATGTTGTAGAGACGTTTTCAAACAAAAAGTATGTATTGTTTTTGACTTTAATTATGTGGAAATATTATAGGCATCAATTCTTATTTATGAGTGAGTTGTTTCTTTCAAAGAATTTATTCAATTGGTCGCAGAAGATTCGATGTATTCTTTTAACTACACCAAAGAAAAACCTTTAATTTTCAGGACGGTGCTTGGGAAATGTTCATCAAATCAACTTCTTGATGTGATTTGTTGAAATTCATGATATCCGTGATATTCAAATGATATTTTTTATTACAGCCAATTCAAGAGCAAAACACACCTTCTCCCATAGTGACGAGTACTCCGAATTCGAAATTTCCATTTCAAGGCGATGGATTCGATGATGCAGTTTTTGATTTCGAAAGAACTCTTCAAAGATCCAAGAACAAACTATCTAATAACTTGCCAGACGTTACTGCGGTCTCAGGTCAGTCAAATCATTTTTTTTTTCGTTTTCAATAGAGAGAGAGAGCGAGAGAGAAGGTTTTAGAGATTTTTTCCTACGACCAAAACCCGAAACAATCCGATTTCATAAATTATTCAATGAAACTACTCATCATCTTCAATAAATATGGACATAGAACAAAAAACTATCGTAAGTTTTGAATGTTTTATTGTTTGGTTTTCAACAGGTCATATTTTCATTTCAACTCACTAGTTGACTCATTATAAGACTGTTAATTTTTGATATTATCTGATTTTAACGATTCTCTAAAGAATGATACAAAAAAATCATTTTCTTTGCAATGGTGAGGTTTTATTTTATTATGTTGGTTGATAAGTTTTGTTTTCTATTAATTTTATATGTAAAACATTTGAGCATACAACTAGTCAGCTTGAAATGTCAAAACTTTGAAATTGAATTATTGTTACTATAGCTAGGGTTATTGTATGAGTATTCCAATTAGTAGTTTCATCTTTGAAATTAATCAAATAATCTTCATCGGAAGAATGTACCTATGGCACTTATAGTTATCTAAGAACTGAATCACTGTTGGATACAAGACCATTACTAATCAGTATATTTCAAGTTCAGACAAAACGCAATTAGCAGCAATGTTCTTATCTTAACCTGAATAGTTGTTGTTTCTATCTATTATGACTTCCAGGAAGCTTTGTTATTATTATTATTAAGTACACTATGAGCATCAAGCATCATTCCAATTTTTGCACTTTGCTATTAGAGTGTCATTCGTTCTTACAACATTTACAGCTGATTTGTGATTTCAATTTTGACTTTGATGTTGATATCTCGAAATGCTGAAAAAAGTCATCAGCCACTAATTTAATATTAATTAGGTAATATATGGTAATAACAGAGGAAATGTACGATCTAATCAGTATTGTTGGTTTTTGTTTGCTCGATCCATAAGTAGTGAGCTTCTCTGTTTCAGTTATCTGTGAAAGTTTAAGTGCATTTCGGCTGTTAATAGGTTCGCATATTTATAAAGAGAAAATTGTGGAGAAAATAGAATTTAAGTTCCACTAATAAATATGATATTTCTGTTCACAAAGTTTTGCGCTTCAATCTCATAACTCGGACTGAAGCATTTGGGATACCATTTTCTTGCGATATGTTTTATAGAATGGAATCTGAAAAATTATTGATGAATGAATAGCATATTCTTTTGAATTCAGCATGCATAAGTTGATATTGTTTTGGAGAGTAATATGGGAGTTATGTTTCACAATATTTTACAAATATACAAAAAGTTGTACCTACACTCTGTGGCAACATTATATCTGTTATGTGGCTAACATTTTTGCGTAGTTGAATAATAATTTCAAACATATTCCAACATTATTATCTCTATATTATAAAGTATGTCTATTGTGAGAAAATCATTTGATGCAAGAAATATTTCAGATGCAATAATATCGGAACTCCAGCCCTATTAACTTTTCCACGTCTTAACCAATTCGCAATTGGTGGACCCCTCAAAATTTACATGTCAGAAAATCATTGGTAGCCGAGTTCAAGTAAATTCAATATTGAGAAAATGTAGGGCTAGAACTCTAGTTATGATCCCCCCTGTACATCGAGTTCTGAATCGCCCTATACGTATTATTGAATCAACTCTTAAACGTTTTTGTGAACTTTCCTCAGTGATGCGTTGGTAGGTACATAATTCGATTCGGATTCTAGATGTAGCTGTACCCAGGTAACAAAGGTCTCATTGAACATATTACGCGATTCTTCGTACACGTTATCTGCTATTATTACAAGTCGTTTCAGTTGTACCAATTGAATGAAAAGGCTGAAGGAAGGACTGTTCTATATGACCGAGAAATTGGAATATATGCATGTGTATTGCCCAAGTGCCCCTGAAATTAGAAAATCAAGAATATGAATCATACGTCGATTCGTCGAAATGCTTTTTTGTTTCGAGTTCTAAAATAAAACCGCTGAATTCAATCACATTATAATCCCGACACGCCACTGAGTTATTTATTGATATCTGGTCACGATGTTATACCACATGTTAATATTTGCTCGGACATCGGCGTTTCATTCAGACATTTCAAGCATAAAGTCGAAAAATTTATAAAATATAATGGGTTTTCATTGGAACTAGTCGGGGGCATAGCAACTCTGTTTGGACGTGGGGTATTAAAGACCTCTAAGCTATGCACCTCTGAAGGTAAATGGTCGGATAACTGTGTCATATCTTTCAAATGATCGTCGTATGCAAATGACAGTTCTGTTGTATCTCTACCCGAATGAATCGCCCACATACACATTCCTTTTCATCTTCATTCGTCTGTTCCGTTGTGAACTTATTTTCCATAATAATAATTGTTCACGGACAGAGACATTGATTTTCCTGTATTTTCTGAAATCAATTCCCTTAAGAAAAAAGTCGATGACAAATATTTTCTGTCACTTGTGCTTTGTTCGCCGTTTCAAAATCCCATCGCGGACAATGAACTTCGGACGAGTGCTCCTTCCTTTTGTCTTCTTATTCAATGTTTGAACCATGCTAAGTGGATGTTCAGTAGAGCTAAACAATTGTTCGTTTCCGGCGCATGCGTCCGGCAGCATTTAATGCACTTAATACACTTTCATAGCCAACCCAAATGTTATGGTCGACCGCGAAAAGTCAACAGGTGTGCCAGCGTTTTCGAAAAATTGATGGAGAACATCAGAGTTGATCGGGTGGCGTGCTTTTTCCTGTGGGTAGGCTGCACCATCGGCAGGCAGTTGATATATTTCTTCTGCAGATTTATCTGTATCGATTCGTGTCGTCACGACTATTTGCTATGTGCGGAAAAACTGAGTTTTCCTTCGATGCCCTCAGCGTCTGGGAAGGCCGTGACCGTTATACCGTCCACCAAGCAGGACTTCGACGCAGTCAGCATCGAATCATGTGGGATGAGCCCGCTGGCCTTGCAGAACGTCCGAGAGCAAATGGCACTTAGCCTGGAGAGGACTAAACAGCTGGAGGACCAAGTGAAGTTGTTACCCAATCTCAAGGTTGGTACCTAGTCGAGTGGACGGTTCGAGATTTCGTCTGGTAGGTACGCTGGAAATCGCAGTGGATTTCATTTCGAAAACTTGTTTTCAAATTTTGTATTTGCCATAGCCGCCGATAGTACTGTTTCTTTAACTGTCAGAATCTCGTTTCTTTTCATTTAGATGACCGTAACGTATCGTTATCAGATAAAAAACGAAAGTATAAATTATTGATTTTCATTTCCAGTATTATTACTGAGTGACCAAACATGAAATTGTCACACCACCTGTTTTGTAGAGAATATTTATATATTATATTTATATAGGTTGGACTGATTAATTGTAGTAACAAAAATTGACAACGATGATCCATCCCAAATGAGTCGACATGCATAATATTATTTTTTCTTCAAAAGGCTTCCCGAAAGAGATACAGCTCTTCAAAGTTGAGTTTTGAAAACATATTTTCTGTCATAACTTTCACGTAGAGGTAATTGAAGTGTTTTTGACGCGTTTTCCAACGCCATTGGATATTTTTAATTTTTTTAGAAATTCTAGTTCAACGCATCAAAAACGTCACTCTTCGTAAAATTTCTATTTGAGACATGATTGAATTGGAAAAAAAAATATACAGAGACCCCGCGTGGGTGAAAATTGGATAATTCAGTTAATAAACACAGGACTCCATCGAAAAATAGCTCGAAATGCATTGTTTTATTTTCTCCGAAACAGCTTGATCGACAAATATCTTGACATGCATTGTTTTATTTTCTCCGAAACAATACGCAGTAAATGAATAATAAAAATGACCAAATATTTACAAAATTAATTCATTTAATGAATTAATTTTCTGATTGCATGAGTGATTGCAACAAATTTCTTCGAAATCTCTTCGATGTCCTGAGATTTATGATAAAAAAAAAGATTTTCAAAACTTCATCAAAGTTTATTAGATTCTGTAAACTTTGACTTCACTTTGAAATGCTATATCTTCCATAGAATGCGTTTTTGGAAAAATTATGATGCATGACAACTTTTGGACCACCTTGTATATCAAGTGAGGAGAATTTTAAAATCTTCATAGTAGAGATGTAAATTTCAGATAATTTGTGTGGTGACTGTTATGAAATTTGAATATCATTCGATTCGCTGTATCGAAATGTTGCCATGTTGTGGAAATATGATCCTTTACTATCAAAAAAAAGGAAGACATATGCATCATACTGTGCTTCAGTGAATTTGATTGCTTCGTTAAAACCTGTTTTTTCGTCTTTCATTGAGTTAACATACAATACAGTGTGAAACTATTCTGTATGTTTGACTCCGTTTGACTTGAATTATACACATTATACAGAGGGTGAAACGAAAACAAGTTGACGGTGGATAGAGATATAACTGATGATGTTATTCCATCAGCTCATACTGCGAAGTTGGTAGGTTCATAATTCAGTTCCGTATTTGACCGCTTATATGGGAACATCTGAAAGTTTGACAGCTCAAGTAACAAATTTATTATTCTCAATGGATCGAATTTATTTGTAGATTTTGTTGATGTCTCAAAATTAATACGGCTGAATCAAAATTTCGATAATTAAGAAAATGAGAATACGGACCGTTTTCATTGCATGTACCTACCACATATTTTGTCTCAATTAATCTTTTTAAATCTTTTGAGTTGTTGCGACATTTTGATTGTTTAATAACAAAAAAATATAAAATTTGTGAACCTTATTGAAACTCTGACTATATCAAGGAATGTTCATCTTCATTAATTGATTTCGTTCGATAGGAACAAATATCCGCGTTGAAAGAAGAGAATAGGCGCTTGTTGCTGAGGCTGAAATCTGAAGAAACCGTGAAACTAAACTCCTTGGAAGCTACTTATAGCCAATCTAACTACAACCGCCAAAGATCACATTCATTCACTAACGCAGACAACGTTGACAATTCTACGGCAAAAGAATCTCCCATTCCACCACCTCGGAAAGATTTTGGGGTTATGTGTGGAGTACTAACCCGGACTATCGGTGTGGGGCACCAAAGCCCTAACACAAAGAGTGTTTCGACGACAACCGTGGAAAACGATATTGGCGATAAATGGCTCCCGGAGAAAGTTAAATTCATGAATTCCTTCAAAAAACTAGCCATCTCTAAGGACACACAAACGCCAGTACTGAGGGATAAGAGAGATGTGGGTGTGCAATTCAAGCTCGAAGAACCTCGAGTACCAACGTTGGTAGGCACCACACAAACAGTGGACATACAAAAGCAAATCTGCGACAAAGGAGTACTGGCGACGGCTAGGGTATCAGACTTCGCGATCCAAAAGTGCGTGGAGTGCTACTCAATAGGCTGTTCAGATGATACCATTAATGATATAATCTGTGAGAAATGTAATGCCTTCAAGAGATCTGTAGCAGTAGGCCCCGATACTAGCGAAGACATCCATACTTCACCGGTTTCCTTAGCATCTTTGACATCACGAAGTAAATCTTTCAACATGGGAGAAGATAGACTGAATTTGAATGCCAGAACCCGAACTGTAGCATCACAACATGAGCTCAACACCAAAAGCAGGTCCTGCCAATCCGACTTGAGGGTCAAATCTTCCACGAAGTCTTGCCAGTACGAACAACACACAGCTGATAAGAATACTCAGTACGACAAGAAGCCATCCACTTCCAAGCACACGGACACCCAAGATCTGAGAGTTCCGAGAAAGCATGTGGGATGCGAGGCTAAGGAAGTGAAATCTGGTACTAGCGAAGTATCTTGCAACACCATTGGAGAGGTGTTTTGTGCGAAATGCGAGAAAGAGAAGGAAGGTTATAAGAAGGACGGAGGAAGTCCAACGCCTTCTAGGATTCCGAGACCGCAGATACCAACCACGCCAGTGGAGAACAGAAAGTTCAGAAGGCAGGATACTTATACGAAAATATATTCGCCATCCAGCACTGAAACGATATCGCTGTCTAGGTAAGGTTTCATAATTTCACAGACCACCAAATGGAGAATTCCTGAGTAATAATGAAATAGTGTATTACAAAAATTAAAATTCTTAAATTATTTAGTAAGAACTCTTTCAAACAACCAAACATGAAGTAAAAGATTAGGAAAATTGTATACCAATTCATTGGTACACTGCACAGAATGCAAAATTAAGTAGTAAGAAAAGAAAGCAATCAAAAATTGTAATTTATCTCATGAATTCCCATACTCGTTACCGGAATTTTCAAATTGACTGTATATTATACATGAAATGAGCTTTGTTTTGGATTTTCTCGAAACGATTCTGCTCATGCGCATTCAATTGAAGTGAATTAATCAGGTTGGTTCTAGGAAAAACCAAAACAAACCTACCATCCTCCATGAATGTGTTAATCATTCTCATCGATGTCGTCTTGTTGTCCAATGTAAAATGTTATGTTTCGTTAACCGAAAATGCATTTTTTATTCCCTTAATAAAATGAAATTAACAAACATTAAGAAAATAGGCTTACATGGGGGATGCATGATATTTATGTGGGAGGGCGTATCTTCAATCGAATTTTGTTCATAGAGAATCAGCAGTTCAGTCAGTGAGTCCTTTTATCTTGTTAATTGTTTGTACTCATTATTAATGAAATCCATTCATTGACTTACATTTAATCCCCAGACAGCTATTCCTTGATTATACCAATGTTGCCATATAATAAATTTGGGATCCTGATAATTCCAAATGCTGCTTTCATTATTGAGGAATTGATTCCAGCTCGTTTTTTTATTATTGAAAGAATTATGAACCCCAATGAGGGTTTTACATCGCTATGCATTTCTTTCACTTTCAAAAAATTTTGCAGTAGACATTGTGAAATGTATAATTGCCAACACTGGGAGGGTGGAAATCAATTTCGCTAGGGGCAGGCGCACCACATGTTATATCTTTGCGTGCAGGACCGTTTTGCTTTACAAATGACGTACATTTATGCATACATAGATACTTTATACAGGGAATCCTATATGATACGTGAACGAGTATAAAAGTTCAAGTAAACATCCCTTGTTTACAATGCTTTTGATCTCTGAACTTGAAAAAAAATCGACAGAAGCAGTCATTTGCAGCATCTACCCCATAAAAAGATTCTACTGATAATCATGTGATACCTATACAGATCCCGTTCAATACATAAGGGTATAAATAAAGCAATAAAGGAATACCTATAAAAAAAGATGATTGTTTAATGATTATATAAAAGCAAAACAAATTATCGGTGATAGCATCAGAGCATGGCTCATCCATGCTTCGTGATGGATTCCGGGGATTGAGCAAGCGATTATGGTAACGAGATAATCCCTATTTACATATTTTTTGTAACTATTCATTTATATATTATACTTCATAAGCCATAATGTTAGCAACAGGTGGGAGAAACTTTTATTTCCAGAGTAATAATAAATACTTTGTATGAGATCGTTTCTGCATGTATTGAAAAATCAAAAAATAGATTTTGACATATTTCATCTGACCACAAATATTTTTCAAAATATTTTTCTCTTGACTGAAAAACGCTGTTTCCTTGATTTTGAATAATCCATAGGAATAATTATAATGAACTTATTCCATATACGATAGTTATATGTGAAATGAGATCTCCATGGGTTGCTTCAAAATTTCCAAGACGGCCCTGAACTTCTGGGAGTGATCGAATATTCGGCGCGGTCAGCATTGCTTGCTACATTTATTTATTCCATTATTTTAATATGTCTTGAATTTCGCAAAATTCTTTTGTTTGATAACTTATGGAAAAAAATCAAAATGCACACTGCTCATACATGCATCAACATATTTTGCTCACCAGGTAATTTTTCTTGAATCATGTAGGTAGATATAGGGACCTACCTATTGTTGTTGTTTCTGTTAACTAGTCTTGTAGACGTCACTTGATACTGGACGATGATTCATTTTTGATCGATCTTGGTATACTACCTGTTGGCTGAACAGGTAGAATCTGTTCATAGAAGGTTTATATGTCAAACTTCGCCAAATCTGACCATTTCTGTCGTGTTTATTTAGGTTATCAGGTCTAGACTTATCGAAAGCTATATCAAACGAAACAATTAGCCCCCTAGAGAAAGTGAAGACCAACTTCAAGCTAGGAGAAGCTCCCATACCACAAGCTCAAAACGGTATAGCTTCAGCTCCCATAACAAAGGTTCAAGTCCAAGAAGTTACACTGCCTGTTACCGAAACAACTATTTTACCATCAAATGCAAATCAGAATAGAAAAAAGTGAGTATATATCTTAACCCTTATTGTACCATTGTCTATATGATATTTAGAGACACTTTGGAAAGTGAACAATTTTTTTCTAAAATTCATCAAATTTTAATCCCATTTCGAACTATTTTCGACAGAATCTCTTATTAGTAGAAAGACGATAATTAATACCATCACTTGTGACACTCAGAGCAATCAAAATTATTTAAGACCTCATATCTTCATACCTTATCGATAAAAGCAATTTTCGATTCCCATTTCTGCAGAGCTATCCCCAGTAAAGAAATGCAAGGTGCTATGAAGGTGCTCAATGACTCCCTCCTGAAGAATCCTTCGAAGAACTTCAAGAACCACAGCGCCATAAACATCGTTCAGCAGGAATGGTTCAAGATATCCAGCATGGTGACTGCCAATCCTCTGGACGTCGAAGACTACCTGGATGCTCTCGAAGACATGTCAAGTCAACTGCTCGAGTATGTTGTCAATATGTGCGACTCGAGTGGTAACACAGCGATGCATTATGCAGTATCTCATGGCAACTTTGATGTCGTCTCTATTTTGCTGGATTCCAAAGTGTGCGATATTAATAAACAGAATAAGGTTGGATATACGAGTGTTATGCTGGTATCTTTGGCAGAAGTGAGGTCTCAGACGCATGCCAATGTCGTGAGAAGGCTATTCCAGTTGGCTGATGTCAATATCCGAGCTAAACAGGTAAATACTACGTGATAATAATATTATGTTTGATGTATTTTAGTATCGTTGTCATATTGATAGGTTACTAAAATTAAAAAAGTTAATATGGAGGAACATCAGTTCAACATTTGAAATAGTTATACCTGCAGTAGTTTCCATAATAGATATTTTTTCTATTTTGGTTATATAATGAAATAGCCTCTGTTTTGACATACGCATTTTTTATTATCCGGAGGTTGGTACAATCGAAGTGTCAAATGAAAGTCAGGAGAGTCAGGCCCAGCTTACTTCTGAGCGATTTTGGATTTGGTCATAAACTCTATGTTTTTATTGGTAAATTTTAATTCAGAGTGTGACTTGATATGAATTAACCAATAAAAATGATAACATTTCATTTTTCACCGCTGGTTTCGCAGTAAACACAGTAAACTGGGCTTTACGCTTGTACGTCAGATTTCAAATATTTGAATGTCATCATTGTTACCAATCGAAGATGTATTTTATTTATCGATATTAAATCAATTTCTTTGAATAAAATACTTGAAATTAATGCAAAATGAAAGACACGCGTCTTATAAAACTTGTAATAATATACTATTTAATGTCAAAAAATTTTCATGGCTGGTATTTTTGTATAAGTAATTCGATAAATCCTAAACGAGATAAAATATCGAAATGCGGTTTTCACTCTTCTAAAGATACCCCTCGTGGGCACATTATAAAATTTTGGTTTATGTTAGGGTGTTCACATACAGAATGCCATACCAAACTTATATTTTTTAAAATGGAACACTCTATATTTGATTGTATTTTCAGATTCTTCCTGGAAAGCTGATATCATTGATTCATTATCTTGAATCTAGCAGAATCGATTACAGAAACCTAGAGTGTGAAAAATATTTCAACTCAAGGAATTTTTTTGTACAAACTTCATTATTGTTCAAAACGGCTTAAATGTCCCTATATCAACTTTTTTTTTACTATCAATTGATATTTAATTGAATCACGAACAGAGGGTGGTTCAGAACCACCCTGTATTTGTAATTATTTACCGCGGCATCATTTGGATCTATCACGGTAATTGATATTATTTTAGATTACCAATTTATTAGTAAATGACGATGAGGGTTCAATTTATAGTGAGAAATATGGAAGATACATCTCCGTATTTGAAAAAAAATGATGGCCACGAAACGTCGAATTCAAAAACTAAGAATGCCATATTATATATCAAAAAGGGTGGCAATTAAATAGTCTCTATAATAATGAGCATAAAATTCGGCAACTTTGCCCCAACTCGAACTTCTTCGTTTCACTCACAGTTTTCAAGATCCCAATGATGAGCGTCTAATTTGAACCCTGTACATACACATGTATATTATAAAAAAAAAATTCCTTCAGCACGGACAGACTGCGTTGATGCTAGCAGTCAGCCATGGCAGACTGGACATGGTGAAACTTCTATTGGAAGCAGGAGCAGACATCAACATCCAGGATGAAGACGGAAGTACGGCCCTGATGTGCTCCGCTGAACATGGCCACATAGATATTGTCAAGCACTTACTATGTCAATCAGATTGCGACTCGACCATCACTGATGTGGTAAGTGATTAACCGTCCAGATTAGTCGATGAAAATCATTAAATCATCAATACCATTTGGAAATTTCTACATGTCACATGAGCAGCTTAACAAGTTTTTATTCATCAGCAGTTCTGTTACATGTTGAAATTGGTGTACTTTGTTTAAAAATAGGAAATCGTCAATTTCCTTGAAAAGAAAATGACCAAAAAAGTGTGACGTCAAAGCTATGTTGGTACTACTTACTGATTAGTTTCCAAACAAATTGTTTTCCTATGTAAATCTCCATAAGAGATTTTTTGAACTCGATTATCTCATTTATAGTGAAAAAGTAACATATTTCGATACCATTTATGGGAAATAGGACATACTAGTTCCTTTTAGAAACATAGAAACAGGTGAGAAACGGTAACAAATTTGAATGAGATGATATTGAAATCTATTGAGGTTATGTTATTTCAGTGTTTACTTTTGAGGCCCTGATAGTTCGACTGTATTTTAGATTAATATATCAGTGTAGTGATGATAATAAATGAAAAATATGCACTAAATATGTCGTTATTTAGGGGCAAAAAGGCCACATGGTAAAAAGAACATGGTATTTGATGCCGATTTCAAGACCTTAATGGGATTGATCCATGCTAATATTCATGATAAAACATATAAAGTAGAGGTGAGCTATAATATTAAAGGATATATAGGACAAATTGAAGGTTTTCAAATGTTTGTTGTAGATCAACTTTACCAGTGTATGAGTTCCTGTTCAAGAGGTCAGTTCCTTGGCCATCACATGCAGCTCTAGCAATATTTGCACACTATAATGTATGAGTACCTTCATAGCTTGTACTGGGAGTAATAAAGAAAATGCACTCTCAACATCTGAAGAGAAATCAGTCATACAAATGTAAAATTATATATTATTGTATAAAATAAAAATATTGATCTACATCATACTCTCAATATGTTCAAATGAAAAACTGACATTTGAGTATCATTTTCTTTTTGAAGGAAATACATTTTAGCTTCTTGTTGAACACTACTGAGTAGTGCCTAATGACAGTTCTATTTTTTATGATTCTGATTAACTCCGAGGTAAGCTTACAGTTTCTACTACAGATTTCGAAGACACTATTATAAAGTGACAGCATCAAGCTTAAAATATCTTACCTCAATCTACTACAAATAATGATATAATAATACCTTTCCGATATTACTGAATTTACTGATGACAGTCAGTAATTTCGAAACGAATTCAGGTTTAGCAACCTACTACCAGTATAATTCAGTAATTTTAAAACGATCTAAAGTACTGAACAGTACTGGTTGAGAATTCTGAAACTCGACCATAATATAGAAAATGAACCCCACTTCACTTTGTTAGACATTTATTAAAAACTATCGATGGTTAATACCTGTTTCTAACTTTTTTAAGATGAATTGAACCTCCTTTTTTCTGTAAATGATCTTGAAATACGTTCAATATTCACGATTAATATTAGAAATGACTTCATAAATTCGCTTATGGAGATTATGCAAATCTATTTTGATTGGAAACATTCAGGAATATCAACATATTTTGTGACGTCACGACTTTTTCGGTCCATTGGGACGAATAAACCAATATGATGATTTTTTTTTGTTTATAGGATGGTAGTACAGCGTTGAAAATAGCAATGGAAGCTGGACACCGCCACATTGGTGTTCTCCTGTATGCTCACGAGAGGAATATGCAAAAGTCCCACAACAAGGTGAAGAAAAATAAATCAATGAGCCCTAAAGCTACCCCATCTTCTCCCCTACCTATAAGAAGTAGCCATCGTGCCTTAACAGAAACAAAACCCAAGTAATAAATAATACTAATTCGTGTACTGTCTATATCTTAATTATCGAGAATGCCCAAATTCTCGCATGGAATTGTCCACATAGAATTTGAAACGAGATGAAGAAATTCTTTGACGGTTCACTTCACAAGTGAGGAATACAAAAATTAATTTTATTGTTTATTTGAAATCGTGTAAAGTTGTGCACGCAGATGAAATAATTGCAAAAAATAGAATGAATGCATTCTTGTTTTTTAATGTAACTATATGTGTTTTTTGATTAAACTATATAATATCCTAATTCACACTGAAATCAATTACATAAGTACATACATTATTTATACAGTAATGGTGGATTTATGCAGCAGTCTTGAGTCATAGGGTTTAAGTCGTAAGTTTTTAGTTATAAGTCGTAAGTTCAATCATTGGATTCCAATATTTCCATTCATACACTTTGACATAAGTTTCAAGTCGTAAGAAAGTTGGCCAACTTTTATCTTTTATGGCTTAAAACTGATTATATTTGCGCATGCGTTCGAAGTTTTTGATTCTGTGACGGTTTTATTTATTTTATAAGAAGGCCTTCCGACCATAGTAGAGAACAGGCGGCGTCCTCGAGGTTGGAAGTCAAGTTAATGTTGTGAACGTCTACTGAAACGTGCAAATTAATGAAAATACAACCACAAATGTGAAACTAAGTTAATATTAGAGAAAAATAACAGGTTCCTTTGTCTCTACGCCGGTAACCAGGCCGGATGACAACGGATTTGTCGGATAAAGGGGCCTTACTTGTATCGAAAAAACTGGTTCCATCATTTCTACGCCGGTACCCAGGCCGGATGACAACGGATTCGTCGAATGAAGGTGCCAAAATAAGTATCGAAAAATTGGCACCGAAAGGAGTCAGAAGCATAAGCCAAAAGAAGAAAATATAGATACATTATATAAACCACAACAGGGAGGAGGTGATGGATATAATTCCAGACGCATCTTAGGTGCATTCTCATCCCTATACGAAGTAAATAACCGAAACGGTTGAGCCCATATTGAAGTAGGAAGGAAGGCAGGAAGGTGACGGTTTTATAGGTTATTGTCTGTGATTGTCTTGTTAATTTAAACTCTTCTCAGGTATTGATAACTGAAATTGTAAAGGGACCACTGACACTGAACCACAGAAATTGACCAATGGGAGAAGTTAACCTGAAGACATGCCAGTCCTAAATAATTCCTGCATAAATGGTCCTTTTTCCTTTATGTCTTAAATCTTATCACTGAAAACTTATGACTTAAAATTGCTGCATAAATCCACCATTAATCTCTAGAAATATATGTATCACCAAAATTTCTAGACTTCAAAATCTTATGAAATTAGAGGCCACCAAGTACTTACGTGGCAACCATGTTGTATTTACTTGTTCTATAAAGAAAATCTGATGTATTCCAAAATGAATATATCTAAATGATATGGTACAAGGGTCAGTTCATAAAATAGTTCTTAACTATTGTTCAGATGAGTAAATATCAGTTTATTGGTGTTTCATATTTCAAAAACAATATCATTTTCCTCTGCCGCGTTATGTATATTATATTTCATATCTTCCGATTTTGGCAGAAAATTTATCATCACAAAATAATCACCATATATATATTGGATGTTTCTGATTGGATTATTGCCAATGACATAACGGTAGCTAGGGGATTAGATTAGAATTGTTGATCCAATATATGTAGATAGATTCATGTTGTTACCGTATATTGTTATTATTGTATGTTGAAAACCTATTTTTAAATTCTTTTAGAAGCAGGACAGCTAGATTCGGAAATTTATGAAATTAACTCAAGTCTATTGAAAACGTATAATGCTGTATAACAATTTTGTGTTTACTAGACAAAAACGAACCCATAACATTCCAAGTCGTGTTTGTTCCATCAATTATTTGTAAAATAATGTACATTTATATTTTGAATAAACTTACGTTTTGATCCAATGATTTATTAAACCTTGTCATACAATTTTGTTGGTTTGGTCATCCTTGATATGCCCGAAACCATTACCAATTATAATTTCAAAGTGAAATTTCATGTTTAATTCATCATAAATTTGAGGGTTCATTCGAAAGGTCAATTCCCAAAATTTTCTATTTAGCATCCAATATCATCAATTGGATTATATTTACTTCTTTCTCAATTTTCGAAACATTTTTACATCAGAATAAAGTACTTATACGACATATTTCAGGTTAGAGCCCAGAGCCCAAAAGGTGGTATTGGGATTTAGAATAATTTGATAGCATTTGTGAAGGGTTAAACTTATGGTAAATATCAAATGTACCTAAATATAATATTTATAAAATTATATTTTGAAAGCAAAAATTCAACACAAAGTTTGCTACATAATTCAAAATGTCAAAAATTTCATAACCAACAAACTATCACCTATAAATTACCTACTTAAATTAACTACTCATCAGCAACCAGTCCTAGAAGAGGCTGACCCTCCCTTTTTTTCATTCTCTCACATTTTGGACATGGCCTCAATGAATTCAAGCATGTTTTATGATATACTGCATTGCAGATATCACAGCGATATATATCATCAACATCAAAAGGAAATAAGGCTTTTGGCTTGTTACATACTTCACAAACGAATCCCTTTTGGCTACACAGCCAACAACTATGAACATGCTCTCTCCCAAAATCAACGACTTTCTGTAGCTGTTGAGCTAGAAAACCATTCCTGATGTCTGATAGGTCCTTAAAATGAAAAAGGCATGGGTTAATCATCGTCATTGTCTTTGTCACACCTAAAAAATGAGCAATTGGGTTGAAATTTTTTTTATTGATAAATCCAAACTTTGGTAGTATACACCTCAATGCCTCGATCTGATACTTTGTTTAACATGAATTTCTTCATACCAAAGTGTGAAATACCCAAAGTATTTAAATATATATAACAAGAAATATATTCCTAACTCACCAAAATGGAATACTGATGTATATGTTCATACATATACTCTCTGGGCCACATCTGTTTCTGCAGTTGTTCTATGACCGGTTCTCTGCAAGTGAACAGATATGCCCTCAAGAAATTCAACTGATTTCTCAATGTCTGCAAGTGTGCCATTTCTTCAACCACACTGTATATATATGGGTTGAGGATCTGGAATAAAATGTGGTCAAATGAGCAGAACTTTATAGTTGTACTAACGTATATATACTCCGGTCGATCTGCCAGTCAAGTTACCTTAAAATCAAGTAATGGATGATCCTTTACTTCCTTTATATATTCATTTCCCTTTCGAGATATCGGATAAGACTTGAAATCCCAGTTATGTACAATCCTAGCCGGTATTTCTACTAGTTCATTGCTCATACAGTTATCACAAAAATAATCACCAGTGAAAGCACATACCCTAAATCATAAGATAATGATTGATAACTACAAGAAGTAACAGTTATTTTTTGACTTACGTCGAGTTATTAGTGATTGCTAAGGAGCATTTACAATCGGCACATTCGTAGTTTTGATTATCAAGGCCCCTCTCTCTAGCAATTTTACCAATTTGAACAGTCAATGCAGTTGCTTCTGATTTGGTTAAATGCATACTGGACACAACTGTTTGTGCCCCACTTTCCTCAACCTTGAAAATAAACACATATCCCTCAATAAAAAAAATTCTCACCCCACTAGTTTTTAGGATTACCATACATCAGAATCTTTTGCACTCACCGAGTTTGAATTAGTAGGAACATAATTCCTCTCATCTTCAAATTTTTGCCAAACTTCTCTGATATCTGGAGTCCTAATGAACCCTCCACTGAGCATATTATAACTTTCAATCAATGCATTGTAGCTAGTCTCCATTGATTTGGACTCTCCAATAACTCTTTCTTCTTTTCCATCGGGTCCTTTCTCACACTTTTCAATAGCTACTTCCATTTCATCGAATGACCAACCAGATCTCTTGTTCAAAGAATTTCCTATACTGTAACTGACATAACCAGATTCCGAATTTCTATCCTGATCAGAACTGACAGAAGGCTTGGAATCATCATCAGTTTTCAACTCGGTTTTCAACCTATCATTGGTTACCTTAGGTTTGTCTTTTTCTAAAATAATTTTCAAAACCTCATCTTCTGTTAGTGCAGCAATTTGCCTCAATCCTGACCCCTCAGAAGTTATTGACATAGCAGAGCTGAGAGATGCAGTCTCTGAACTAGCGTCAATAACATTCTGTACTATTGTCACTTCTGTGATACCAAGTGCTACATCATCACATGGAGCCACAGGAGCTGTTTTCAAGGTTGGAGACCATATTCCAGATGAAATCAAACTTGGTAAAGGCCAAGAATTGAGCAAACTAGAATTGAATGGAAGAGTCAATGTTTTGAATGCTTCTACACCTTCTATCAAACGCTGAGCTACATCTAAAAGTTCCGAGTCTCTTATGAAAGCGTTCACTTTGTAGTAGGATTTCAAAGCTGAAGAGTCAAGTCTCATGGTCATAAGGTAAGAAGATAGAAGACAGTCGTTGAGAGCAATGCGAATCCAAGCTCTGCATTGTCCCACTTCACTTGATATCTGAGATAAATTAATTATCTGGAAAGTAAAAATATAATTGATTATATCAAAATATATGAAACAGCATTTCTCAAAAATTTGATAAGTATGTCAAAATTGCCAAGAATGTATGAACTATTGAAAAATGTAAAATAGAATTTGAAGTCATTATGGAGTAGAGAGATATTGAAGAATCTGTTTTTACATCAAGGGTTTACAGTCAATTTTGCAACCAAAGAAATACAAGTTTTTGTATATCCATGGTTTAATCAGTTTTCATTAAACTGATGAGTTATACAGTATTATATATATAAATTAATAGACTCAAGAATTCAAATCTTTTGCTTAATGACCAATTAGATTTGAATAATTCTCCTTTGTTGAATTTGTTTTCCTAGAAATAGCTTAATTAGATAGTCATTTTATTTTTTGTTATTTACCGCAATAAAAAGAGGATAAACATTCTTTAATCCCTACAGGTACAAATATTGTTATAACTGTGTAATTAGGTATAAATATGGTTGTTATCGTAGTAGTTAGTTTAGTGTACTTATACCTGATGAAGCTACAGTATTAGCGAAACATGTTGTGAAAAATATATATGAATATATTTATCGTGAAAATCTTATCGTTTTTCGTTTGTTTACAATACAGTAGGTATGTATGACTTATGTAATGGAATCTTTGAAGACAATTTGCACCCAATTTTAAGTGTCTGAATGATTTGAAATAAATAAATCCGATGACAATGCATTATGAATTTTTTTTAGTAAAAAAATAATGGCGGCCCCAACATGGCGGACGCATTTCGTGACGATTAAGATTTTATTCAAATTTGGTATGTGGAGGTTTTTGAGGTCAGAGATGTATTTTATGTGAAACTTCTTAAACTCAAGACGGCGGCTCCAAGATATGGTTTGATTCGATTCAAAATTGTTTTGCGGGAGTTTTCAGGGTCGGATATTATTTTTTTTTGACAAAATTCGTAGACATTTTTAGAGTAAAAACAAAATGGCGGCTCCAGGATGACTGACGCATTTTGAAACAATTGAACACAATTCAATTCTATTGAAATTTGGAAGTAGCAGTATTGAGGTTGGCGATTACGAATTTTCTGTGAAAATTAATAAATCCAATATGGCGGCTCTAAGATGGTGGACAAGCTTTATGATTATGATCCGATTATCTTCAGTGTTGAAGAACTAAAAATTGAAAACCAATGTTTGATATAATAAGTGAAACATGAAAAAAAACTTGGGTGCTAAACATAAGTTGTCATAAACTCTTGAATGCTAAGTATTAGTAAAAGTAGAATTAGTAATGTTAGTTTTTTTACCATAATTTGGATACTTTCTACTAGGTGAATGAATATTGATTATTCAGCCATTGAATTAGAAAATAAAAATGTATTCTCATTTGATTAAAAACAAAAATTGATAAGATAAGAGAAGATAATATGGTGACATACCTACCAAATGTACATGGTACTTTTCAGCTGAGTCTATCACCATTGAAGATGTTGACCTATGAATTATAAACCAGAAAAAATACTTAAGAAAATGGGACTTACTTGGTCTATGATTTGACGATGAGAAATGATCATCAAAGGGGGCCAAAAACTTGGTTCTGGCTGCTCATCAAGATCAGCTAGAGCTCTCTTGAATCGATGGGTCAATGTATCTCTAAGACCATGCAAAAACATTGCTTCCAATACATTACACAAAGTATTGGAAGCTTCAACAATATCATTAGTTCTGAAAGAACTATTGTCATCAATACCAGCATACTGGATTTCTTTGACACTGTTAGATAGCTGGGATATTAATGATTGTTTGATAATATCATCTTTGTTGTTAGCCACTGAACGTACACTTTTCAAAAACTTATTCATGTTCATGTCAGTTCAAATATCACAATATTTTTCCTTCAGGCCAAAATGTTCAAGAATGCTCACAGTTTCTTCACATGCTACTCCTTTCCTGACCACAAGAAATGTTCCAGTTTCTGATAGGTCCACAACAGTAGAGGCACTATTATTTGATTTCAGTTTTCCCCCATCAAAGATGGCAGGTAATTTATCCCAGATTGACTGGAATTCTGTAATCTCCACAGCACTAGGTTGATTACTCAAGTTGGCACTAGTGAGTGTTAATGGTTGTCCAAGTCCACAGGCCAAATTCTTAATGAAGTTGTGCTGGGGGATCCTTATTCCAACTTTTCCTTTTGAAACTAGTGATTTGTCCAAAGAATTAACAGTGGATTCCAAGATAATTGTTACTGGTCCTGGCAACAGTGCTTTCAGGATATTTTGTGGAAGGTGTTGAACATTTGCCCACTTTTTGATGTCTTTAACTTTACTCAAACAAATTGCTAGTGGTTTGTTTTCATTTCTACATTTGATACTATACAACTTATTTATGGCTGATACATTAGTGGCATCACAGGCCAGACCATAGACAGTATCTGTTGGTACAGCAATAACAGAACCTCTTTTGAGAAATTCTATAGCTATAGTTTCAGCAGATGTATTAATTATAGAAATACAAGTAGCCATGGAAAGAACATCAACATTTGCTATCCTGGAGAATCTATGTTTGGAAAATGAGAGGAAAAACATAAAAAACTGTTAGTCCCGCCAATTATGATTACAATCAGGGTTACAGCAGCGGTAAAATGTAGTCATTGGTTCATCTGCAGATCTTGTTTGAATCTGCATAAAGTATGCTTTATTGTGGCTACACTTTGGGCAACGGGCTTCTGTGGAATCAACGTTTTTCCAAGCCTCTTCTCCACCTAACACATCATCAATTTCCTGTGGACAAATAAGCTACATTGCAAGACAATATAGGAATAACGAGACTCACTTTCAATTTGTAATAGTTTCTGTAAGTAATCAATCTCTTCACAGGGAAGAATACTGGGCAAACATTGCATGTAAACTGTAATCTGCCTATGGTGTTCTCTTCCACAAATAACAAATTTGAGCAGAACGGGCAAAATGCAACCATATTATATCATAACAAAATTGTTTCGATTATTTCTAAGGATTTGAACTTGGTCTTCACTTTCAAAATAGTCTTAACATAAATAGAGAAATGACTGAAGACTGAAATGAGAATAAAAACATGTGTATACGTCAATTAATCAGTGTTGCCACTTGAAATTGTTCTATTGCTGCAAAATTTGTTTCAAAATCCTTGCAAAATCCTTGCAAAATATTTTTATATCGAAGATTCTGAAGTCGAAATGGAAAAATTGAAGTAATAAAACATCGAAAAATTGTGAAAATACTAGCATAATCTACTGAATTATTATGAACTAGGTTTCTTCATCAAAGACATCTAGTGACGAGAAGCTCAAGCGTACCCATATATCAAATCTTTTTTTAAAGGAGTAAAATATTCAACTGAAAATGAAAAATGTTTTGATAAAAATAAAGCTGAGCAGTAAATCATTTCAGTTATATATACTACAATATCTGGAATTTACATATTTTAAACTTTTGCTCCAATCGAATTAATGGTTCCATATGCATAAAAAAAGTTGACAACTGTCAGTGTCAAGCCATCAGTCAATGAGAGAAAATCACAGGAGAAAATGAACATGGAACCACAGAAATGTAATGAATAATGTGCATAGAACACATCTCAAAACTTCAAAACAATCACAAAACGAAGAAATGCATTTTTGATTCGACAATTTCGACCAATATCATGAACAAATTCGCATCGCTAGGCCTTTCTCAAAATACTTGCAAAATCCTGGCAATACACCATTTGCTGCCCGAATGCTGCAAAGCGTTGAATTTACTTGCAAATGCAAGTAATTACTTGCAAAACGGCAGCACTGCAATTAATTCAGTGTTCAAAGTTCAACGTGGTTCAACACAAAATAAACCACAGAACCAGGGTTGTTCCAACGAGATACAAAATGGTACTAGATACGATTCAATGTTCGTGCTAGATTCAATATGAAGCGTGCTAGATTTTGTTTTGGAGGGATATTCAAAATAGAGACTGAAAATAAATATTTATTTAGATCAACAAGAAACCAGTGGGTACCTCCATTAAAAAGTATATAAAATATATAAAATAATTTCCATAGTTCCAACGATTTTAACTAAAAATAGCACCTGAGATAATGATATGTACTACATTTATTAGTCCCAAATTCGCGAGCAAACATAGGGAAATCGGTATGATACGGTTCGAAATACACGGTCGGTATTAAATTGACCTTCCCCAGAATAGAAAGTTATCATGGCGGATTCTGACATTTGACAAGGAAAAATCTAGGGAAAAATTTGACACTTGACAGTTGATAAAATAAGAGTTCCATGTCAAAATTGAATTGAAATGGAAACAAATCCAAATTCCAGAATATCGATATAGATATTTCTTAGAATTGAAAGGCACAAAGAAAAATGATATTATTCTCGAAATTGTTCACATTTTAATTAAAATTTGACATGGAACACTTATTTTGTGAACTGTCAAGTGTCAAATTTTCCCCCAGATTTTTCCCTAAATCTGTCAATTAACAAAATCCGCCATGATAACTTATTATTCTGATTTCTGAGAAGGGTCAATTAGGAAAAAGTTGTAATAGTTTTGTATAGCTCCTCAAACTGGATGAGAGAATATGGAATGCCGTTTTACTTTTTAATGCACAATGACTGCATGTATTGAAAAAAATCTATTTATACGATACATTACTAGCAAAAATAGCAATTTTTGCAATGCATAGTCTCAATGTATTGCAAAAATGCCTATTTTTGCAACACATGACTCGCAATGTATTGTAAAAATTGCCATTTTTTCAATACATTACGAGCAATGCATTGCAAAAATTGTGAATTTCAACTAGAAGTATATTTTGAGTATTTTTACAATGAACGACGATTAATGCATTGCAAAAATTTCAATTTTAACAATGCATTACTAGCAATGTGTTGTAAAAATCTATTTTTGCAATACATGACTTTTGATGCATTGCTAAAATTGATATTATCACGTTACACATCATCAATGCATTGAAATAATTGTTGCTCGAAATTTCAAATGATGTATAAAATCATTATTTCAATACATCAACACTTCGTGTATTGTAAAAATTAAAAAGATATTATAGTCTCCAATTGCTCGAGAAGAAGAAAAAGATAAGATCGCGAAAATCACGAAAACAGATGACGCGGGAGAAATGTCAAAAATTTGACAATCAATCCAAAATATTTGAAATGGTGCTATTGTTTGTTTATCATTTATGAGATTAGAAATTTGAAATGTGGAGATTATATGCATGGTTGTTTGTAATTTTTGTTGTATTTAATTTAATCTATGTTGTAGTTTTGTGATGTCATAGATATCCCTCAATGTTATAACAACCTATAGAAAGGATTTTATGTTTAACATCAATGGTTTAACATCAATCCTAAATACCACCCAGATCCTTAAGGAATAAAATAAAAATATTCAGTGCACCCACACCTGAACTGGTGGAATTGACACCGAGAGGAGTCAGATAACCAAGAACTTCAAGAAAAGAAGATATGAGATTAGAACGCGAAACAGGTATTTTATATGAGTTTTATGGATTTAGTATGTTTTTATAAGCTTTTCAAACCACCTCTGCAAAATCAATGTGGCCACTGAGGTATTCGTATTTCAACGATTTCTCTTTATATTTCCAGAATGTCCAAGATTTGAGAAGAGTATCCAGAATATATTGGAGATAAGAAGAAACCCTTGAAAACTCCAGAAGCATTATTCAAAGCTGGTCACATCATACTTTGTAGGACATGTCAAACACATATTAACTCCTGTTCACAAACTTCAGCTCTAGGGCAGCTCTAACTCTAATATGAAATTAAAATGATTCCATGGAAAAGTTATGAGTGGAAGTGTGAATTTATCTGTAAAGCTGTAATAATTTTATTCTAACCCAAAAAATAGATGATTAGAGAGAAATAAAATCCAAGATTTTTAATCAATTAACTTTATTTTCTGGGATAAGAAGGTGCATCTGCTGAAATTGAGATATCTTAAGTAGGCAACACAAGTTATTATTTTCATAAATCTTTACAACATAATGAATAATGATAGTTCATAATATCAATAATTATTTTATATAGATGAGTATGTACCAAGAATAACTTGGGAAGTTTGAAACCTTGTGGTCTACTACAGTCATTCAATTCATTTATTTCAATTGATGAATTGGATGAAGAATTTTTGGAGAATATCGTACTCCAGATTAATATAAGGATGAGTCAAGGAAACACTTTGAACAGAACAAGGGAAACGGAATTTTATTAACAAAGATCAGAGAATGAAAAATGGCTGACCCGTCCACGGACGCCCGTGTAGCGTCCGGGGCGGGTGGAAGAGAAATGTAAGAAGAAAGTGCAGAAAAGAGAGAGAATCGATGCTCGCTCCACCCTATATGCCGTCGCTCGACTGACAGTGACAGCTCGGATGTCAGGGCGCTGCTGTCACGGCTGGTGGTTCTGTCACAGGTTCTGTGGTACGGGTGGAGACGAGTTCTGGTCGTTTCGCGCCTCGGGATGAGGACTTGCTTCCTGCGGTTGTCCCGAGGTGGCGGTAGTTCTTTGTGTAGTTGTCGGCTGCTCTCGACCACCACAAATTCATGACTTATTCATACTGAATAAAGATTTGATTTCATTCAGCCTACATTGCGCTCACTCTTGAAGTTTCCATGTGATGACTTCCAGATGTTTATTGAAGGAATTGCATTCTTTTTGAGCCCATCTCTTGGTTCAATTCTACTTGATGGTCCTGAAGTGAAATTAAGGTCTTCATTACAAACAATGAAACACAACTACAGATAAACCAGATATTTGATTTAACCTGACAGGAGACATAACCTTCAATTTGGCATTTGCTTGAGAAATCCACTTCTAGGAAGTGCTTACTACAAACGTAAATGTTTGGAGCACTAGGTTTTTCTATTTTCAACATGATTTTCAATTTTTCACACAATCCTGAAGTAGAAATTTAGGATTTGGTGCCAAAGAAGTCTGTACGCTAAAAATAGCTAAACTGATCTCTTGTTATCTGAACACTAGGTCTTCCTTTTCCTGAAATTTTTAATTTTTTCAAATTTATAAGTATAATAATATATCTCATCCCAGATAGCACATGACAAGACGTTCCCAGGACGTATATTTTACGTCCCATTCAAGTCCGTACGCTCACAGGACGTCTTCCTGTTATCTGAGATATTTAATGTGTATTGCAATTGAATACTCACTTCCCCTATGATCCTATGAAGTCTTTGAGCTTCATATCCTTCACAATTCATGTTGTACTCTACTCGTATCTGTATTTTTGTTGTGTGGATATGGAATGTGTATGGAATATGGCTGAGGAATATGAAATGGTTTAAATGGTCGTTTTCTTGTTGTATTATACAATCTTTGACTTTGATTATACAATTTATAAATAATTATTTTCAAATTCGAAAATTGATTGACAACTGTCAGTTGACAGTACTGACAGTGTTAAGATTATAAGATGAAAACCAAGGTGGATATAGGATGGTGAAACAGCTCTTCAATTGTTTCTGCGAAAAACTTGTAGACCGTTTGAGAAGGTACTAATATTTCCACGACTTGAATGAAGATGGCGGTGAGATCGATTATCGATGAAGATTTCTGTTGCCATGTATTTCTGTGGTTCGCATCTGACAGACATGAGTTGAAATGACATCAAAACACAATATTTTCAGTGAATCTGGAATAATTATCGATATATTGACTCTTCTCAGTCATTTTTCATCTAGAATAGATGAAACTGATAAAAAGGTGACAGATGCACAGATTCTGTTTTACCGACACAAGGTATGTCGCCATCTCTGTTAATTTCAGGAAATATTACTACGGTATAAAATCAAGTAGGCGAAGGTCTACAGTTTATTCTAGTGCTTGTTAATAGGAAGCTGTTTCACCATCCTATATCCACCTTGATGAAAACAAACCAGAAGAAGAATAAGATAAATGTAATGCTACAATCAATGTGTTGTTAAAATTGATTTATTTCATATTTCATTACATTAGTCTTCATGTATTGCATAAATTAGGGGTCGATAACGAAGTGGTCGCAAAAATTCATAATGCATTTTGTGATTCAACTAATTAATTGTAAAAACGAAATTCGACCCGAAAATTGAAATAACCATAACATTCTGTTTGTGCATATTACTACTATGTTTAATTCTGCATATTTTGTTTTAGTTTCAATACAAAATGCCTGGGTGTGCAGCTGTAGGCTGTTTCAATTCGGCAAAGAAAGGTTATTTGAAGAAAAATTCCTAAATGACCAAAAACGCAGGAAAGAATGGCAATCAAAACAAAACATGACAAGTGGATTCCCTACATATTCATCAAGATTTGCAGTGGAAGCAATGGATCTCATTAGGATTCGATCTTGTGGAAAAAAATATGTGATGGAGACATCTTATGAAACATAGAATTATAATAGGAGTTTTCAGTGAAGTTTGAAAATGATGTACCTTAATATTATAATAATGTAATATAATTAGAGATTAGAAAGACATCTGAGGTAGAACATGAATTATTGTCAGTGTTTATCTAATTAGTTGGTTTTTAGAAAGAATACCTATACATAATCTGTCATATATCAGAAAAATAATAAACAAAGGAATACCATAAAAGTATATTAACAAAAAAGCATGTTGAAGTAACAGAAAATGAACAGAATAAAATAATCACTTACTTCCTTTTTGCTAGATAAGAATATATAATTATCTTATCCTTCAAATCATGACAATTTATTGATGTAAATAATTTCAATGTTTTGAGGAGACAATATCATAATAATATTGCCTGAAATACTCTCCATATTGATAAAAAAATACATTACATGTTCCCTACAGAAAAATGATGTTTTCTGTCTCTAACATTTCAAAACTGACAATTTGGTATACCATTTCAATAGGATTTTTGTTTCCTAGGGAGCTAATAAAATCTTCACAGGTCTTAGATGTTTTTTCAATGCTTGAAATTATATACCTACCTACCCTACAATATTAAGAAGTGATTTCATTTCAATATAATTCAAATGAAACAGGGTTAATATATAGTTTCTGGAAACTTGCAGATTCATGAAAAAGTAGTAGTGGTTCTTTTTGCTCTTTATTTAATATGGGGTTTGCAAACGAAAATAAAGTTATTGGTGCAACATCAGCTCTCAGTCTACAGCTTTCATCTTCTCTAGTTCTCTCCCATATTTCAGGTTCAAAATTTGCCTAAAAAAAACAATGTATTTCAGTATATTTATAAAAGTATGTGAGTCTGGATGATTTCAACAGAATGACTAGTTACTTTACCTCGCAGAGATTTGATGAATATGTAGGGATCCACTTGTCATGTTGTTTTGATTGCACATTCTTTCCTGCGTTTTGGGTCTTTTAGGAATTTTTTCATCAGAAAACCTTTCTTTGCCGAATTGAAACAGCCTACAGCTGCACTCCCAGGCATTTTATATTGAAACTGAAACGAAATATGCAAAATTAAACATAGTTAATACGCACAAACAGAATGTTAGGTTATTTCAATAGAGGAATTTATGGGATTTATAGGTACATACCAGTCAAATTTTTTGCTAAATCACTGCCTATTGATATTATACGTGTATTGTAGTGATCAAACTGCGAAATTTTTGGGAAATATAACTGCACAAGAAGATTTAGTCAGTAAACGCCATATAAACCAATGTAAACAAACAGAAAATTTGCCTCTTAATGGCGTCACCAATCAAAACGCTGACGCCTATTGTCGCCACTGTCTTGTATAGAGTCACTGTACCTAAATCCATTTTGCCCTATACATTATCCCTATACAAACATCGAAATTTACCCATCCTGTACACAGAGTGGTCCATTTGAATGAAAGCTTTTGATAGTGAACGACGAATTGACCATATTAAATAACTATAGGTAGAAGCGTTCTAGGGTTGGTGCTAATCTGTCATAAATGTCAACTGTCATTAATGTCAAGTGTCATTAATGTAAGTGTCATTAATGTCAACTGTCATTAATGTCAACTGTCATTAATGTCAACTGTCATTAATATCAACTGTCATTAATATCAACTGTCAATGTTTTAGAGCTCAGTCATCACAAAGATAATTCAAAGAAGTGACCGATGAAATGGCGCGGGGAGCTATTCTCGAAGGCATGCGACTTTCTCGCGTATACGAATGACATCGTATGAAAATATTCGTATACGTCAATACAAGTGCATTCTCGAACTCCGAAGTAGAACATACGAAATATCCATACAAACTTTTTGAAGCGGGTGCACGAAAAATATGACAACATTGCACAGCTACCAGTGTTCCCAACTATATCGAGAGAATATGTCTAGGAAAAAAATAAACTCCACTAGTTTAAGTCATAATAGTTTGGCGGATAGTTTACTTCTTTGAGAACTTCATATGTTGATATGATACTATACATCAGCAACTGCAATGTATATGAGTTCCACATCTCCGGAACAGAGAGCGGAGTTGGTGGAGTATTGAAAAATCATCTAGGGAAGTTCACAAATGAAAGGTATCACTTACGGCCGTATTCGCCATATTCTTTTAAGCTTAGCTTGACTCAAGGTAGCTTTAAGAGCATACAATTTCGTATTGTTAAGAGAGCACAAATCCTAAGCTCAGCTTTAAAGTATACGGCGAATCATGGGAATCATAGCATCAGAAACATTGAATACTATGCCGGGAGCAAAAAAATATTGGAAGAAGTGTTAAAAGGCAATGAGAAACATTTGATATAGGTAGGACCTACCTTAACAGATCACAGAATATTTTCTTTCATTGTGCAAACTTATTTGGGATTAGCAGGACCACATTATATAGATAATATATATTCTATAAAGAAATGTATCAGATGATAAAAATGGGCCATTTTACAACTTCACAGGACAAATTAATATCAATCAGAACAATAATAAATACTCGAAAATCTACATCAAAACTGGAACCAAATACAATTTTCTTATACACACACACCCCATACGCGTCCAAACGTATAAGATTTTTCGTATACGAACTACGACAGACGAATCGAGAATACAAACTTGTCAGAACTCTGCGCAATAATAGAATTCTTGTTCTGGAGGCCAAAATACGTGAGTACGTCCAAAAATTTTCCTAGGAATGCCATATTATTGTTCCTAAAAACTGGTATTGGACCTATTTGAGTAAAAATATGTATAAAAGTTAAAATATGTAAGATTATGATAGACAGTAGTTTTCTAGTTGTTTTTCAGTTGTTCTACTTCCGATCAAATCCCCTCCTCAGCAATAAGATTCAGTTTCCGCGCACGCTTCCCCTTCCCCCAAACCTAACAATGTTCAGTTTTGACTCGAATTAACCTTTATAAGAAACAACATGGGATTTTGAGCTGAAACCCCCATAGCCTATCTACTAATGTTATATTTATCAAGGTTCGCATGATTGAATAGAATAATGTCTACTTCATCATATGACAATTTCCATATCCAATTCGTGTAAACCAAAGTTCATCTCATGTTCTCCCCGATAACTCTCATCGATAATGTACTAACTGAACAAAAACGTTAACTTCAATAGTTAATTTCAGAACGAACAGAATTCGGTGACTTTTGAGTTGGTTGCAGAAAAAATATGATTTTGGTCGGCCAACGCCTATTTACCTGTCAATATAACCCTTTGTGACAGCATGGATCCTCCACAGATGTTCTCAAAGACACCTCCGATGTTTTGGAAAACCGCAGCGACCCAGGGATAGTCTCCTTTGGAGACGTTTTGCCCTGAAGCTATCAATGCTGTCGCAGATACTCTCTTTTTTCCACACACTGGAAATTAAAGAAATTCTACAATATTCGTTCAAGACAAACAATCTATAAAATACGAATTGATTACCCTGTCATATAGATTATTCTGAAATCATTTTGAATAATGCAATGTTAACGTTATAATAACTCTCGAGTGAGAAAAACACTCTACCTATGTTTTCTACCTATCGGGTAGATTATTCCGAAATAATTTTAAAAATCGCAAGTGAAAAAAAACACTCTCTCATCATGTGTTTAGAACAAGGTACAGAAAGTAAATATTCCATTATCGAACTAAAAACAACGTGGATTAATGCCGTGACCTTCAAAAGTAGCTAGCTAATATAGAAAAACTAGTTTTTCTATTTTAGTTCTGGAATGAAGTCATTATGAAACGCAAATGCGTATCAAAATAGCCTCTATTTCGATACGCATTTTTTATTATTCGGAGTTTGGTACAATCAAACTGTCAAATGAAAGTCAGAGTCAGGTTAGGTGTGGAGTGGAGAAGTGGAGTAGTGGAGTGGAGTAGTGGAGTAGTGGAGTGAAGTAGTGGAGTGGAGTAGTGGAGTGGAGTAGTGGAGTGGAGTAGTGGAGTGGAGTGGAGAAGTGGAGTAGTGGAGTTGAGTAGTGGAGTAGTGGAGTGGAGTAGTGGAGTAGTGAAGTAGTGAAGTGGAGTAGTGGAGTGGAGTAGTGGAGTAGTGGAGTAGTGGAGTAGTGGAGTAGTGGAGTAGTGGAGTGGAGTAGTGGAGTGGAGTAGTGGAGTAGAGGAGTAGTGAAGTAGTGAAGTGGAGTAGTGGAGTGGAGTAGTGGAGTGGAGTAGTGGAGTGAAGTAGTGGAGTGGAGTAGTGGAGTGGAGTAGTGGAGTGGAGTAGTGGAGTGGAGTAGTGAAGTGGAGTAGTAGAGTGGGGAAGTGGAGTGGAGTAGTGGAGTGGAGTAGTGGAGTGGAGTAGTGGAGTGGAGTACTGGAGTGGAGTAGTGGAGTGGAGTAGTGGAGTGGAGTAGTGGAGTGGAGTAGTGGAGTGGAGTAGTGGAGTAGTGGAGTAGTGGAGTAGTGGAGTAGTGGAGTAGTGGAGTAGTGGAGTGGAGAAGTGGAGTAGTAGAGTGAAGTAGTGGAGTGGAGTAGTGAAGTGGAGTAGTAGAGTGAAGTAGTGGAGTGGAGTAGTGAAGTGGAGTAGTGGAGTGGAGTAGTGGAGTGGAGTAGTGGAGTGGAGTAGTGGAGTGGAGTAGTGGAGTAGTGGAGTAGTGGAGTAGTGGAGTAGTGGAGTAGTGGAGTGGAGTAGTGGAGTGAAGTAGTGGAGTGGAGTAGTGGAGTGGAGTAGTGGAGTGGAGTAGTGGAGTGGAGTAGTGGAGTGGAGTAGTGGAGTGGAGTAGTGGAGTAGTGGAGTAGTGGAGTAGTGGAGTGGAGTAGTGGAGTAGTGGAGTGGAGTAGTGGAGTGGAGTAGTAGAGTGGATTAGTGGAGTGGAGTAGTGGAGTGGAGTAGTAGAGTGGAGTAGTGGAGTAGTGGAGTAGTGGAGTAGTGGAGTAGTGGAGTAGTGGAGTAGTGGAGTAGTGGAGTAGTGGAGTAGTGAAGTAGTGGAGTAGTGGAGTAGTGGAGTAGTGGAGTAGTGGAGTAGTGGAGTAGTGGAGTGGAGTAGTGGAGTGGAGTAGTGGAGTAGTGGAGTAGTGGAGTAGTGGAGTGGAGTGGAGTAGTGAAGTGGAGTAGTGGAGTGGAGTAGTGGAGTGGAGTAGTGTAGTAGTGGAGTGGAGTAGTGGAGTGGAGTAGTAGAGTGGAGTAGTGGAGTAGTGGAGTAGTGGAGTAGTGGAGTAGTGGAGTAGTGGAGTAGTGGAGTAGTGGAGTAGTGGAGTAGTGGAGTAGTGGAGTAGTGGAGTAGTGGAGTAGTGGAGTAGTGGAGTAGTGGAGTAGTGGAGTAGTGGAGTAGTGGAGTAGTGGAGTGGAGTAGTGGAGTGGAGAAGTGGAGTCGTGGAGTTGAGTAGTGGAGTGGAGTAGTAGAGTAGTGGAGTAGTGGAGTAGTGGAGTAGTGGAGTAGTGGAGTAGTGGAGTGGAGTAGTGGAGTAGTGGAGTAGTGGAGTAGTGGAGTAGTGGAGTAGTGGAGTAGTGGAGTAGTGGAGTAGTGGAGTAGTGGAGTAGTGGAGTAGTGGAGTAGTGGAGTAGTGAAGTAGTGAAGTGGAGTAGTGGAGTGGAGTAGTGGAGTAGTGGAGTAGTGGAGTAGTGGAGTAGTGGAGTAGTGGAGTAGTGGAGTAGTGGAGTAGTGGAGTAGTGGAGTAGTGGAGTAGTGGAGTAGTGGAGTAGTGGAGTAGTGGAGTAGTGGAGTAGTGGAGTAGTGGAGTAGTGGAGTAGTGGAGTAGTGGAGTAGTGGAGTAGTGGAGTAGTGGAGTAGTGGAGTAGTGGAGTAGTGGAGTAGTGGAGTAGTGGAGTAGTGGAGTAGTGGAGTAGTGGAGTAGTGGAGTAGTGGAGTAGTGAAGTAGTGAAGTGGAGTAGTGGAGTGGAGTAGTGGAGTGGAGTAGTGGAGTGGAGTAGTGGAGTGGAGTAGTGGAGTGGAGTAGTGGAGTGGAGTAGTGGAGTGGAGTAGTGGAGTGGAGTAGTGGAGTGGAGTAGTGGAGTGGAGTAATGGAGTGGAGGAGTGGAGTGGAGTAGTGTAGTGGAGTAGTGGAGTGGAGTAGTGGAGTGGAGTAGTGGAGTGGAGTAGTGGAGTGGAGTAGTGGAGTGGAGTAGTGGAGTGGAGTAGTGGAGTGGAGTAGTGGAGTAGTGGAGTGGAGTAGTGGAGTGGAGTAGTGGAGTAGTGGAGTGGAGTAGTGGAGTGGAGTAGTGGAGTGGAGTAGTGGAGTGGAGTAGTGGAGTGGAGTAGTGGAGTGGAGTAGTGGAGTGGAGTAGTGGAGTGGAGTAGTGAAGTGGAGTAGTGGAGTGGAGTGGTGGAGTGGAGTGGTGTAGTGGAGTGGAGTAGTGGAGTGGAGTAGTGGAGTAGTGGAGTGGAGTAGTGGAGTGGAGTAGTGGAGTGGAGAAGTGGAGTAGTGGAGTTGAGTAGTGGAGTGGAGTAGTGGAGTGGAGTAGTGGAGTGGAGAAGTGGAGTAGTGGAGTTGAGTAGTGGAGTAGTGGAGTGGAGTAGTGGAGTAGTGAAGTAGTGAAGTGGAGTAGTGGAGTGGAGTAGTGGAGTAGTGGAGTGGAGTAGTGGAGTAGAGGAGTAGTGAAGTAGTGAAGTGGAGTAGTGGAGTAGTGAAGTAGTGAAGTGGAGTAGTGGAGTGGAGTAGTGGAGTAGTGGAGTGGAGAAGTGGAGTAGTGGAGAGGAGTAGTGGAGTAGTGGAGTAGTGGAGTGGAGTAGTGGAGTAGTGGAGTAGTGGAGTAGTGGAGTGGAGTACTGGAGTAGTGGAGAAGTGAAGTAGTGAAGTGGAGTAGTGGAGTGGAGTAGTGGAGTGGAGTAGTGGAGTAGTGGAGTAGTGGAGTGGAGAAGTGGAGTAGTGGAGTGAAGTAGTGGAGTGGAGTAGTGGAGTGGAGTAGTGGAGTGGAGTAGTGGAGTGGAGTAGTGGAGTGGAGTAGTGGAGTGGAGTAGTGGAGTGGAGTAGTGGAGTGGAGTAGTGGAGTAGTGGAGTAGTGGAGTAGTGGAGTAGTGGAGTAGTGGAGTAGTGGAGTAGTGGAGTAGTGGAGTAGTGGAGTAGTGGAGTAGTGGAGTAGTGGAGTAGTGGAGTAGTGGAGTAGTGGAGTAGTGGAGTAGTGGAGTAGTGAAGTAGTGAAGTGGAGTAGTGGAGTGGAGTAGTGGAGTAGTGGAGTAGTGGAGTAGTGGAGTAGTGGAGTAGTGGAGTAGTGGAGTAGTGGAGTAGTGGAGTAGTGGAGTAGTGGAGTAGTGGAGTAGTGGAGTAGTGGAGTAGTGGAGTAGTGGAGTAGTGGAGTAGTGGAGTAGTGGAGTAGTGGAGTAGTGGAGTAGTGGAGTAGTGGAGTAGTGGAGTAGTGGAGTAGTGGAGTAGTGGAGTAGTGAAGTAGTGAAGTGGAGTAGTGGAGTGGAGTAGTGGAGTGGAGTAGTGGAGTGAAGTAGTGGAGTGGAGTAGTGGAGTGGAGTAGTGGAGTGGAGTAGTGGAGTGGAGTAGTGAAGTGGAGTAGTGGAGTGGAGTAGTGGAGTAGTGAAGTAGTGGAGTGGAGTAGTGGAGTGGAGTAGTGGAGTGGAGTAGTGGAGTGGAGTAGTGGAGTGGAGTAGTGGAGTAGTGGAGTGGAGTAGTGGAGTAGTGGAGTGGAGAAGTGGAGTAGTGGAGAGGAGTAGTGGAGTAGTGGAGTAGTGGAGTGGAGTAGTGGAGTAGTGGAGTAGTGGAGTAGTGGAGTGGAGTACTGGAGTAGTGGAGAAGTGAAGTAGTGAAGTGGAGTAGTGGAGTGGAGTAGTGGAGTGGAGTAGTGGAGTAGTGGAGTGGAGAAGTGGAGTAGTGGAGTGAAGTAGTGGAGTGGAGTAGTGGAGTGGAGTAGTGGAGTGGAGTAGTGGAGTGGAGTAGTGGAGTGGAGTAGTGGAGTGGAGTAGTGGAGTGGAGTAGTGGAGTGGAGTAATGGAGTGGAGGAGTGGAGTGGAGTAGTGTAGTGGAGTAGTGGAGTGGAGTAGTGGAGTGGAGTAGTGGAGTGGAGTAGTGGAGTGGAGTAGTGGAGTGGAGTAGTGGAGTGGAGTAGTGGAGTGGAGTAGTGGAGTGGAGTAGTGGAGTGGAGTAGTGGAGTAGTGGAGTGGAGTAGTGGAGTGGAGTAGTGGAGTGGAGTAGTGGAGTGGAGTAGTGGAGTGGAGTAGTGGAGTGGAGTAGTGGAGTGGAGTAGTGAAGTGGAGTAGTGGAGTGGAGTGGTGGAGTGGAGTGGTGTAGTGGAGTGGAGTAGTGGAGTGGAGTAGTGGAGTAGTGGAGTGGAGTAGTGGAGTGGAGTAGTGGAGTGGAGAAGTGGAGTAGTGGAGTTGAGTAGTGGAGTGGAGTAGTGGAGTGGAGTAGTGGAGTGGAGAAGTGGAGTAGTGGAGTTGAGTAGTGGAGTAGTGGAGTGGAGTAGTGGAGTAGTGAAGTAGTGAAGTGGAGTAGTGGAGTGGAGTAGTGGAGTAGTGGAGTGGAGTAGTGGAGTAGAGGAGTAGTGAAGTAGTGAAGTGGAGTAGTGGAGTAGTGAAGTAGTGAAGTGGAGTAGTGGAGTGGAGTAGTGGAGTAGTGGAGTAGTGGAGTAGTGGAGTAGTGGAGTAGTGGAGTAGTGGAGTAGTGGAGTAGTGGAGTGGAGTAGTGGAGTGGAGTAGTGGAGTGGAGTAGTGGAGTGGAGTAGTGGAGTGGAGTAGTGGAGTGGAGTAGTGGAGTGGAGTAGTGGAGTAGTGGAGTAGTGGAGTAGTGGAGTAGTGGAGTAGTGGAGTAGTGGAGTAGTGGAGTAGTGGAGTGGAGTAGTGGAGTGGAGTAGTGGAGTGGAGTAGTGGAGTGGAGTAGTGGAGTGGAGTAGTGGAGTAGTGGAGTAGTGGAGTGGAGTAGTGGAGTAGTGGAGTAGTGAAGTAGTGAAGTGGAGTAGTGGAGTGTAGTAGTGGAGTGGAGTAGTGGAGTGGAGTAGTGGAGTGGAGTAGTGGAGTGGAGTAGTGGAGTGGAGTAGTGGAGTGGAGTAGTGGAGTGGAGTAGTGGAGTGGAGTAGTGGAGTGAAGTAGTGGAGTGGAGTAGTGGATTGGAGTAGTGGAGTGGAGAAGTGGAGTACGGAGTTGAGTAGTGGAGTAGTGGAGTGGAGTAGTGGAGTAGTGAAGTAGTGAAGTGGAGTAGTGGAGTGGAGTAGTGGAGTAGTGGAGTAGTGGAGTAGTGGAGTGGAGTAGTGGAGTGGAGTAGTGGAGTAGTGGAGTAGTGGAGTAGTGGAGTAGTGGAGTGGAGTAGTGGAGTGGAGTAGTGGAGTGAAGTAGTGGAGTGGAGTAGTGGAGTGGAGTAGTGGAGTGGAGTAGTGGAGTGGAGTAGTGGAGTAGTGGAGTAGTGGAGTAGTGGAGTGGAGTAGTGGAGTAGTGGAGTAGTGAAGTAGTGAAGTGGAGTAGTGGAGTGGAGTAGTGGAGTGGAGTAGTGGAGTGGAGTAGTGGAGTGGAGTAGTGGAGTGGAGTAGTGGAGTGGAGTAGTGGAGTGGAGTAGTGGAGTGGAGTAGTGGAGTGGAGTAGTGGAGTGGAGTAGTGGAGTGGAGTAGTGGAGTGGAGTAGTGGAGTGGAGTAGTGGAGTGGAGTAGTGGAGTGGAGTAGTGGAGTGGAGTAGTGGAGTGGAGTAGTGGAGTGGAGTAGTGGAGTGGAGTAGTGAAGTGGAGTAGTGGAGGAGTGGAGTAGTGGAGTAGTGGAGTAGTGGAGTAGTGGAGTAGTGGAGTAGTGGAGTAGTGGAGTAGTGGAGTAGTGGAGTAGTGGAGTGGAGTAGTGGAGTGGAGTAGTGGAGTGGAGTAGTGGAGTGGAGTAGTAGAGTGGATTAGTGGAGTGGAGTAGTGGAGTGGAGTAGTGAAGTGGAGTAGTGAAGTGGAGTAGTGGAGTGGAGTAGTGGAGTAGTGGAGTAGTGGAGTGGAGTAGTGGAGTGGAGTAGTGGAGTGGAGTAGTGGAGTAGTGGAGTAGTGGAGTGGATAAGTGGAGTAGTGGAGTGGAGTAGTGGAGTAGTGGAGTAGTGGAGTGGAGTAGTGGAGTGGAGTAGTGGAGTAGTGGAGTAGTGGAGTAGTGGAGTGGAGTACTGGAGTAGTGGAGTAGTGAAGTAGTGAAGTGGAGTAGTGGAGTGGAGTAGTGGAGTGGAGTAGTGGAGTAGTGGAGTGGAGTAGTGGAGTAGTGGAGTAGTGGAGTAGTGGAGTAGTGGAGTAGTGGAGTAGTGGAGTAGTGGAGTAGTGGAGTAGTGGAGTAGTGGAGTAGTGGAGTAGTGGAGTAGTGGAGTAGTGGAGTAGTGGAGTAGTGGAGTAGTGGAGTAGTGGAGTAGTGGAGTAGTGAAGTAGTGAAGTGGAGTAGTGGAGTGGAGTAGTGGAGTGAAGTAGTGGAGTGAAGTAGTGGAGTGGAGTAGTGGAGTGGAGTAGTGGAGTGGAGTAGTGAAGTGGAGTAGTGGAGTGGAGTAGTGGAGTAGTGGAGTAGTGAAGTAGTGGAGTGGAGTAGTGGAGTGGAGTAGTGGAGTGGAGTAGTGGAGTGAAGTAGTGGAGTGGAGTAGTGGAGTGGAGTAGTGGAGTGGAGTAGTGGAGTGGAGTAGTGGAGTGGAGTAGTGGAGTAGTGGAGTAGTGGAGTAGTGGAGTGGAGTAGTGGAGTAGTGGAGTAGTGAAGTAGTGAAGTGGAGTAGTGGAGTGGAGTAGTGGAGTGGAGTAGTGGAGTGGAGTAGTGGAGTGGAGTAGTGGAGTGGAGTAGTGGAGTGGAGTAGTGGAGTGGAGTAGTGGAGTGGAGTAGTGGAGTGGAGTAGTGGAGTGGAGTAGTGGAGTGGAGTAGTGGAGTGGAGTAGTGGAGTGGAGTAGTGGAGTGGAGTAGTGGAGTGGAGTAGTGGAGTGGAGTAGTGGAGTGGAGTAGTGGAGTGGAGTAGTGGAGTGGAGTAGTGGAGTGGAGTAGTGGAGTGGAGTAGTGGAGGAGTGGAGTAGTGGAGTAGTGGAGTAGTGGAGTAGTGGAGTAGTGGAGTAGTGGAGTGGAGTAGTGGAGTGGAGTAGTAGAGTGGATTAGTGGAGTGGAGTAGTGGAGTGGAGTAGTGAAGTGGAGTAGTGAAGTGGAGTAGTGGAGTGGAGTAGTGGAGTAGTGGAGTAGTGGAGTGGAGTAGTGGAGTGGAGTAGTGGAGTAGTGGAGTAGTGGAGTGGATAAGTGGAGTAGTGGAGTGGAGTAGTGGAGTAGTGGAGTAGTGGAGTAGTGGAGTGGAGTAGTGGAGTGGAGTAGTGGAGTAGTGGAGTAGTGGAGTAGTGGAGTGGAGTACTGGAGTAGTGGAGTAGTGAAGTAGTGAAGTGGAGTAGTGGAGTGGAGTAGTGGAGTGGAGTAGTGGAGTGGAGTAGTGGAGTAGTGGAGTAGTGGAGTAGTGGAGTAGTGGAGTAGTGGAGTAGTGGAGTAGTGGAGTAGTGGAGTAGTGGAGTAGTGGAGTAGTGGAGTAGTGGAGTAGTGGAGTAGTGGAGTAGTGAAGTAGTGAAGTGGAGTAGTGGAGTGGAGTAGTGGAGTGGAGTAGTGGAGTGAAGTAGTGGAGTGGAGTAGTGGAGTGGAGTAGTGGAGTGGAGTAGTGGAGTGGAGTAGTGAAGTGGAGTAGTGGAGTGGAGTAGTGGAGTAGTGGAGTAGTGAAGTAGTGGAGTGGAGTAGTGGAGTGGAGTAGTGGAGTGGAGTAGTGGAGTGGAGTAGTGGAGTAGTGGAGTGGAGTAGTGGAGTAGTGGAGTAGTGGAGTGGAGAAGTGGAGTAGTGGAGTTGAGTAGTGGAGTAGTGGAGTAGTGGAGTGGAGTAGTGGAGTAGTGGAGTACTGGAGTAGTGGAGAAGTGAAGTAGTGAAGTGGAGTAGTGGAGTGGAGTAGTGGAGTGGAGTAGTGGAGTGGAGTAGTGGAGTGGAGTAGTGGAAAGGAGAAGTGGAGTAGTGGAGTGAAGTAGTGGAGTGGAGTAGTGGAGTGGAGTAGTGGAGTGGAGTAGTGGAGTGGAGTAGTGGAGTGGAGTAGTGGAGTGGAGTAGTGGAGTGGAGTAGTGGAGTGGAGTAATGGAGTGGAGGAGTGGAGTGGAGTAGTGTAGTGGAGTAGTGGAGTGGAGTAGTGGAGTGGAGTAGTGGAGTGGAGTAGTGGAGTGGAGTAGTGGAGTGGAGTAGTGGAGTGGAGTAGTGGAGTGGAGTAGTGGAGTGGAGTAGTGGAGTGGAGTAGTGGAGTGGAGTAGTGGAGTGGAGTAGTGGAGTGGAGTAGTGGAGTGGAGTAGTGGAGTGGAGTAGTGGAGTGGAGTAGTGGAGTGGAGTAGTGGAGTGGAGTAGTGGAGTAGTGGAGTGGAGTAGTGGAGTGGAGAAGTGGAGTAGTGGAGTTGAGTAGTGGAGTGGAGTAGTGGAGTGGAGAAGTGGAGTAGTGGAGTTGAGTAGTGGAGTGGAGTAGTGGAGTGGAGTAGTGGAGTGGAGTAGTGGAGTGGAGTAGTGGAGTGGAGAAGTGGAGTAGTGGAGTTGAGTAGTGGAGTAGTGGAGTGGAGTAGTGGAGTAGTGAAGTAGTGAAGTGGAGTAGTGGAGTGGAGTAGTGGAGTAGTGGAGTAGTGGAGTAGTGGAGTAGTGGAGTGGAGTAGTGGAGTGGAGTAGTGGAGTAGAGGAGTAGTGAAGTAGTGAAGTGGAGTAGTGGAGTAGTGAAGTAGTGAAGTGGAGTAGTGGAGTGGAGTAGTGGAGTAGTGGAGTAGTGGAGTAGTGGAGTAGTGGAGTAGTGGAGTAGTGGAGTAGTGGAGTAGTGGAGTAGTGGAGTAGTGGAGTAGTGGAGTAGTGGAGTAGTGGAGTAGTGGAGTAGTGGAGTGGAGTAGTGGAGTGGAGTAGTGAAGTGGAGTAGTGGAGTGGAGTAGTGAAGTGGAGAAGTGGAGTGGAGTAGTGGAGTGGAGTAGTGGAGTGGAGTAGTGGAGTGGAGTAGTGGAGTGGAGTAGTGGAGTGGAGTAGTGGAGTGGAGTAGTGGAGTGGAGTAGTGGAGTGGAGTAGTGGAGTGGAGAAGTGGAGTAGTAGAGTGAAGTAGTGGAGTGGAGTAGTGAAGTGGAGTAGTGGAGTGGAGTAGTGGAGTGGAGTAGTGGAGTGGAGTAGTGGAGTAGTGGAGTAGTGGAGTGGAGTAGTGGAGTGGAGTAGTGGAGTGGAGTAGTGGAGTGGAGTAGTGGAGTGGAGTAGTGGAGTGGAGTAGTGGAGTGGAGTAGTGGAGTGGAGTAGTGGAGTGGAGTAGTGGAGTGGAGTAGTGGAGTGGAGTAGTGGAGTAGTGGAGTAGTGGAGTAGTGGAGTGGAGTAGTGGAGTAGTGGAGTAGTGAAGTAGTGAAGTGGAGTAGTGGAGTGTAGTAGTGGAGTGGAGTAGTGGAGTGGAGTAGTGGAGTGGAGTAGTGGAGTGGAGTAGTGGAGTGGAGTAGTGGAGTGGAGTAGTGGAGTGGAGTAGTGGAGTGAAGTAGTGGAGTGGAGTAGTGGATTGGAGTAGTGGAGTGGAGAAGTGGAGTAGTGGAGTTGAGTAGTGGAGTAGTGGAGTGGAGTAGTGGAGTAGTGAAGTAGTGAAGTGGAGTAGTGGAGTGGAGTAGTGGAGTAGTGGAGTAGTGGAGTAGTGGAGTGGAGTAGTGGAGTGGAGTAGTGGAGTAGTGGAGTAGTGGAGTAGTGGAGTAGTGGAGTGGAGTAGTGGAGTGGAGTAGTGGAGTGAAGTAGTGGAGTGGAGTAGTGGAGTGGAGTAGTGGAGTGGAGTAGTGGAGTGGAGTAGTGGAGTAGTGGAGTAGTGGAGTGGAGTAGTGGAGTAGTGGAGTAGTGAAGTAGTGAAGTGGAGTAGTGGAGTGGAGTAGTGGAGTGGAGTAGTGGAGTGGAGTAGTGGAGTGGAGTAGTGGAGTGGAGTAGTGGAGTGGAGTAGTGGAGTGGAGTAGTGGAGTGGAGTAGTGGAGTGGAGTAGTGGAGTGGAGTAGTGGAGTGGAGTAGTGGAGTGGAGTAGTGGAGTGGAGTAGTGGAGTGGAATAGTGGAGTGGAGTAGTGGAGGAGTGGAGTAGTGGAGGAGTGGAGTAGTGGAGTAGTGGAGTAGTGGAGTGGAGTAGTGGAGTGGAGTAGTGGAGTGGAGTAGTAGAGTGGAGTAGTAGAGTGGATTAGTGGAGTGGAGTAGTGGAGTGGAGTAGTGGAGTGGAGTAGTGGAGTGGAGTAGTGGAGTAGTGGAGTAGTGGAGTAGTGGAGTAGTGGAGTAGTGGAGTAGTGGAGTAGTGGAGTAGTGGAGTAGTGGAGTAGTGGAGTAGTGGAGTAGTGGAGTAGTGAAGTAGTGGAGTAGTGGAGTAGTGGAGTAGTGGAGTAGTGGAGTAGTGGAGTGGAGTAGTGGAGTAGTGGAGTAGTGGAGTAGTGGAGTAGTGGAGTAGTGGAGTAGTGGAGTAGTGGAGTAGTGGAGTAGTGGAGTGGAGTGGAGTAGTGGAGTAGTGGAGTAGTGGAGTAGTGGAGTAGTGGAGTAGTGGAGTGGAGTGGAGTGGAGTAGTGAAGTGGAGTAGTGGAGTGGAGTAGTGGAGTGGAGTAGTAGAGTGGAGTAGTGGAGTGGAGTAGAGAATAGTGGAGTAGTGGAGTAGTGGAGTAGTGGAGTAGTGGAGTAGTGGAGTAGTGGAGTAGTGGAGTAGTGGAGTAGTGGAGTAGTGGAGTAGTGGAGTAGTGGAGTAGTGGAGTAGTGGAGTATAGTAGTGGAGTGGAGAAGTGGAGTCGTGGAGTTGAGTAGTGGAGTGGAGTAGTAGAGTAGTGGAGTAGTGGAGTAGTGGAGTAGTGGAGTGGAGTACTGGAGTAGTGGAGTAGTGAAGTAGTGAAGTGGAGTAGTGGAGTTGATTAGTGGAGTGGAGTAGTGGAGTGGAGTAGTGGAGTAGTGGAGTAGTGGAGTAGTGGAGTAGTGAAGTGGAGTAGTGGAGTAGTGGAGTAGTGGAGTAGTGGAGTAGTGGAGTAGTGGAGTAGTGGAGTAGTGGAGTAGTGGAGTAGTGGAGTAGTAGTGGAGTAGTGGAGTGGAGTAGTGGAGTGGAGTAGTGGAGTGGAGTAGTGGAGTGGAGTAGTGGAGTGGAGTAGTGGAGTGGAGTAGTGGAGTGGAGTAGTGGAGTGGAGTAGTGGAGTGGAGTAGTGGAGTGGAGTAGTGGAGTAGTGGAGTGGAGTAGTGGAGTGGAGTGGAGTAGTGGAGTGAAGTAGTGGAGTGGAGTAGTGGAGTGGAGTAGTGGAGTGGAGTAGTGAAGTGGAGTAGTGAAGTGGAGTAGTGGAGTGGAGTAGTGGAGTAGTGGAGTGGAGTAGTGGAGTGGAGTAGTGGAGTGGAGTAGTGGAGTGGAGTAGTGGAGTAGTGGAGTAGTGGAGTGGATAAGTGGAGTAGTGGAGTGGAGTGGAGTAGTGGAGTAGTGGAGTGGAGTGGAGTAGTGGAGTGGAGTAGTGGAGTGGAGTAGTGGAGTAGTGGAGTAGTGGAGTAGTGGAGTGGAGTAGTGGAGTGGAGAAGTGGAGTAGTAGAGTGAAGTAGTGGAGTGGAGTAGTGAAGTGGAGTAGTGGAGTGGAGTAGTGGAGTGGAGTAGTGGAGTGGAGTAGTGGAGTGGAGTAGTGGAGTGGAGTAGTGGAGTGGAGTAGTGGAGTGGAGTAGTGGAGTGGAGTAGTGGAGTAGTGGAGTAGTGGAGTGGAGTAGTGGAGTAGTGGAGTAGTGAAGTAGTGAAGTGGAGTAGTGGAGTGTAGTAGTGGAGTGGAGTAGTGGAGTGGAGTAGTGGAGTGGAGTAGTGGAGTGGAGTAGTGGAGTGGAGTAGTGGAGTGGAGTAGTGGAGTGGAGTAGTGGAGTGAAGTAGTGGAGTGGAGTAGTGGAGTGGAGCAGTGGATTGGAGTAGTGGAGTGGAGAAGTGGAGTAGTGGAGTTGAGTAGTGGAGTAGTGGAGTGGAGTAGTGGAGTAGTGAAGTAGTGAAGTGGAGTAGTGGAGTGGAGTAGTGGAGTAGTGGAGTAGTGGAGTAGTGGAGTAGTGGAGTGGAGTAGTGGAGTGGAGTAGTGGAGTAGTGGAGTAGTGGAGTAGTGGAGTGGAGTAGTGGAGTGGAGTAGTGGAGTGAAGTAGTGGAGTGGAGTAGTGGAGTGGAGTAGTGGAGTGGAGTAGTGGAGTGGAGTAGTGGAGTGGAGTAGTGGAGTAGTGGAGTGGAGTAGTGGAGTAGTGGAGTAGTGAAGTAGTGAAGTGGAGTAGTGGAGTGGAGTAGTGGAGTGGAGTAGTGGAGTGGAGTAGTGGAGTGGAGTAGTGGAGTAGAGTAGTGGAGTAGAGTAGTGGAGTAGAGTAGTGGAGTGGAGTAGTGGAGTGGAGTAGTGGAGTGGAGTAGTGGAGTGGAGTAGTGGAGTGGAGTAGTGGAGGAGTGGAGTAGTGGAGGAGTGGAGTAGTGGAGTAGTGGAGTGAAGTAGTGGAGTGGAGTAGTGGAGTGGAGTAGTGGAGTGGAGTAGTGGAGTGGAGTAGTGGAGTGGAGTAGTGGAGTAGTGGAGTGGAGTAGTGGAGTAGTGGAGTAGTGAAGTAGTGAAGTGGAGTAGTGGAGTGGAGTAGTGGAGTGGAGTAGTGGAGTAGTGGAGTAGTGGAGTAGTGGAGTAGTGGAGTAGTGGAGTAGTGGAGTGGAGTAGTGGAGTAGTGGAGTAGTGGAGTGGAGTAGTGGAGGAGTGGAGTAGTGGAGGAGTGGAGTAGTGGAGTAGTGGAGTAGTGGAGTAGTGGAGTAGTGGAGTAGTGGAGTGGAGTAGTGGAGTGGAGTAGTAGAGTGGAGTAGTAGAGTGGATAAGTGGAGTGGAGTAGTGGAGTGGAGTAGTGGAGTGGAGTAGTGGAGTAGTGGAGTGGAGTAGTGGAGTAGTGGAGTAGTGGAGTAGTGGAGTGGAGTAGTGGAGTAGTGGAGTGGAGTAGTGGAGTAGTGGAGTAGTGGAGTAGTGGAGTAGTGAAGTAGTGGAGTAGTGGAGTAGTGGAGTAGTGGAGTGGAGTAGTGGAGTAGTGGAGTGGAGTAGTGGAGTGGAGTAGTGGAGTAGTGGAGTAGTGGAGTAGTGGAGTAGTGGAGTAGTGGAGTAGTGGAGTAGTGAAGTAGTGGAGTAGTGGAGTAGTGGAGTAGTGGAGTGGAGTAGTGGAGTAGTGGAGTAGTGGAGTAGTGGAGTAGTGGAGTAGTGGAGTAGTGGAGTAGTGGAGTAGTGGAGTAGTGGAGTGGAGTGGAGTAGTGAAGTGGAGTAGTGGAGTGGAGTAGTGGAGTGGAGTAGTGGAGTGGAGTAGTGGAGTGGAGTAGTGGAGTGGAGTAGTGGAGTGGAGTAGTGGAGTGGAGTAGTGGAGTGGAGTAGTGGAGTGGAGTAGTGGAGTGGAGTAGTGGAGTGGAGTAGTGGAGTGGAGTAGTGGAGTGGAGTAGTGGAGGAGTGGAGTAGTGGAGGAGTGGAGTAGTGGAGTAGTGGAGTAGTGGAGTAGTGGAGTAGTGGAGTAGTGGAGTAGTGGAGTGGAGTAGTGGAGTGGAGTAGTAGAGTGGAGTAGTAGAGTGGATAAGTGGAGTGGAGTAGTGGAGTGGAGTAGTGGAGTGGAGTAGTGGAGTAGTGGAGTAGTGGAGTAGTGGAGTAGTGGAGTAGTGGAGTAGTGGAGTAGTGGAGTAGTGGAGTAGTGGAGTGGAGTAGTGGAGTAGTGGAGTAGTGGAGTAGTGGAGTAGTGAAGTAGTGGAGTAGTGGAGTAGTGGAGTAGTGGAGTGGAGTAGTGGAGTGGAGTAGTGGAGTAGTGGAGTAGTGGAGTAGTGGAGTAGTGGAGTAGTGGAGTAGTGAAGTAGTGGAGTAGTGGAGTAGTGGAGTAGTGGAGTGGAGTAGTGGAGTAGTGGAGTAGTGGAGTAGTGGAGTAGTGGAGTAGTGGAGTAGTGGAGTAGTGGAGTAGTGGAGTGGAGTGGAGTAGTGAAGTGGAGTAGTGGAGTGGAGTAGTGGAGTGGAGTAGTGGAGTGGAGTAGTGGAGTGGAGTAGTGGAGTGGAGTAGTGGAGTGGAGTAGTGGAGTGGAGTAGTGGAGTGGAGTAGTGGAGTGGAGTAGTGGAGTGGAGTAGAGTAGTGGAGTGGAGTAGTGGAGTGGAGTAGTGGAGTGGAGTGGTGGAGTGGAGTAGTGGAGTGGAGTAGTGGAGTGGAGTAGTGGAGTAGTGGAGTAGTGGAGTGGAGTAGTGGAGTAGTGGAGTGGAGTAGTGGAGTGGAGTAGTATAGTGGAGTAGTGGAGTAGTGGAGTGGAGTAGTGGAGTAGTGGAGTAGTGGAGTAGTGGAGTAGTGGAGTAGTGGAGTGGAGTGGAGTGGAGTAGTGGAGTGGAGTAGTGGAGTAGTGGAGTGGAGTAGTGGAGTGGAGAAGTGGAGTAGTGGAGTAGTGGAGTGGAGTAGTGGAGTGGAGTAGTGGAGTGAAGTAGTGGAGTGGAGTAGTGGAGTGGAGTAGTGGAGTGGAGTAGTGGAGTGGAGTAGTGGAGTGGAGTAGTGGAGTAGTGGAGTAGTGGAGTAGTGGAGTGGAGTAGTGGAGTAGTGGAGAAGTGAAGTAGTGAAGTGGAGTAGTGGAGTGGAGTAGTGGAGGAGTGGAGTAGTGGAGTGGAGTAGTGGAGTGGAGTAGTGGAGTGGAGTAGTGGAGTGGAGTAGTGGAGTGGAGTAGTGGAGTGGAGTAGTGGAGTAGTGGAGTAGTGGAGTAGTGGAGTAGTGGAGTAGTGGAGTAGTGGAGTAGTGGAGTAGTGGAGTAGTGGAGTGGAGTGGAGTAGTGGAGTGGAGTAGTGGAGTAGTGGAGTGGAGTAGTGGAGTGGAGTAGTGGAGTAGTGGAGTAGTGGAGTAGTGGAGTAGTGGAGTAGTGGAGTAGTGGAGTGGAGTAGTGGAGTGGAGTAGTGGAGTGGAGTAGTAGAGTGGATTAGTGGAGTGGAGTAGTGGAGTGGGGTAGTGAAGTGGAGTAGTGAAGTGGAGTAGTGGAGTGGAGTAGTGGAGTAGTGGAGTAGTGGAGTGGAGTAGTGGAGTGGAGTAGTGGAGTGGAGTAGTGGAGTAGTGGAGTAGTGGAGTGGATAAGTGGAGTAGTGGAGTGGAGTAGTGGAGTAGTGGAGTAGTGGAGTAGTGGAGTGGAGTAGTGGAGTGGAGTAGTGGAGTAGTGGAGTAGTGGAGTAGTGGAGTAGTGGAGTAGTGGAGTGGAGTACTGGAGTAGTGGAGTAGTGAAGTAGTGAAGTGGAGTAGTGGAGTGGAGTAGTGGAGTGGAGTAGTGGAGTAGTGGAGTAGTGGAGTAGTGGAGTAGTGGAGTAGTGGAGTAGTGGAGTAGTGGAGTAGTGGAGTAGTGGAGTAGTGAAGTAGTGAAGTAGTGAAGTGGAGTAGTGGAGTGGAGTAGTGGAGTAGTGAAGTAGTGAAGTGGAGTAGTGGAGTGGAGTAGTGGAGTAGTGGAGTAGTGGAGTGGAGTAGTGGAGTGGAGTAGTGGAGTAGTGGAGTAGTGGAGTAGTGGAGTAGTGGAGTAGTGGAGTGGAGTAGTGGAGTGGAGTAGTGGAGTGAAGTAGTGGAGTGGAGTAGTGGAGTGGAGTAGAGTAGTGGAGTGGAGTAGTGGAGTGGAGTAGTGGAGTGGAGTAGTGGAGTGGAGTAGTGGAGTGGAGTAGTGGAGTAGTGGAGTGGAGTGGAGTAGTGGAGTAGTGGAGTAGTGGAGTAGTGGAGTAGTGGAGTAGTGGAGTAGTGGAGTAGTGGAGTAGTGGAGTAGTGGAGTAGTGGAGTAGTGGAGTAGTGGAGTAGTGGAGTAGTGGAGTAGTGGAGTAGTGGAGTAGTGGAGTAGTGGAGTGGAGTAGTGGAGTAGTGGAGTAGTGGAGTAGTGGAGTGGAGTAGTGGAGTGGAGTAGTGGAGTGGAGTAGTGGAGTGGAGTAGTGGAGTGGAGTAGTGGAGTGGAGTAGTGGAGTGGAGTAGTAGAGTGGAGTAGAGTGGAGTAGTGGAGTGGAGTAGTGGAGTGGAGTAGTGGAGTGGAGTAGTGGAGTGGAGTAGTGGAGTGGAGTAGTGGAGTGGAGTAGTGGAGTAGTGGAGTATTGAAGTAGTGGAGTAGTGGAGTGGATAAGTGGAGTAGTGGAGTAGTGGAGTGGAGTAGTGGAGTAGTGGAGTATTGAAGTAGTGGAGTGGTGTAGTGGAGTGGTGTAGTGGAGTGGAGTAGTGGAGTGGAGTAGTGGAGTAGTGGAGTGGAGTAGTGGAGTAGTGGAGTGGAGTAGTGGAGTGGAGTAGTGGAGTAGTGGAGTAGTGGAGTGGAGTAGTGGAGTGGAGTAGTGGAGTAGTGGAGTAGTGGAGTAGTGGAGTAGTGGAGTAGTGGAGTAGTGGAGTAGTGGAGTAGTGGAGTAGTGGAGTAGTGGAGTAGTGGAGTAGTGGAGTAGTGGAGTAGTGGAGTGGAGTAGTGGAGTAGTGGAGTAGTGGAGTAGTGGAGTAGTGGAGTAGTGGAGTAGTGGAGTAGTGGAGTAGTGGAGTAGTGGAGTAGTGGAGTAGTGGAGTAGTGGAGTAGTAGAGTAGTAGAGTAGTAGAGTAGTAGAGTAGTAGAGTAGTAGAGTAGTAGAGTAGTAGAGTAGTAGAGTAGTAGAGTAGTAGAGTAGTGGAGTAGTGGAGTAGTGGAGTAGTGGAGTAGTGGAGTAGTGGAGTAGTGGAGTAGTGGAGTAGTGGAGTAGTGGAGTAGTGGAGTAGTGGAGTAGTGGAGTAGTGGAGTAGTGGAGTAGTGGAGTAGTGGAGTAGTGGAGTAGTGGAGTGGAGTAGTGGAGTAGTGGAGTAGTGAAGTGGAGTAGTGGAGTAGTGGAGTAGTGGAGTAGTGGAGTAGTGGAATGGAGTAGTGGAGTGGAGAAGTGGAGTAGTGGAGTGAAGTAGTGGAGTGGGGTAGTGGAGTGGAGTAGTGGAGTGGAGTAGTGGAGTAGTGGAGTAGTGGAGTGGAGTGTAGTAGTGGAGTGGAGAAGTGGAGTAGTGGAGTGGAGTAGTGGAGTAGTGGAGTAGTGGAGTGGAGTAGTGGAGTAGTGGAGAAGTGGAGTAGTGGAGTGGAGAAGTGGAGTAGTGGAGTGGAGTAGTGGAGTAGTGGAGTAGTGGAGTGGAGTAGTGGAGTGGAGTAGTGGAGTAGTGGAGTAGTGGAGTAGTGGAGTAGTGGAGTAGTGGAGTAGTGGAGTAGTGGAGTAGTGGAGTAGTGAAGTGGAGTAGTGGAGTAGTGGAGTAGTGGAGTAGTGGAATGGAGTAGTGGAGTGGAGAAGTGGAGTAGTGGAGTGAAGTAGTGGAGTGGGGTAGTGGAGTGGAGTAGTGGAGTGGAGTAGTGGAGTGGAGTAGTGAAGTGGAGTAGTGGAGTAGTGGAGTAGTGGAGTGGATAAGTGGAGTAGTGGAGTGGAGTAGTGGAGTAGTGGAGTAGTGGAGTGGAGTAGTGGAGTAGTGGAGTAGTGGAGTGGAGTACTGGAGTAGTGGAGTAGTGAAGTAGTGAAGTGGAGTAGTGGAGTGGAGTAGTGGAGTGGAGTAGTGGAGTGGAGTAGTGGAGTGGAGAAGTGGAGTAGTGGAGTGGAGAAGTGGAGTAGTGGAGTGGAGTAGTGGAGTAGTGGAGTAGTGGAGTAGTGGAGTAGTGGAGTGGAGTAGTGGAGTGGAGTAGTGGAGTAGTGGAGTAGTGGAGTAGTGGAGTAGTGGAGTGGAGTAGTGGAGTAGTGGAGTAGTGGAGTGGAGTAGTGGAGTAGTGGAGTAGTGGAGTGGAGTACTGGAGTAGTGGAGTAGTGAAGTAGTGAAGTGGAGTAGTGGAGTGGAGTAGTGGAGTAGTGGAGTGAAGTAGTGGAGTGGAGTAGTGGAGTGGAGTAGTGGAGTGGAGTAGTGGAGTGGAGTAGTGGAGTGGAGTAGTGGAGTGGAGTAGTGAAGTGGAGTAGTGGAGTAGTGGAGTAGTGGAGTGGATAAGTGGAGTAGTGGAGTGGAGTAGTGGAGTAGTGGAGTAGTGGAGTGGAGTAGTGGAGTGGAGAAGTGGAGTGGAGAAGTGGAGTAGTGGAGTAGTGGAGTAGTGGAGTGGAGTAGTGGAGTGGAGTAGTGGAGTGGAGTAGTGGAGTGGAGTAGTGGAGTAGTGGAGTGGAGTAGTGGAGTAGTGGAGTAGTGGAGTAGTGGAGTGGAGTAGCTGAGTGGAGATGTGGAGTAGTGGAGTGGAGTAGTGGAGTGGAGTAGTGGAGTGGAGTGGAGTAGAGTAGTGGAGTAGTGGAGTAGTGGAGTAGTGGAGTAGTGGAGTAGTGGAGTAGTGGAGTAGTGGAGTAGTGGAGTAGTGGAGTAGTGGAGTAGTGGAGTAGTGGAGAAGTGGAGTAGTGGAGTGGAGAAGTGGAGTAGTGGAGTGGAGTAGTGGAGTAGTGGAGTAGTGGAGTGGAGTAGCTGAGTGGAGATGTGGAGTAGTGGAGTGGAGTAGTGGAGTGGAGTAGTGGAGTGGAGTAGTGGAGTGGAGTAGTGGAGTGGAGTAGTGGAGTGGAGTAGTGGAGTGGAGTAGTGGAGTGGAGTAGTGGAGTGGAGTAGTGGAGTGGAGTAGTGGAGTGGAGTAGTGGAGTGGAGTAGTGGAGTGGAGTAGTGGAGTGGAGTAGTGGAGTGGAGTAGTGGAGTGGAGTAGTGGAGTGGAGTAGTGGAGTGGAGTAGTGGAGTGGAGTAGTGGAGTGGAGTAGTGGAGTGGAGTAGTGGAGTGGAGTAGTGGAGTGGAGTGGAGTAGTGGAGTGGAGTAGTGGAGTGGAGTAGTGGAGTGGAGTAGTGGAGTGGAGTAGTGGAGTGGAGTAGTGGAGTGGAGTAGTGGAGTGGAGTAGTGGAGTGGAGTAGTGGAGTGGAGTAGTGGAGTGGAGTAGTGGAGTGGAGTAGTGGAGTGGAGTAGTGGAGTGGAGTGGAGTAGAGTAGTGGAGTAGTGGAGTAGTGGAGTAGTGGAGTAGTGGAGTAGTGGAGTAGTGGAGTAGTGGAGTAGTGGATTAGTGGAGTAGTGGAGTAGTGGAGTAGTGGAGAAGTGGAGTAGTGGAGTGGAGAAGTGGAGTAGTGGAGTGGAGTAGTGGAGTAGTGGAGTAGTGGAGTGGAGTAGTGGAGTGGAGTAGTGGAGTGGAGTAGTGGAGTAGTGGAGTGGAGTAGTGGAGTAGTGGAGTAGTGGAGTAGTGGAGTAGTGGAGTGGAGTAGCTGAGTGGAGATGTGGAGTAGTGGAGTGGAGTAGTGGAGTGGAGTAGTGGAGTGGAGTAGTGGAGTGGAGTAGTGGAGTGGAGTAGTGGAGTGGAGTAGTGGAGTGGAGTAGTGGAGTGGAGTAGTGGAGTGGAGTAGTGGAGTGGAGTAGTGGAGTGGAGTAGTGGAGTGGAGTAGTGGAGTGGAGTAGTGGAGTGGAGTAGTGGAGTGGAGTAGTGGAGTGGAGTAGTGGAGTGGAGTAGTGGAGTGGAGTAGTGGAGTGGAGTAGTGGAGTGGAGTAGTGGAGTGGAGTAGTGGAGTGGAGTAGTGGAGTGGAGTAGTGGAGTGGAGTAGTGGAGTGGAGTAGTGGAGTGGAGTAGTGGAGTGGAGTAGTGGAGTGGAGTAGTGGAGTGGAGTAGTGGAGTGGAGTAGTGGAGTGGAGTAGTGGAGTGGAGTAGTGGAGTGGAGTAGTGGAGTGGAGTAGTGGAGTGGAGTAGTGGAGTGGAGTAGTGGAGTGGAGTAGTGGAGTGGAGTAGTGGAGTGGAGTAGTGGAGTGGAGTAGTGGAGTGGAGTAGTGGAGTGGAGTAGTGGAGTGGAGTGGAGTAGAGTAGTGGAGTAGTGGAGTAGTGGAGTAGTGGAGTGGTGGAGTAGTGGAGTAGTGGAGTAGTGGAGTAGTGGAGTAGTGGAGTAGTGGAGAAGAGGAGTAGTGGAGTGGAGTAGTGGAGTAGTGGAGTGGAGTAGTGGAGTAGTGGAGTAGTGGAGTAGTGGAGTAGTGGAGTAGTGGAGTAGTGGAGTAGTGGAGTAGTGGAGTAGTGGAGTAGTGGAGTAGTGGAGTAGTGGAGCAGTGGAGTAGTGGAGTAGTGGAGTAGTGGAGTAGTGGAGTAGTGGAGTAGTGGAGTAGTGGAGTAGTGGAGTAGTGGAGTAGTGGAGTAGTGGAGTAGTGGAGTAGTGGAGTAGTGGAGTAGTGGAGTAGTGGAGTAAAGTAGTGGAGTGGAGTAGTGGAGTAGTGGAGTTGAGTAGTGGAGTAGTGGAGTAGTGGAGTAGTGGAGTAGTGGAGTAGTGGAGTGGAGTAGTGGAGTAGTGGAGTAGTGGAGTAGTGGTGTAGTGGAGTAGTGGAGTAGTGGAGTAGTGGAGTAGTGGAGTAGTGGAGTAGTGGAGTAGTGGAGTAGTGGAGTAGTGGAGTAGTGGAGTAGTGGAGTAGTGGAGTGGAGTAGTGGAGTGGAGTAGTGGAGTGGAGTAGTGGAGTGGAGTAGTGGAGTGGAGTAGTGGAGTGGAGTAGTGGAGTGGAGTAGTGGAGTGGAGTAGTGGAGTGGAGTAGTGGAGTGGAGTAGTGGAGTGGAGTAGTGGAGTGGAGTAGTGGAGTGTAGTAGTGGAGTGGAGTAGTGGAGTGGTGTAGTGGAGTGGAGTAGTGGAGTAGTGGAGTATTGAAGTAGTGGAGTGGTGTAGTGGAGTGGTGTAGTGGAGTGGTGTAGTGGAGTGGAGTAGTGGAGTGGAGTAGTGGAGTAGTGGAGTGGAGTAGTGGAGTGGAGTAGTGGAGTGGAGTAGTGGAGTAGTGGAGTGGAGTAGTGGAGTGGAGTAGTGGAGTAGTGGAGTAGTGGAGTAGTGGAGTAGTGGAGTAGTGGAGTAGTGGAGTAGTGGAGTAGTGGAGTAGTGGAGTAGTGGAGTAGTGGAGTAGTGGAGTAGTGGAGTAGTGGAGTAGTGGAGTAGTGAAGTGGAGTAGTGGAATGGAGTAGTGGAGTGGAGAAGTGGAGTAGTGGAGTGAAGTAGTGGAGTGGGGTAGTGGAGTGGAGTAGTGGAGTGGAGTAGTGGAGTGGAGTAGTGGAGTAGTGGAGTGGAGTAGTGGAGTAGTGGAGTGGAGAAGTGGAGTAGTGGAGTGGAGTAGTGGAGTGGAGTAGTGGAGTGGAGTAGTGGAGTGAAGTAGTGGAGTGGAGTAGTGGAGTGGAGTAGTGGAGTGGAGTAGTGGAGTGGAGTAGTGGAGTGGAGTAGTGGAGTGGAGTAGTGGAGTGGAGTAGTGGAGTGGAGTAGTGGAGTGGAGTAGTGGAGTGGAGTAGTGGAGTGGAGTAGTGGAGTGGAGTAGTGGAGTGGAGTAGTGGAGTGGAGTAGTGGAGTGGAGTAGTGGAGTGGAGTAGTGGAGTGGAGTAGTGGAGTGGAGTAAAGTAGTGGAGTGGAGTGGAGTAGTGGAGTGGAGTAGTGGAGTGGAGTAGTGGAGTGGAGTAGTGGAGTGGAGTAGTGGAGTGGAGTAGTGGAGTGGAGTAGTGGAGTGGAGTAGTGGAGTGGAGTAGTGGAGTGGAGTAGTGGAGTGGAGTAGTGGAGTGAAGTAGTGGAGCGGAGTAGTGGAGTGGAGTAGTGGAGTGGAGTAGTGGAGTGGAGTAGTGGAGTGGAGTGGAGTAGAGTATTGGAGTAGTGGAGTAGTGGAGTAGTGGAGTAGTGGAGTAGTGGAGTAGTGGAGTAGTGGAGTAGTGGAGTAGTGGAGTAGTGGAGTAGTGGAGTAGTGGAGTAGTGGAGTAGTGGAGTAGTGGAGTGGAGAAGAGGAGTAGTGGAGTGGAGTAGTGGAGTAGTGGAGTAGTGGAGTAGTGGAGTAGTGGAGTAGTGGAGTAGTGGAGTAGTGGAGTAGTGGAGCAGTGGAGCAGTGGAGTAGTGGAGTAGTGGAGTAGTGGAGTAGTGGGGTAGTGGAGTAGTGGAGTAGTGGAGTAGTGGAGTAGTGGAGTAGTGGAGTAGTGGAGTAGTGGAGTAGTGGAGTAGTGGAGTAGTGGAGTAGTGGAGTAGTGGAGTAGTGGAGTAGTGGAGTAGTGGAGTAGTGGAGTAGTGGAGTGGAGTAGTGGAGTGGAGTGGAGTAGTGGAGTGGAGTAGTGGAGTGGAGTAGTGGAGTGGAGTAAAGTAGTGGAGTGGAGTAGTGGAGTGGAGTAGTGGAGTGGAGTAGTGGAGTGGAGTAGTGGAGTGGAGTAGTGGGGTGGAGTAGTGGAGTGGAGTAGTGGAGTGGAGTAGTGGAGTAGTGGAGTAGTGGAGTAGTGGAGTGGAGTAGTGGAGTGGAGTAGTGGAGTAGTGGAGTAGTGGAGTAGTGGAGTGGAGTAGTGGAGTGGAGAAGAGGAGTAGTGGAGTGGAGTAGTGGAGTAGTGGAGTAGTGGAGTAGTGGAGTAGTGGAGTAGTGGAGTAGTGGAGTAGTGGAGTGGAGTAGTGGAGTGGAGTGGTGGAGTGGTGGAGTGGTGGAGTGGAGTAGTGGAGTGGAGTAGTGGAGTGGAGTAGTGGAGTGGAGTAGTGGAGTGGAGTAGTGGAGTGGAGTAGTGGAGTGGAGTAGTGGAGTGGAGAAGTGGAGTAGAGTAGTGGAGTGGAGTAGTGGAGTAGTGGAGTAGTGGAGTGGAGTAGTGGAGTGGAGTAGTGAAGTGGAGTAGTGGAGTAGTGGAGTGGAGTAGTGAAGTGAAGTAGTGGAGTGGAGTAGTGGAGTGGAGTAGTGGAGTGGAGTAGTGGAGTAGTGGAGTAGTGGAGTAGTGGAGTAGTGGAGTAGTGGAGTGGAGTAGTGGAGTAGTGGAGTAGTGGAGTAGTGGAGTGGTGGAGTGGAGTAGTGGAGTGGAGTAGTGGAGTGGATTAGTGGAGTGGAGTAGTGGAGTGGAGTAGTGGAGTGGAGTAGTGGAGTGGAGTAGTGGAGTGGAGTAGTGGAGTGGAGTAGTGGAATGGAGTAGTGGAGTGGAGTAGTGGAGTGGAGTGGAGTAGTGGAGTAGTGGAGTAGTGGAGTAGTGGAGTAGTGGAGTAGTGGAGTAGTGGAGTAGTGGAGTAGTGGAGTAGTGGAGTAGTGGAGTAGTGGAGTAGTGGAGTAGTGGAGTAGTGGAGTAGTGGAGTAGTGGAGTAGTGGAGTAGTGGAGTAGTGGTACTCCACTACTGGAATATAATTGGTAGGGTGCCGTCTGGGTATGACATTTTTTCCAGCGCTGAAGAAAAACAGATTGAAGGTGGATTTATGCAGCAACATTTAACAATTATCAAGTAAGATTTATCAATTAACAATTATCGATTAAGAAGTGGTGAAAATATTGGCATTTATGCATGCCAAATTAACAATTCATGAAGAAATAGTACGCAGGCGTACTTGGCACAACTGTCCCTGCCATAACCTCATATTTTCATGTGTTTTGATCTTTCGGAAAGTAAATACAAAAATAACTTGATATAGAAGAAACTGAGTGACTTTTTATAATAATGATGTTATTGGCTGCGAGTTTTTTTATGTTAACACAGAAAAGGCATATGAGGTGGTCTATCAAGCCTGTGAATAGACAGAGGAAAGAAAAGGGGCTTTTCAATAACTTGATCAAATCAATGTACTTGCAAGATTTGGAACCTTACCTTCTGCTACCATATGTCAAAACAAAGTTCGGGCCAATCTTATGCTTTCTCCTATGAATCATGGAGCCAATCAGCGATCATCTGCGTACTATTTGCGCAGTAGAAGGAAATTTGGTTCAATTAAAGTAACAAAGTTAAAAGTTGGCCATCTTCTTACTTGTTATGGTGAATTTATAAACTCAATTAAACTAAGAATTAATTAATAATTAACAACTACATCAACTAAGAAGGTGTTTATAAACATCATTCAAGAATTAGGTTTTTTATTGTTCCGTGCCTGAATTTCAGAGCGAAGAAATGGTTCTGTGTTCAAATATGCCTTATGCGCATGCGTTGAATTCATAATTGTTAATTCTTAGTTGAAAAGATGAAAGATGACCATCTTCTTAGTTGTTAATTATTAATTTAAATGACAGACGAATGTTTATAAAACCTCTATGGGATTTTCCTGTATTCATCTTTCTTAATTCTTGGTTGTTAATTTAATTCTTAGTTTAGTTGAGTTTATAAATCCACCATTACTTCTGAATTGATAATTGTTAATTGTCTGCATAAACACATTCATTGAAAACAGGGAGTTCAACTTATGATTGCTAATTGTTAATTGATAAATCTTACTCGATAATTGTTAAATGTTGCTGCATAAATCCACCTTAAGTAATCACTAAATTACATTTTGCGCGAGAAAAGGTTCCGAAACCATATTGTGTGATACGTTACTGTATTCACAATGAAAAATGGAGTCGTATACAGGGTATACTTTAGTTTCGGCCCATATAAAAATACAAAGTTGATGATGTTTTCTAAAAGACGAAACGTCGCACGAAAATTCTGCTTATGTTATCGTGTAGTCCTCGAAAAGTGGCCATGACGAAGTGCTATTTGTTTTACATTTCCTTCGAAAATAAAGCTAGGAGAAAATAAAAACGAAATTCTCAAATTTCGGTTTTTCCCGGATATCTCCGAAACTACTCGGAATATCGAAACTTTCTAAATGGCATATTATTAGGCACATAAATGCGCTACTTTTCTCTAATTTAATTGAGCCTGTATCACCCACCGTTTCCGATATCCCCATGCTGTTCATTCTTATCTTGGACACAGTGTATATAATAACAACTATATGGATAACACCTATTCTTCTCTTCACGCGAAAATGAAGCCAGTTTTGGAAAAACAAAAGACTGTCTGGCTTGCTAATGATGAATTGTGTGCAAGCGCGGGTTTTGACGAGTTGAAATCCACTGACGTTTTCAGAATTTCATAGGTTAGGTAGGTTTGTTGACTCAAATTATGTAAAAGAGTGTCAATATAGTTATTAATGTACTTACTGATTGTTTACAGAAGTGATTAGTGAGTGATAACAGTGATTGATCAAAAATTAGCCCACGAATCTTGTTCCGATGACTTTATCGTCACAGGTTTCTCAGCAAATCGCAAGTATCGCTTTGTAGATCACATCCATTTCTGCATTTAACATCAACTATTATTCAATATCGTCCAACAATCCATCAATGAATGAATATTTCAAAAATATATGTCATGATGAAATAAAAACATCGAATTGAAGGTTACGTGACACATTTGATTGATTTTTAATAATTATCATACGATTGTCGCTAACTGGAAAGCTACTCTCCTCCATGATGAAAACGAATGTCGATTCTTGATTCAAACTTGCGCATGCGCATATTCGCGATTGGTCCCGCAGACTGTCATTTGTTTTATTTTTCGGCTTCAGCTCTGGTATCCATGTTACCTATATAGTTATTATTAGATATATGCTGCTGGGAGTCCTTGTGTCAATCCGTGTTGTCTCTGTTGTCCGTGTGGTCCGTAATGAAACCAGTTTTCAGGAAACCGATCACTAACCGGAGTGGTTGAGTGATGGTTAACCTGGTTAGCTTACGGACCATACCCTAAATGTCAAAATCAAATGAAAAAGAAAACTCGTTTTCATGCTTTCTTGTCTTATTGGCCTCTTCCCACACAATGGGTTAATGTTAATGTTAGATTGGCGTGAGCCACAATGGTGGTTACGTCACTTTTATTTTATCAATTAGATATATCCATTCTTTTGTTTGCAGAAAACCCCCAGAAAACATAGTATGTTTCATTTAGATCAAAATTGACTTTGTTTTTAACTCGCGAATTTCGTGTACTCGGCTACGCTAATCGACGCAAATTTTGCTTGTCAAACAAAGGGTATGGTTCAATACACCAATCAATGGTTCAACCTGTTGATTGATCAATCAATGGTTCAACCTAACATTTTTCTGTTCCAACTAACCTATAACAAAGATAGTAGCGGATGACCGTTGATGAGAAACAAAGTACGTGTATGACTATGACTCCACTTGTTACCTACTAGCCGAGCAATAAAGGAAAATAAGTTTGATTTCAAACAGTTGCGATTTTTTCTTCAATCTAGCTATTACCGAGTCTGTTACGTTAACTTTAAGTAGCAGAAATGTTGGAGTTTTTCTTTGTGGTGGTGGTGGTGGTTTGCATGGTCAGAGAAATCATTCAATAGGTATATTTTCCATTTGAAAGTATCAAAGAAGTTTAGTTTTTACATGATTCAGATGTCAGTTTTTTTTTTCACCAGAATTTTCGTAACGATCGATTGCGATTTATGAAAATGCTGGAAAAAATTGTCAAATACTAACAATAAAAACGAGTCCTTGTGGGTCAGTTTCAAATTAGAGTGGTTTTTGTTGGACTCCTCATCAGTCTATTGCGTGGTTCTGGGTACATTAGGGGCCTCCATGAATTTGACTGATTACTATTTTATTAGAATATACAAAGAAAGTAGATGTGTACAAGGTTTTTGGTTTATTTTTCACATGAATATTGAATGTAAGAAAGAAAGAATCTTCACATAACCAAGTTACAAAAATGTATTGTTTGAAATAGATTCACAGGATTTGAGATTGGCAAAATCGTTGATCACTCACCTTCGAAATTAGTTATCGTTTGGCGATCTAGCAGGGCAGGAAGTAGGGGGCCCCGAGGAGGCGGGGGTCCCTAGAGGAGACCCCGAAAGGGGGCTTCGAGAGGTGCCCCGAGAGGAGGCTCCGAGGGGGGCCTTGAGTAGAACCCCGATCGATAGGAGGCCTCGAAGGGGGGCCTCGAGAGGAGGCTTCGAGAGGAGGTTTTGAGGGGGGCCTCCTTAAAATTTCATTAATATGTTTCCAAGGTACTTTCTATTTAACTAGGGAATCATTCAGAATCTTCAGTACTGTTATTATTCGAGATTAATCAAAATTCAAGAATGATGTGTACCTATACTTACCTAAAAAATATAGACTTATTTGGTATTCTTCGAATCACCTCAAGGATGTAATTACCTACTTATGGGAATATTCAAAATTACTGATTTGAAGCATAATATGTAACGGTAGATTGGGATGGTACCTACCGAAAAAATATTGAAAATAATAGGAAGAATTTTGTGTGTGTGAGTATAGTGGCAGATGAGTCAATAAGATGACTTTCAATCATTTTAGGAAATCATTAAACCATTCCAAAATATTTATAGGGGCGCTAATTATTGATAGTTTATCATTTATAGAACGCAAGCCAGGTATTTCACGTGAGTTTATAATGTTTTTACAGGATTCTCAATATACCACTTCTACTGCCAAGTCAATCAGACCGATCGAACTCAAAAACACTATAAATAATAAATAGAGAAATAAAACAAACAATTATTTAATTAATAACTTCATTGTCTGGGAAAAGTAGGAAAGTGTAGTGGTGCATCTGCTTATATTGGTAATACCTGAAAGCGACTTGACCTGAAAGCGACCATTCAGAATCGTACATTACATTTGTATTACCTGGCGCCTCTAGCGATTTGTGACCAAAGCGTGCGCGGCCAGTGTTGGATTTAATGCAGTGCTCTGCTCTGCCAGACAATGCTTTTATTTACAGTGACTCTATCTATAATTGATTTATTAGAAGCCATGATGCGTTACTTAGTACCTAGGCAACCCGTACACCACTTCCAACGGTGGGTTGTATATGTATGTTGAGTTCCGAAATTCCCAACCAGTACTGTTCAGTACTGTAGATCGTTCTGAAATTACTGAATTATACTGGTGGTAGCTTACTCAACCTGAATTCGGAAAATACTGACTGTCATCAGTAAATTCAGTAATATCGGAACGCAACTTTAGTAAGGGGTGGTAATCGTGTGGAGGAAATAACGGTCAGCGCAATATTTGGGTTTTTTAAATGGTATTTTTACATATATCTAAAAATAATTATATAGGTAACATGGATACCAGAGCTGAAGCCGAGAAATAAAGTTTGAATTAAGAATCGACATTCGTTTTAAACATGGAAGAGAGAAGGAAGAGAGTAGCTTTGTAGTGAGCGACAAACGTATGATAATTATTAAACATCAATCAAATGTGTCACGTTTGGTACCGTGCACGTGCAGACTGACAAGTGACAACTGAAGAACCACGGTCGAATCTGACCAAACCAAAGTAATAAAAAAATACAAAATCCTCGGAAATCATAGCCATATGGCGGGAAATTACACGGACACAGAACTCACAACTACATGGAACTACACTATGAAACATGTAAGGAAGTAGTTTCTTCTTCGGCTGTGTGTCTTGATTTCTATGGTCGTAACCAAAAGTTCTGTGGCTGTGACTGCCATATTGATATTGCGCCACCTGTCTGTTCTGTGATTGCTCTACGGCTTGACTGACAAGAGACAACTGAAGAACCACGACTTCCGTTGTATGTTCCGTACTAGATTCATCCTTCAGTGCTAGATAGCTGCACTGAACTCAAAGCTGTCTGTTCTGTGTCTAGATATAGGTGAGAACGTACTAAAACACAATCGAAAAGTGCTAGAAAAGTACGATCGTACTAGACGGAGTATTATAAGATTCTGATTGAAAATTTCCATTCTCTACCAAGCTTCTGTTACTAATGAATTATTTTTGCATATTTGATCATTATAGGCTCTCAAATTTAAAAAATATGAGTTTTTCTTGTCACCTCTGTGATAAATCTTTTCAATAATGAAGAAATAGGAGGATAGAACTTTAAATTCACCCCAATTCACAAAAAAAATCAAAGAAAACCACCAAATATTAATAATAATAATCAATAATTTTTCACATCAATTTGTGTTTTTATGGTTCAATTTCACCTATTAGAGTGAGTACCTACATTCCATTGCCTGAAAAGGAGAACAGGATGAATAATTTCAATTATTGTGTTTTTTTTTTAATTATATGTGTTAAAAGTGTATATCAAGTGATATTTTGATTCGGGAGAATGTAGAGCAACTCTTCATTCAAACAGAATTTTCTGAGACAGATTCTGGGACAATATCCATGCTATATATATTATTGTTCCTCTAATTTCCTGATTTATGTAATATCTTTCAACTGATATTCACTACTCCATCACTTGTAGATGGGCTGCAGATAAAAATAATAAATATAATCAGAAATCCAATAATAATAATTCAATAAATCATTTGAGTGATGTGATACTCACACTCAACCATCCTCGCACCACCTTTTGGGTTCAACCATGAATAGATGAATAGAAACCTCTGATTCTGATAGAAACCCTTCAAACATGACGTAATTTTCGTTTCGGTACAACTCCCATTTCCTTACCTTCCCATAAATCCCATAGGTTCACTATACCTATCAACGTGAAATTTTAATGGATTGCATATCGACATACAAGGTACAGGGAGGGCAAATTTCGATGTTTTTATAGGGTAAGTCGGTAACTTTATATAGGAGATACAAAAAATGGAAGTCGCATCCTCGATCTATTTACGAGAAAATAACTAACATTATTGTGGCACTTATTTTTCCTGTATAATCGTGTCGTCGAAAATTAAAAAAAAGAGGTAGAGTTCTTCGTAGGTACATTTCTTACCTGAAGCACAGAAGCGTCTACTTATTTTTAAAATACCTATACGGAACTCGCATTTCAAGGAGCTGATGGTCATTAAATTAGTTGTAAGTATTTGTTCGAGACCATGTGGAGAGACATCATATTTACAATAAAAGCAAAAACTCAAACTGATTTTCGAAACGAGAATACTGTATCTATAGGTTGTTATCTATCCTACATTCCTCACATTATTCCTGGTCCTGTTAGGTACTTACACGGTTCATTTAATAGGATCTTTCATCAGTTATGAATCGCCACAAAAGAGAAAACATGCGCTATTTGATGAGAGATATTCGAATCCGATTTTCTGCAACATTATCAAGTCACGGATGACTTAAGACGAACGTAACACGTAACAGTCCGTACTTCTTGGTATTTGTTGAACCGTCAGAAAATGAACGATCATATCTCGAACATAGATCGGTCAGTTATTATCACCTGCTATACAACAGCATGGCGCCTTGTCTAACATCCCACTCACAAGTCTTTCACTCGGTTCGGTCCGAGATAAACTGATCCACGTAATTCATGGCTCGCCTCTGAGTAGGAATTCAGCAGAAGCTTCGAAGAATGGCAACCATCTAGTATAAGGTATACCTATACCTATAATTCTATAATAAACGGTGATCGGATGTTTTGGATCACAGCCCAGACGAGGGACATATTGGGAGAATGATATCGACTTAGGCAGGATAACGATGATTTCAATTCACAAATATTTTTGAAACACGGCTTTATATTGACGCACAATATTCCATCATTCAAAATTTTTTGATAAATTAATGGTTTTCTGGATTTATTTACTAAAAAAACTACCAACATTGAACACAATATTGCAAACATAAAAACTATAATTTCAGTTTTATTCCCTTCGTTATTGTGTCTCAATTAACCATATTGATGTCTGTGGTTTGGCGGAAGAACTCTAGGTCCTTAAAAGAAAGTCTGCAGTTGTGACGTGATTCTGCAAAAAATAATTTATCTTTCGAAAGATGTTGGGAGGAAATCATAATTTTAGTCAGATCAGGTAATCATTCAACGTTGAAAGAGAGCGATATATTGATAAATAGCCACACACAGATTGTGAACCATTCTGAATGTCGAGGTGAGTTTAGATTCCTCTCATACCTATTCATTCCTAATTCGGGATTGAATCTTAAATCGTTGAAAAACTTTTTTCCGCTCGAAAACGAAATTTATTTGGCTTGTTACAAAAATGCATCTTTATGAGCTTTATTCTTGCAAATGACCATAGATTCTTTAGCAGCAATTTTTCTACTCATGTTTGTAAGGACTACTTCTTGTCGCGAGAAGCGTTATCAAATTCTAGAGAAGAGTTCAGAAATGTTAGTTGTACATCGCTGGCTTATAGTCTAGAGGGCCCGGGTTCAAATCCCGCAGCGGCTATTGGAAATATTTATTTATTTCTATAGTATCGTTTAGCGGGAGGAAATAGGTGACCAACCTACCATTCTTGGTACCTAACCTAGATTTCAATCCTTCGAACTCAACGATAACCAGCCGAGTTAGTTCTTCGGATGACACTTAAAAAGCTGAGGTCCCCGTCTTCCTTACCCATACAAGTCTCAATGAGACTTCGAGGGTTGCTTTGCAACTAAGTTTAAATCCCATCGAAAATATTGGCACACAACTGAAATGTCTGCACAGTTTGTTTCATCGGATTATCTCTAAGAAAAAATTAATTACGGTTGAATACTCATGGAACACCCTGTGAATGATAATACTTGTAGATAGGCATATGACTTTTTTGAACCAGTTTACATGAATCTTGAGTTTGAATTCGAGTTTTTTTTTAAATATTTGGTCCTTTCGATCAATTTAACATTCTAAGATTATCGTTGAAACAACTCGGTCATACGTGGTACACTTTCCTTTGTAGCGGTACCGACATTTTGGCGGCCAGAATACCATAACTCATATTCGTATTTTCAGTACCTAGGCGGTACTTTTGTTGAGCCTTGAATGGAAGTTGCTCGAACACAAAATGAGGTGTACTGATACTAATGATAAAGTCATGAAGTTGAGATCATGACTCAGGCCGAATGCGATCATGTTAGTTAGATATGACTTATTTTTTTGGAGATTAAACGGCTGCTAGACTAAAATGAATTGATTCGGTTCACACGATGCACACAGCAGATAACATGCGATTATAACTATAATAGACAAATCAATGGATAGCTGACGATTCACGAAGAAAGTAGGTACGGTAGAAGTTTACACAAAAATGAAAATTCGTTTACCAGGAATGGTGTCCGCGAGTTCTGATTTGATAAACAGCTATTTTCTGAAATAAATGTTAATTATTATGAATTAATTTATTTAGGCAAGCATGATGGACCATTTGTAAGAAACAACATCTCAATTTTACAAGAATGTTCGAAACGATGAGATGACTAGATGAGCACCCAAAAATATACCTATACCCCAAGTTTTGGCAGAATTATTGAGGTTAGGACCACCGTTTCCACACATGGTTCCATATACCATTTCGTATTTTCGTACGAATTTATATTAGAGGCAAATCGATACTTTCTGTGTATCTTTCTGTCTATTTCGAGCCCAACAAATCTGCTGAACACCTTCATTTCCTATGTAGGTAAGTTGAATCGAGAAATGATGATGGTATATAAGTAGGTATATTTCAATTCTCATAATAAGTATATATAATAATTTGTATAAAAAATCACATCATCGTTGAGACGTTGCGTGTATATATATGACAAATGTTAGGTTTGCACTGGGCTGATTGATACATTGAATTATTCAGTTATTCCTTTTCATTTCCTGACTACAACTACCATTGATAGATAATTGCAGATATTTTCTATTTATTTTTACGATGCTTTTTTTATGCTTATTTCATATAGGTTTATAAATATTCACTTATTTCAAATATAGGTTGATGACTTGTATATCTGCAGCACCCTGTCCCAAAATACCTCAACTGAACGCAATTCTTGGGTTTTGTCCGTCTTGTACTATTTATTTCCGAACCACTTTCAGGAAAAATATTGATGCAATATTTGAGAAGACTTTATGATTTCTTATGATTTCCACATGATTGATTTATAGATAGACAAAGCTCGTTTTCAGATGCTATACAATAGTACCTACCTATAATATGAAACCACACACAATATATCTACACAAATAAATCTCAAGCGAATGTCACAGTTTAGAAATGATGTTGATATTATTCACGGCTGAGAATAAGATTCATAGTTTATACGTCTTTTATATACAGTGTGGGCGATTAGGAATGGAACCACAGTCATAATCAGGAATCGATTTGGGATACACATTTTTCCAAGATAATGCGACACATTTCACTTCGTGTTTCATGGACAACTATGATGTTGGAAATAATTAAATTATACTTATATACACCAAGATAATATCATGATTTCTATACAGGCCTACCACTATTGGCATATCGAAAACAGAAAATGAAGAACGAAACGTCGTACTGAAAATTAAAGCACAGCTCATTGAAGCAAATTTAAAGCATAGAGAAGGAAATTTCCTCAACACATTTCCATATTCCTTAAAATGAAAGCACCGGCGCAAAGAAGAAGCATCGTTTCATTTTTCACTAGAATAGATAACTTTTGTCTAATTCAACCAACTTCGTATCATTTACCGTTTTCGATATGCCAATGGTATGACATATGCCTGTAGTCTTCGGTAGGGCAAACTTCGTCGATAGTGGGGTTCTATTTCATATTTCAATCACTTTGATTCACGTTATAGAGATGAACAAATATTTTTGGATTGGTTGGACAGTTCCGGTATTTTTATATTGCTTTGATATGTGTTAGTTGAGAGTTTTTCAGTTCCTTCATACATGGATCTAGATGCATTTATTTTATCCAGATTTGACCGATATTCAATTGTATGTAATTATCATTCGTGAGGTTCACTAGATTTTCGAAAAAATCGTCAATTCTAATTATGATGCAATTTTGAAAATGAAAGTCACTTTTGTGATCTGTCATTGGAAAGAGAATTCGATCAAAAACAAAATCGTTCAAATAAATATATCTGAAATAATGATCAAGCCGAAAGTATTATTGACTGCAATATGCATCCAGTTATCTTACATATCCGAATTTCATATAATAACTTCTTCAAATGTATAGAAATGGTGGCACGTACCCTATTTTCGTGGTCACCCAGTATATTCCTCGAATATACCTACGACGTCTATGGAGGTATTGGATATTCCGGGACAATGTATGTCATTTATTGCAACAAGATTTATCACCATATTTCTCTCAGTCATATTTCTCATTAAAATTTATACCATATCATTCGTATCAATAATATATCCAAAAAATCATCAACTAACTAACAAAATAGTACTACAATGATAAAAAAGTATCTTCAAGGATGAATTAGTTCTAAAATCGCAATTACAGGTACCGAACAAATGTGGAGGGTTTCAAAATATTCGCATATAATATTATAATTATTATTTCAATTTTTCCTTGCTATCTATTAATGGATATTCTACGGAATATGACTTCCTTGATAGGTTTGGCTTTTGTAAATATGACTGCGCCTATCTTTGTTCTACGTGAAGCAACGTGGGACTTACGACATTATAATGTGAAAAAGTTCATGTGAGAGGACTAGATAAATTTACCCACATCACTTTGGAGAGCTACTGTTAAGTATACTCTCTATCACTATTTGACTTCTGATTAACAGCGCGTCCATTTTCAGAATAATGAAATGCATGAAACTAAATCTCATCACCACAAACACTCGGTAATTTGCAATCCGAATTCCTCTGAGCCACGTTTATTATTAATCACATATCTTAGTGTGGGAAACACGAATTTCATGATGGAAAAATGGAGAAACTCGTAGGGTGTTCGCGAATTGCTGCCCTAAAATAAAATAGGTTGTGAAGCACGCCAACACACACAGAGAGAGATTTTTTGAGGTATTTAGTCATTATAACCTATCAAAGATTCTGTGAACTTTGACCCTATACACAATCATCAATGGACACGAAATAGAGAGTTCGAATTTTCAGGGCAGTGCATAAAAAACTTGAAAGATAATGCAATCCTGCACAACAAAGGCGATGAAAAATGTTCTGATGGATTGAAAATCTACGCCATTTTTCATTATATTATCATCCCCGACTCTTTTGATTCGGTTTATCTTTTCTTAGAGGTAAATAAATGGAAATCAATCAATTATGAACAAGGTAAAAGTACCCAGTAAACGTCATTGATTTAGTTTTCATCACAATCAGACAATTATATCTATTATTAAGCATGGAGTGATATCTAGTATAGCTATCATCAATTATAAATAATGAAATACATCATAACATGTCATTTCAACTATAATAATAGTCAGCGAAATATAGCATTGCACTGAATTTGTTGGGGAGCGAAGTTTTTGAACTTGCACATCAGATAGCATGAATTGAGTTGTTATGGATTGATTATGACTATCACGTACAAGGTTTCGTCCCAGTATTCGTCCATCATTGACGGTTTCTGGGACGAATGCATTTTGAGTTGAGAATCGAATGAAATTTCCTATCATAATCACAACAAGTAAGCTAATCACACGATATTGTTTCACCAAATTTCGAATTTTCTGACAAGTAGTATTCGTTATAGTGTTTCAAGTTTCGTTTGCAATAACAGCATAGGTACATCAGTCACTTCCAGAAGTTTTGTTAATTGATGGAAGCTTAGATAATGAAGTAATTTCCGACAGTCTGAAAAAATTCTTCATTTATGCTGTCTATTACCTATACTACTAAGAATTCGGAGACGCAAATCAACATACTTCTCGTAGAAGGAACAAGTCAAAGCTTAAATGAATACGAGAAAACAAAAGGAAGATAAGAGAAATCGCAAGAAAAAAAGGACATTATGTTAGGCGATGAGGAAAGAAAGAAAAATACAGGGGAAAAGAAAATTGTTCAGTTGATTCCTCAAATAGATGGTACCGCGAAATTTGTGAAGATGATGAGTTCCAACACGATATATCCCAATGCATAGCCTATAAATATTTGATATGTGCAATTTGTGCAAAGGGTGCAGAAATTTGTGCATGTATTCGGTGAACGAAAAACTAAAATGTTTATTCGAATACTTCTTCGGAATAATTATTATTCATCATGCAACGCATTCACGGATATACAGACAATTTTATGACTAATACTGGTGTAGGGACAATTTTGATATGAGGGATACTGTGCCAAATGGTACTATTCTATTATTTCATTTATAATTTCAGCAGAGCATTATGTTATAACACTAGATTTATTTTTATCATCAAATAGACACTTCAATAAAATTCAACCTTGAATTCCGTTTTTTTTTGAGGAACATGGTATCTGTTGAACAAAAACATATAGTGTGAATGTTCCTTAAGCTGACAAATACTGGTACTTTGACCTTATGATGTCTAATTAGAATCTTATTCTTGATCTAACCCATATTTCGGAACATTTAACCGACAATAATTTCGTATGAAATCCTTCATTCCGCAAAAAGTTCTCAGTTGAAAACAATTTTTCAAGTAATATTTCAATGCAATTTCATGCAATCAAACAACAAAAACATCAAGTTTCTTTCATTTTATACATACCTATTATGTCATTTCTAGTTCAACCCATCGAAAACAATTCTTCTTGTAGCAAAGTTACCTGATGTTTAAAGACTTAACCTTGCAATCAATATGTTTTCATCTCTTGGCTGCACGAAATGAAAGCCTGAGAAAGAATATAGGCATTGGAATTTTTCTTGAAAGTTTGGAGGTTATGGACACCAGGAAAAGCAACTTCGCGGTTCGATAAAAAAAATTCTGAAAGACATAAGTTCTGCAATACTCGAGCTCGACCAAAAAAAGTGGTCAGTCTTTGCCTGTCACGCGTGGTGGGATGATGCTCATGATATCCGATGAGCATCGACCATGAAAAAAAGGAGAGATCGCATCTTTGAACGGCTGAACTGGACATCTCCACTCACCACTCATCTCATGTTCATATCAATACCCGTGAGAATTCATTGAACACACAACATGATTACAGTAGACAAATAATAAACTATCGTTATGGGTATTATTTGTTTGTTCGGCATTCACCAAATCGGATCATGTCTTCTCAAAGAATTCATGGACGTGTTTTCGGTGCGGCGGTCATGTTTCTCATGTTTCTTTTTCCTTTGGTGCCCGTTATACTGCCAATAAGTCAAATATATGCACTTGACACCCACACGGTTCTGTCCCATCTTTGTTCTGGGCAACCTTTTTTCTGGCGCCTCGAGCAAGAATTAATGCATGAGTTCGTATTTTGATGGATACTTCATTTCACGAAACAATTTATAAGTGGCTTCATATAGACAGAAAGTTTTTTTTTCGATACAGCATTCAGATATTTCGGAACGATTATATTAGTTTATCTAGTTACCAGGTTTCAACGCAAGTGGGAGTTCCAATGGACAATTATTATTTTCAACCGTAATCAGCAACTTGCCTTGTTATATGAACAGTGAACGAATGGTTGGAGTAAATATATTGAAGTTTGTTACAGAGATAGATGAATGATCAATATACGTCATTCAACCCATAAATGATGAGTATTCTGAAAAAAACTCAGAGCTTTTCAAGTTCGTTTCTACTATATCCGATAATGAACGCGCAGGTTGGAACAAATCCATAAAAATATCTATAAAAAGCAATTAAAAAATCGCTTAAACACGTCAACCTTGATTTTATATTGCGCGAATAATGACAAATTTACTTCAAATACATTAGGAGATATATAATACACTGAAATTATTTTTTTCTTATAAAAATTGTCATCGTTCTGTATGTAGGAAAATAAGTCATTTTTAAGGACACTATCAATAAATACTTGGGCTTACCTTTTGAAAAAATTGACGATGACATCATATCTACGACACCGATGATGTCACATGTCACATGTCAAAATTTGCGCAATATAAAAGCAATTTTTTTTATTGATTCATAGATACTTTACTGAATTAATTCCAACCTCACTGTATAACGAAAATTCAAGACCTGTTTTATGATGGATGAGCACGCAACAACGACCGACAACGTCGCATTTTCAATTATAGGCATCAGGGATTGTTGGTTGCATATAAGTCTGTTTTCATGGCACACTGGAACGGCGCCATCTTACGGTTTTAGGTTACCATTACTGATGATTTTGAGACACCGATCTTAACGTTATTTCAATGTTTCTTATGATGTGCTGGAAGGAGTATCATTATCGATGTCTATTCTTCAGGTTTGATAGGAAAAATCACAATGCTTCAGTTCAAGCTGCGTGGTGAAATTTATTCAATTCACCTACCTCAGACTGTTCATACAAAGCGATGTCTTATGACTATATTCAACATCATATAAATTATAATGAATACATTTTTATCGCACAGGAAATTTTAACGCCACATCGATTTGTCATTCGCGGCGGAATTGCGTCGAATGCAAGATGCATGTGGCATATCTGGTACGAAATATGGTTGTTGGTACTATTAAATTGTACCACTTTCCACTCAGCCCACGACAAAATCACAGAGACCAGTCAGTGGCGTTCCAAAGAGTTTCCCTTTTATCGATGAACAAGGGGATCATTTCATTTGTCGTCGAGTAACCTTTTCATTTGGGTATAGCACCCTGATATATACAGGGTGTCCCATTGGGAAACGGAAATACTTCAACAGTGGATAGAGGTCACCGAGGCGATTCCGAATATACCGTATTTGTTGGGTCTTACGAGTTTCATAATCGAGATATAGAGTGTTTTTGTTTGAAGGTGGCTGACAATGTCTCGAGTTGTGAAGAAAAGTTTCGGACTTCCATTGTCTAAAGGTATAAATACCCCCGTATCCCAGGACTTTGTTAGTTCTCACCTGAAGACGATTGTAGATACACACAATCGAAACGTCGTGACAAACTCGATTTGAATCTTTCTCATAATTTTAATTCTTTATTCATTCATTTTATTTTAATTTTTAATTCAACTTTTCTTTTTTCAGGCTATTGATTTCTAATTCAACTTTTCTTTTTTCAGGCTATTGATTTCTAATTCAATTTTTTCTTATTTTCAGGCTCATCGACTAGTTAAACTCCCATTTAAATCTACAATTTTCGACTTCATATATACTAACACTAATACTAACCTGATTTATTGATACTCGAATCTTCTTGATTCGATAAAATAGTTAATTTTTATTCATCACTTATTTCGTTTTTTCAGCATAACTCATCTTTTCTTTTCTCAGGATTCAAATCTTCATACCTTTAGACAATGGAAGTCCGAAACTTTTCTTCACAACATAGAGTGTTTTATCAATATTGCTCATTTCTTTGTGGGGTCATAACTAACGAACCACTTGGTATATTTTTTTGATATTTAGTACATATACGTTCTCCTACTTCTACCCAAGCGACTTGCCTATCAGTCATATGGAAAATCCAGGTCCGTAATAACAAAAATTCAACATTATTTGGGGTCCCTCAAAAAACACCCTGTGATTTTGAATTTACAAAATCCGCTTACATAATTGAAAAGGGCACAAAAAACTGAATCGAACTGTGTACTTTTCATTTTCCCGCAGATCGTTTAACAACTTGATTTCTGAATTTGAATTTGAAGTTTTATGCAATTGGATAGTGGAAATTGGAATATTTAGAATTTTCCCAATCAAGCTATACAGGTTTCGCATTGTTCTTCATCATCCCATTGAACATTTATTATTTATACATTCCTGAACCTGAAAAATACGCTAGTGTTTTTTCACTGGACCGTTCTTTCACTTATTTTAAATAATTCCAAACGTTCACTTATTCCAATATCATCTATTATTGCGTGACTGATATTATTATAACATAAGTTGACTTGAAAATATCAATCGATATAATAATGAATTTATTTTCCCAAATGAACAAAAAATTAACCAACTCAACTCAGAACATAAAGATTGTAACAATTGAAAATCCTAACGCTTTAAGACAGTCTCATTCACAGCACAAGTTTTCAGTCAATGTCTGGTGCGGAATGTTTGACCTTCACGCCTTACTGGAGAAGTATACTTGGACTTTTTGGAAAATATTTTGCCAGTTTTACTGGATGACGAGGATATCGATGTTGCAGGAATGTACTTTCAGCACGACGGTGCTCCGCCGCATTATAGGCTTATTGTCCGACACTTTTTTAATGAGAATTTTCCCGATATATGGATTGGACGTGGCGGGCCGAATAACTGGCCCTCAAGATCACCAGATTTGAATCCTGTAGACTATCACCTTTGGGGTTATCTCAAATCGAAAGTGTATTCTACCGAAATTCATACCAGGGAGGAGCTACTTCAGAGAATCGAAGAAACATGCAGAGGAATGAAAAACAATCAGGGTGTGATTCGTAAATCGGTAAAAAATATTTTGAAAAGAGCAAGAAAATGTATCGATCAAAATGAAGGCCACTTCGAGCAACTGTTATAATCTTTATGTTCTGAGTTGAGTTGGTTAATTTTTTGTTTATTTGGGAAAATAAATTCATTATTATATCGATTGATATTTTCAAGTCAACTTATGTTATGATAATATCAGTAACGCAGTAATAGATGATATTGGAATAAGTGAGCGTTTGGAATTATTAAAAATAAGTGAAAGAACGGTCCAGTGAAAAAACACTGGCGTATTTTTCAGGTTCAGGAATGTATAAATAATGAATGTTCAATAGGATGATGAAGAACAATGCGAAACCTGTATAGCTTGATTGGGAAAATTCTAAATATTCCAATTTAACTTCGAATTCAAATTCAGAAATCAAGTTGTTAAACGATCTGCGGGAAAATGAAAAGTACACAGTTCGATTCAGTTTTTTGTGCCCTTTCCAAATATGTAAGCGGATTTTGTAAATTCAAAATCACAGGGTGTTTTTTGAGAGACCCCAAATAATGTTGAATTTTTGTTATTCGCTTGGGTATAAGTAGGAGAACGTATGTACTAAATATCAAAAAAATATACCAAGTGGTTCGTTAGTTATGACCCCACAAAGAAATGAGCAATATTGATAAAACACTCTATATCTCGATTATGAAACTCGTAAGACCCAACAAATATGGTATATTCGGAATCGCCTCGGTGACCTCTATCCACTGTTGAAGTATTTCCGTTTCCCAATGGGACACCCTGTATGTTGTGATTTCGAAAAAATGTTGCTTGGAAATAATAAACAAGCTTGAGATACATCAGTTATTAACGTTCGAGGGTTGCTCATACATGGAAAAGTTCTCATGTAGGTAAGTAAACAGTTGTTCGTTATACAGTTCAAAAATATTAAATATCGTCAAAATCGGTATACGAATCAAATTGTATCCATATATCAAGCAAAGTAATAGAGTGAAAACAGCTCATGGAATCTGTTTTCAGTTCAATGATGTTTTTTTCTGATAGGTTGTGATCAATAAGATGATCTCAAATTGAATAATTTCATAAGATTCCCAAATTATGATGCTCATGGAAGTTATTTTTATGATCTACCTATATATCTCCAATCTCCACCACTGGAACATACAATATATTGGCGGATTGTTCTAGACGTATACATGGCCGACCTAAGTATTTCATGTTTTTCATTGTATATTGAAGGACACAAACTCTTATTTCACAAATAGTACACAGTGTGAAAAGGGGATGCGGGATGTGCAGAGGTGGTGAAGGCCTGTTGGATGAAAAAAGATGAATATTATTCACCAAAACAGTATTTGCAAATGCAATTCGTCGAACTTTTTTATTTCAATATTGTAGACTAGTGATTCTTACGAAAGCGTATAAGGGCCACCGATATTTTTTTATATTTTTTCCGACTTTAAACTCGAAATTTCCGACTATGAACACAGAATTTCCGATTTTTAACTCGGAATTATTTTTTTCCGACTTCAAACTCGGAATTTTCGACTTCAAACTCGGAACTTTGAAGTCGGAATAAAAAAATTCCCAGTTTAAAGTCGGAAATTCCGAGTCGGAATAATAAAATTTCGAGTTTAAAGTCGGAATTTCCGAGTTTGAAGTCGGAAAAAAATAATTCCGAGTTCAAAGTCAAAAATTCCGAGTTTTAAGTTCGAAATTCCGAGTTAGATGTCGGATAAAATATAAAAAAATCTCGGTGGCCCTTATACGCTTTCGTACATGACTGATATTATTCGATAGAAAAGCTGATTTGATGATGTGGATGGAACTACACAAGAAAATTCCTTCGAATAATTTGGTATAGTAGTATATATAGTTGAATCCAGGTACACCATGTACACGGTAATAATGCCATAGACTTAATAATTATTATCATAATTCACGGTCAACTAACAAGATTATCCTCTCTTGACAAGTAATAATTCGAAAGAGCACGTTTTATTTCTAATTTGATTAACACCAAACACCACATAAATCTACATTGAGTAAAGTTCACTTCCCACTCTGTACAGTCAATTTATTGTTTCTAGGTGAGAGATGTTACCTCCAACAATCATTCTGTGTTGCACAATAATATATTATTTTCATGTTGAAAGTAGTGGGTGTTCTCGAGATATGTGGCACTGGTGTATTTTCAAGATGAACATTTAACCGTATAGCAGTTTGGTCAGTCTATATCTCCTGTCTACTATTTCATTTCAGTGCCGCAGTCAATATATCAAGAATAGCTAGAAATTGAATTCTCCTCAGGTTTATAAGACTGGTAAATATCCATAAAATGGATTATTTATCATTGTACCATAATCTTGATACCCTTGGCATATTTCTCAAATTTTTTTGGATTTGGCGAATGAATAATCGGGAAATGAACTTTATCATCATCTGTTTACTGTTCCATCATCAAAAAGATATTGATTGCAATATATACATGCCCATATCCATCAATGTTTCTTTGGATTTCTGTTTATTGCAATTGATGATTCTCCTAATTTAAATTCACAAAAAAACAAAAATGAACTGATTACTGATAATTATGATGAAAACAATCAACCATAATAGTTGTGACATAGATAATTTATTTTTATTTGCAATTAATCTTATTATGATCATTACATTATCATCATTCACGATGAAATAATCATATCCATATCATTTTCAATCAAGAGAGGGTCCAGAATGGTGCATTTGACTGCTCAATCATTAAAATTATTAATATAGTTTACAGCACACATTGATGAGTCAACCCCACATTACATTTCAATCATACTGCCTGTCTACACAGTAGAAGAGTAGAAATGCAGAGTCGGCTCAAGAACAACCTAGTGAATAATATTAACAGAGAATAAATGCTGAGCCCCATATCTGCAGTAAAATGAATCTTTTCATAGTAATTCCTAATATTACTTTATATAATCAAGGGTTCTATTAACAATAAAAGGTAAAGCAAAGGAAAAGATCTATCAGACGCTAATGAATTTATATCGATGGCATACCTAATCGCAGTTTTGATGTCGAATATTTTAATTTCTCTATGCTCTTGTTTCGATTAGGTTTGAATAATCTAATAGAGCAGACAACTTTCTACTTGTATAAAACAACTGATTCAGCTTTGATGTATATGAATGATCTTCCATCGTCTGTAAAAAATAGCTGATCAATACACTATTCGCACATGATACCTTGTGTGTCTTCCGTCTCCACAGGAAATTCAGGCTCGTAGTATTTTTTTCAATCACTTTATCAATACAAATAAATAACACAGCACAAGCAGCTAGTCTTTGAATGCTATGACGAAGGACTGATAGGACTGATAGGACTACCAATAATAGTATACCAAAAATTTCATGTATTATTTACTGCTGGGTCCATTCAACCAACTAGATTATACTTCTAGAATTTAAAATAGGGCCATCAGAATATGTGATATGAAGGGTAGGACATAATTTCATTAGACAGCATATTAACGTTACCATGCTTATATATTTTTCAACAGTTGCATGAATCATACAAGTAAAGAGAATATCAGTTATTCGGAATCCAACGAAGGAATTCTGTTTTAATTTCTTCTGACGTTTACTCTTGACAATCTAACATTTTGAATTCGACCAAAAATCGACCTGTAAATGTAGCAAGTCAGAGACTATGAAATGAAAATCCGAAGGATGTGAAGTGAAGCTGGCATATATTCGAAATGATAATTTCATTAGTATTCATTAAATAAAGAATAACTCAGTTTATGCCATAACTTTATTACACAGAAACGGAGCAACTCGCTTAATTTTCTGAAAGCCACATCAGCTCTGCCATTTGTATTTTCACTATATACCCTCATATAGTTGCCACAAAGCTGGTATTTTATTGCAACGAAAAATATTCACTTTGGCGGCACAATGGGATTTTTTATGACATCATCAAATGACTAGCGTTGATTAATACCAATGACATGCATATGCGCAAAAACTGTTATATCCCGTAAAAATATCAATATCAATATGAGGAGCCGAGTTAAACACTTTTTCATTTATTTTTATAAGCATTCCTTTCATCGCATCACCGTTTGATATATATTCAGTTCACTTTCATATTGTTTGGTTTGTTTTGATTTGTTTCCTATATATTTCATTTTGATTTTATTCTATTCAGATACCTAAATGACAGTCCAGGTTGTGTGCTTTCCATTTTTCTGACGAATAACTATCAAGCCAAGGTATATGCCTTGTAACACAGTTCACGAAAATCTTGATGAATAAGTTAATAAAAGGTACATGGGATTTCATATGAATATCAAAACTATTTCTGATAGTTCGGGCGAAGTGAGAATGCGCCAATTCATCTCAATCTCATCATCAGTTCAACAATTGACTACCTTCAGCATCCACTAGAAGAATTCAATATCTTTACGCTCTCAATACTCATCAATCCATTAATATTGGTATCCCCGACAGGGATACCAATATTATTAAAAATAAAATTCCCATTCGAAAATAAAATTTTATGGGGTGACACAGCAATATGTCGAGTGTCTAATGAAAATGCCATAATCATAAAACATATATGTATATAAAGGTGGATAGGAATCGTGAATTTTTATTTGAAAAACGAAAACTCCACAGAAATAATCGCCGTGAATAATGTTTGCATTCCAAACATATACAAGGTATCTTCAAATCTGACGCCATCATTACTGAAATTCATTATATTTCGATTCATCAAAAACGCGGGAAAGTTCTGGATAGGTAAACTAGGGGTAGAACATGCAGTCTATCTCTTAGACTAGGGGTAGAACTTGCAGTCTAAGAGATAGACTGCATGTTCTACCCCTAGTTTACCTATAATACTCACCTCCACTGTAGGAGTTGGAACACCTTCGTTGGTTAATACTGGATATTTTTTCGACAACACGAATATTTTGAAAATTCTTCCGAGTCGAATACGAGGTAAAATTTTCTACAAAATATTTGTGTTGAAGAAAAAATTTACAGTTTTTAATTGAAGCTAGAAAGGTATTCAGTAAGGAAATTTCACACCGAAATATTATTGAAGTATGTGCGTTGAAGAGATACAAGTGGTTAGTTGACCGTACGGCTGTGTATAATAAGTGAAATAAAATGCAACTTTGACGAGATTGCCTGTTTAAGTCTTATTTCTATTATATTTATATAGAGTTTCGTTAATCAAGATGTACAATTTCAATAATCGTAGGACACAAATTTGAATCTCATTATAACACTTGACAGTTTTCATAGTCAGCCGCTACAGTAGACTGGTAGCCACCAAATCCGTATCGGCTATTTCGAAATATTATCGTAAATTGTGAATCAACAATTCAGTTCATCATTATTTACCGATACCGTCTGGATACATTGAATAATAATGACAGAAAACTCTGAACCACCACCAGTTTCACCAATGGAAAACGCTATTATTATTTGAAGTTTGGTAAATGTGAATGTCATTCAACATATAAACGTCAAAACATTTTCATTAGAATATTTTGATGGCACCGTCAGATAACTAATGAACAATGTCTTGCTCTTTTAATGATAATTAAATGAGATTAGCTAACTCATGCTTCCCCACTTCAATATTTTCATGGACCGCCACTGGCAAATCAACTATTATCTGAATGTTTTTGATCACTGAATGATCGATCAACGGAAAGTAAGTAAATTATACGTTGTCAATATCTCGAACTGCAAAAAATTTAATTGTAGACTGAGTGGTGAAATCGAATGAAAGATCACCAGTAATGACTGTGGAGGTGACCCAGCTAGGGATTGGACGAAGAAATCACATAAAAGTTGTTGATTTATGCAATGCCATTATCGTATTCTTTTGTATAAACTGTCAACAATTTCACCGGAATGTGTCATTACCGAGGAATGCATCTACATAATTACTGGTTTTTTGCAATAAAAATTCGACTGACAGTCACAAAAATGATGATTATTTCAATTAATTATCGACATCAAAAACACTTGATTTGTTTCATCAAGATTATAATAGCCAACCTTTGAGAGAGATTTCTAAAATGCAGAAGAATAAATTATAGCAGGACTATCTTCTATTTATTTATATTAAGAATGTAAGGAGGGGTAACAATTCAAATTTTTCCAGGGCTATTAAAAATGAAATACGGACAGCCACTCTTTCATAACTCATATTGGTTAGCCTGTATATTTTGCCTTTGGTAAATTAGATCAGCCGATTAGGTATCCAAACATCGTTTGAACTACCGAAATTTTAATATGAGATGCATCAAAATGATTATTCCACTTATGAAGATCGGCAGTTGATTTATGTAATAATAACCTTAGTGTCAGATGAAGACTATAAGATATGAACACGAGGTGCGTCTACAGATCATTGTTGGATAAAATGAACACCTTCATTTTCTACAAATATCAAGATTGATAGAATGACGAAATACTCGATCGCGTGAGCTATATTCTGAACATCATACATATGCAGGGTGATTCAGTTTTTCTTTTCCAAACACATGTATATCATTTGAAGAAACTTCAGGCCAGATATCTATAGAGGAAGGGCTGATGTGCCCATAGCCCCAATAGAGCCCCCAATAGAGCCCCATCAGCTGGTAATTTTCAGTTACTTTTTTTTTTCCTCTGTTCTTGGATATAGCTCCCCTGTGGTGCTTTTATCCAGCTCTCCTTCGATTACGTATGTCTCGTAATCAAAGCTTTGTCTGTTGGATGCAAAAGTCTTGCTCGAAGCAATATTGCATCCAATTTTCTGAAGAGGTTTGTTATTCTGTCTTGTACAGATTTTCTTTTTTCAGTCTGATTTTGTTTACTTGTTCTTGTGTTTTTTTTGGTGCTGTTTGAAGCCGACTTCTCTGGATTTGAGGCATTTTTTTGCGAGAAACTGTTTTGAAACTATTTGAAACAGTTTTGAAACACTCCATTTTCTTGAACCATTTGTGACGTCACAATTGGTTCTGGTTCAAAACGTTTTGAAAGCGTCTTTTGGACCGTTTCAATCATGTTCCAATATGGCGAACTGAGGTTAAATAACTATGACACGTGACGTTTTGAAACGTTGCATTTTTTCGGCTTATAAAATTATGACGTAGACGTATAAACTGTTTTAAAACGGTCTTTGAAACTGTTTCGTAGCAAAAAAATGACTTTGGTTTCTAGTTGAAATTGATTTGGTTTTTTTGTCTTCATTTTGTTTTTTGTTCTCTTCCAACGCTCTTCAATTGCTTCCTTCCTTTTCGAAAGTTCACCTCGGAATCCTGTGGTGCTTTTATCCAGCTCTCCTTCGATTACGTATGTCTCGTTATCAAAGCTTTGTCTGTCTGTATTTGTTGACCAACCAACCCATTTTAGCACAAGAAAACACAACGATCACATTTCACATCAACTTGACTTCCAACCTCGAGGACGCCGTCTGTCCTCTACCATGGTCAGAAATGAAGTCCTTTCAGTTACTTTACATTGGCACTAAATCTGATTTATCTGAATAATCTGTTCTATGTGTATTATGCTTTGAATCTTGTGCCGTCTTGGATCTATATTTGGTTCTGTGTCACAAAGTATAGGTGTCTGTGTCGTGTCAATCGAAGCATGAGTCACGGGAATCACGAGTCACGACATACTTTGTGACACAGAACCAAAGATGTCACAAACTTCAAAGCATAGAACAGATTATTCTCATAAATCAGATTTAGTGGCTTACCTGACTTGAAAGAATGATTATCAATTATTGATTATTGCATGATCTTTCCGAAAATATGGGAAATTTGCCGAAAAATGAGTCAGAGGTTTTCACGAATAATAAGTTTGGCAACTTGGACCGAACTCCTCTATAGCCAGGACTCTTCAACAAATCTGTGATCACCCTAAGTCTGAACACTATCAAATATTATCTAAAGTCCAATTTTTCCATGGATCCTCATTTCAAATTACAACTCCTGATTTCATCAGGAATGAATACTTGCCATTTTTCAGACAACTACCCAGAAAATAACCGCTAGTTTTCTAGAAACTACGAAAGTATTGAATGGATATAGATATTTTAGACCTTGATAACCCCAGATAAAGTACCAGAGCATATGTGGATATGTGTTTGGAAATAGCAAATTGAATTCTTTGAAACCAAAATTATTGCATTCATTGAAAAACGTTCAGAGTTTTGTTATTGGCATTTATAGTTTCATTCTCTTCATCTCCGTTTGGCGTTTCCGTAGAAAACACTTTAAAAGAGAAAATTCTTCGAATGGGTTGAAATATATGACTGGTCACCCGTTTAGAAAAAATGAATGTATTAAAGATATATTAATTATTTTTTTATGAAAATTGTTCCCTCTACAAATACCCCCAAAACTTTTGCGAAGCCCATTGTTTCACCTAGCGAATAATAAATAAATTCATGAGAGCATGAACTTATGAATAAGCTTATTCAATGGCCCGTTTTGCAATATATCACGTTGGGGACCGAAAAGGCCTAATCTCATTTCTGCTCGTCGGGTTTTTTTGCCCATTCTTTTTCACACCATAATAAATTTTAATAGCTCCAGAGCATTCGTAGCCGGATATTCTGAATGTTTATAAGTGCTTTAACAAAATGTCTCACCCGAGACAAAAATCTTAAACAGTTTAGGAGCGTCAAACAATATTTACCTATATCCAAGGTGGATATAGGATGGCGAAACAGCTCTTCAATTGTTTCTGTGAAAAACTTGTAGACCGTTTGAGAAGGTAGTAATATTTCAGCTACTTGAATGAAGATGGCGATTATCGAAGAAGATTTCTGTTGCTTACGTATTTCTGTGGGTCGCATCTGACAGACGTGACTTGAAACGACATTAAACAATATATTTTTTATAAATCTGGAATGAATATTGATATTTTGACTCTTCTCAGTCATTTTTCATCTTGAACAGATGTAACTGATAAAAAGATGAAAGAAGAGCACAGTTTCTGTTTCACTGACACAAGGTATGTCGCCATCTCTGTTAATTTCAGGAAATATTACTACGGTATGAAATCAAGTAAGCATTTGGCAAAGGTCTACAGTTTATTCTAGTGCTTGTTAATAGGAAGCTGTTTCACCATCCTACCTTGCCTATATCCCTACATTCTACAACATGTTCGACGTTGAAAAATCACTTCTAAAAGTATCGATGTCTAGGGCCGGGGCCCCTAGGTAATGCAATTCTCGGGGCCCCTTTTCTTTACCGTTTTCTTACTTTTCAAAATATATTTTTTCTATTACAAAAGTCGAGTCGATCAGATCGACTCCTGCTTTTTGCTTTCATTGAATGAAATGATTTGGATCACAAAAATATTTTCACAACCAAAGAAAATATTTTTGTGAAGTAGGTACAATAGCAATAATTGTAACTTTTTAAATACAAAATCGTTTAAATCATCTTGGAAGTTGACCTTTTTCAACACATCATTTTCAATCGTCATTATCGACAATGAATTTAAACGGTTTTGTGATATTGTTCAACGAAGACAGTTTTTTATTAATTTTTTTTTGAAAAATTTCGTTCACCTGTTGCGTTTGATATCATCAGACTTCTATATATTTGCAATGCTATCATTACATTCGGAAAAATTGATTGTACCATATTATCAAAAATCAATCCAAATATGTTATCTGTCCCCGCATCCATCATTTTTTCTATGGTGATATTACCGGATGTTAATAATCGGGAATGTCACGAATGAAATCGAATGAAACGTTTTTTCCTTGGTGCGTTCAACATCGACTATGCCTCCGTTGGCCCCTAGTCGGTGCGGGGCCCCTAGGCAGTTGCCTATTCTGCCATATGGATAATCCGGCCCTGTCGATGTCATGAAAATGGAAAGTTATAGTTGTTACTCTTTCAATGCTATCGGATAGAAACTCATTATTTACGATATAACATGTATTGTATGTCAGTACGACTGATCGAGATACATCTTATATTTCTTCAAATTACTGTACTGGTAATCACAGAGCACATTCATTTCCGCTGAAATCAAAATAGTTGATAATGAAAGTAGTTGCAGATATAGGGTACCATCCCAAATTTTTCGTTCTATTCGATATTGGATGGTTCATCATTATAATACATAAACATAAAATAGGAATTCAACTACGTGGGACAAGCCCATTGGCTTATGATGCCTCTTCCCGCCCTCTTGTGCCGCCTCTGGTGGATTTCGAGTGTTGTAAAAAAACCCTTCATCGATAAGCCTAAATAAATGGTTATGGTAAAACAATTCGGTACAAAATTGACACGAGGAATGTTGGAATCTAATTTGAGAACTTGAATGGACCAGGTAGTGGAAGATAAGGAGAGAATAGGGTTCCTAGATCACCTTAGTGTCGAAGTATGGGGTTGTAAGGTGACAGAAAAATACCTTATCTCGGATATCAATAGCGGTCTGGTGAATTAATTAAAGGCAACTATGACACCATTAGTCACTTTAGTCTAACCTAGTCTGTCTACGAGCAGATAGACTCTAGCTGATTTACAGCTGTTCTTGTGAGGTACAAATACGATCAAGAAAAACATTCCCCCGGCTTTTCGTACAGGGTGTTCAGCTAGAGGATCTTGATATTCTCCTGAAGATAAATTATTGATCTCGAAAATGATGCATATTGATGATAAGATATTGCATTACAGTATTGATACACTGGTTGAAGTTGAATAATTTGTTTCTAGATTCAATTTGGGTATCATATATTCTACTCTAGTGTTGTAGTAGTGATGAATCAGCAAGAGATACTACTGAACTACATTTACAAATCGGAAAGTTCGTTTTATGAGTGGAGTCTGAAAATTGATAATACTTCGTTTCCCATCGAATTTTTTTTTTATTATTTGACTGCACTGCAAAACCTTCGTTCGAAAAAAGTTATACTTTTTTTCTTAAAATCGGGTAGAAGAGATTTATCGAGTGTTTTACAAGCGAGATGAAAGGCATGATTGAACCCCGTTTCGCAATTGAAAATACGTATTTTCTGCAGCAGTTTTCAGGAGAGTCGGCCGCATTGAAAAGAATAAAATAATTCGTTGCTGAAATGCCAAACGGCCCATTCAAGATTAATGATAGAGGATAGAGTTCTTCGCTTGCATTCGATGTGGGGGTTATGAATAATGCATTCAAGAAAGTGAGGTTACGATCGATGGCATCATACCATTCGGAAATTGAAAGAATACGAACCATATTTATTTTATATAAAGAAAATAATACGTCAGAATGATGGAAGTGGTGAAATTCTTGGGTGAATCAATTTCATGAATGTATATCGAAAGGACACTTAAACATTGAACGTGGCAGTCTGAGGATTATTTGAGTAACTTCAAAATAATAGTATCTTCATTAGCTCTGCTACAAACTAATGTCGCACCAACTTTGTCAAACGAATAACAGACAAATATATAAAATATTCATTGACAGGGATGGAAAATAAGACATATCTCACTGTCACGACGAATTTCATACAAATAGCTTCAATAAATAAATTACCTATTATCAAGATCTGTGGATTACTGAATTCCTTACCACTTGTCAAAATGAAATGAAATCCGGAATAGAAAATTAAGCAATTCATCTACATATGACTCTGGCGGTGATTCCATTTGTCAATGACTATAACGAGTGGGCACCAAAAAGTGGTATTATAACCTATCCATGAATATTTAATGTATAAGGTGTGATCCAGAGACCAAGTTCGAGTCCGTAATAGGAAAATATGAAACCATCAATCCTCTATAACAAAATCACATAAACTAAACTAATCGTCAATATTTCTTTCAAAGAGTGTTCGAAAATCTGGAAATTGATTATATTTCATTGTGTTCCAAAACGGTATAATGCACTAGACACAAGAATTTATATAATTTCGTCATTGTACGCTTATCTTTACGATTCTAGGTTGGCGTTTCTGATTGTGTTATTTCGGATCCTAGGAGGTCTATACTTCGAATGACTCAAGTATATTTCGAAATACACTATTTCATTGAAACTGATTGATAAAGATGAACACATTGTGAATGTGCTCTCAGTTCAACAGTAGAACGCCCGTTAACAATTATTATACACTCATAAACTGAGATAACCATCAAATTATTCAAAAAATCAAATCACGTTTCCATTAAAGATTATGATATATTTTGACTCCATCTGTTTTAATAATGGTCACTTGGTGAGATAAAAAGATGGATACTGATGGAGTACTAATTGTTGAGTACCAGTTTGCCTAATTGATCAAGATTGAGTTGAGTTAAAAAGCGATATTCATCACCCTTTGCTGTTCCTCATAATACATAAAATCTATGATTCTGTGAACCAGTAGCCAAATAACTCGAATAGCCTGGCCAGGAAACTACTTTTAGCCTTCAAATGGAGGAAATAATGTAGGTTTTATCACCTTACTCTTTCTTATTATAGATGTTTTAGATATTGGAAATAGCATAGAATCTGATGTGGAATGTAGAAAATTCATTTGCTCTAGTGAAATCTCTATTTTTTACACCCACGGACACGTGATTATGGTCGGTCAAATCAGAGAACTAGTAGTTTTTTTTCCGCTGATAAACGAGGTGCATATAGTACTAACAAAACAATAATTGAACATATTTCAAACAATTGAAAACTCCAAGTTTCAAACTAAATCCACAAATAACGGAGTAACAAGTTGCATGAAATTCAATATTCAATCTCTATATAAAATGCGCATAACTTCGTTTTTTGCTCGGTTATTTGTGGTTTTAGGATAAAATTTAAAGAAATCATTATTTTTCCGGAAAGAGTTGGCATTCGATTGAGATTGAAATATACATGGTGTCCCCTTGAAATTTTTTTTCGAATACCTACATCGAAAACGCGATGTTCAATTGTTTTTTTTGTTAGCACCACGTTTATCAGCGAAAGAAAATACTACTACACCTTTTCCAGTTGTATTTCAGAAAGCGTCCATTTAATTTCAGAATCGTCAATTGTATTTCAGAAATTATCGATTGTATTTCAGAATAGTGAGTTTAATTTCAGAAAGCGTCAATTGTATTTCAGAATAGTCAACTAAATTTCAGAATTCGTCATTTGATTTTCAGAAAATATCATTTGTATTTCAGAAAATATCATTTGTATTTCAGAAAGCGTTAATTGAATTTCAGAATAGTCACTTGTATTTATATTGTGCTAACGAGTTAGTAGGTTACATCATTGTTCCTATGTTGTTCCCAATGATGAACTATGTATGAAGTGGTCCGAATAAAAAAATTTTGTAGTAAATTGATGTTTATGGGGGCTATCCATCTAACATAATATTCTCAAGAATGTATGGGCAAAGTTTAGCACTTCCGATTGCACCAGAAATGGAGCCACTTCGTTATTTTGAATAGGACCCTCTATATTGCGTTATCTGGCCGATTTTTTTTTTATTTATGAATAGGATCAATTATTTTATATTATTTATCGATTCGTTCGTAGAAGAAGACCAAAGTCCATTTCTAAAATTCAAATGTCGCTTTCTGAAATACATTCGATATTTTCTGATATACAAATGACGAATTCTGGAATTCAATTGACTATACTGAAATTCATTTGACGCTTTCTGATATTGAACTGACTATTCTGAAATGCCGCTTTGTGAAATTCAACTTACTATTCTGAAATACATATTGATACTTGAGTTTGATCAGTCTATATATTCTTGGAAATCAAAATGAATACTGCATTACAGATAAGTATATCGAATTCATTCCACAACTTATCATCATGCTGTGAATAATGTCCATAATTTCATTTAAGTAATTCAAAATTCACCTGGCCGTAGGTATTAAAAATTGAAACGTTCCTATTCATCTTCGATGCCCTACAAATCTCCGGCGTTATTATTGTGATATTAGTTATGTTAACAGAACTGGAATATTTTGCCCGGAAGCACCACAATGGGAAGTAACGCTACTGTTGAATAATACCTCATTTTACATAGTTGTTCACTATAGACGAATCCAAAAGAATAGATTGATGTAGTGAATTATGTTTGAACTTGAATTGATTTAGAAGGCAGCCTCTTTCGGACAGATGGTGATGAATAAGAGGATTACAAAAACTGTTATAAAAAATGGTAGGTAAATTCTATGAGTGGAACGCTATACTTTTACATGAGTGTAAGGTTTTTACACAAATAACTGCTTGTTTTTCGAAAATCGCTTGAATGGTATAATTGTTTTGAAATGAATTCAATATAGAGTCTACACCATATTTGAAAAAGTCACGCTCCAGATCCAATGGATTGAGTCTCGAAATACGAACTCAACAATAGGGTCTGAAAACGGGATTCTCATTGTTACCAAATATAATTTTGTTGTTGCTGTCTTCATTAGCGATAGATTCTATGAATCGAGCGTATAATAATGGAAAGAAAAGCCAAGTGTGTTGAGGAAAAAAAATGCTTTCGTCACTTTTCCGATCACCTGGCGAACATGAATATTTTATGAAAAATGGAAAAGCCATAAATTGGACAACAATTTTAGAAAGAGAAATTAATCCAATTAGACTGCTCGTAGTCTACCAGACATTCATTTCAAACTATGTTTGATATTCTAATTGGATAGACTAATTTCTCTTTCTATGAATATTTTATAATTTTGAAGTTTCGACTCAATGGCGATATTTTTGAATATTTGTGAGAAAAGGTAATAACATAATTTCAATTATTCAATTTGTTATTTCTGTTATATTTGACGGCATATTCGATTAGTTAATACATCAGAAAGCTAGTCTAGTCAATAATTTGAAAGGTTGAGAGCTTCAGCAGCTTGTATTGTGATCTGATATCCTCAGTACATAATTGATTAATTCATACCGACTTGTCTATGAACATTATAACAAACTTGGGTTGGAAGTTTCTTGAACACACTGTATAATATACAATTTATCGATATTTCATACGGCAGAATATCCGAAAAGCCCGCGGAATGTGTTATATGGACACTTAATTTTCTGGTGATATGCACTTAATTGAAATAGATCCATATCCATTCGGTTTCCGTTATACAATGGCAAATACTATGGCATTCTCTCAGAATAGCGAACGTGATCGATGTATTTCATTATATTTCCTCTGAAAATATTTGGCAAAACCATTGAACCGTTCGAACAATTCTTCCACCCATATTTCGGATTGAATGGTTTTTCAGCCAGTTCGTTATTCATTATTTACACTTGCCGTTTATTTGTTCAATTTTTGATCATTTGAAATTTTCACAATGTTGTTTCACAGGGAATTGCCATCAGAATATGTGGACTACAGGTACATAAAAACTAATCGCACTTGCCACGTAAAATATTCTCGAGAACAATCGCTTTCCCAAAATTTCCCCATCGTCAATGAGAATTTTGTGTTACGAAGCCCTTATAGTATTCTACAATTCTCAGCTTCGAATCGAAAAATGCTATAGTTCAGAATATGGATTTCATCTGTCGTATGTCATCTGTCATATGTCATCAGTCATCCAAAAAATTGCAATTCTCCCAGCAGAGAAATTATGAAGAAAATCAAGGATTGAACTATTCAATTTATTCCAACTGAATTCTGACGATCGTCAATGATGTATTTTTAATATTTTAAAAATATGCCTTTAAAAATAGAATAAATCATATTGTATAAAATAGATTCTTTTTTTTGATGACTCACTCAAAGAACGGGACATATATCTATTTATTTTCAAATTGAAAGCGAACTAGTCGAAATTCGACTCCGTATATTTCTATATTATCAAAATATTCAAGTTTCTGAAGGTTTTACTCGGCACATTTGAATAACTTACAGTTTGTTAGTATGTGAGCACCCTATTCAATGCAAGCTCGAAAAAGTATTGTAAATTTGAAAACTAGAAAAATTGCGCATTTTTTAGAGTTAAAATTGATATCGCAGCGAATAACAGATCTGACACTTCACCGAGTGAGACATTTTGATCAATCGAGTCGGGCAATCCATTACAGTGGTGGTTTATTATGTAAATACAGTTTGAACTGTGAACCCGGCTAGACTGAAGTTCGGTAGCTGTATAGCGCTCGCTATATATGGTTTCTGATAACGAGATGCGTGTAACCAGTGTAACAGAATAAGTAATTCCTCGTCAAACACAAAACATGTAGTTTGTAACTACCTGTCAATTTACTTTTCATCTCTACAATACTCTGCCACGTTCTTATTGTATTTGACGGTGGGTACCTATAGGGCTTTCGATATTGATGAATTTGAGTCTTGAGTCACATGTGTTGATATATACAGTATGGTGGAAATGTATGGAATAAATTCATTATCTCTAACGCATATTAATTTCAATGGAAATCGATTTTTATTTTCAAATTGACATCTCAATTCAATTCAATTGTTTATTGTTTCCTTAAAACATTATAGTTTTATAAACAAACATGGAGTCTATATCTTGATTATTATTACTATAGATCTAAAGATAGTCTAATATCATCTGAAAGCGAATCATTTTGGTCTAAGGTAATGAAGTAAATATTATCTGAACAAAATAACTCATTGAAAGCTCTGGAATGATTATAAGAATATACAGATGATATTAGGAAAAAGAAAAAGAATATAATAAAAAAAAGTGATAACACATATATTTTATCGATATCAAAATGTAAGTATAGACGATAAAAAAAACAAGATTAAATTCACAGTACCTAAGTGAAAACAATTATTCATTGATGATGAATGAGCGAAGTTTCACAATATTGCATATATGATCTGAGATGGATTTTGCAGAAGAGGGTGTAATATTGTTGAGAGTTTCAAGCAAGTTATTGACATTTTCTAGAAAAGGAGCATTAGGAGGTCGCATAGTTGTGTATATGGGACAGTCAAATAAAATGTGTTGAATTGTTTCAAACTCATTCTGGTTACATACTGAACATATTTCTCTTGGATTAATTTGATATATTGAACCTGAATAAGTGAATTTTATCTCTTGATATACATACGGAGTTTGTGACGTCATCCGCGTAGTTGTGGTGACTTTTAAATAGGAAGACACCGTTTAATTTTTTTTTCTGGAAGGTATATCTATTGTCTATCTGACCATATACTAATATTGGGGAAATAAAGTGATACAGGGTGGGAAAGAATTATTTTATATTTAAAACCTCATTATGCTATCAATGTACACAATTACCTAAATAGGTCGGAGAGGGTAAATCGAATGGCCAACTAGATCTCCTGATTCAACTCCTGTCGATTTTTTCCTCTGAGGTTATCTGAAGAGCAAAGTTTATGTTAGAAGCTGGAAAGATCAGATAATTTGAAAGAACGAATACGAGTATTTCACAAATATATTCAGAAACGATAGCAAAGTTCGAGAATGATTTGTTTTCTGTCTATCATATTGTATTCTTGCAGAAGGTCACGAATTTGATTATTTATTGTAAAGATTTCCGTTGTAAATATAAAATATATAATAATTTTTTCTCACCCTGTATTACTTTATTTTCCTAATATTAGTATACCGTCAGATATACAATGAATATAGGTACCTTCCGAAAAAATAAACGGGGTATGTTCCAATTTAAAAAAATAATCGATAACGTCACCACAACGACGTGGATGACGTCACATACTCCGTATGTATATCAAGAGATGTCAATTTGAAAATAAAAATCGACCTGTCTCAGGATTTTCCTTAAAATTCATTACGTTAGAGATAATGAATTTATTCCATACATTTCCACCATACTGTATATAAACTTCTGCATTGAAAAGTGCATTATCGTGTTCTATTTGTAATATGAATTCGAATAATAGGTTATGGAAGGTAGGTATGTATTAGATTTTCTATCCATATCTGTTATCGGATTCGGAAACGTTTCCATTGGTTATCTTTGTATACTACTTAATAGGCTATAGATTTTTAATGTCAAGATATAAGTAAATGATACGTGAAATTATTACTATAAGATGTGGGAACACAGATTCTCATCATAAAAGTTGTCCAATCAAAAACTTACTGTCTACTCATATTTTGGAAGTTTGAGAAAAAAAAAAGAAATAATCGATGACGAGAAAACTGGATATCTTGACTTGACTTCGACCATATATTATTCTCGACAGTTAAAATAGGCACTTGTCGATCTCGATGCCTAATCTTAATCGCCAGGTAAGCAGTTTTTCTTTATGGGTAACCTCAATTTCCATTCCAAATCGATGATACCTACTGAATTTCGTAGTGTTTAATTAAAGCCACTGTTCATTCATCACATTCTTAGCCAACTATGGAATCAAATATTGACTGTTTTGTCCAAAGAAGCTCATTAAATTTCTAACGAAATATAATGAAAATACTGGAAAATGTTAGAATATTTATTGAAATTATAATTTGCCTGGAAATAAATGAACTGTATTTCTTTTGATCCAAAGTTCTCATGTAACATTTATGTTTACCTATACTGTCACTAATCCTCTTCCATTCAACATTATTGGAGCATAAGTCATCATGACCGTTGCAAGATATCTTCTTCTAAGAAGGCTTGCTCATTGTATGTGTTTCCTACTTTTCGGCAAGAATGAGAAATTCAACTCGAAAAACACCGTAAAAACATTAATGAAGATGTATTACATCTCTCAAAATAATCACCTTGGAATTCAGTCCTGCATATTTTCATGCTGAAAGTAAATTCTATTGATCTGTGCGAGTGGTAATAAATCAATAATCGATTAAATATTTGAGCAGTCAGTCTATGAAAAATGTTCATCAATCCATCATTAAGAAATACCATATCAAATGATGTAATAAAACCTTTGCTGGAAGTTATTTTTCACGACTACTTTAGGGTTTTCCTAGTTCCAGTAGCTCTATGATTCCATGAATTTTGCTCAATACTCTACTATCTATCTGGATATCGCATATCAATGGCAGTCAAAGTAAACTTGGAAAAGCATGTCAGTATTGTCAGTGTATTCGTTGTAATTCATTATTTACAGAAGTAAAAATAACACAATAGGTTTCCGACAACTATTTTCACTATATGCAAGCATTGATATTTCAGTACTATCAGAAATAATTAAAAGTTTTTCAGGCATTGACGAATTTATTGATTACAAATTTGCACATACCATATTATGATTGTATACATTCTCGGTCATAGCTAACTTTTGACGGTTATTTCGACACAAATTGAAAATATTATTAGGGTAGTATTTTAAGCATTCCATCCACAAAATGGTACTTAAGAATTAAGTATGTTTGGATACATAAAAAAATAATCCTACAAGATACCTAATAATGAATATACCAGTATATCAAAAGAAGTTGGGAAATTGAGAAGTAAAATAATGACTTTTAAGCGAATTCCAGGTTCCAAAAAGAATAAATATATCATTGAACTCAGAATCGAGATACCTACAGAAAAATAATTTCCTTTACTTTCTATTTCAAAATATTTTCTGTAGAATTTGATTATTTTGACAAATAAACAAATGCATGCTGATATAACGATGAGAACATTCCAAAATTAAACAATGAAATCTTCGATTTGCAAACTTTCCATTATCACCTATTCCATGCAGTCAAACAAGCTCATGCATTTTGAAAACATATTCAATCAATGGTTAGATATTTCGATTTCCATCTCAAATCCTCACAATATTTTCCATTCAGCAAGTAAAATACCAATATATAATAACCATAGCAGTATGTTTCAGCATGCGCTGGGCAGAATTGTCAAAAACAACCTCTCAAGAAATCAGTGGGACAAAATTTCATCAAATTTGAACAATTGGTAATCATTTCAGTTATGAAAGTACGGGCTTCTCCGTACATTATTCTCGATTGTATATGATTCTCAAGCGAAGTGTTGGAATCATAAAGATGAGGGCGGTGTTTGATGGCACACAATGGCGCGCAATCAGCACATCTGCAATGGCTCGACACCCTGTGTAGGAAGCCGAAATTGCTCCACCATACCTCAACCGTCTATCTTGAATCTCCGAGTAGGTACCAGCAGAGCCGAATTTATTCTTCGACACACCGCGTAAACATTCACCTTCAATTACTGTTTATAATTTCGTTGCGTGGGATGTGGTCCAAATGGCCAATCAGCAGCCGATCTGATAGAAATCCAAAGAGGTACTAACCTATCCTTGGTAGGACGGTACCTTGCCCGTATAGTACGCTAGATACGACAGTCATGCCGCAGCCTCGCGCGCGTAAGTTTCTTCACACTATTCCACGGTGTCTCTGAGTCCACATGCCAAATAACATGTCGAAGATTTTTTCTTTATTGGTTCTCATAGCGAGTCTTTCGATCGCCTCCGCCAAAAACACAGTTTCGCGCCGACAAATTGCGTTCAGCCGCGGCTACCTTCCTCGTTGCAAATACGACGAGCTCATCATCAGGAACAACGAGCTTTTCTCGCAGGAAATCGAGAAGGCCCACATAGTTTTCACCGGAAAAGTCACCAGCGACCTGGTGGTCGTCAACAACAGCACGGTGTTGTTCACTGTGGTAGTGCGGCGGTACTTCAAGAACTCGCTGGGCCTGCCGAAAAACAGGGAAGTGCGGATTTCCAAGGCACTGAACGAGGGTGAGGGGGTTAAGTGCAGGCAGCCGGTCCGCGTGAAGTACACCGCCATATTTATAGGGAGGAAGCCCCCGAGGAGCTTGGGGGTTGACGTAGCCCTGGCCATTTCTCCTGTTCCTGTTACACTCAATAATCTGGACAGGGTCAGCGCAGCAACAAAAGGTAGGAAATGTTCCTGCCATAATTCAACGGGAAAACGGAAAGGGGTCTGAGAGTTACAGAGGAAGGTCGCAGAAGTCGCTCGCAATAAGATACTAGACATTTAATGAAATTGTTTTATACTAGGGAGTTTTCGATAGTTTTGTTTATGTACGAATCACTAAAATTATCCTTTGAAAATAGTACCTATTCATATTTGATAATTTTGTGAAAAGGGTTATTCTGTTTTTGAAAGGCATACTGATATTGATGATTTATCCGCAGAATTTTAGAATGTGCATGCAGACGATTTCGAGAATTCTATTGATTTTTTTGAGGTAAAACCAGAATCGCCATTATAGTAACACGTGTTCCAAGTGACAGTATAATGAGTTTCTCGAGCTTTTGTATAAAAATAGCTATTTGTGATCTTTTGGGAGCGGCAAGACATTTTGCGTTCGAAATACACAAAAAAAAATTCTACAAACGTAGTTGCAATACATTCATGTCTATCACACAATAATACCTTACCTATTGAACCAAGAAAAATATAGTGCTCCTCAAACTAGAATGGGAACCATAGAGTATGAAGTATATATGTAATTGAAAAATTTATCTATTTCAGTAAATATCCTATTTTTCTCAATACTTATTCACCTTCTTCGATTGGTCATGAATCTCTCATAATTCACACTTTTCCCCGATTTCTCTGGTAATAGGTTCGAAGATGAAATTTTCGCACTTTCTGATATACCAGGAGGTCTGTTAGATATTTCATCACAATTTTCCATCAAGCGTTTTTTCGATATTTCGTCTCACGACCGCAAATGCTGTGATATTTTTCTGAAAACGTCAACTTTGTAATGGGATTTCAAATAATGTTAGAAGGTAGGTACGGATTTCTGATATTTCATTGGATAACCTTACCTCTGATTCGAAGTAAGGTTAAAACAAATTCAACGTCTCTCTAGATTAAAACAATATTTGACATATGACAATCGATACATTCCATATATGCAATATGCGATATATAAAAAAATCTCCGATCAATGAATCCATGAGATACTTATAATTATTATGTCCTGATACAAGATACAGGTATTTTAGGAATTCGTTTAGTATTTTTATAGTAATGCTTATAATTCCCATTCTATATGCAGTGCAAATTCAATAGTAGATAATTTCCTACCGAAGGGCTATCTTGCACCATTTTTCATTGTCAATTATTCATCTAATCAATCATTATTGAGAAAGATAAGATACAAGCGTCTCTCCATGCACATAATCATTCGTGTGGGCAATGGAATGCAAACTATCGAACATGAATCAGTTATTATTAATGTAAATAGGTAGTTTTTGCGACACATTTTGCTCCTGTCACATCACAGTGCGCAATCAATTCTGCATATATTTTTTATTTTTTCATTACCTCGATAAATGATGCAGGGATTATTGGTATACAGTGCGCCCAAGATAAAGAACCCTCGAATGATCCATGATGAGATAAGAATTTGGTGAAAGCGATTTCGAATGCAAAGAAAATTTTCAAAATCATTTAGTTATAGTCGAAAATGTGAATTCTTGAAAAATGATTGGATCCAACGAGGTGTTTTCGATTTCTTTCTCCGACGTTTCGTATTCGTGGAACCATCATCAATTCAATTTTTTCAAAAAGAGAAGTTCTCATTATGATGTGTTTATTGTTTCTGAAAGCCTTTTCCTGCTTTTCCCGAGGCTTTTTCATCCCGAATATTATATATATATACAGGGTGTTCCATCTCAGACGAGCCACCCCGTATATTTCTTATCCCATAGTGAGTGGAAAAGTTTCCCGAAACACGTCGAATGATTTTGTTTGGGGGACACCTTTTGACGTATATTTGAGGCTTGAACGAGCAACCTCCTAATAGGGGGCGCTTCAACCCCTCAAAATTGAATAGGGAAGAGGGGTTGAGTGATACTTCATTTGAAAGGTCTTGGAAGCCTCTTTATAACGGTCATACTTGGAGTCTAGCGAGAATGATTACATTAGAGATATAAGGTGTGAAACATTGAGATTTTTCAAGTTCAGGATATTTTTGTATCAAAACTACTCATTATTGGCCGAAACGGCTTACTTCCCTATCTTAACTTTCTATTTAATATCAATTGTTATTTAATTGGAACAAATACAGGCGGGTGGTTCAGAATTTTGAGTTTTGCACCACCCGGTATTTGTTTCAATCAAATATCAATTGATAATGGTAAGTTAAGATAGGGAAATGTAAGCCGTTCTGACCAATGATGAGTAGTTTTCATACATAAATTCCTAAACTTGAAAAATCTTGATTTTTTACAACCTATATCTCTGAATGCAATCATTCTCGCTAGACCCAAAGTATGACCGGCTTCCAAGACCTCTCAAATGAAGTATCACTCAACTCCTCTCCTCTATTCAATTTTGAGGGGTTGAAGCGCCCCCTATTAGGAGGTTGCTCGTTCAAGCCTCAAATATACGTCAACCCCAAACAAAATCATTCGACGTGTTTCGGGAAATTTTTCCACTCACTATGGGATAAGAAATATACGGGGTGGCTCGTCTGAGATGGAACACCCTGTAGGTTCCTGTATAGTGTTTTGAATCTGTTTCGCTCTACTTTCTTGACATTCCAAATCAAAATATCAATTCCATTTATTGATATTATGGTATTGATTCAGGTCAAAACACAATCGAACCGGTTCGCATAATACAAGGGTGTATATTCAGAATTAATAAAAAAACAGTTTCTGTGAATATAATATAATCAGAACCGTATTTGTGTGAACAATAATTTACTGATGGTTTCACGAAAATATTAAATGTTTTATCCGTTTCGAATTCTATCTCCTAACTTGGACTTCGTCTTGAACCTAATTTGAATCATGTAAAGTTTTTATAATTTTAAAATTCAATGGATCTAATATTCTCACTAAACATAAACAAAATTCAATTGGGCAATTTGGTTATCAAATACTGTTTTTGTCAAAAATCATCGCCCCATATCTTCGGAAAAAAGTGCCTTTTCAGACAATTATAATATTAATGTTGCCGAAGTAATGCCAATTGAGTTTTCATGTGTACATAACCTTATATACCTCACCTTTCCCATTCATATAAGTTAATTTTCTATTGAAATTACCAATTAACTCAGATTTATTTCTCAAAGCAAGTATCTTTATTTCTACCTTGATATTTATATAATTTTTCCATTTCAAATTTCAATATTTTCGTTATATAAATGCAAATTCCTTACCGAGATGTTGGGAGAAACTGAGAAAAAAAGATTGTAATTAAAACAACACAAGGCAAACTTCTTAATAGGCTTTGATGGAATCGCGCTGAAGTTGTGTCAAGTTAGTGTAATAATAATTTTCTGTTAAGATTAAACCTATTCAGTTTCATAACTAGTTAATGGAGGAGAACTGAGTTTATAAGAAAAAGCGATAGCTTGGTGAAACTTTTCCAAAACTGGAAATAAATGTGCATCATCATGATTTCCGATTTCATCATCTTCTCAGTGAAGTATGGCGATAAAACTATCATCACACCACTGCTGTTCATAATTTCATCCTATTAGTATTTTAATGACGTTCCAAATAGTTTGTCACATAAAATACACTTTTATTAGTCCACAAATCCAGTTTCGAAAGCCCCAACTCAACAGTAGCTATTTTGGATCAGAGTCTTCTCTTTATTTTTGTAAAGTTTACTTCGCATGCCTAATTATTTTCATTCAACAATAATAACTATAATTTCTTGTTTTATTTTCGTATGATTGATTTCGTAGTTTATTTTTTTCATACTTAATAGTAGTGGAAATAATTCATGAACTAAGCTTTGATTTCACCGAGGGTTTCACTCATTCGGATTTCTATTTACCATTCCTGCGTTTGCTTCGCTTTGCGAACGCATAATTTGCTTATTAAGCATAATGCCATTCCTACCCCCAATAAAACAATATAACGCGATGTTATGAAAAAGAAATACATGAATAAGAAGAAGCTGAAACAAACAGGGCATCAATGTTCATGCAGAAATAAACTATCAGCAAGTTGCTCGTTGCTTTGTTGATTTTGTAATGGATTTCATTCTCTATGAGTTACTTTGATGGAGAAACATCCATATACATGGTGGTACATAGAAAAATTGTCCTTCTATGAAATCTCACTTCATTAGCAACATTTTTATTGAAACAAGTTGGTTGAAATCGTAATATTTTAAAGAGAGCAATATACCATACTTCTATGTAAAATTACTTCAGAACCACCCATATATAGGTATGAATATCAGTTATATAGTATAACTGGATGTTTCAATTTCAATACTATAATTTCCTAGATAATTTCTTTTACGAAGCGAACATCTTGACTATACCCGTAGTCATATAAACATTTTATTATTCTTTTAATTCCAATTCAAAAGGGCTTTTATATACAAGGTTGAACAGTGAATATTTTCGTGAAATCAGTCGAATTTCTCTTAGTAATTTTAATGGAATATGTGCTTATAGTTCGATGAGCACAGTCTGATACACATAAACGTGACAGGTCTATTAGCCCACTGGGAGGTATCATAAGCGATACATTATGTCAAGCTGAGTTTACAGGATTCTCGCCAAATAACGGCTTGTTAATGATAAAATACGTCTCCAGCAATTCGAAAACTCCAAGGCTAAAGTCTTAATCGTATGAAGCGAATACCTGAATGCTTATCTTCATACAGGGAATCTCGAAATAACGATTCGAAAAGGCAAATGTCAGTGATATACTAACATAAAAATATTTCCTCAATGAAATACTATAGATAACTATATATTTTTTTATATAATTGTGTGGTGAATGTTTGTTCAAAACGTATGTTTTGTTATTGCACTTGGCTCTGCATATCAATATTATCAATCAATCACGCGTATAGCTGTAAACCTGAAGTATTTCCTACGTTAATTTAAATGTTGAATCATTCTACAAACTAGAAAATTTATCGATCGAATCAATATCACGTTGTAAGTTAAAGTTATTGAAACAAATGGTGAAACTTTTTTATGTAAATTCTTATGAGTAGTTAACTTTTCCGATGTTAACTAGTTAACTGAGAACTCGTAGAAAAAATTGTTGCGACAAAATAATATTTTTCCGATCACCACGTTCTTTCATGACAAGCTATTTTAGCACATGTTTAATATATCTTTAATGACTCTACCATCCATTTGGGCATTGCGTGTGTGTGAGCCATACATTTCGAATAGTTAATTCATTTGTCAATTCTAATAAAATAATTCGTCTGCAGGCTGGAATAGACGGAATGTAATTTAAATATTCCATCATTACCGCTTACATGCACTATTTATATGCACGATAATGATTAACTCCAATTCTGAACGGTCCTTCCAAATGTAAAACAACAAGCCCTGGTAAAATTGAACTATGCTCTATAATTTATTTGGTTGTGATAGTTATTTGAATTGCAATTGTGTCAACTGTCTTAATAAATACCCCTCCAATATAATGGTTTCATTGGGTGGTACAATAAAAGGACTTCTCTGTTTTCACTCATTTTTCATTTGTGAACTGATAGCAATCAAATGTACCTATTCGGTCCGATTCTTTAAAAAGTGGTTAGCACAGTGGATACATTAGTAACGTTGTTAACAACTACTTTTTTAACCACTTTAGATTTTTCACTATTCATATGTGGTATTCTTCAAATACGAAATTTATCAAGGTTGCTAATTTCTTACATTTCCACTCAGTGGTAAATAAATGCGGAAAAGTTAGTAACTCCTCTTCTTTTTTATTATAGTTTGCTGTTTTTCTGCAATTTCAACGTCAATCTAACCTCATTTTTTTCTGTGTCCGGGACTGTCAAGTTTTTCGTGAATAATTGCAGGAATAATAATTATATGTTTTGTCAATGAACCTAGTGAGGTAGGTATAAATGTATCCTGGAATGCATATTATTACACAGGATCATTGCTCATTGATTCAGCTAGGTATCTATTTTTTTTAGTATAGCAACACATTCTACCATGTTGAACATCATTGGTTCTATCAGAGACATCATTAACATTAATATTCTTGGTTTGTATAATTTCATAAGGCTCTATATAATTGGATACTATCTGTTTCTTGAGCATATATATGTAGATATTTTCATGATATTTTTTTCAGTAGGAAGGTATAGGTTCTCAACAATATCGATTATCCTACCATATAATTATTTCCTGAGCGACTCAAATCCTGACAACTGTAACAAATTTCCTTTATAACTGCCTCTTCAAATATATATCACTTTTATGATTAATTATTATTTCATTTCCACCAGTAAAATCTGGTGGATAAATTAGTCACTTTATCAGTGGTAAACCAATGACAAGTTGTTAAATTTTTTTCCATTTTGACGTTAGAGAATTGAAAATTCGGAAAGTGATTCAAATAACAACTGACCTTCCTATTTGCCACCCAAATGACAGTTGTTGAGATAACCACTTCCTTAGAGAATCAGACCGATTATCAGTAAATTAACCTAGGCACTGAAAGGTCATCTGATTCTACCTCGAGTCTTCACCCCAAAACGTTATATTTATTTGTATTTTCCTATTTTGCTTCTACTGCAGTTGATGGATTGCCTCTCGAAAAAGACATGAATGATGATATTTCGAGAGCAACAAGACACTGCGTTCGAAATACACACAAGATTTTTTTTACAAACGCAGTTCCTTAGACAAGAAAATTCGATACTTCATTACTACCTCGATTACTACTAACATAGAGTATGAGGCATAATTGAAATTTACCTTATACAGTAAATATTATTTTTGCTTTATATTCAACGGACTGTGAAATGCGACTTAATTTCCTCGATTTTTCTGGTATAGGAGTTTCAAATTTACAATGTTTGCTCTTTCTGGTTCTGCTACATGAGGAGGTGCCTTAGATAATTCACAGTCACTATTTTCAATTATGCAGGAGAATATCAGTTCGTTTTCAACAATATATCATGATATTTCCGCTCACGAGCTCACAAATGCTGTCACTTAATGGGATTCTTCGGAAAGGCTACTTTATTGTTAACCGGTTGTAGAAAAAAGTGATTGTTGATGCAAAACCTGCCAGGTCCTGGGTTTCCATTTGTGTTTCTGTATTCTGTGGAATGGAAGGATCATTCATTCCGACATATTTGCATGTTTTCGATGCCATCTTCACCATATAGCACCCCGCAGTTCTTCTCTTTGCGTTATTTTCGCTGTCTTCATCTCTAAGGAGCGGTATCCATGTATAGAAGTAAATTATAGAGAATAGCAGCCACGCCCCGAGTTCCTCTTTGTAATAGTATAATTGTAGATTTCTGTGTTTGATAATGGAATTATTAGTTTCGTTGGATCCACTTATGCGTTCGAATAGGAACCCACTGAAATTCTATTGAATATACTGGCTGCTCTCGAAGGCTAGGCATTTTAAACAGGACGTAAAACTCCAAGGATGTAAAACTCTGAATGAATAGTTTCAACAGAAATTGTCCGAATAAAAGTTGAACAATAATGCATTTGATAGAATTCTATTACTCCTGGCTTGAAAGTGATCAGTCGAAGATTTACATTGAATTCGAAGATTTCAATTTAATGCTTTCCAAATGCGACCAAATCCTTGCAATTTCTTCCGAGATTTCTTCCTCCGGAAGGTGAATACAACAAAAATTTCAATAGCGAATAAAATTGCTTCTAATTTGAATATTTTTTGAAATATATCAGAACCATAAAAGTGGTGAATTTATTTATGTTGCAACTTTAAGGTAAGTCATATTTGATAGTCTGTCAAATATAACTTTTGCTTTCGCTCGAAATCGTCGAATAAGAATTCAAAAGTGGGTTTTTAGCATTTAGAAAATCTTAAATAGTCTTCTTTCTCATCTTTGGGTGGGCGACTTGCTGTGTTGAAGCCAGAAACGATTTTTCAAAAAGCAAACAATGAAGGAAATATATTTAGGTATACAGTGTGCGATCAGATAATATTGGTCGTTGCAAAATTAATCGATATACTTTCAAAATCAATAATTATTACTTTGAAAGAAAGAGCCTCGATGGCATGCTTTCATATCATCAATCTCAATTCATAGATATATCGAACTTTTCCAGGAGTCCAGAAAGATTGGTTATAGCTCTTGAAAAAATGTAGGTTATTTCCGGGTTATCATAAATATTTTTACTTTCTTCTGAAAAGGTAAAAATTAGTTTCCTATTTATGTTGTTTCATTGATGACCGAGATGACTGATGCATTATCTAAACGATCGATCGAGGCCAGGGCAATTTTTTTCTGGAATCTCAAAGGAACAGTCGAATCGTGAGATTGGATTACATTGAGAAACAAAAGGAGAAGAGAGCGACCGAAATGCGAGATTCCTTCCTGTTTTATGAATCAAATGAAGGTATACACTAGCATTCAGGATCTGCTGAGTTCAGTTTTCATATTACATCGTAAATATCCGACATAAAAGAAGAATATGGGATGCCACAGGACGAGAAAAAAAATTCTTCTATACAGGCCGTTTCTTTTATATCTTGTCTTAATTCTAAACCATAAGGCAATTGAATGGGGAAAAAGGAACCATTTTGGAGACCTTGGTAGATTTGCAGTTTTTATTGAGCAAATCATTTGTTTCTCTGATCTTTCTTATCAACAGGTCAGGAAAAAAACAGATTGTCGAGAAGTCCTGAACAAAAAACATAATTTTTCCAAACAAAACATCTTGTATTCATATCAGATCCTTTGAGCTCTTCGAAGTCGTCAATAAAGCTTATGCCCTTCACCCGAATGTATTTCATTTTCAGTCTCGTTTTCAATGAAAAGGTTTCCATAGAAAGACGAGTCATCAGTGTACTCAATGTTGAACTTAGGAGATTAGTAAGTAAACATCGAATTTACCTGTTTAAATATTAGGATTAGGAGAATTTTTCTTGCTGGATTATACACAGAGATTACCATAATCTGTGACTGATGTGAAACCCATAGCTAATTTGTAAACAATACAATTATTTTTGCGATTTCACAAAACTAAACCAAAAAAAAAATATGAAAAATCTTCTCAAGGCATGAGTCGTAGTAATAACTCGAGGGGTTAACCACAGTCTGAAATAGTTACAAAAAATTCCTTTTTCTGTTTCATTTCCTTATTTCCCATTAAATTCCTAAAAAATTCCTTCAATTCCTAACATTTCCCCGAAATTTGTCGAAATGCCTCCAATTCCCATTCATTTCCCTCATTTCCTTCTTATTCCTCGCATATCCCCGAAATGCCTCTAATTCCCATTCATTTCCGTAAAATTCCTCGAAATTCCCAGAAATTCCTTTCAATATTTATTCGATTCCCTTCATTTTTCATTCGAAACCAAAGTCCATAGGCATACTTTATTGAATTAATTCATAACATTGCGTTTCCAGAGGCGTACCAAATGTCAGAATTCAGGAAATTTCTTCAATATATATCCGTATGATTATAGAATATCGAAACCGCATATCCATGAACGTATCCTATGCAGTGAAACCAAAAATCTCAGGGCGCTCTATTGGGGTTATTGAGGCTGGTTTTGGGAAAATGATGGACACGGATATTTCTCTGCAGTTTATCATATACTTCCACCGTGCGAGACTCAGATGTTTACATCTACAACTATCGAATGACCGGCTTATAGCTTTTGAAAATACTTTGATGCTTAACGTGAATATAAAGAGTACAAGAAAAGTTGACTATTGATTGAGAAAACTGTACACATTCGAATATACATACCTATCGAATGACCAGGCCCAAAAACAATGAGTTATCGTTTTCGTGAATTCCCGAAGGTTCTTTCTATAATTGCAAATGTGAATCGCTATCCGAAATAGTTTTCCGAAAGAGTCAAGACCCGTACCTAGGAATGCGAATGTTTGGCCACTTCACGTTTTTGTATCTCCGTACACAAAAAACATACCGGATGACCCTCACAATACTTGGCGTACATATTATAATCATTGTAGCGGACAAAGGCTGCTACTGGGTGTTTTGTCACATCTGCCCCCCCTACGGCTTCTGTGGAAGTATCAATCACTGAACAGAAACGGGTGAAATATAGGATTTTAGATGACTAGCATGAAAAACTCCTCTCTCTTTGTTAGTCTCAATATATTGCAGAACGTAAGTGGCCTCCCGAATTTGCTTTTTTATCTTGTAAGGGCCTTCAAAAAGAAGAAGAAACTTTTTTGTTTCAGCCTTCAATGCTGAAGAAGCGTTGTTGGCCCTCAGTAAAACAAGATCTCCTGGAGCAAAATTATAGTAAGGTTTACCAGGGTGCATTATAGCCCTACGAGCTGCTTTTCCTCGCAGAGTCGCTTCTGCTAATATTATTTTTCTATCTACCGAAAGGGCAGAATTGTGGATCTCACAAGGGTGATCCATAGATTCCGGAAGAAGTCGCACTGGCGGCAACCCCAATTGCAACTCATTAGGAGAGAATCCAGTGGATTCATGAACTATGGAGTTCATGTATTCTGCAAACCGGGACACTTCCCAGGCCCACTTGGAATGTTGTTCGCTGCAATAGGTTCGGAACAGCCGACCTAACTCACGCATAATGCGCTCAGACGGGTTCCCACAAGGGTGTCGAACAGAACTATATACCAACCTAATGCCGGCCTCTTCCATAGTGGTCTGCCACTGCTTAGAAGTGAATTGAGTACCTCGGTCATGAAGCACACGTTGGACGGACCCATATTTTGGAAAATATTCCTTGAACAAGCGGTTCAAAATGGATTTAGAAGTCGCTCTCTTGAGGGGGTATAATGATACAAATTTGGTAAATAGATTGTAGACCACCAATAGATAACACGCCCCTCCTCGGCTACGGATTAGGGGACCATAGATATCCATAGCGATAATATCCGACTTACCAGAAGGAATTATCTGCATTTGCGCTGGTTTGGGAAGCACTGAACATTTAGCTTTTTGGCAGACATCACAGCCTGAAATGAATTTTTTAATCTGCCGATGCATATTCGGCCACCAGAGTTCGTTTCGCATAGCCACCCAAGTTTTATAACTTCCATAATGTCCGAGAGTGACATGATAATTTTCTATGAACAAGGATATCAGGTGTTTGGGAACGCAGAGAAGAACACTATTCTCATCCGACCCATGCTTATATAGGATATTACGATGCACAACAAACATTCCTCGCAATTTTTTGTCGTCAGGTAAGTTTCGGATTATGTTTTTCAACTTATCATCTTGAGCTTGATGCTCGCTGATACTTTTCAAAATCTCGCTGAAAGAATCGGTAAATTTCAGGAAAGTAGCAATCGTGAAACATTTATCCGATGGCGCAGGAAAACGAACACAAGCGTACCTAGACAGCGCATCAGCCTCCACATTTTTGCATCCTGGAACAAATTCAACCTGAAATACAAATTCTTGCAGAGCTAGAGCCCACCGAGTAACCCTTGGTGTCAACAGCCGGCAGGTATTAATGTAAACGATAGCTTTACAATCAGTGTGCAAAACTATGGAATTTCCTAATAAATAGGTTCTCCAACGTTGAAAAGCCCAAAGTGCTGCTAGCACTTCTTTCTCAAAAGCACTGTATCGTCTCTCTCTATCCAGCAACAAACGAGATGCATATGCTACCACCTGACGAGTGTCTCGCACCACCTGAAAGAGAATAGCCGCAATACCAACATCACTAGCATCCGATTGTACATGCCACGATAGAGAAGGATCTGGATGGTACAGCAGGACCTCTTTCTGAATTTCTTTTTTGATAGCCTGAAACGAATCCTCCTGAAGACGTCCCCAGTTCCAGACTACTTTCTTTTTAAGAAGTTGCGTCAGTGGAGCAGCCATTTCCGCAAACCTATAAGCGAAAATCCTGTCGTATTGACAAAGTCCCAGGAATTTTTGCAGTTGCTTGATGTTACGAGGGGTGAGGTAATCTACAATCGCCTGGACACGCTGCGGGTCTGGGCGCACGCCACTGGTACTAATAATATAGCCCAAATAAGGCATCTCCTTCCTGAAAAAATTACATTTCGACAACTTAAGCGTAAACCCTGCATCCTTCAATCGTTGAAAAACCCTCTGCAGATGACCAAAATGTTCTTCTATTGATGGACTCATAACCAGAATGTCGTCGATGTAAGTGACTACAAAATCTTTGAATGCACTACCAAAAATCAAATCAAGACACCGAGAAAAAGAACTTACGGCACTAGCCAGCCCGAAAGGTAGACGAGAAAAAGTGTAGGTCTTAGTTCCCACCATAAAGCCGGTATATTGTTGATCTTCCTCCTTAATCGGTATTTGCCAATACCCGTGACTGAGGTCGAGAGAACTAAGCACCATTTTCCCTGACATCATTTTAATAATTTCATCAATTGGACGAGGCAACTCAAAATCAGGTTCCATTACGGAGTTCAATTTTCGGGCATCAAGGCAAACCCTGACACTGCCATCTTTTTTCAAAGTGGTCATAATCGGCGAAACGAATTTGGTAGAACAGCGTTTTATAATTCCCCACGATTCCATTTGATCAATAGCTTTATGCACGGCTTCCCTATGCGCTACAGGAATGGGATAGGGTTTTACAAAAAATCCAGAAGTATCTTTCATTTTAATACTGTGTACGTACTCTTTCGTAAGTCCCGGTATATCCGAAAAGATCCCGGAAAAGGATTTTAATAGCATATCTAACTTTACTTTTTCCTTTTTAGATAACATAACCTCAGTTACGGTCTGAGTGTCCACAGCATGGCCCTCGTTCATTGATTCACAAGATAATTTATTTAAACATTTACTAGACATTATACTAATTTTCAAAGAATCCTTATCAGAAAAATCATGAGTAAAGTTATCTAACTCTGGCACTACCATATTCTCTGAATTGAGACAAAAACATAAATTCCTATCGGCTAAATTTATCTGTACCCGGAAAAATCGCAAAAAATCACAACCTAGCAATACAGGGTAGGACAAGCCTGAGATAATTAAAAATTTTTGGGAGAATTCCGAATTTCCTAATTTGAACATCAACTGCGCTTGTAGCGACACATTTTTGAATTTCGTTTTGAAGGCCCCGACAACACGAACACCAGGTACTTTAAAATGAGGAATAATATTATGAAAATCATTTAACTGCGACCAGGTATCTTCCGACAGTGCACACACAGTACTACCGGTGTCTACTAACCCTGGAAATTTGTATCCATATAAATTTATTAAAACCAGCGGTGATCTACTATCAGAAAATACATGATCAAAATCGCATTCCTCTAAAAGATCGTTAAGGGGATTATTCGAAATATTATTGGTAGCTCGTGTTAAAACCGCCTCCACATCCGAGCCTATATGTGGGAGACTTCCTCGTTTTCCGAAAAAGTTTCATTGATATCCAAACTAGAAATATTTTCTTTATTTTTATGGTCAAAACCTTTTTGCTGAAAAAAAGTTCTATTTCCACGGTTATCTCCGCGGTTCAGATTTGTATCTTTAGGAACTGGAACAATTTTTGCATTTCTGGGAACATTTTTGAAATATTCGTCTGCCTGACGTAATCTGGCTACTGCTTGTGGCAAAGTGGTCGCCCCTAGCAATGAACCAGCCACATTGGGGGGGAAATGGGGAGCTAGGATTTCAATCAGCTCCACAGGAGTATAAGGGGGTTGCAGATGTTTGGCTACGGACACCCAGTAGTTAAAATGGTCTACAAATAAACCCCCCGTATAAGTTGCGCTTTCAAATTGCAGTTTTCGTTTATTTTGAATTCTCGAATGCCAAAAATTTTCCACAAAAACTTTTTTAAAATTTTCATAAGTATCACAAGAGTCTGAAAAAGCATTCCACCATAATTTAGCCGAATTCTTAAAACATCCATTTAGTAGGACTTTTACTTTACTAAACGGAGTTCTTTCTAGGTCTAAACCTCTTTCTAAAAACTGAAGAAAATCAAGTGGTTGTATATTATCATTTTGATCTCCAAAAGATGGCAGAATTTTACTAAAATCCATAAGAGAAAAAGTATCACCCCTATTAGCTGGGTATTGATGGCTAACGTCATGAAATGTATTTGCACCTGGTCTTACAGGGTGATTAGACAAATTAGGAAAATTATTAACATCTTGGTTTGAATTGGAAAAGCTATTATTCGACATATTATTCGCAGCTTGCATTTGCATGACAGTTGAGACAACTTGGGCAATCAAATGTGTTAGATCTTCATTTTGGGGGATGAAAGATCTTGTTGAAAATCCCTCTGGGGGCTCTGGACGCGTAGGCATATTTCCCATATCAGCAGTGGCTCCAATATCGGAATCTTGGTCAAGATTTCGTCCCTCCGAATGAATACCGGGTTCAACAACAGTCGGAAAACCGTGACTTTCCTGCATGGTCGGAAAATGCTGACTTTCTTGCGTGAATGAAACGTGGCTAGCACTATCCCTAATTAGACTACCATTTCGCATTGCATCAGTGAGGGGTGTACGATTTCGTGAAGACGAAACCTTGGGCACTGCACCCCTTGATCTATCTTCGACTACGTGAATGGGAGGTGGAACGTTTCCGACACCAAAAATATTAATTGGAGAGGGCCTACCTTGTGTGTCTGCATGTTCTCGAGCATGCGATGTACTTTTGTCATTTTCAACCATACCCTCATTATTCATTCTCAAGTAATCCATGGGTTTTTTCGGCCTCAAGTTATACTCTCCAGGGGTTCTTTCCATCTTCCACTTAGGTTTTCGTGTCCTCCAAGGAGAAACCAGCCCCGCGTGATGGGCGTCACGTTGCAGTGAAACCAAAAATCTCAGGGCGCTCTATTGGGGTTATTGAGGCTGGTTTTGGGAAAATGATGGACACGGATATTTCTCTGCAGTTTATCATATACTTCCACCGTGCGAGACTCAGATGTTTACATCTACAACTATCGAATGACCGGCTTATAGCTTTTGAAAATACTTTGATGCTTAACGTGAATATAAAGAGTACAAGAAAAGTTGACTATTGATTGAGAAAACTGTACACATTCGAATATACATACCTATCGAATGACCAGGCCCAAAAACAATGAGTTATCGTTTTCGTGAATTCCCGAAGGTTCTTTCTATAATTGCAAATGTGAATCGCTATCCGAAATAGTTTTCCGAAAGAGTCAAGACCCGTACCTAGGAATGCGAATGTTTGGCCACTTCACGTTTTTGTATCTCCGTACACAAAAAACATACCGGATGACCCTCACAATACTTGGCGTACATATTATAATCATTGTAGCGGACAAAGGCTGCTACTGGGTGTTTTGTCACACCTAAATATTAAAGAAGCTTTAATAATGTAAAAAGTTGTTGCAATTTCGACATTTTGTGTCGAAACTATATCAGTACTTATTCATTATTGGTCAAAACGGCTTAACGTGGGAATTTCCGAGAAAATAGAGGAATTTCAGGAAAACGGAGCAAATAGAGGAATTTCGGAAAAATAAAGGAAATAGAGGAATTTCGGGGAATTTCCGAGGAAATTAAGGAAATATAGGAATTTTGGGCATTTCAAGGGAATGAGGAAAATAATAGGCATTTTTCAAGGAATTTCCAGTGAGATTAAATAATCAGCCAAGAGATCGTCCCGGTAATCGTCATAGTACAAGTTAATGAATAGAAAACAAATATACCTACAGTGAGTCGGCTTAAGTTGGCTAAATATGTGAAACTTTTTTATTATTGATGCCTATTATATCCCTCATTCTCTCGAGATGCCCTGAAATTCCTATATTTCTTCGAAAATTCCCTAAACTGCCCCGAAGTTCCCCCATTTCCTCGAAATTCCCCAAAAATTCCTTAATTTCCTACAAGGTGTACGAGAAATTCCCCTGTGGTTAACCCCTCGTAATAACTTGAATCGGCGAGATAAAGTAATGAAATCATTTCGTCTTCAAAATATGTTTTAATATTGTCACAATCTCAAGAAAAAAGTTTCCCCGATATTTGACAGGTATGTGATATCACCATTGAAGGCGATCAGATTGGTTATTCAAGAACTTGTTGCGTAAGTATCGTATATTATGAACAGTTTATCTGGTTCAGGTTGGACATTCCCCTTAAGACTGATTGATATTTTCGGTGATTAAAATCACGGGATATCATGCAATTAGGAAAAGAGACTAAGGAGGTGCATAAATTGAGAACAAATCGTTTTCGGCATTACGGATAGAATAATGAAATTACCCTTCACATGCTCTTGTGAAATTTACATTTTTACTGCTCCGGGCTAAACTTTGGCGGTATTTCGCGCTATCTGCATGACCTTTCCATCTCGGGATATACCCACAAGACAAAAATGCTGTTCAACACAGTTTGTGACACTTCAATTTTCATTTACATGAAATTAATACCTTGACACGCAACACATCGAGTATTTTGTGGCGGTTAATTAATAATAATTCAGATTTGTATTTCAGCCTTTGGTCACGATACGAGTACAACGAATCATCTCATAATTCAAGAAGACAAATTTAATGCGATACTCAATTTGTAAATTCAGGTGTACTGCCTTGATTTAATAATGATTTCATAATCCATTATTTGGCAGATGAATCTTCCTTCATCTGGTTTCAGATGCGGTTCAATCTCTCCAATATTCATCAGGCAATGTCTTTTTAACTACCGATAGCTAATCACGGAGAGTCTGAAATTACCTAATGATTGTTAATGTCATAGAATGATGATCACTAATATTTCAATATTAGAATGGAAAACATTATGATTTGTGATTGTATCTGTCTAATGATATATTTTTACTGTCAAATTTTCCCAGCAAACTTTATTGAGAAACTTCAACAAGCTAGATATGGATTCATGAAAAAATATAATTTGTTTTTATCAACGAAAGTTTATAACCTAGAATTTTTGGGAAAAAGCAAATTGCTCAAATCGTTTTTCTCAAAAGGATCTTCATCAGACCCTCACTTAATCCATGCCAAAATATTTCAAATATAGACTTATAAACAACTTTGAACAATTAACCAAGCTTTATATTACATGATTTCCCTTGATATCAATAAAAAACCGTTATTTTCAGAAATCTTCCTTTGCGTCTGAAGCCTCTGGGTATGATTTTTGTCCCTGGTTATAATGATATTGCTCACTCTACTTTGGTGTATAAACAATTATTATTTGATGTCTCGAATTACGTATATGAAATATAATTTGTACCAACCCATATGCAATTTTCGTGGGTTCATTAAAATATATAGTAAGTATAAGTATCTATAGTAAAAATATCATTATTACATATGGTATGTCTTCTCATTGTAATTCTTCTATTGGTACCTGCAGGGGAAGAGTAAATAAAGATAGTAATTATAGGCGAACGATTAATTATCAATTAAATGACGGTAATAAATAAAGGTCCAACATCTTTCAGTTGGCGCCACATGTTTTACATATCCAAGGTAACTGAATGTGCTGTTGTTTCTCAACACGAACTATCCGACATATAACTTTCTTTTCTCAGCTTCAGTTTTGTTTTACAAGCGACAAAAGATTCGGTGACGTCAATATTATAGTTTCTTGATCATTCACCTTCCTCATTGAATAATTACTTGATATATTTTCGTATATAAAATGCTAGTGAAAATTTATCGCTCATTCAATAAATACACTTTCACGTAGAAGCACATATTCTTACTCATTCCGTCCATCAGAAACATTGCATGAATGTGAAACTTCTATGTGAGCCTGATAGGCACAATAAAGACACAATATTATCATCAAAGAAAATTAAATATCTTAAGAGCTCATTTCACCGCCTTTTACGTGAATAAGGAATTCATAAAATGTGACTTCGTGCTGGGTAAATGTTCGAATCATCCGAGAATCTCCAATAGAGATTATTGCTAATTGTCTTCTCACTCTATACACGATATAGAGAAACCGAACACATTATAGGTTCTCCTCTGCTGTAGCAACACGAAAAAAGTTTATAACAAATACTGTGATTTGGGAAATCTACAAAGGAAATTGCAACTGCTTACATTACATTATTCGATTATTGTTTCAGTGTTGATCAGATTATGTATGTATTGTGAAATCTTTCGTTGAGTCCACCTCACAGATATTCATTTTTGGCCTGTACTGGACTACATAACTGTTTGCTCAATACATTATGGCATTTTGTCAAACAAGTTTCGCCTGTCCTGTCTTTATCTTGTTCAAATGTTTATCTTCTTTTGGCGCAAATTCCGAATACTGGAAAGTCGGCTCTACCCCTTAGTCATCTTTGTGTGTGGTCCTCTGTAACTCACAGTTTTCATTGGAATAAGTCGGCACGAGAGAAATATCTTCGAGTCACAATGTTTTTCCAATAATAATACATCTCCCGGAACAATGCCACAATGATTCCAGCACCACTCGACATGAGCCAATACAAAAAAGAGAATTGAAACGTCAGGTTACCACACTTTATCCAGTTTATTCATTTCAGTGCACGAATAAATTGTAATCAACAAATAGAGTTTAAGGCCCGGAGGTATCGAAAGCAGTAGCAAGTCGATCATTCATTTTATATTTGCAACAACAATCATATAAATCGGATATAATTGGAACTGCATTCGGAGGCAGATAATGAATGAACTAATAATCATCAGTTAGTTCGCATTTACTGAAATCATCAGATTCATTTACGATGCCAAATGTTACCCCAAGGCAAAGTTTATTAATCAATTCCATCCGACCAGAATATGTAGCATCAGGTATATATCTCGAAAAAAGTGCCATCGTTTTCTGAGTACCAACATAAATAAGTGATAGGTATATTCAAATGGCTGCTCAGGAAGGCAACATTTTACAAAGGCCCCACAATACAATTTTCAGTGTTGCTGACGGAAGATCAGTCATAATATTACATGATAATTCAATATTTTAGCAGGTATCTAGCTTTCTTGCTAACCCAACACTTATTTTTATTAGTCACACAAGGAAGTGAACGTTCTAGAAAGAAGGCGTTTTAGAAATAATCATTTCAACACTAACTTCTTCGAGGAGAAAAAACAGAAGACTCATTCATTCCACAATATAGTAGCTTGTTAGAGTCTAATTGTTTGAACCATTTGTATATGGCACACTTTGTGAAATTTATACGTATACAACAAATGTTCATTGTGTCATAGTTTGATGCAGGTGTGGGAGGAAATAATACATTTTCTGTACTGGATTTTATGTATGGCGACATACGCCTCTAAGTTCATACGGTGTGAAATAGCGAATGATGAATCACCGAACATAAGGTAATTCAAAAGAGGAATAGTCTTGGGAACCTCCTTCAATACATCTCTCTTATTGCTAGTTGGTAATCGAGAAATTCGTAGAAAGTGTAGAAGAAGTTAAAGTGATTGAAAAATCATGAATAATGAACTCGAACTTGGGAAAATATACAGAGTGGATAATAGAGGTGACATTTCTGGAAATTCACGAAGCACCACGAATATATTTTTGATGAATAGAGCCACTAGATCTGATTTCAGAATTGCACTATTTCTTCAAATTGAGGTCGCGTTTACTGGTGGCACATTTTGTGTGATGTATAGGTATATCAAATCAATCTTTTCCTTGTTAGAATCCAATGGAGATCATATATACCAGCCTCTTATCAATTTTGAACATCAGTATCCATATGGTCTTGTAACATTGTAATGCCTTTTCAACTACACCCGCGCAAAGTTCCAAATGAAAAATATTAGTCCTACTCACTCCCACAATCGATTAAACGTTGTAAGGTTTCAAAACTCGTTGATTATTATTCGATAAGTCAAAGAATAATGAAAGGGACGTTCATCGAAACATATATTACGATTCATTACTATCTACACTGAACCTATATATTCATTGTATACAAAAGCAGTTTGTATGTATATTCGCTCGCGTATATATAATCTCATTAATTTTGGAAAGCGAACTGTAGCTCTAGGAATAAGAATGATTGATAACATGCTCGAATTTCATATTCAAGGCATGAAGGTAACAAGCACAGAACACTGGTTTTGAATTAAGTCAATATGGACGGACACTTTCTGATTCATCTGGTCCAATCACGTAGCTCACTAACACGTGAAGTGGAAGTATTGACCAATGGATGTTGATCATTTATGCGATCATGCGCGTAATGGAATTATTATTGACAACAAATGTTATTAGCCACAACTCGAATGCTAATTAGCTTATCTTCTCGATTACCTTTACATCAGATATATGCAGCTTCTCTCAGGTAAGAATAATTATGTTTTGATTCAATCTTCTATTATTGGAAATAATAATACACCAGTTTTGTTCTTGACTGAAATTATGACTTCATAATATGTATTTGAATGAAAATGTACGTTTCTTATTGCAATATCTATTCAGTCAAATAAGCAAATTTGTAAGTTGTCAAGGTATGAGAACTATATATTTCGGTCTAGCACAATCACTACTTACATATGGTTTAGTAGGATGGGGAGGGGCGTATGAAACGACAATGAAACCTCTTATAATTCTACAAAAACGTATTATAAAGATCATTCATAAATTGGACCGTCACTTTCCTACAGCACAAATATATAAGCACACAAATATTTTTGAGTATTAGAAACCTGTACTACAAAATATCACTACTACAACTAATAAGAACGAATTCATTATCATCAATGGAAACAAATCATACTTATGAAACCAGATTTATCGCCACCGACCATGTGAAAATGCATAAAATTAAAAAAACAATTGCAAAATGTAATTTCACATATGCCGGAAAAATACTTTACAATACGATTCCACAAGAGTTGAAAAACAAAATAAAATTGAAATGTTTCAAATACTTGATTACAAAGTGGTTGTCTCAGAATGAATTGCAAATAAATAGATAGTTATAAAACAGAAGGAGATCAGATGAAATGTTATTTTTTGTTTTCTTTTTTCTCTTTATGCTATATATGATATTATGAAAATTTCAGCATTTTTATGAAAAAATATATTTATGGTTGTATTATCACGATTACTTTATCTTAAGAGGAGATGAGGGAAACATTGGTGTTTCCAAATAGGGATTTGAGAAAATATTGTTTTTTTTTTTCACTTTTTTTTTGTTATACATATAGGTATATATATTTTCTTTGTTTTTATATACATTACATTATCAACATGCAATTAATCTGAGTCTCGAAGAGTAGTCTCTCGGATCAGAAGTTAAAAACGAAAAAGTGGTGTTCAAGTTTCAGCAGACAAGTTTTTTTAACTTTGCGTATCTTGAATATTACCCTATAACCTTGAAGAGCGGATATTGTATTACTCTAATTGACATCGATTGATCTATACATATTCATGCATTAATATTTTATACATGTAATGTAATTATGTACAAATGAATATATATTATTATTATTATTATTATATATTGTTTCGTTAATCCAGGGATGAGACAAATAACCTCAGTAAAAGTAGGTTTATATTAATAGCTTGTCACTGATATCGGAATTAATTTCCCAATTTATTTTCTTTATTCTGATGCAAAAAGAATCTGAAAAGCGGTCTGGACAGTTTAATATTTTCTCATCCAGGTACGGTATATGAATCTTGATGTAATTACAGCTTATTCGCGAAATCAAGACTTAAAGCCCTCATTTGAATACAGAATACGAGAGGGCACGAAGTATGGTCATTGTTGCATTAATTTCTCGTGATTGCATTGGAACTTTCACTCTGAATATATCTAGGTGTTAAACTGCGCTGACCATGTAATGAAGAAGTGTATTTATAGTGTTTATTCCGCGAAAACACTTAGGCCGTACAGCATCTACAAGGATGTAATAGGTGTCAATTTGCAATGTTTGCCAAACGAACCGATTTCCTCCATATCTGATCTGTAATTCAGACTGTTACACGCAATCCATTATAGGAGACAAAAATTTTAGATAAACGCTCTGTGCTGATACCACCAATTATCTTGATGAATACTTTCAATATTTTCAACACTTAGTTCCATGGTTTGCGAAAGCAGTTAAGAGTGCTTGTGATGTTATACGTCACGAGATCCATATCGCTAGAGTTATTTTAGTACTCAATTTAATAGCGGGGAAATTATTTTTTATCTTTATTCGGATCGCGGTCAGTTTTGACTTTATGACTGTGTCTGTATACATAAATAAGAACATACACTGTTTCGCTAATATTGCCTAATTATCGCTAATGTTCTTAGATATAAGTGATCATTACTTATTATCACCTGAAACAAAATTATTTCAACATCGAGAATGCTAGAGTTCTTCAAGATGTGGGAATGAAAGAAAAAAGTTATTTTATTGGTATATTATTAACCACAACTTGAATAAACAATATTGACATTGACAGAATGCACCTTTCAGCTGTCACAGTGGAAAAAAGAAATATGATGAACTTTCATGCATTCACGAATATTTGCGAGCAGTTTTCCAGTGAAAAAGAGTGAACATAATCTTGCACACGGGCATATCATATTTCTCATCATGAGTAATAACAAAATGATAGATATAACACGACGAGCTGCATTTTCCAGATTGAATTTCGATCGTCCTGAAGCCATATTTCATTAAATATCTTTGCACAGGAAAGAACCAATTTTTCAGGATATTCAGCCGCTCCTTTTCCTCCATTTTCACTTTTGCCTCAGGATTTTTGTGCGAAGAAAATGAGTTATCCAGATGGAACTGGATGGATATTTTGTTGGTTTATTGAGCAAATTGACTGTTGGAGTTATTTTCTGTATCAGTGAAATACCCAATCATGAAAGAAAACAATTTTTTCGAGATAATTGGTCTAAAAGGATCATCCGAGGAAATTCAGCGCATCTCACTGTTTATTTCAACACGAAAAACATTAATTTTTTCTTCCTAAAATTCCTAAACGATGTTTGTTGAAAAATGTGAAAAAAGAGTGAAGTCTGTGAAGTTTATTACAATATTGACAATCTTTATCGAGAATAAGTTTTAAATTGAAAAGATAGCCAATATTATATGTCTTTCTTGAAAAAACGGAATATAAAGTTTCTATGGATTTTGTCATGTAATTTCGTCATATATAACGAATAATCAGAAATTAGACTTTCTCAACAATTTTCCCGAGTGGTGGAGGAACGGTCGCATTGATTGGACTGCCAGATCACCTGACTTGACGCCAATTGATCTCAATCCTGGGACATCTGAAATCTGTGGTGTTTTGAACACGGCTTACACCATTTTGATCCCAGTTCATTAAATCTCTGGAAGTCGAAGACTACAAAAAATACCCGAAATGAGGGTTGCAAATGGGCGGCTGATGAGAATGAAATAATCGGATTTACGGTTAAATTCACGAACATACTTTACGATTTCATGCGACCCAATACAATGTTTGGGTGTGCGATATTAACCTAATTCTGAAAATGAAACCACTAATGCTCGCACTGAAGTCTTTGCATGAATACTTAAATGTAAATCTTTCGAAAACAAGCGATTATGATGATGGTAAACAAAGAGCTATGATACTTAGGAGATCAAACTGTTTCACAGGTATTACCTGAGTTTTTGTATTTTTGCAAATTACGCCTCGTACCTTTATACTTATTATTACTGAAACAGTTGTTGCCGGATTATTAGGAAAAAACTTCCTCGCATACAGCGAGAAGGGTGTGCCTGTTTTACATTTCAACTTTCAGTGTGCATGAGATACTAGTTACACCTACAGTAATTCTTAAACTGTTCTACATATTATATCGTCAGAAGAATGCTGGTTTCCCTTTTGAACTATTCGGTGTATCTGTTTCGGAATATTATGTTAATATGTTGTGTTTCATATCGGTATATATATATATATATACGAGTCAAATTAAATATTGATACTCAAGTTTAAAAGTGTGTACATAAACTTGATTGAATGCAATGAGTTATTTCATTTGATTCACTAATACATACGAATTTCGAGTAATATCAAAGTGACTTATTGAGTTTGACCCATGACACGAAATGATTTGAAAAGTTGGAAGACTGAAAACAAGGATCGAGAGTTGATTTTGGTGCTCCCTGGAGATACCGAAGCTAGTTTAAAAGAGAGATACGAGGCTTCTCGAACTGTTCAGTTGACTCAACTTCAACATTTAGAAAGCTCTGAAACACCCAAGAAACCATATCGGACGATAAACTTCTCTAACATTTCTGCAATTTTCCTTCTGATGGATTATTTGCTCCAAAATATCATATTTGTCCATGGTTCTATATATCAAAGCCTTGTCTATAATAACATGTCAATGAATGATTTATTGGAAAGGTGACAGATTTTGGTATAGTTCATCTATGAGTTCCATATCATCGAATCCACGTGATATCCGTTTGTAATCTCGATCTGGTGATTTCCGTAGCAGTAATTAAACTATAGTCCTGTTATCAATTTCGCATTTGATGTATGGATATACCGTATATCAAACGTACTTTATAAACTAATCTGGAATAACAGTCATAATTGGGAATAATACTGAATCCCGTTTTTTATGGACCCTTATCTAAGTTTAAGACACAATCAGCAAGCTGATATCAAGTTTCTCACCATTACCGAGAGGATGAAAGAACTAATAAAATGCATGAAGTATCGTGAAATGCATATCCTATGATTGAATATTTTCCGACGATAGTGTGCTTATAAAGCACACTATCGTCGCCTTCGACAGACTTGATCATGGAGTCCTGCTGTCGAAATTGCACAGGTATGGTTTTTCTCAGACCCTCATTCACCTTTTTATGTCTTATTTTACTAATAGGCGGCAGTATGTCACTTTTAATGGCTTCAAATCTGAAGAATATGCAGCTACTTCAGGAGTCCCTCAAGGTAGCAATCTTGGCCCACTTCTCTTTAACGCTTTCATCAACGACATAGTTGACGTGGTTGACGTCAATTGCTTAATATACGCAGACGACTTGAAACTATACTCTGACATTAATAGCATAGAAGACTGTATTCAACTCTCTCACAATCTGAAACGCATAGAGGATTGGTGTGTCCATAACAACCTTTCGTTAAATGCTAGTAAATGTAATGTTATGACATTCACACTGAAGAATCAACCAGTTTTATATCATTACACTATTGACGATACTCCACTTCAACGGCCAAATACATTCACAGATCTAGGTGTTACTTTTGACACAAAACTCTCCTTCGTGCCACACATTGAGTCTACTCTGTCTGCTGCAAATAGGATGTATGGATTCATAGCTCGAATCTCAAAAGACTTTTCCGACCCATCTACATCAAAAACATTATACTATGCATTCGTGAGATCAAAATTAGAATACGCTTCCATAATCTGGAATCCATCATATCAGCTATATATAGAGAAAGTTGAATCAGTACAACGGCGCTTCCTTAAACTTCTTTCCTATAGATCGGACAACATATACCCACCAATTGGTTTTCCCCAAGAAGCATTATTAGCTAGACATGCTATGAACAGCTTGAGTTCCCGACGCGACTGTCACTCCACAATCTTTCTATTTAAAGTAATCAACAATCTGATTCTTGACCCGCACATCTTGCAAAAACTTAATTTCAACGTACCTAGACAAACGTCGAGAGTAGTCAATCCGTTTTATCTGCCAACGCCACGAACAAATATCTTGAAATTCTCACCGTTGCATAACATGTGTGTCAAATACAATTCGGCGAGTTATCAGCTTGATATTTTTCATAGCTCTGTCATTGCAATAAAATCATTTTACTTCCGTTGAATTTCGTAATTTGAGTAAAAATTGTTAAAAATAAGATTCAGCAAGTTGGTTGTTAGCAATCTCTCTTGTTTTCTTTTTTAAATATTTCTTATAGTTATATATGTATATCTGTGATAATTTCAATTCGGATGATTCTGTATGTAATGTATTATTTTCATTATTGTACTGTATTGTTGTCCCGTTATTAACTGAAATTGTATTTTATATTAATTGTACTTCTATCCCCTGTTCTGTAGTTGGGTTTAACCTGTAGAACAGTGTAAATAAATAAATAAATAAATAATTATTGATGAATGGATGATACCTATACAACATACTGAACTTATTTTTATTGCCTATGTATACCTATATATCATAATTATATGGTACCTCTATATTATATTTATTATATTATATTTTTGATTGCTCAAAGGGCTTATATGATTCGGAATCATTTTGATATCTATATAGCGCCCCTATTAGGCTCCAGAGACTAGTTTTGAAATATTCCATGAAACTATAATCTCTATTTCTTCTTCGTATTTTGGTGTTTATTTCTTGTGATGTAAATTGTGTTAATTTTTAGCTCCGAACGCTTCATACGAGAAATTTCAATCCAGTGGAAATTTCAGGATAATGCATCGACTGCATGTTGTAGTTTCTACAGCTCATCCGTTACCATTTTTCTTCCCTAATGATTTTGTTCGTCTATATGACGGTGTTATCTCGAGATCACGAAAGATGTAATTACATTATTATTGAAGTCACCCTGACGTTCAAGATCTAGAGATTATCCTAGCAACTCCATTTGAATTATTGTTTCCAATGATTGAAATCATTCGCATTACAATGATTTCCTCAACTGCAGCGGTATGAATGGAATGTATTTCCCAGTATAAATCAAATAAATATAGCATGAAGTGATTCATGACTCCTTGACTTAAGTATGATCTCAATCATATTTAATAATACCGAACATTCAAAGTGATTACAGTAATACTTTATACTCGCGTTGAGTGCAGCAATCGACATTAACGCTTTGCCGGCAGATTTCAAGAGAATGCATGGGAAAGTTCTGATCATTGGTGCTCGAGATATCACGAATTGATATCCCTTCAACTTATTCTTATGTATCTCATGACTGTTCGAGTATCACTTATGATACGGTGATATTTATGAGGACTTGCATGGTTCGACTATACATGATACATCAGATTTCCACCTTAGAAGCTGGATTAGTACATATCTATCTATGAAATGGATTGGAGTTGGTAATGAATTATTTTTTCTATTCGGCTAAGTTGTGGAACTCACTTCCTGAAGAGGGTTTTCTTGATACTTATAACCTCCAAACATTCAAGAAAAATAGTGTCTTTCCCAATATCCTTGATTGCAAAATTTTCGAAACTCCTTTGCCGTAGAGAAGGGTTCTGGACCAGTAAATCGTGTTTTTGCTCCATTCCTTGGCAAGGCAGTCTGCTTTCCAGCTCCAACAACCTTGTGACCTGTCACCCACATCAAAGTGACCTAGTTGTTTGCTGCTAGTTCTCAGGGATTGTTTGCAGTCCCAAGTCAGCTTGAACTCACAAGTCTATGACTTCAGAGCTTTAAATGCAGCTTGGCTATCTGATAAAATATGATTTATGCCCTTCAGGTGTCCCTTTTGAGGTACTTCTGGGCACATATCTCTACACAGTGAACAAAAATAATTACACCAGCTCACGCCAGCTAACACCATCTGATTCCCCTGAGGTCCTGATTGTTTTGGTGTCAGTAAACACCGGCATATTATTCACCACTGTAGGTGTTATGTGACTTTTTCCTTAGGTGTTTTTAATAATCAAACCCAGTTGTCAGTAACACTAGTGTTAGTGCTGAATTTAGCAGAATGAACACTTTGGTGGTGTTCTTTAGCATTTCCGAGAGTGCGATTTGACACCGCAGTGGTGCGATGCACATTCTGTGATTTTCTTGATGCTGAATCCTATCTCCACGAAATTCTCTTCGGTGCGATTAAACACTGAGCAGGTACATGCAAATACTTTTCTGGTGTGAAGGAACACCATATCATGAGTGTGTTCATGCGAATCAGTGCTTTTCTTCACCACCTCCGGTGTTTTTTACTAAGTTGGATTACCTATTAAAATATAATTCATATGAAGATAAACTAGATTTAGAAGAATCTAGGGACAATTCGGATGATGACGAACTGTTTTGGCTCATTAATCCTGATCAGTGGCACCAGAGACTAGGCCTATTGATACTGATCTATATCAAAATCATCTGATATATCGTGCCCAATATTGAAATCAGGTACGGTAGGAATACATAACGAATGATTATTGCCACCAAATTAAATGATTCATACACCGCCTCGATTCCATCGTGATATGACACGGTATAACTTGTTGTTAATTTTATATAATAGGTGTTTTTTATGCGTTGACGTCAATGATAATTTCAATCATTTGTTGTTTTTTATGATGTTATGTTTCCGGAATTAATATCAATGAACACTAAATTGTGAAATGCATAATAAAAAGGACACAACTTTGATATTCTGATGTTGTATTCTTCAGTTTGCTCTGAAATCCATTTGATTGAAATTACTCCCAATTTCTTTTTACTGTGTATAGCATTTAGTTTTGTTTGAAAGATGGTTGGGGTGTTACAAAGGGGTTTTGAGAGCCTGAAATTTTGCCCTTTAACGCCCATTCCAGCCATTTCATTAATACTGTTGCATCCATTAGTGATGAAATAAACTTGTAGAAGTGACAATTCGAAATTTTTCTTCATGTATCAAAATATTTGGTATATTCTTGAACGAGTAGTGGAATAGTTGGAATTTCAAACGAGTATGAGAATATAAAAATGCAACCAAATACATGGACTTCCATAAGAAACAATATAACTTTTATATGCCACAATTTTTGGGGAATCCTGTATATTTCGAAATACTTCCACGATGTACCCTTTATCAACGTACGAACTACTGAAATGAGAAAAACTATAAAAGTTTTGCAGATTCGCTTTAAATATCTGTCGCGCTAGTAGTGAACCACCCTGTATGTTCCTATGTAAATTGAATCATGTGTTCGATAGATATGATGATTTACAGTTTACACCCTAGATTTGCTGAATTTTTTCTGAATAAAAATGTTTTTCTTGTATATTTCTTCTTACGGATTCAGATCTTGGAAAAAGGAGGGAATAAAATAGAAAAATACCATCAGATCATATATTCTGTTTCCAACGAGGATTTCGATATAATACGATACAGCCTATAGCCTTACTGATGACAAATTTCGAAATTTTGATATCAATATAATTCGGTATTATTCAGATTCTGTAATATTTAGTGACATCACTCTGGAGCTAGGTCTGAAGTTTATCTTGAACGCAGAAATCCCCTCGGGAATCCCGAATGCGACTTTGTGTGTGATGTTCCTGAATATTTCATATTTCACCGGATTTCCTCGGAATTCCCCTGGAATTCCCCGGAATTCCTACGGAATTCCTCCGGAAGAAATATGTCAATTTGAACCGAGATTTGAAAAAATAAAAATGGAATTTTGAAACTAAATGTAGATAATACTCGGAATTCCGGGAGAATTACGAGGAAATCCGAATATATCATCTGATGGTATTTTTCCATTTTATTCTCTCCTTTTTCCAAGATCTGAATCCGTAAGAAGGAAAATCGCCATAACTTTCGAACGCATGAACCAATTTTCAACTTCGCTCATACCAATCTGCTTATTTTTTTCCATAGAATCCGTTTCTTCAATCGAAAAAATCGAAATCAACAAAAACTTTTTTCATCATAGAAAAAATGTAGCAAATCGCCATAACTTTCGAACGGATGGACCAATTTTCAACTTCGCTCATACCAATCTGATTATTTTTTTCCATAGAATCCGTTTCTCCAATCGAAAAAATCGAAATCAACAAAAACTTTTTTTCATCATAGAAAGAATGTAGCAAATCCCCATAACTTTCGAACGGATGGACCAATTTTCAACTTCGCTCATACCAATCTGCTTATTTTCATCCATAGAATCTGTTTCTCCAATCGAAAAAAACGAAATAAAAGAAAAACTTATTTTCATCATGGGAAAAATGAAGCAAATCGCCATAACTTTCGAACGGATGGACCATTTTTCAACTTCGCTCATTTTATCTGCTTATTTTTTTCCATAGAATCGAAAAAATCGAAATCAAAAAAACTTTTTTTCATCATAGAAAAAATGAAGCAAACCGCCATAACTTTCGAACGGATGGACCAATTCAACTTCGCTCATACCGATCTGCTTATTTTTCTCCATAGAATCCGTTTCTTCAATCGAAAAAATTGAAATCAACAAACACTTTTTTAATCATAGAAAAAATGTAGCAAATCGCTATAACTTTCGAACGGATGGACAAATTTTCAACTTCGCTCTTACCAATCTGATTATTTTTTTCCATAGAATCCGTTTCTCCAATCGAAAAAATTGAAATCAACAAACACTTTTTTAATCATAGAAAAAATGTAGCAAATCGCCATAACTTTCGAACGGATGGACCAATTTTCAACTTCGCTCATACCAATCTGCTTATTTTCTTCCATAGAATCCGTTTCTCCAATCGAAAAAATCGAAATCAAAAAAAACTTTTTTTCATCATAGAAAAAATGAAGCAAATCGCCATAACTTTCGAACGGATGAACCAATTTTCAACTTCGCTCATACCAATCTGATTATTTTTTTCCATAGAATCCGTTTCTTCAATCGAAAAAAATCGAAATAAAAAAAACATTTTTTCATCATAGAAAAAATGTAGCAAATCGCCATAACTTTCGAACGGATGGACCAATTTTCAACTTCGCTCATACCAATCTGCTTATTTTCTTCCATAGAATCCGTTTCTCCAATCGAAAAAAACGAAATAAAAAAAAACTTTATTTCATCATAGAAAAAATGTAGCAAATCGCCATAACTTTCGAACGGATGGACCAATTTTCAACTTCGCTCATACCAATCTGATTATTTTTTTCCATAGAATCCGTTTCTCCAATCGAAAAAATCGAAATCAACAAAAACTTTTTTTCATCATAGAAAGAATGTAGCAAATCCCCATAACTTTCGAACGGATGGACCAATTTTCAACTTCGCTCATACCAATCTGCTTATTTTCTTCCATAGAATCTGTTTCTTACGAAAGCGCACAGGGGTCAAACAAAAATAATAAAATATTTTTTTTTCAATATATTGAAAAATTATTGAATATTTTGGAAAAAAATCCAATATATTGGAAAAAAATCCAATATATTGGAAAAAAATCCAATATATTAAACTTTTTTCCAAAATATTGGATTTTTTTTCCAAAATATTCAATAATTTTTGAATATATTGGATATTTTTCCAATATATTCAACTTTTTTCCATTATATTGGATTTTTTTCCAAAATATTCAAAAAAAATTCAATATATTCAACTTTTTTCCAATATATTGGATTTTTTCCAACATATTCAATAATTTTCCAATATATTCAATTTCTTTTCCTACAGGATGAATCATACTGAAAAGGTATAATATACTGGGTGATTCATAATGAATAATACACAGAGCTTTTCCCTGACATCCAAATATGACCATTGATCAAATATTAACTATAGTTAGTTAGTGATATTTAACAAGTTACAGAGTGAATAAGAAAGTGTTTTTTTTATTATTTTGGAATTTCCCATTCCTGTTAACTGATATTGATGAAATTTTGGTAATTGCATGGAGTTTTTCATGGTGGCGCATATCACCATGATGATACTGATGAGTTACTGATGGTGTGCTTCTATGCATATCACCATGATGATACTGATGAGTTACTGATGGTGTGCTTCTATGAACAGTGAGACACTATATACAGGGTGGGGCAGCTCATATGACAGGTTATATGGAAAACCATGGAATATCACGTATTTTTTTCTAGTTAGCTAGATGGATTTTAATATGCACGATTCAAAATCATTTTGAACTGTACAGGGTGTTTAAAAAAGTACGCATTAAAGTTATGTTATTCAATACCCTGTATTTTATAGCATCTTCAGATTCTCATTGAAGGGCTTATTTCATCGACCTATCACACTTGTAGTCTAGTGGGAATGATTACAGAAATATAGCGTGTGAAAATCGTGATTTTGATAATTTAGGAACATTTTCTGTAAAAACTATTCATTATTGGTCCAAACGGCGCACATGTCCCTATCTTAACTTTTGATCATATTTCTACTGACATTTAATTGAATCACAAACAGGATGATTCAGAATTCAGAACCATAATTCAGAACTCTGAATCACCCTCTGCATTTGTTTCAATTGAAAATCAATTGATAGATAATCAACAGTTAAGATCAAAATAATTTAAAATCGTGCATATAAAAACCCTACATCTAGCCAACCGAAAAAAATCCTTGATATTCCATGGTTTTCCGTAGAAACTCTGTGTCGTATGAGCTGCCCATCCTGTATGTAGGGTGGATCAAATAACGGATCGTGCTTCTTCAGGTACCATCTCATGTTTTCGTATTATACCCAGTTAAAACAGTGGTAGAATCCTGACATCGAAATATGACCTGCAGAACTTCTCTCAATCAGATTTCCTTTTTTTTTTCATCGAACGGCGGAGTTGTGAAACTCATTATCATATTCAGGTTCTTCCAGATACCAATAAAATTCTGATGCCTATTTCCTCTCCTAAATCTTTTTACTGGCTTCCACGTGCAATCAAGTTATGAAAAAAATAAATGTCGATAGTTGAAATGTCACGTTCGTCTGTATATGAATTACCAATTACCAAAATGTGATCAATATCAGTTAACAGGAATGTAATATTCCAAAATAATTTAAAAAACACTTTTTAATCACTCTGTAACTTGTTTACTGACACTTACTAACTACACTTGATATTTGACCAATAGTCATATTTGGAGTGTCCATAATATATTATGAATCACCCAGTACATACTATTTCACTATATGATTCACCCTGTAGGAGAAGAAATTGAATATATTGGGAAAAAATCCAATATATTGGAAAAAAATCCAATATATTGAAAAAAAGTTGAATATTTTGGAAAAAAATCCAATATATTGGAAAAAAGTTGAATATTTTGGAAAAAAAAATCCAATATATTGGAAAAAAATCCAATATATTGGAAAAAAATCCAATATTTTGGAAAAAAGTTGAATATATTGGAAAAAATCCAATATATTGGAGAAAAGTTGAATATATTGGAAAAAAAATCCAATATATTGAAAAAAAGTTGAATATTTTGGAAAAAAATCCAATATATTGGAAAAAAAAGTTGAATATTTTGGAAAAAAAATCCAATATATTGGAAAAAAGTTGAATATATTGGATTTTTTTCCAATATATTGGAAATTTATTGAATATTTTGGAAAAAAGTTGAATATATTGGGAATTTATTGAATATTTTGGAAAAAAGTTGAATATATTGGATTTTTTTCCAATATATTCAATTTCTTCTCCTACAGGATGAATCATTCCCTAATAGCACAAATGTATTCCCAAATTATTCCAGAAATGTCCCCTTGCGACAATAGAAATGTTGCATAAAGTCGCATAACATTCCGGGGACATTCCCGGTTTTTGCTTACTTCATAGTAGGTACTGACTTTTCCAAGAAGTGAAACACGATGTTACTATTTGCAAATTTATTGATACATAATAATACTAATGATACAGATAATTCAGTGAAATTGGCATGAACTGTGTTGACATGAAACAATTTTCAGCTAGCCCTGGTGTTTCTCAACTTCAATCATATTCAAACCTCTGGATTATCTCTGAATGTAGATGATATATTCTTCAAAGTTCACTGAAAAACAAACACATATTTCAGGCTGAATTTAAGATTCAAAAATTGTAATACTCACTGTTCACAATAACTTCCTGTGGCTCCTCAAAGGTTGGAGGAAAGTTTATGTTCAACTGGATTCACTCTGCAACTTCATTGCTAAAGGTACTCCATCTTTCACACAGTTTTATCATGGATTTTCACAAAGGCTGGTTATTTTGTTCAATATTCCTCTCAGATTCAACTGAAAAACACATAAGAACAAAATAATATTTGAAACTTAGGACTTGCTTTCTAGGTACAACTCATAGAATTCGAGTCAATATCTGTGATAATACTTTTACAAGTTGAAGGCCACTCAGTCAGGTAAAAAGATTAGAATGCTTCACAATATCACAACAGGAACTTGTTCTTCTGCTTCAACAAGTAGGTTAATGGATCTGATCCACAAGAGTACCAGAACAGCTTCAAAATATACAGGAATATCATTGCTGAAATAATATATTTCTTCAATATATACCCACTTTTATTTCCAGCCATACCCGGTTTTGGTTGAGTTAGGCTGGAATGAAGTTCAATAAACCATCATAATTATTATAAAAAATCTGAAGTAAACAATGGTAATATATCGAGAATGATGGAAATAAGACCTGGTGGCGCTACTGTTCAATTGTTTCAGCAGACAAATCCTCGATTTGAAACAATTGAATTTCAGCTCATTACGTGGGGTTCTTATGTACAACAATAGATGGCGATACTGTCGAAAGATTTTTTGAAGAATTTTCTTTCAATCATGTTCGATACATATTCGCATCAAACTCATTGGAAAATGGCTCCATGAAATTGTTAAAAACGATTAGAAGTCATTCAGAATCAAATATTCATACTTTCGTGTTGACACCTGCAGTAACCTGTAAATTTGGTTGAAATCGCGGCTTCACTTAGCGAGATTCACCCATGCCATGTCACGTTATACACGTTTTATCGAAGTAGGCGAAAGGATAAGAAGTGAATTCACCAGTCTATCTATCCACCTCTATATCGAGCAAATCTCATGTAAATAGTGAAGATCATAATCGCTTGTCAGTTGTCACTTTCTCAGTCACTATTCAACTATTGTAGAAGTTGGACAGTTTCCTATTCTGAACGTAATCCTTTCAACTGACGTCACCGCGTTATTGATATAAAATGATGATGATAAAATCGGCAAAGATACTATATGTTCTCTGTGTATTATTCATTATGAATCACCCAGTATATTATACCTTTTCACTATGATTCATCCTGTAGGAAAAGAAATTGAATATATTGAATTTTTTTTGAATATTTTGGAAAAAAATCCAATATATTGGAAAAAAGTTGAATATATTGAGAAAATATCCAATATATTGAAAAATTATTGAATATTTTGGAAAAAAAATCCAATATTTTGGAAAAAAGTTGAATATATTGGATTTTTTTGAATATTTTGGAAAAAAATCCAATATATTGGAAAAAAGTTGAATATATTGGAAAAATATCCAATATACTTATTGAAAAATTATTGAATATTTTGAAAAAAAATCCAATATTTTGGAAAAAAGTTGAATATATTGGATTTTTTTCCAATATATTGGATTTTTTTCCAAAATATTCAATAATTTTTCAATATATTGAAAAAAATAATTTTATTATTTTTGTTTGACCCCTAGGCGCTTTCGTAGTTTCTCCAATCGAAAAAAACGAAATAAAAGAAAAACTTATTTTCATCATGGGAAAAATGAAGCAAATCGCCATAACTTTCGAACGGATGGACCATTTTTCAACTTCGCTCATTTTATCTGCTTATTTTTTTCCATAGAATCGAAAAAATCGAAATCAAAAAAACTTTTTTTCATCATAGAAAAAATGAAGCAAACCGCCATAACTTTCGAACGGATGGACCAATTTTCAGCTTCGCTCATACCAATCTGATTATTTTTTTCCATAGAATCCGTTTCTCCAATCGAAAAAATCGAAATCAAAAAAAACTTTTTTTCATCATAGAAAAAATGAAGCAAATCGCCATAACTTTCGAACGGATGAACCAATTTTCAACTTCGCTCATACCAATCTGATTATTTTTTTCCATAGAATCCGTTTCTTCAATCGAAAAAAATCGAAATAAAAAAAAACATTTTTTCATCATAGAAAAAATGTAGCAAATCGCCATAACTTTCGAACGGATGGACCAATTTTCAACTTCGCTCATACCAATCTGCTTATTTTCTTCCATAGAATCCGTTTCTCCAATCGAAAAAAACGAAATAAAAAAAAACTTTATTTCATCATAGAAAAAATGTAGCAAATCGCCATAACTTTCGAACGGATGGACCAATTTTCAACTTCGCTCATACCAATCTGATTATTTTTTTCCATAGAATCCGTTTCTCCAATCGAAAAAATCGAAATCAACAAAAACTTTTTTTCATCATAGAAAGAATGTAGCAAATCCCCATAACTTTCGAACGGATGGACCAATTTTCAACTTCGCTCATACCAATCTGCTTATTATCTTCCATAGAATCTGTTTCTCCAATCGAAAAAAACGAAATAAAAGAAAAACTTATTTTCATCATGGGAAAAATGAAGCAAATCGCCATAACTTTCGAACGGATGGACCATTTTTCAACTTCGCTCATTTTATCTGCTTATTTTTTTCCATAGAATCGAAAAAATCGAAATCAAAAAAACTTTTTTTCATCATAGAAAAAATGAAGCAAACCGCCATAACTTTCGAACGGATGGACCAATTTTCAACTTCGCTCATACCGATCTGCTTATTTTTCTCCATAGAATCCGTTTCTTCAATCGAAAAAATTGAAATCAACAAACACTTTTTTAATCATAGAAAAAATGTAGCAAATCGCTATAACTTTCGAACGGATGGACAAATTTTCAACTTCGCTCTTACCAATCTGATTATTTTTTTCCATAGAATCCGTTTCTCCAATCGAAAAAATTGAAATCAACAAACACTTTTTTAATCATAGAAAAAATGTAGCAAATCGCCATAACTTTCGAACGGATGGACAAATTTTCAACTTCGCTCTTACCAATCTGATTATTTTTTTCCATAGAATCCGTTTCTTCAATCGAAAAAAATCGAAATAAAAAAAAACATTTTTTCATCATAGAAAAAATGTAGCAAATCGCCATAACTTTCGAACGGATGAACCAATTTTCAACTTCGCTCATACCAATCTGCTTATTTTTCTCCATTGAATCCGTTTCTCCTATCGAAAAAATCGAAATAAAAAAAAAACTTTTTTTCATCGTAGAAAAAATGAAGCAAATCGCCATAACTTTCGAACGGATGGATCAATTTTCAAGTTCGCTCATACCAATCTGCTTATATTTTTCTCCATAGAATCTGTTTCTCCAATCGAAAAAATCGAAATAAAAAAAAAATTTTTTTCATCATAGAAAAAATGTAGCAAATCGCCATAACTTTCGAACGGATGGACCAATTTTCAACGTCGCTCATACCAATCTGATCATTTTCTTTCGTAGAATCCGTTTCTCGAATCGAATAAATCGAAATCGAATAAAATTTTTTTTAATCATAGAAAAAATGTAGCAAATCGCCATAACTTTCGAACGGATGGACAAATTTACAACATCGCTCGTACCAATCTGCTTATTTTTTTCCATAGAATCCGTTTCTCCAATCGAAAAAATCGAAATCAAAAAAAAATTTTATTCATCATAGAAAAAATGAAGCAAATCGCCATAACTTTCGAACGGATGGACCAATTTTCAACTTCGCTCATACAAATCTGCTTATTTTTTTCCATAGAATCCGTTTCTCCAATCGAAAAAATCGAAATTAAAAAAAACTTTGTTTCATCATAGATAAAATGAAGCAAATACCCATAACTTTCGAACGGATGGACCAATTTTCAACTTCGCTCATACCAATCTGCTTATTTTTTTTCCATTGAATCCGTTTCTCCTATCGAAAAAATCGAAATAAAAAAAAAACTTTTTTTCATCGTAGAAAAAATGAAGCAAATCGCCATAACTTTCGAACGGATGGACCAATTTTCAAGTTCGCTTATACCAATCTGCTTATATTTTTCTCCATAGAATCTGTTTCTCCAATCGAAAAAATCGAAATAAAAAAAAAACTTTTTTTCATCATAGAAAAAATGAAGCAAATCGCCATAACTTTCGAACTTCGCTCATACCAATCTGCTTATTTTTTTTCCCGTAATTCACCCGGAATTCCGAGTATCATCTACATTTAGTTTCAAAATTCCATCGTTATTTGTTCAAATCTCGGTTCAAATTATTGACATGTTTCTTCCGGAGGAATTCCAGGGGAATTCCGAGGAATTCCGGGGATTTCCGGCTTATAGGAATTCCAGTGTACCTACACATTTTCTCCTAGTGGTCAACCCCTCGTATACAATAAACTCCCAATCAATCATTGGGTGTATAACTAAGCCGCTTCTCATTATTCGGGAGCAGTTGAGAATGATTCCGAACTGCTTGCTAATTCACTCCAACACAATTATTGAACAATACGACGTTTGTTTCAATACTGTTCACATTCTGAAATAGTGATAGAGAAAAGATGCACTGCATTATTCGAATATTTTTTGATCTTGCTGTTTTGTCTATTATTAGTATCAAACTCTCAATGTGAATCGATATTTTAGTTATAGTCTCGGATATAGTGGTGTGAAACACAAGGAAATGATTGTTGTGTACAAATATGGTCTTGCATATTATTCAGATCCGCGAAGAATCCAACGTTATTGAGATGAAGAGTTTATCTGGTAACTCTATACTTTATGTGATGTGTTACAATTAAATGGGATTATTTAGTCTTTAATTTATTGACATCTTTTACGACGTTTTCGATAACGTAAAAGTTTATCTTCCAGTTTACATATAGGTACACAAATTATATCGGTGTCGTTGTTATCCACCGTTCTCATAATATATTAATCAAGAGAAAACTTGTTGGAGTTTTTATCAGACATGCAAAATGTTGCTGATATTTTACAGGGTGCGGTAGAGCTGAATACCTGCCTACTAAAGAACCGAGTATTTTGGTGTAGGCGGAAATGGACAGAAATTTCCAGTTACTCTGAGAAGATACACTAAACAAAAAATATCAAGATAAACTATTATCTTGAGATGCCAGCTTCATTTCTCACAATCAATAATTAATGATGTCAACATGTCTGTGGTGATGACCAGTAGCTCCAGGTAGCAAAGCTTGTAAAAATTTATTGGCAATGCTGATACCAGGAGCGCAATTCATGAAAGAAAACTTTAAATGATAGACTCATTGTGAATCGATTTGTTCACGTTATTATTCGAGTTCCAATAAATTATCAGAGTAGATGTGTAAGCAGCATACGAAAGAAACTCATAATTTGAAAATATCACCACTCCAGTGAATTCTTAACAATTGTAACCTGTAATTTTTTTCATTACTTACCAATGTCCATGCATTTTTTGCCTTGATGGTTTTATGTCAACTATAAGCACTTTGATGACACCACCTCAATTAACTTCATTACCTCTCTTGTTAGATATATTTTTATTTCTTCCATGAAAGGCATCAACACCAATGTAAAAGACACATCCGCTGACCAGTACTCACACCCACTAAGTCATCCCCGTATATTACTCAACGAGCGCATAATGATGGCGATTATCCACCAAAGAGGGAATTGTAATACGAGCCGAGCCGAACGCGATTGCTGTAATCATTTGTGTTGGTACTAGATTATGCGCGAGTAGGAAACTATAATGCATCTACAACTATCTGAATATCTTGGGAAGTTCAAAAAGTCGTGCATAAAAATAGTACCTCTCCATCGAACACATGTTGACGACACACAACCTATCAAACTTCGATAACTAAGGATAAAGAAACATGAAACAAAGCATATTCCATCTACCTCTATAGAATGATCCAACAACCTGAATGAAAACTTATACACAGTAGAAAAAAACTTGGGTGTAATTTCAATGAAATGGATTTCAGAGCAAACTCCGCCGAATACAACACCTGAATTTGAAAGTTGTGTCCTTTTTATTATACATTTCACAATTGAGTGTTGAGTGGTGCTAATTCCGATCTTATTAGTGAAAAATGACACGAATGTGGTGAAGCAAAACGGTTCTGAAACATCAAATCACAATAAACGCCAAATGATTGAAATTTAATATTCTCAATGGTGCTATCATTGACGTTAACGCATAAAAACACCTATTATATAAAATTAACACCAATATACACCGTGTCATATCACGATGGAATTGAGGCGGTGTATAAATCATCTAATTTAGTGGCAATAATTATTCGTTGAGTATTGCATCCTGAAAACACCTGATTTGATATAAATTAATAAAAATATTGTATGTAGGCATAATAGATGATTTTGATATAGATCAGTATAAATAGGCCTAGTCCCTAGTACCACTGATCAGGATAAATGAGCCGAAACAGTTTGTTATCATCCGAAATGTCCCTAGATTCTTTCGAGTCTATTTTATCATCATATGAATTATATCTCTACAGGTAATCCAACTTAGTAGAAAACACCGAAGGTGATTCGCATGAAAACACTCATGAATGATATGGTGTTCCTTCACACCGAAAAGAATTTGCGTAGAGCTCATTGAACTGGATTCTATTAATAATCACACCCCAATTGCACACAGCTCTCTGTCTTCTTTTCGTTTCATCAATATCAAAACCTGACTGAATGTTTTCATCATTCTTGATGCCATAGGAATCAACCGATCGTTATGACTGAAAAACGATTTGATACATTCTGAATCATAGGTCAGAATCATCAATAGTACAGGTATTCAAACGAACGTACGAAATCGTCTCTTCTTCATTTGATACATTCTGAATCATAGGTCAGAATCATCAATAGTACAGGTATTCAAACGAACGTACGAAATCGTCTCTTCTTCATTTGACTATTTATCAAAAATGATTATTTTTCTGAGGAGAAATTGCACCGAGTGAAATTGACGTGTGTTAGTTTGAATTATACCTACAGATTCCAAATCTATTTTGCCAGATTTCGATTACATAGGTAGATTTTACAGATTATATAATATGCACTAATCATGTTCATGACAAAAGTAAAAGGTTACTTTTATTCATGAGACTATATAATAAGCAAATCCTCTTGCTTAGCAAAAACTTTCACTTGTGAAAATTGTATTTTTTATTAATACGGATATAAGGATTTGCTTAGTGAGTAAAAGCAAATACTTATTTCAATCAATCTTATAGCTGTTTTGCCCTGATATGGAACGATAAGACTGTTAATCACTTTTTATACCAGCTGTTGCTGATAAATTTTCAATTTGCAATTGAAGAGATACGAGAAACCTCTGAGCAAATCGAATCTCTCAGCTAATTGCAAGTATCATCATGGGTTCATCGAGGTGAGAACAACGAGATCGAACGTAAAACTGAAATTCATAGGATCAGAGAACATGTGCCAATGTTTTCATAATAACATGTATATTCACGATAAATATTCAGACCCCAAGAGATTGCCCCTTTTTCACGTGTCTGCTACAATCCACAAACGTTATTTCTTATTCATGCCGGCGAAAAGATGCAAATGAACTTTCCATTACAATAATTATTGGTCAATATTTCATACGGAAAGGATTATCCGCCGTGGTTTTTGGCGCCAATGAGTGTCGGCGTTCTGAGAAAAATTGATCGTACGAGAAGAGAATAGACGTAGCGGTTTGTAGCATGTAAGACTAATCAACCTACACTCTAGTTTTGTGTGGGCAGCAAGAGTTGAACCGCCCGAGAGCAGAGAGAAAAGCTGAAGCAGATCCGGAGCCACCGAACTCGGAGGGAATACGTTCCGCTAGAGAGTAGGGACTACGTAGGAATCTTCACTGAAACGATCTTCGGTTACCATTCAGATTTCAGACCCCTTTGGCATCACAGATCAGCTGATACTCATGATCCTTGACGTTGAAGCTGGCTAAGACTCAATGGCCTTGTCCAATGTCTATACACGCATATTCCTTAAAACATGAGGAATTATTCGAATAACACTGGGCTGGTGGTCGAGTGCGTGTATCGCTGACTTGTAGTCTAGAGATTCCGGGTTCGAATCCCGGCGGGGCTATTAGAAATTTTATTTATTTCTGTAGCATCGTTTAGCGGGAGGAGATAGGTGATCAACCGAACATTCTTGGTATCTAGATTTCAATCCTTCGGAATCTCAACGATAACCAGCCGAGTAGTGCTTCGGATGACACTTAAAAAGCTAAGGTCCCCGTCTTCCTTACTCACACAAGTCTCAATGAGACTTCGAGGGTTGCTTTGCAACTAAGTTGGCGGTTAAAAACACTTTTCAAACATGGTTCCCATAAAATATAAGTTCTACTGAGTTATTGTATGATCGAAATTAGTTGAAGGTAAGGTTAAAATTGGTGTTCATGGGAATAATATCTGAGCATCGATTTTATTATTGAGTAGTTTGTATTTATTCAAGTGATAATTCTCTACATAACACTCTTCTCGTACTAACGTTTCTATTTTGTGTACTTGATAAAAAATGTATTTTGATGATGATTTGAAACTGATGACGAAATATATCTCAATACATTTTCAATTGATAATCGATTCCTGTTTTGTCGTTTGAGAGTGTAATCTGATTATAATAATCATAGTGTACCAAATTATTATAGTTTATGTTCTTTTGTCGATTCGATACTTCTTTTTATCTTTTGATTGCATTAAAGGAAAACGTATAAAGCTCGTGGTGGATCATCGTGCAAGCCAGTGGAAAAATATTGGAATTTGAAGTTTAGCTCTCAATTGTCTTCAGTACTTCTTGAATTCTGAATGTTTCATACTTATTCGTAGATATTAGTGCTGGAATGCAATAGTAGGATCAATAGTTTGATATCAATAAGGTGAACATATTTTATTTTTGTATACATGGTGATTCTGTGGATTTTCTGAATTTGTTCAGGAAATACTCTCTCGCTTTCTCTAACTCATCTCCAAATATTAATATTTTTGGTACTTGTATTACACATTTTCAATTGCCTTCTCGTTATATAAGCTATTCAATTGTGTGAAGTACTCTGATGGAGTTGATTGACAGTGCTTTGAATGTTAAGGTATCAACAGGAACTTTAACCACACATCTACGCTTTTCATTCCATTTTCATTTTCGTCCAGATACATTTTTCCATTAAGTAGAGAATTTTTGGGTCAAATGATATTTCCGCACTTGTCTTTGCAACCTCAATTCACCTATTCACTTCACTCCTATATCTATTCCTGGCAAAACCTGCACAGGATTCCTTCTTCCAAGCTTTCAACTCACCATATCTTAGAAGCAAAAGCAACCGTACTTTTGGTCTACTTATTATGATCTTCTGACCTGACTTAGCAAATCGTGTTGGTAGTGGTTTTGACATTTCTCATTCCACCATTCTGGACTTTTGGCACGTATCTTTTGATACTCGTTTTTGTATGGTTGTAAGTATGCTACGAAGTAGTTCTGCACCTTGCAAAGCCTTTTATGGTGAATCAGCCTTTGCCATTATATTATATTGGTATATTATGGCAAAAATTCTGGTGTGGAATACAAGAAATCAGAAGGGAGAATTTCCATATTTCTTGTTTATTTTGGCAGTCATTTGTGAACACCCTATATAAGTAGTTTCAGGTTTTTACTATAAGGATTTATGCCGAGATAAACATGAATCAGTCGAAAAATCTGATCTGGTATATGATTTAAAATTCAGCCGATATGTTCCAGAAATCTCGTCGAAGATATCAATTTCTTAGAATGGCTTCCTTTGGGTAATAATTCTTATATTACGTGATCCGGTCCTGGGATATAACATCAAGATGCAACAACCACAACTCTGTCAGACGTTCATTTCATTTCCATGTTGATTTCATCAATAACCATTTGGTTTTATCTTTATTTTTCATGTTTTCGTTAAGCTATGTGGAACTCAATCATCGTCGCAATCGTGCGAGAAGGGCACATTTTCAGTTTTGCCTATAGGATATAATTCGAGGCACTCGCAGTCGCAGTCAAGAACCAGTTATCGAATTTTAATATGATTTATAAGGTCGAAGTGACCATTGGATTCCCTAATTATAATGTGGCATTCGATAGGCATCATTATAATTCATCATATGCACATGCAGACCCATTTATCAATTACTTCATAAGAGATAAGTCCCAACAATGTGAACCCTTTCAATACCTCCTATTATATATCTATAGTGATGACGTTAACTTCTCAGCTTTCGAAGAAATTTCAGAAAATACCTATATCATTTGACGCTGTGTATATGTGAATAATTTATCGTTTAATTATATGCGCATTTGTCCAGAAGTACATAATAGTCCATTTGAAATGATATATCGCTTCATTAAAATCGTAGTAGCAGAGGTTGTTTATATATGAAACTTCCTGTATTTCGCATCGCATCATTTCTACACCTATAATAATATCGATAGTAGATAACCAGTCGGCACAAACATTAAGAAAGAATGAATATAAAAATACCACCAGTCACACCAAAATAAAATTCAGTGAAACAGATTATATCTTCTAGATGTATGGATTCCACTGAAGCTTGTACTTTAATTTGTAACTGATATACGTGTAATAAACCTCATTTCCAACTAATCTCATGGACCAATCTGGTGACAAAAATAGAATTTATTGTTGAAGGAAACAAGAAAAACCATCAGCCCTTCATATATTTTTTGAGTTTTGAAATTCCGTTTAGTCGATTATTCCACATCACACCAGTCATTAAAAAGATTTTAGATTAAAACTATTAATCCAACAGTGTTCAAGAGATCGCGTTCCTCGAAATCTACATCACCATACTATTGATAATTTTGAATCACACAATACGACTTTCTGTTATCTTTGAAGTGCTGTTACGACCACTTCGAAGTTTGTTAACTGACAAGAGAAATGCATTATGGAATGTCATAAAACTTATAGTGATCACCAAATATAAAGTAGCAATTATTGAAGATGATGAAGCCAAGTATTTTTTTTTGAATCATCAACCTTTGTACAGCTTTCCATTCAAATGTGGATTGAAGGAGTCTGAAATATTTATAGGAGTCGTCAGTTACAATTCGAAACTATGTTGTGAGCGTTGAACTCGATTCAATTAGTTGCATGATATAACTCCAATTGGCGCAAATAATGTTCAGTTTTGTCATCTAATTTGTGTAGCCGTAATTAAAATTGAATTTACAGCATTAAAAATGATTGTAACTAACTAAACTGTATAATCAGCGTTTGTGGAAACGACCCATAAATTCAAACCTACACATGTAAATCTTACTGAAATTGTTAGCCACAGTATACTGGATGATTCCCTTGTTGTACATAATCATTTGATTATGTTATCCATTTACAAAACCTTGCTCTCCAGTGTCACGCAACGTACTATAATAGGGGGTTGGTAAAAAAGTATATGCACTTAACCTACAAAGAACTAATGAATAGGATTCAAATTTAGCAAATCATCTGAGAAAGAAGTTGACCGAGTGGTTCAATCGACAGAAAAACTATTTCATTCAGCAGAGTTGTCGAGATATTTTCAGTTTTTTCAGATGAAATCGTTATTGTTGCCATATGCACCAAATAAAAAAAATCATAATTCTATCAAAGTTTACAGAATATACTATTTCTGTAAACTTTGATTCTATCAACACTTTTCCGGATCTCTGATTCCATGACATGATTCAGTAAGGCCACCAATTAGATCATTTGTAGTTTGTAAATGGTGTGAGAGCGAGCCAAAATTCGAAGTAATTAATGACAAGAAAAAAGAAAAGAATAAATAATTACCGCAATTTACAAGAAAGAGGTAGCTTGTATAATTATGGTAAACCCTGTCTCAGAGACGAAACCTCTTTAGCACCTGTCCAACCCACATACCACTTAACATATTTAGCTTTTGGGTGGTTTGTACATCAAATTTGATTCACCAAGGGGCATTGGGAATTGTAGTTGATGGGGACAAATTTATTCATTCAAAATTCAGGATGCATCAATTCATGATGATGTTTTTATATATCCTTTTCACCAGCCTCAAGCTATATCCAATACATAAAAGACGGGTCATAATTTTTGGGAGACTTTCATCAAGTATATATGCAGCTCAACAGAAGGTTCGTTTTAACATTGTGAATTAATAATTCATGCTTGTAGAAATATTTTTTCTTGCAATCAAATTGGACCATCTCTGGAAATATTGATATTTGAAATTATCAACATAGAAAAAAACACTGACATTGCTGATGTTTATGAGAATATATTTATACCATTGTCGATCTAAATGAACACCTATGACCTAGTAGACGGTATAATATTGTCTGTTCACTCAAGCCCCAAACGTCTGCCAAGTTGAGGTCGCTACTTTATAGAAGTCGTTCGATGCTCATTTGTTTCAGTTTTTTCTCTGTCAGCGACCCAATTTCAGGTTGAAGTTATGGTCTTCTTTTTTTGACTTCAGCACATATTGTATGTAACTATCATAATCTGACATAATTTTACTTTTTATACAAATTTCTACTCGAAAAGGTCCAATAACAGTTTTAAAAAACAATAATAAGGCATATTCCAAGGAACATTTTTGGAGGTACTCACGTATTTTGGCCTCCCAGAAAAAGAATCCGAAACGCTTGTTTCGTAAATATACACCCACCCGAGCACCCACCATTTAACATCTTAAAATGTTTCTACTAAAAACACAAAATTCGTCCTTCTTTTAATTAAAACACCACACACGATCACATTTACTTATCTTCAACACTTTTCAGCGAAAGAATTCAATATTTTTCGAAAAATGTACCGTTCTTCGGAAACACTAGACTTTGATCAAAGGTGACTACTTTGATCTGTCAACTTGACACTGTCACAAAGTTCAGTTCACGTCATGCTCGGTTCTCGATGGGTTTGGTAAAATTTTTAAAATATTTCCAAATATACTAGTTTATTCTGCTGAAATATGTTGAAAACAAGTGAATGTAAGTGTGTGTGGTGTTTAAGTTCAAAGAAGGATTAATTTTTGTGTGCTTTCTTCAGTGGGTATGAATTATGCGTGGAGCAAATATACAACTCAACGTAAGTGATTAAAATTACATCTACTTGTACATTCGATATTCCAATACATTCACTTGCCTCGCATTTGAGTTTCTCACGATGTTTTTTCTGCTTCCTGATTCCCTGATCAATGATATCAAACAATTATTCTGTGCTCGAAACAGTAGATTTGCTGTGCTAAAAGGAGCGCGTAATTCAAAATGTGAATAAAAACGTTAGGTTATGCCCAGTATGACACTTCAAGTTCAAAATAGTTCACGGTTATTATGAGAAGATGTCTCTACCTCACAGAAGAAGATGCGTATTTGTTTCCAGTGAACAGACAATATCATAGTTCTAGCCTCCTTGGTTTCCATCATTCAGATCGACAATGTTTATACCGACCATTTTAACTATCTTTTGATATCTTGAGAGATGATATCCTGTAGATATATTTCCATCGCTTTTTCAGAATACCACACAGAACGAATATAAAAAAGATTGATTGCACCAAATCGTAATGTTTCAATTTGACGACAGCATTAAATTACACCTCATTTTCTTAACTGATTCTTTGATTCAGCTCCAGTGATAGAGCCACAAATGGACACTTCAGTTTCACAATAAATACGTTGACCATATAATTGACATTGCATTTTTTATTCTTTGATGGATTCAAAACTGCTTATGTCTGAAAAAACAACAATTTGCCATTTTACTGATATCGAAGCTACACATTTATATTCAAATACCAGCATCTTCTGCTTTCAAATCATGATCAGATCAATATCTACAAATGAAAACTGATCGAACTTAGATAATCAAGAAACAAGACTCTCATAAATGGTAGGGATGTAATGTACCCCGTTGAATTTAAATTTATTCAATCCTATTGAACACGCCTGTTGGCATTCGAAAAGCTTCCAGTCACTATAAATGATTTCAAGAATGAATCAAGATATATGAATGAACTGGAGAAATATTTCCAATATAAAATCCAAAATAACGTATTGAGTGAATATTTGTTGTAATTGGGCTAAAAAATCTAATATTCATCTTTACGGCCTTTCCGTAAATAATCGCAAAAGAGAAAAATGAAACGTTGATAGAAATTGAAAATTTTCCCGTCCAAAAACAGTGTCCAGAATCGTTTTTTGTGATGCAAAATTAGCTATTATAAAACGTACTTATCGCCACTGGTAAATATTGTATATTGAATGTTACTAATATAAAGACACCAAGGAGCCAAATTCCGAAAGGAACGAATAAAGATGACAAGTTAATAGTATGCGTTGAAAAATGTTTGGCAATGAAGTCACGTCTCGAGCAAATTTATAAGCACCCCTATTAATCTTCTCTAAAAGGTGCGAATACCTTTAATTATTGCGATTTGCCAGCTTCAAAATAGGAACAAATATTCCTTTGACCATACGAGAAAAGAAACAAAAAGGGACATGATTAATGCTGAATGTGGCGAGCATAAATTGAACCATTTAGGAGCCAGTGCCGACGCAGTATTTTCGGAACCCAAGGGCTTACATGACCTTAATATGCGAAATTATGAGCACCCGTCCTTAAGGCAACTCCAACACGTCGAAATTATAATAATAACACAGGCCTTGGTGTCCATTACTACTTCAGTTTCTGTGAACTCCAGTGTACAAGGACTCTACCTACCGAGGTACCTATACTTGATGCCGGTAATCACGTCAATACTTACATTGTCTTCTGAATATTTGTACGAATCTGTTTTACACATATGTGGCTGCAAAATGTTTGATATGTAGATATTTTAATGAAATATTTCGTATTCAGATGACTCGTGTTGAATCACACGGTTTTCAAACCTAGAACAAACAGCGAAAAACTTTGTCAACATGTTTCTACTATTATATTTGTACGGAGTTGTATTGTGAATGATTTTTTCACTCTTTTCAACCCCTTGAACAAAATTGCTATCACATTCGAGGAAAACTATTCGTTCAAAGATCTGAAAAACTACGAAGAGAAATAAATGAAGACAGTTATAAAAAAAAATTAAAATCGTTCACTAAGTATGTCTTATCTTCAAATACTATTGATGGGAGGATGTCTGGAGTCAGATTCATTGAAATCACATTCAGAAGCTTCGATTATGAAAGAAATTACATAGTAGTTCACCACTTTCGATATCACTGCCATCATTATTATGATAATTTCGTTTAGATCTGTTGCTCGATGAAAAAACTGTAATTGGAGAGGAAATGGATATTGATGAGGAGGTTGAAGAGTCTGATTATACGGATTGCATGTCATTTGTATATCAACTCGATCATATCCTGCATTTTGTGATTTTTCCAAAATTTGTACGGGAGATTATATATTTCATTTGATAGCTAATAAAGTATATTCGAATGAAAAAATATTCCCAATCATACGCGTTTTTAACATTTGGTTTATTTTTGTTGGTAATGAAAATGTTCGATATAGGTATTATGAATACGTAGCTTTTGGGTGAACAGTTTTTATAGATACAAATAATTAATTGAATACAAGGGCATATTGAATAATACAATCATCACTCTGGTACGAATGTTATAATCCAGAATCCATTGCCATAAGAAGTATGAAATCACAGCGAAGACAGTCAATGTTATCTACGTAATGTCTATGCCAATTACGCGAAAATAATAAGATGGCTATGGTTTTATGAACTAGAGGCGAATAAATAAGAGAATACTGCCTTGGTAGACGAATACCCTTTCACGCTTTCAGAATGTAATGGTAGGTTATATGGCTGGAAGTGGAAAAAGTAGTTAGAGTAGAAAAAACTCGAATAACCCCATAATTGAACTGTAAACACTAGAACCACAGAGGCCTCACATAACGTGTAATAAATGCCCACATTCCATCACCTGAATGAAACATCTGATTTCGAGATTGACGTTATGATTAGTTAGCTTTTCAAGCAGGTACTAACCTACAGCAAACTGCCTGTTGAACAAAGTTGATGCAGACACCAAAGAACAACCGAAAAACGTGACGATTTTGTTTGTATACAGGTGTCAAATCTCCTACGCATTGTGAGACATTTACATTGTGTATGTTAAAAAGTTGTCAGTAATGCAGCAAAGGAGTGGTTCATATTTTAAGCTGATAATGAACGCGCCCAAAAAAATCTAATACAAATCCAGCAGACGTTATAGGGATGACATGACAAGGATAATTGAACATAGACAGGATATCTAGAAGCGGTTTGTATTCGATTACTGACGTTAATCGTTTGTCTGGATTGTGAGGCTGCTGACATGTGATTTCGACTGCGATTCACAGGGTGTCTGCAAATATATCACCTGTAATAGAATGTAGGTATATATTAGTCGTATAGATAATAATTATAGTCATATAATCTGATCAAATATGATCCCAAAACTACCTACTTCGATCTGATATTATATGTATCGAAGATTTTGTCGAAGATTTTGTCGAAGATTTTGTAAACTGTTCGAAATGAAATATCTGCACTAAAATCACATTTCATTTATTTTACAGTGGATAGTGGGAATACCTGACTCCTGATGCATCTTCATTTTACCCATTTCCCTTTATATTGATTTCCTCTTTTGTATCTTAGTTTTTCGAAAATGCATGTTGTCTATTTTTTTTCATGTATGCATCAGCTCAATTGCTTCGATACTAAGAATATCTGATGACTTGAAAAGAGTCTAATTACTGCTGAAGAATACCACTCGATTTGAACAATGATGATGCAACAATAAAAAACAGTCACAGCTTCTCACTAGTCGAAGGAAGATAAAAAACATTATGTTTTTTAATTGGTTAATAAACTGTTATAACATTTTGAATGCAGGGAGTATCAGTAGGGAGTCCGTACTAATAACACCGATGAAATATTTATTAGATAATTTGAATATCGTATATCCCCTCATGTTGATTGGAACCATATGATCCATAAATTAACGTATCATATTCTTGGAAGTGTTGAGGTAACATTTAGTTATTTATGTAGAACAATAAAATCCACCCCAAGTTGAAAATTCAACCATTTTAGACTCATTCATTAATATGCGTGATGGCCAGAACTCTGATGGCTTTTATGTATTAAATATACCTTTATATAACGGATTCAGTCATGCTCCAATCCTCATGGTACATTAGGTACTTATATTGACCATTAATCGGCAATCAGTCGTTATGGTCCTTTTCTCTTCAACTTCAACAGATGATACTATAGATAATACTTACAGGAATCTATTTTACATACCCATAACTAAACACTATTAATATTTTGTATATATAGGCTTGAATTTATTTCTTTCATAATAGCCCAGATTAACAAGGCATATAATAAACCTCAGGACATCATGTATGATTTATAATGCCCTTGTTAGGCCTGCGAGGTATATAAATTCACCTTAAATGAGAACTAATTTACAAGAGAACACGAAATTTATTGATATTATACAATATACTTCATCCGAAAGTGTTAACAATTCTCCTGGTTTTTCGAATGAACCCATAAATCATTCGTTGGAGGAATGCTTAGACCCAGGTCCACAGTTCATATCAAAACCTTATGATCCCAAATTATGCTATGTAAAACGACAGACAGAGTTTCTCGACATTAGGATGATTTTCAATAATAATCTATGCGATATACTATTTTGCTGATATAAAATTCAATTTATGAACGAACGAGATTCGCTTTCAAAACTTGACTTCATGTACACTATGTATTATCACATCAACACCTACTTTACCAGCAACAAACCTTAAGAACTCTACAAATAAGCTACTGGCCTAGAGAATATTGTTAAACACTTGATCTTGAAAATACCGCATGATTATTTATAACGAACAAGAAAGCTCGAATTCAACCGATTCCCAAGAAGATAAAAATAACTGTACTAAGAAATTAATATTCACTCAATAAAGAACAGGACTTCTTGAAGCTGAGTCTCCAGAAAAAAAATGGGAAATCTACTATAATAGCACTTTCATGTTTCTGAAATAATTTGGCAACGAGCTTTTTGTGAAAAGTTTTCTTCGTGGTTTTCTTTCTTTATGATCTTCTTCGTGGGTGTTAAGTCGTCATGATGATATACTTTGTATATTTGATATATTTGAAGTGTGTGTCAATTTGAGAGTTTGTATAAATAAAAAGTCACATAGTCAGTCAGACTTTGAATCATAAAAAGAGGTCAAATAGTCATTAAAAAACAAGGTAAAGACAGTCATCACATTTTACATTGGTCCTTCGATCCTTTGAACAAGCTCTGTGAGTAAAAGCAGTAGAGTAGTTAACTCGAAAATATCGAAAAATATGGACAGTCAGTCAGGTAGAAGTCGAACTCAGAAAGGTATCAATAGGAATTTGAATCCGGATTTCGAATGGCCAGCAGGTTTTGGAATGTCAGCGAAACCTGATGGTATGGATTCAATCAGAAATATAGATGCGATAGAACCCACGACAGAGACAGGGAATGCGCATAAAACTTTCTCAGAAGAATCCATGAAAAGTAAAAGAAATAGTGCTAAATCTGTAATTTCGGATAGCCCTAGTATACAAATACAGAAGAAAAGAGTAGAACTTGAGGCTGAGAAGAAGAAGCAATATTTTGAAACAAAAATGTTGGAAATGGAAATGAAAAAACAAAAATATTTGCAACAGATGAGATTAGTTGAAATTGAAACTCAAATAAGAGAAGCAGAAATAGTAGAGAACGAAGAAAGAAGATCAGAAAGGACAAGGAGTTCAGTTCCAAGAGAAGAAAATAGAAATCTGTATCCAGAGGTATTGCCACCTGCATCTTGTAGAAATCAGAATACACATTCCGATCATGTAGACAATAATCAACGTTCTACTTATGCGAGATCATTTGTGGTCGATTGGGTGGATAAATTGCAAACTTTTGATGAAGAAGACGAGGAAAACAATCATGTTCAAGAAATACCTCCAATGCAGAAGACAGAAGTCAGCCAGTTGTGTGAAACTTTAAATACTCTCCTAAAAAACGTCAATCATAATAGTTCAGCTTCGTCGAAGAACGAAAAATTCTTTACAAGACATACAGTGGAGAAAGATTTTCCAATATTTGATGGGCGATGTGAAGAATGGCCTACGTTCATCTATAGTTTCAATAGAATATCAGAATTATGTGAATATACTGATGAAGAGGCGATGATCAAGCTACAAAAATGTTTGAGAGGTGAGGCAAGGTCAGCAGTTGCAGGAATGCTCATTAGTCCACAAAATTTACAACAAGTAATTGAGACATTAAAGATGAGATTCGGACGACCAGAACAAATCATCGAAACTCTGATAAAGAAAGTGACATCTTTTTCTGTTGTCAAAGAGAACGATATGGAAAACCTCATCAATTTGTCAAGTCACGTGAATAATATAGTGAGTACAATAAAATCATTAAGTTACGAAGCCCATCTTCAAAATCCAATGATTCTGAAAGAAATTGTTCTGAAACTACCCGATATGCTCAAGCTTAGGTGGGGAGAGGAAGTTCACGACAAGAATGGTGCAGTAAATTTGGAAGATCTCAGCAAATGGCTTAAGAAAATAGCGAATGCAGTTTGTTATGTATCTACATCTAAGGATGTCACTTTCAATTCGAAGCCTTTTCTGAAAGGAAATCAAAATCGTTATCAGAAATTCGAAAGGTCTTTCGTAGTATCTTCGTCAGGCAAAGACGAATGTTTATATTGTGATAAAAAAGGACATAAAATTGATGATTGTTCTGTGTTGAAAACTGATCATGTAGATACGAGATGGAGAGTCATAGCGGAGAAAAAATTATGCTTTTCATGCTTAAAGAACAACCATCATTTGCTGAAGTGTAGATTTAGAAAAAGCTGTGGAATAAACAATTGTTCGAAGCCACATAATAGATATCTTCATAAAGACGAACCAACAAAATCTACTAAAAATGAACAAACAATATCAGAGAATATTTCTGTTTCACCCGAATCGAATATTGCAACAAGTAGTCGAAGTGTTTTGACTACAGGTTCTGGAAAAGCTAATGTGCTTCTGAGAATGGTAAATGTGAAACTCTATGGTCCAAGAAATGAAGTTCTGGATACAGTAGCACTTTGTGACGAAGCCTCGACAGTTACATTAATAGATCAAACGATTGTTGAGAGGCTGCAAATAAATGGTACCATTGAACCATTATGTTTGCAATGGACAAATGAAGTCGTAAAAACGAATGAAGATTCTTTGCGTTTTGATTTAAAAATATCAGGACTTTTCCCAGGAGCGAAAATATTTTGCATGAAAAATGTTCGATCGGTAGAGAATCTTTCATTACCATATCAAAACATCCAATTCGAAGACTGGAAGAAATATTCATACTTAAATGGGTTACCTATCGAAGACATCAAATCCAGACCTATGATATTGATTGGTCAAGATAATATTCGATTAACTGTCCCAAGAAGATTGGTACAAGGTCCGATGAATCTTCCTATTGCGACGAAGACATATCTAGGATGGATTCTTCACGGAAAATTCAGTGAGCAGGGAATCGAAAAACACAGTACCTTCCATATCTGCGATAATATCATAGCTGACGATGATCTTCACCAACTTGTGAAGAAATCTTTCGCTATCGATGCATTAGGTCTTTCTATCACACCAAAATTGGAAAAAGATAAGAAAGAAGAGAGAGCTTTAGCAATAATGAATTCTACTGTCAATAAATTAAAAAACAGATATGAAATCGGGCTACTCTGGAAAGAAGACACAGTAATTTTGCCTGAGAGTAAATCTGCTGCTTTACGGCGACTGTATTGTGTAGAAAAACAAATGGAAAGAAATGATGGTTTCAGAAAGAAGTATAACGAAAATATAGCAAAATATTTAGAAAAAGGTTATGCTAGAAAGATGAGCAAAGAGGAGGCAGCAATTCATGGACCGAAAACGTGGTATTTGCCACACTTTGGTGTAATCAATCCTAATAAGCCAGACAAACTTAGATTCGTTTTTGATGCCGCTGCAAAATCACATGGAATCAGTCTAAATTCATGTCTACTTCCTGGACCAGACCTTCTTCAACCGATAACGGCAGTTCTACAAAAATTCAGGGAAAGAAAAATAGCGTTTTCAAGTGATGTACGAGAAATGTTCCATCAAGTTGTTATACGAACTGAAGATCGAGACTCCCAACGATTTTTGTGGAGAGAAGGAAACCGAAATATCGAACCAGAAGTTTACCAAATGTGTGTCATGATTTTTGGTGCCACGTGCTCACCTACCTGCGCTCAATTCGTAAAAAACCTCAATGCGGAACAATTTGGAACAACAAAGAGAGTCTATGAAGCAGTCACCAAACGACATTACGTGGACGACTATTTAGATTGTGTGGATTCTCCCGAAGAAGCTATCCAGTTGATTTGTCATGTCAGACAAGTACAGATGTCAGCTGGATTCGAACTTGTCAATTGGACAACTAATTCACAGGATCTTCGAAAAATGATGTCACTTGATAATGATTTGAAAAAAGACTTGAATCTCGATTCCGATTTATCTCTACAGCGAGTGTTGGGACTCTTTTGGGACTCTACGGAAGATAATTTTGTATTCAAAGCAAAATTTGATCAAGAAGTTATGAAATCGCCAACCAAAAGGAATATTCTGAGGATAGTTATGTCCGTTTTTGATCCATTAGGTTTGATAGTTAATTTTACAATACGAGGTCGTATTTTAGTACAGGATATCTGGAGAACGGGAATAGGTTGGGATGATGATATCGACAATGAAACATTCAAAATCTGGAAAGCTTGGTTGGATGATCTTCAAAGAATTGACAAAATGACTATCCCAAGGTGTTATTCGTTGAAAATTCCCAATGCTACGACTATAGAACTCCATACATTCTGTGATAGTAGCAAGAAAGCCTATGCTGCTGTAGTCTACGTAAGAGTCATTGAATGGAATAATATTGATGTAGCACTCGTTTCCGCAAAAGCTAGAGTATCGCCAAATAAACCACTATCCATCCCACGCTTGGAACTTCAAGCTGCAGTATTGGGCAGTAGATTAACTAGAACTGTGAGGAAAGAGTTGGATATAAAAATTGATAAAGTATAATACTGGACAGACTCGACAACAGTTCTATTTTGGATTCAAGGGGACGGAAAAAAGCTTGGTCAATTTGAAGGTCACAGGGTGGGAGAGATTCAAGAACTGACCGATACTTCCGAGTGGCATTGGACACAATCTAAATTCAATGCGGCTGATAAAGCAACGAGAACCTATAACGAGGATGGCACTAATTCAATAAATTTTGAAGATTGGTTTGACGGACCCAAATTTTTGAAACAATTAGATCAGTCATCTTGGCCAACGAGAGATTTAAATGAAACAAAGCACTCCAATTTGGAACAAGAATTCGAAATAATTGATAGAGTGAACATCACGACTTATGGTAGACAGGTACTTTTACCCGATATCGATAAATTCTCTGATTGGAATAAATTGCTGAGAGTCACAGCATGGATAAATAAAATCGCAGAAATTTGGATATCTAAAATTCGTCATATTAACTGTACGAAACGACTGAATTTGGAGGATATAAATAAAGCTGAAATGTCATGGATACAGAAATGCCAGCAGGATAGTTTTCCCGGAGAAATTGCCGATTTAAAAAGACATAATGTTATTAGTAGAAATAGCCGCTTAAAAAAATTGACACCTGTAATAGATGAGAGGAATTTAATGGTACTGAGAGGACGAACTGATTTGGCTCCAACTATGATGGTATCGACAAAAAGACCACCAATCTTATCGAAGAAACACCGATACACATCACTATATCTCAAATATCTCCATGAGAAATTTGGACATCAAGGCGTTGAAACAGTTTTCAATGAATCAAGGCAGAAGTATTGGATAATAGATGGAAGGTCAGCTGTGAAATCAATATTTGCGAACTGTCAATTTTGTAAGTTGAAGAATCCGAAACCTATGATCCCTCTTATGGGACAGATGCCGGCTGTGAGGCTCACACCAAACGTGAGACCCTTCACCTTCACCGGTATGGATTTTTTTGGACCGTTTTTAGTATCAGTAGGCCGAAGGAAAGAGAAGAGGTGGGGAATTATATTTACTTGCCTATCAATAAGAGCAGTCCATCTAGAAGTAGCGCATAATTTGACGACAGATTCGGCAATTATGGCAATCAGAAGAATGATAGCGAGAAGAGGTCTACCTCGTCAGATATTTGCAGACAATGGTACGAATATACGAGGTGCTTCGGAAGAGTTGAGAAAAGCTGTAGCTGAAATGGAAAATAAGAAAATAGAAGATGATATGCTACATCGAGGAATTGAGTGGAAATTTATTCCGCCTGCCAGTCCGCATATGGGAGGAGCATGGGAGCGCCTCATACGATCTGTGAAGAAATCATTTCATACGATTCTTAGAGAGCAACAATTAAAAGATGAACTACTGCTAACTTTATTCGCTGAAGTAGAAAACATGCTGAATACGAGACCTATCACAAAAATATCTACTGATCCAGATGACTTAGAGGCTCTTACACCAAACAATTTTCTTGTTGGATCGCAGAATGAAATGGGACAACTCGGAGAAAACTATGACTTGAGGAAAGAATGGAGGAAAGTTCAGAATCTTACGAAGGAGTATTGGAAAAGATGGGTGAAGGAATACTTACCAACCCTCACCAAAAGAAATTGCTGGTCCATAGACAATGAACCCGTTAAAGAAAATGATGTTGTTATCATCATGGAGGATAATATGATAAGAAGTTCCTGGAAGTTGGGTCGAATTGTGAAAGTATTTCCTGGCCCCGATGGGAGGATACGAGTAGTCGAGGTTAAAACGAAAAATGGAAATTTCAAAAGACCAGTTTCCAAATTAGGAAAAGTTGCTGACTGAAAGTTTCCATTTTCGAGGGGGAAGAAATGTTAAGTCGTCATGATGATATACTTTGTATATTTGATATATTTGAAGTGTGTGTCAATTTGAGAGTTTGTATAAATAAAAAGTCACATAGTCAGTCAGACTTTGAATCATAAAAAGAGGTCAAATAGTCATTAAAAAACAAGGTAAAGACAGTCATCACATTTTACAGTGGGTTTCAACAATTGCTTACCAGTTCAACCTATACCTATATACTTTTTATCATAATCACTTCCTGCGTGAATTTTGGGACACCCTTCACTGGTCGATCTATTCAAATCAGAATACCGTACATGAAATTAATTGGTGTTTAAAAATCGACCCAGTTATATAGTGCATTAGTTTGCGTCCGAAATAGCTCCAGTATAACCTGTTACAACATAAATTCTGATCTATAATTCAACCTTATCAGATCGTAAATTTACTACCTTAAGCCAAACAGTATCTTTTATTTGTCCAAAGGGGTAAGAATGGGGCGGTGGAATAGATTCACATGTACGAGACATTTAGTGTTACTCCAATTTCAGTTACATGGGAAGCATGAAGAGAGATACCAGCTTTTGGAATAAGTGGTGTATTTTTTGTAGCGCCATACCCCGATAATCGTCCTTATGAACGGTAAACGTAGATCAACGGTAGAACTTCTAATCACAAGATAGAGAGAGAGAGTCTAACAGATACTTCAATAATAAATTTTTCCAATAAATATACCATGTATAGTTTCCAGTTTCAATATTTCTTTTTGTTCGTGTACATCATAATGTTAAACCCCTTAATCGTATACCTATCGTATTCGTTCAAACAATGGCTATTTGTTTATAATTTATAATGGTGCAATCTGAAGAACACCTGAAAGGACTTGAGCTTCCTATATCATTGTTGTCTTATTGTTCTCAAGGTATTAGTCATTCAGTTTATTTTAATAGGAGAGTAGATGACATGTATGATATGCAGGATTTACACTGAGTAGATTTTCGTGTAGGAAGTCTATGATGACAACTCGAGATCATATAGACGTCTTGATTGAAAAATAAATCATAACAAGTTATCAAAATGGTTTCGTGGTAATTTCGAAATACGTGTTCATGTATGAATATGTCGTATTTGATTACTTTGATTAGTTTTCATGGACAGAAAATAGTCCACCATCCAGTAGTGAATATTGCAAGGCTATATAAGGTTCAAGTATAATATTCCGAGTGATTTCTTGAGATGCTTTTGCGAAAATTTCGTGTACATATACATACTCTAAAACTCTACGTGTTGAAAATATAATGAGTTCAATCTGACCTGAAAACTATGTAAATTATGAAGTTTGAGAGGAACGAGCTATTTTTGATAAAATGTTCCCATTTCAGATGAAATTATAGACATGTGTGCAAAACTTATTTCAATATTCAGAAGGGCATCTGAGATGATGATGTCATCGAATTGTAGTGTCAGGGTACGGTTTTTGGCCCATTGCGGTTTTTTACTCAAGTAAATGATCTTGTTTATGTTAGAGATTGAGAGAGGCATACTATTACTACTATATTTCATGAATTCTACGTCTATTGTTTCTGTTGCTATAAGTAATAGAAAATATTCTTTTGCCAAGTATAGACCTTCATGAGAGAAGAAGAGGCGAGATATTAATTGATATTATGAAATACGAAATCGTATCGTTTCCTTCTTCAAACATACCTGTCCTGCCACTGTGGGTTGTCTAATCGAAGGCAAAGCATTTACGAAAAAAATAATAACACAGATGTTGTATAAATAATAATATAGACATTTCTATATACAATAGAAAATAACATAAATTGAAGAACATCTAGTGCCTACCCACATTCGTAACGCACTTTGAAAATTGTACAGTGGGATCGAGAAGGAATTTACACAATAGCATGCATTAACTGTCTTCGGTAATAACTATGTAAGATATACTGACTATAAGGTAACAGCATACTGTGTTATTTTTCGAGCCGTAGCCAGGGAATGCTTTTATTTTAATGAAACTATGCTTCTAGGAAAGATATCTTATAATTACAGTTTTCTCTGACTGTTGGAAAAGGCAAGTCGTTATGAATTTCGGCTGATTCAGCAGCGTCTGAACATTTGTGAAATTATTCAGCGTAGCAAAAGGGAAAAATCACGAAACGCCAGATGGCGCTGTAAATGACAAAATGTCGGATCGAGGGGTGAACAACAAATAATCTGTCATTTGATCACTTGTTAAACCAAAGTTTTTATTGAACAAAATTTCAGTTATCTCAGAGATTTAAGTCGATTTTTCGCACTCGACCATTGGATTGAAGTTGTATTTAGGGTTTGTTGTCGACGTTTCAGTTTTATTGTCACTGGATTCTTGTTAAATGCGACCAAAGTACAGGTGTGTCCAGGTATCAATTTCGGGTTTTATTCGAAGTTTTCCAGTTCTTAGTTCCTGAAATTCTTTTGAAAATGCCTGTGTGAAAGTCGAAATATTAATTTCGAATATTATGTGGGGTGAAAGTGTTTCAGCAATCACACAATTGGAACTGAAGGCCTCAATGAAGAAATCATAAAAAGTTTTCCTCCACAATTTTCACATGAAATCACCATGAAACTAGATGAGATATGTGGGTTTATTTTAATGTTCCTGTAAAGCATATTTATTGATAATGTTGTATAATTCAAAAGATTTATTGGCCATTTCGACTGGAAGCATATAAGCTCCACTTTTTTGACTTATCAGTTTTCTTTTCTGTGTTGGTTTGTTTTTATTTTCAGGAACCTAGATTATATGGTAATGTATTCAAATAGATATACCTATTAGAACAAAGTGAAGTGCAAAAACTACCTGGAAGTGACAGTTGATATAAATTCATCATTTTGTGGAGATTTATCCTGAAGAAATGATATAGTGTTCAAATAAATTATTTTAAAAAATCATAGTTTTATTGGGTTAACAAGAGTAAATGGCTTTCTTCAGCATGCCATATGTTTTTCTTAATAGAATAATTTGGGAAATGTAACACAATAATAATAAATCAGTATTCAAATCTTTTAATCATTGGTGAATGAAATAGAAATGTGGAATAGATTCCCTTCAGACTGAGAAAGACTACAAAACTCATAAAAAATGCAATAATAAAACATTCTTGAACATGTTAAATTACTAAATCCAAATATTCCTGCCAAGCAAGCAGATGATAAATTAGTCTTCCATTTACACAACACCAGAATCACCCAAAACTTCATATCATTCTCATCAGGAACATTGTTGTGTCATATAGGTTGTTGTTGGTTTTGTCTTTACAGTGGAACTCTCCAAGATCCATCACATTATCATGTTAATCATCATCCAAGTGTAGATCCAAAGAACTCTTTGGTAGATCTTTCATCATGTCTTCTTTATAATTGTTCCCCTACTTGTTCATTTCCATGTTGCTCCAACTGCATATAATTATTTGATATTTGCCTGAGCCTGTAATAAATTACAAAATGATTAAAATGTACCAAATGAGGTGGAGAAGAGGTGGTAGCATAGTGACAACAATAATTAATGAAAAATCGAACTTACCACTGAAAAAATCATCATAAAGTGCTTGCTACAAACATAAATTCTAAGATAGCTTTTTCTATCTTCGAGATCATCTTCCATTTCTAGGCTAGTTGCCTTAGTATTTAGGTTTCCCCAAATCCTGCCCATCTTCAGCTTTAGAATTTGAAGGAAATTTATGCAAAGCCTTGAGTATGTAGAGCATTGTGGAACGAGCATATTTTTCGCGATTTTATCTCCATATCACCTCTTCTAATCTTTTGCATTTTCAGATTGTGTGGTCTATTAACAACAATTCTTCACAAAATATCATCAAAATACAACACTTTCAATGCTTAAATCACTGAAATTTATAAATAAAGTTCACATTTCACCCATATGAACATATGGAGGTTAGTTTGTTGTTCACCTCTCGAGTAGTTCATGCGATCAATTATAGATGTCGCCCACTCCGTGATTTTTCCCTAATGGCGTCCTGCACTCTATGTGTATAATAATATATTTACTTTTTGTTTATATACATTATAATTCGTTCTAGGAGCATTTGAGACTTCACAGCACCAAAGTTTACAGAATTGACAGCACCCTGTGCTGTGAAAGTAATAAATAAATTCTCCGAGCGATTGAATTTACGTGCATGCTCTAGTGAGCAAAGTCGTCTTGATCTAGAAGTCCGAGGGGTTTTTCAAACTATAAACATTTTTAAATGCATACTGATGCCTCTTGATATTCATCAGCCGAAGTAAAATGTATTCCAGTGGGCGTGCTGTTGGAATGCTGGACACGAATGTAGTATTCCGAGATGTTATTTCTTCTTCTTCGGTCATTTCCCGAGATTTTTAAAGGTCTCGGTGGAACAATTACCAGAAGACTACATCTAACGCTAACGGGTTATCGGTTCTTGGAAGTGGATATGCAGTAAAAAACATCATTGGATGACATATCGTCATCGAAATAAACATGTGTTCCCAATAGTTTCACTTATACTTAATACCACTAGAGCTTCAGTTAGTACTGGAAATTTTTTCGAAAACACGAATATTCACACCGAAATATTATTGAAGTCTGTTCCAGTTGAGAATACAGCGTTGAAGAGATAGGAAAGGTTCGACCTCGTTTCTCATTGGTCTAGACGCCAGGCAAGCATACAAGTGAGTTGACTGTACGGCTGTTCATAAACAGTAGAATTAAATACAAATTTGACGATATTGACTGTTTAAGTCTTATTTCTATTATATTCACCGTTAGTTCCATTAATCAAGATGTACAATTTCAATAATCGCAGGACATGATTCTCATCAACACTTGACAGTTTTCAGCCGCTGCCGGTCCACTAGCCACCAAATCCGTATCGGCTGTAATATTAACGTAAATTCTGAAGCAACAATTCAGTTCATCATTATTTACCGATACCGTCTGGATACATCCGTATCGGCTGTAATATTAACGTAAATTCTGAAGCAACAATTCAGTTCATCATTATTTACCGATACCGTCTGGATACATTGAATAATCATGACAGAAAATTCTGAACCACACAAAAACATTTCCAGAGTAATACTTTATCGGAGGTAGAGAGAAAAACAAAAATTTCCCTATTCGATGGGAATTATAAAGATACTTGCATGTCCATTTGAAAACAATCATTTTATGATATGAATAGGACTGAAATGCATTCTTATGAATACCCATCTAGGCAGCTAGGTTTTTTTCGAAAATAAATATTCTCTATGTGATTCGTGATCAGTTTAATTTTGGTGTCAGGTAGGGTAGTTTATAGTGAGAAAATCAATGACAGAGTCAACTCGTCTATCAAGAAACAATCCCGGCACTTTTCCATTTCATTGAAGATCCATTGATAATAATTTGCCATCGCGCTATCATTAGTTCATACGTGTTTGGTACTGCTCATAGCTAAATTCATAGATCCTATTGGAGCTTTTCATCACGAACAGATCTGTTTGAAACTGCAATTACCTTCGTGTTGTGCCAAGAGCTGTTTGTCGAGATAAAGGAAACGCCGGAAAATTATATGCGAACCAGCATTCCGTAATTTATAATAAATGATAATAATGCACTCATCACAACTATTATAATAATGTCTAGATTTCACACACCACGGCTCAAAAAATCAACCATGCGTTTAGAACTGACCTCGGGCATCGAGAGATAAAGACATCACCTTCGGAATGGAAAATGAATATTTTTACTATACAGGTTGTCCCAAAATCAGAGAGCAATAACTTGCCGATATTGCGTATTCTCCTGGTTTAGGAAAACAGATAATAAATGTTCGACAAGATATTGAAAAATGCAGAATTTGTGTAATTTTATTGAGAAAATTTGAAATATTCCAATTTCAACTATATATACAATTGCATAAAACGTCGAATTCAAATTCAGAAATTAAGTTGTGAAACAATCTGCGAGAAAAGAAAATAAACAGTACATAGTTCGATTCAGTTTTTCATGTTCTTTCAAAACATGTGAGCTGATTTAGTAAATTCAAAAATACTAAGGACCCAAAAAAAATTTTAACTTGTTATTTCTGTCCTGGATTTCACACATTACTGTCGCATATCAAAAAATCAGGTGTTTCGTAAGTTATGACCACACGCAGAAATGGGCAATATTGATAAAACACCCTATGACTCGATTATAAAACTCGAAAGGCAAATACGGTATATTGGGAACTACCTCGGTCACCCTAACAACGGTAGAAATATTTCCGTTTCCCGATAGGACACCCTGTAGATGTGGGAATGATATGGTTTTGTTTGTTCAAATCGAAAGTTTTCGATTAAATACATCATCTAATTAGTACAGCCAGATGAAATGAACTGAACTGAAGTAATTCTATGACTGCACAAAATGATGAATTTCTCATGCAAAACAGTAGAAATATTCCATTTCACCACACCTCTAATTACCTATTAACGACACACATTTATATGCCTCGAAGTCATTTTTGAATATTCAAAACAAACACCTTTTTTGTCGGCAAAACCAATTATGAATAGAGGATAAGTTAATAGATACGTAGGTTTTGAGACTGTCGCCTTCTTGTACAGAATGATTCGAGAAACCTGTTAATGAAAACTCAAAATATACAAGAAACGAAGTTGTGAACAAATTACTAGCGCATGCTTGAGCTCGAGACCTTTGCCCCTCGATATATAATTAAATAGTTACTATATCGAATGGATGTTCTATGGCTCATGATGGCTTTGATAATATTGGAACCGTTCTGAGTTCTGACTGAGAAGATTCACAATACCATAACAAATAGTCAATTCATAAAACGAAATCTTTTCAATACTTGTACGGGGATTACTTCCATGCTTGAAATTTCTATCAATGAAGGTGGCAAATTATGGAAAGAGTGTATTACCATGATCAACTTGAAATATTAGAATACGATCAACGTTTCCTGAGGTATCCTGTAAACATCCATGAAGTGACATTTTTGGCATTCGTTATTCAGGTTATTCCAACAAATTTCAGTTATAGGTAACTGGTTGCCAGGCGATGAATTAATCATACAGTCAGGCACGCCCACTACAGTATTTTTATACAGATTCAGACAGGAGAACGAATAAAATCACTGATGGAGGGCATTAAGTTGCGTTCATTCAAAAATAACAATGGGTAATGTGTCTCTCGAGAGAATGGTTAAGCTTAAGGGTGGTCTGTTGAAACTAGTGAAGTCACAAAGTGCGGTGGAGTATTTAAACCCATTTTTCTGACTCTTTACTTCCAATAAAGTATAAAATGAGACGGGAATGCCTTTATAGTGCCCAATAATTGCGGCTCGTAGGTTGAGGTTTTATTAACGTTATGTTCCTAGAGCAGGTTAATATACCAATTTGGATAAGTTATGAGCTATATGTTGTGTATAGGAACATAAAAAAGTTTAGCTGTTCCGAAGTGAGACTATATAGAAATAGACGCATGATATTTAGTTATTGTGAACTGTTCTGAAGTGATTTACGAGACCAGGGGAACTAGAATGTAGAGAATGTTTCGATTATTCCTATTCAATTACATAAACATTGAGAAGGAATCGATTTAAAAAAAGGGTTCAATGTCTAAACAGGAATAAATCACAATAACAAGACATATATATCGATATGGTTAAACAAGATATGTTTACTATTCTAATTTACTATCTGGAAATATCTGAAAAAATATAAATAATATACCTAATGTAAGAAATCACAAAAAAACTTCAAACATATTCAACTGAATAACGATGAGTTGAATAAGCTCACATATTTGAGTGAAAATAGTCTATCCAATTAGAAATATCAAACATAGTTTGAAAATGAAATGTCTGGTAGACAACGAGCAGAAAACAACTACTTTCCTGGTAAATACCACGCAGAACATTGAATTATATCTGTCCATGCAACGATTCACAATGAGAATGCAGATCGCAAATGTTTCTTTCTTCCTAAGACGTGACAAATTCACAACAAGCTATGTTTGATATTTCTAAGTGGATAGACCATTTTCACTTTCAAAAATTCTTGTCCAATTCATGGCCTTTCCATTTTTCAAGCTTACATATTTTGGCTTGTCAACATGATGATTCTTATCTTGACTAATTGGCTCATTACAAGATCCAAGTAGAAGTAAGCAATTTTTCTGTTGATGATGAAGTTCTATTATGTCAAAGTCCAAATTTGGAATTTCTTAACTATTTTTTTTTCGTAAATGTTCTTTAATAATTCCTTCTATAGACTTTTGTCACAGAATAAGTATTATTTATTTTTTGTAAACCCTAGTGCTTCGGAAGGCAATACAAATCAAAGGATTCCTCAATTTAGTCTTTTCATATATTTCAAAAACGAACCCATTGATAAAGTAGGGCAGGCATTCGGCAATTTTCATTCCTCATTCCATTTGCTAAGATGAAACGGTACTGATAATCAAGATGTTTCACACCAAATGCAGTAATATCGTTTACAACATAATCATCCACTTAGGTGCGATATATCGAACATCTCTTTGCATCGATGCATTAAAATATATGCGAAATGTAGTAGCCTCTTTATGGTTTTACAGCATTTATTGATTAAATCTTGACCGTCATACAGTAGCGCACACATAACCTGTATAATCTCTGATCAATAATCATTATAATGGAATTTTTGTCAAACCAAAGTATATGGAGGATAAGACGAGATATGTACCTATTTCATCTTTTTTATATGGAGGAGCCTCTTGAAACCACAAAGGATCTTTTTATGAAATGCTGTGGTGAGAAATCTGTGCGTAATTATTCTCTTTTGAATTGAATTTTGAAGTCATCATCGTTTCATGAAAACTGCGCTATATATGAAAACTTTGATAGATTGTTTATTGTCAGCTAGGAAAGTCTAGAACTTCTCATCAATTTCAGCATAAATATACTTCAAATAATGAACAGAGAGCTCATGTACTCGAAAGTTCGCATAAACGCTATAGCTCGAATTTTAAGACAAAAACATTCTGTGGGAGGGAGTATTTCTTTTTAGGTTGCTTGCCTACGACGCTGCAAGACCATAATATGATTTTCTGCTTGACACTTCAAGTCTTATCTTGTTCCATTAAGTATGTTAATTGTTCAAATATAAATTATGCAACCTGAATAGCACCATGAAATGCATGCCAAAGAAAATTGAGATCAGACCATGGGTGAGCGCAGCTTGTGGAATTAATATAATGGTCACATTATTTAAAATTTATAAGGTACACTCAATGGGGTCTCGGTTTTTTCATTTAGACTAGATTTTGATTTTTTGTCTCCTTAAGAATGGGATTCTAGTATCTTGAAACAAGTGTTCTAAATTCCACTAAAGAATCAGGAATAATATCCGTTCTCGAAGTTTGGTTGGATTAAGTTTAGAATATGAAGAAGTATAATATTTGTATGTACATCAGTAATCAGATAATGGCAAGATCTTGATTAGGTATATTTATATATAATAAGGAAACAGTGTTGTTATCTGTCCTAGAATAATGTTCCCATATTTGGAGTGCGGCACCTAAACCCATTCTGAAACTATTGGATTCTGTTCAAAAAAGGGCAATTCGTCTAGCTTACAAACTCACTCACTTCTCTGGAACACCGTAGAAAAGTTGGCGATTTATCTCTATTTTATAGATATTTTCATGGGCGATGCTCTTCTGAAATATCAACAATCGTTCCTCCATTAGCAGTCTCTTCGAGATTAACCCGTCAAGTTCAGTCTTCACACCCCTTCGTGGTCACTTTAGAGACCTGCAGAACGTCCCTTTCCAAAGACTCGTTCATCCAACGAACATCGAGACATGGAATTCATTGCCTTGGGAGGTTTCCCCGAGGCATACGATCTCCAGAAATTTAAGAACAACACCAACTCTTACCTTCTTTCCCCTGGTTCTCACGATGTTCTCTGAACATTACAGGATATCCCCTCTCGTGCTGAGAACCACAACATAAAAAAAAAATGTTGATTACAGGAGCATTATACTCATGATGAGTTTGGGTTGATGCAGGATGGAGCTTATGATAAGCTTATTGATGATTTCGGATAATGAGAACGGAACCATTATTTATGATTTCCGCGATTAGATATCATGCTGACAATGCTTCAAATATTATCTGCATTCCCAATAATAATCTACTGAAATTTTATACAAGAATTGTACATTATTTTTCTGATGCTTATATCACAATATATTACACAGACAAATTAAAAACGATCAGAGATTAATTCCTTCGATTTCAGGTATTGTTTAAGAGCCTTTAATAGCTTCTCCTTGGTGAGTCAACCTCTTTGTCGCACTTGTAACCTGCAGTAGCTGGTGCCCAAACTAGGTCTAGTCTGTTTAACTCATTCAGAGCGTCTAGGCAGTCCTAGACATAAATATTCCAAGACACCGAATCACCCCGTACACGCAATAAGAAATAAAAATAGACCGGATTAGAAACATGAGAAATGATAAACTTCCCCCGTGCGATTGTTTCTTGCGATAAAATGAATGAATATACATATTAAGAGTTATAGGTAGTGGGTTCTGACACAAGAATTAGACCCCAACTTATAATAACTCTCAGCCTTGGCAATGGAGATTAATGTTCAGACGATGATAAGCAAAAAAGAGGAGCAGTCTGGCTCGACGGAATCCCCATAATCGAATAACACATTGGAATCCGAAACTGTGTTAGTTTTATGGGTATCGATTTTGGCGCAGTTGACAGGGTTAAGCCACGAGGAAAGCACCAGGTGTGGTTGATGTGAATGGAAACGTTGACAAGTAATCCGTGAGCCGCTTTAACATTCAAATGCGACCAATTCAAGTTGAAATGAGCTCTCAAAATCGGGGCTTTTTGCCCCGTTTTCGTTAAGTTACACGGTTCTGACGTCAAGTGCGCGCTTATACAATATTCGAGTGATGATAAGTGTCCAGAACCGATTTACCACACGGATTATCTCGAGGGGTCTCAATATTAATTAGATCAGCGATCATCAATCATTACAGTGGGGGCTCGTCAAGTCAAAAGTACCCTCAATCATACTGAGATAGGTAATATTCGAACGAATAAATTGCTACTGTGAGGCTTATAATTGATTAGCCATACAACACAATTCTAAATTGTTAAAATTGAAGTATAGAGATTTGGAGACTGTGGCTCAAAAATATACAATAATTGATAATATTACCCAAAAACCACAAAATATTCGAGAAAACCCAAATACGTATCTCGACAACTAAGTTGTCATCTCCAGTGGAAATTCTAATTAAACTGCTTTTCCGGTTTTTCTGGTTTCTGGGTCATATTTCCATTTGATGTAGGTATATTTAAATTGGATTAACAAATGATAATTTCGTTTATTTCAACAACCCCAACTTGTGCCATCTTGATCATTTGTCACTATCACATATCAAATCATTAAAAGTATTGAAACACTCAATTCAATGGATGTGCCATTATTTGAATAGAAAATTGTTATCATTCTAACCAACATCAAGCTCGGATAGATCAGCAGACTAAAGGTAAAAAATGAACTTTTATATTATTCATAACATTTTTTCCTGGCATCTGCTGGCTCCCACATTCATGGTGGTATTTCTCATTCAATCATGAATCTCTTGATGATACAATCTTCTGCAAATTCATCATAATAAAATATGCACATATATACTTTGGTGAAATGTGTCACTCTACTAATATAATTGAAATGGTCAAGATGATCGAGTATTTTGGTTATCAATCGATATACAATGTGCCTATCTCTACACTTACTAATACGTAGTGATCTATTATGCATTATGGTCAGCTATTGAAATCATAATACATACACCAGTTCATTTCGACAACAACTCAATTCACCTTCAGAGTTTATTCGAAGGCCATTGGCAGATTTTGATCTAACACATTTGTATACGGACACATTCATAGTCTTCATATGACAAATTGATGGTCGAAACAGTTACTTTTTAGTCTGACATCACTCTATTCTATCGAGAATATCCTTTCTTCTCTTTATATCTATGCATTTTCATGTAGGTAATCTTATTAATAGGAGCCTGATTGCCCAAGAATTTCAGCCCACGCAGTATTTTTTGGACTTTAATAGAATGCATAACATTTCAGTGTGAATAATAATAATGCATATAACCAGTTTTTGAATTAGTCATATATACTATAAGTTATAATTAATGACGAGTATCTTATGAACTCATCTCTTTCAAAAAGAACTTGTATTTATAAATTTAATAGGAATCGAAAATAACATTGACTAAATCAGTCATATATACCTATGTCAATTTCCAGTATATCTTCAGAGTGAACATTGTTTGAATTTGGGAAAAACAACATTACTAGAATGCAGCAAATAAGATGAAATGAGGAATAAAATGAAATAATTCACATACATGATGCAATGAAAATGTTTATACGATAAAGAAGCAATGAAATAAGAATTGGCCAACTTTTATCGACTGCTCATTTTGTAAATAATAATCGACGTCTGGCTATGATATCAAATTTTTGTTATTGTTTTCAGTTTTGGTCTGTTTTTTCAAAAAGTAAACTGGAAAACTGATATTTTTCTCATAAATGCAATGATGAAGTTGACAATTGACAATGATCAAAATGTCTTAATATTCATTGGTGGAACCTTATTTCTCATAAACAGGTCATCTCATTAATTTCATTCTAGTTCATATTTCCTGAATAAACCCCACTGTAAGTATAATTTTTTACCTGATATTGGCGTTCATTGTCTCGCATATAAATAGGCAGAGAGAAGAATAATCTTAACAGTGTATGTATAATTACTTGAGGTACCTACATTTCCTTGCAAAACAGCACAGCATGGGTATTCTTGTAATGAATATTAATATTCGCCCAGTACACCTTTGTATATGCATAATGAATGACTTGGACAGATGTAGCACGTCACTTCACCAGAATACTAGACTGTATTGTTGGTTGTATAAAAGCTTTGTTAACACGTGTAGCCAATGTCCAGACAGTACCTACATAATATTCTATGAATATTCTCACAATGTGTACATATCGCCATCAGAATATCTAGGTGTGTGATAGAATACTATAAGTATTTCTTCTAGAATATTCATATATTAAAGAATGTTATCCGAGGAGAATTTGAATATTCTCATCCCTTGTAGATTGTAGGGGTGGGGGTCGTTAAGGCTGTGCAGCCTCTCTCAAGCATCTTGACCTATCATTTCAGTTTCCTGGGAGTTAGTATTCTGATATCAAAGCGCTTCAAGAAAGCTGCTTCCAGGAACTTGAACCTCTTGCAGAAAAGCACTGGGTTTCAGCAAAGTCCTCGCAGTAGCAACAACTATCATTCTCTGTTTTGTCCATCTTTTTGAAGTGATACCTCATAGGGCAGTGCCCGGTGAGCAGTCCTATCACCAGTTTTATGTCTTTTTCGTTCAAATGGAGGAGCTGTTTAGCTTTCCTTATGATGAAGGCTCTTTAGCCTTTTCGATTTCCTTCAGATCCCTTCCAGGTAGTTGTTTATGCATGACCACTTCAAACTGCATTTCGAAGTCGTACCTAACTGGCATGATATCAGTCTGGATGTACATGGATTCTGGTACTAAATTATTTCTCTAATAAGTCTTATGACCTTATATAGGCTCCTAACTGAACCATTCCATATCTTGTAGATAAGGTCCATGATGTCCTTTCCATCACGTGGAAAGCGTAACAAGGTATGGGCAAGTTATATAAATTTCTCTTCAGGAGATGTAGGATAGATTATGATAGCTTATACATGAAATCATGCTTCACCTTGAGGGGTTTGATGTTGTAAGTACAAGGTGCAGGGGCACAAAGTTTAATCAATATTGTTATCAATATTGTTATCAATATTGTTATCAATATTGTTATCAATATTGTTACCAATATTGTTATCAATATTGTTATTAATATTGTTATCAATATTGTTATCAATATTGTTATCAATATTGTTATCAATATTGTTATCAATATTGATATCGGAAATGAAGAAACTGCGTGGGGGCATTTGGATCTTGGCTAATCTTATGAACTGTCTGTCTGATGGAAATGAAACCGAGCTGAGACTGGGTGGTGTAAATTATGCAAACTAATTGTATTTATCACGAAAACATCACGCGAAGATATCTCACATTTAATTAAAGGCGATAAAATCAAACCGCCGTATTGGTTGCGAATATTAGTTGCGTGTTACTCTTGAATCCTTGAGCCCAGTTGTAGTGACGTGAGGCATACTCTGAACATTACAATGAATTACTGAAGTCATAAATATCCTTCAGTCTACAACCGGTTAATCTTGAAGGAGACATATTTTTCTTGAAATTCGCCTTCACAATCTTACTCCCACTACTTCGTCGAATAAATTATTTGCGCTTTTTCATTTTTATCTTCGCTGCGAATCAAGGATATGTGGGGAGAGATGTAATAAAGCCAACAATTTAATGCATCAACCTTATTTCCGATATTTGTCAATACTGTATATTCATTATTCACCCATACTGTTGGTGTATATATATATTGTATAGGTCTTGAAATATTTATTGACTGGAGATCTGTCATTTCACACAGGGTGTCAATTTGGAAGATTTCCACCCCCTATTCTTGGTTCAGCATAGAGTAATGGCATCAATTTTTATATCGGAAGAACATCCTATGTTGGCGTCTATCCTAAATCAACCCTTTGCCGGTGGTAGGGTCCATCTCTTGAATTATAATATAGGACGAGGTACACCTCATATGAAAGCTTATCCGATAACCTCCATTACCAATTCATTATATTTGAGAGAACAGTTTCCGAGGAATTGATATCCAAAGTCAAGGTGTACAAAATATTATAACGTCTGAATCGCTTGGGATCAGCCTGAATGAAAAAAAAACCGTCGACACATAACAACATTCCAGATTACAGGTCTGATTCAAAACAGTTATCGGTAGGTGTTATAGTTATCACGTTTTTATTTAGTAAGCAGTGTATATTCCTAGATGGATTTCAATGGTTGCGTAGGTTATCATTGTATTCAAAAATATATTTATGCTCTAAGGCCAGTTGGTTACGTTATACATATATTTTTGTTCGTGTGCGTAGGATATCAATAATTATGACAGGAATGCTATCATGTAATATCATGTAGACAGGGCATTCCTCTATGACTTTTCTGTCCAGTGAATATGATGAATGTACAGTGCTGCTCACTGGAAAGGTAAAGCTCGCGGACTATCTTGTCCTAGTGTTTCCCTCAGCTATATATTTACGCAACTAACACGAACATTTCAATAGGCAATCTAATTAGTTCTCGGCCAATGAGCTTATAACAATAATCACAAAATTAATCTGAACTGCTGCTAAATTGGGTATACAACAAATAGAGAAATTTTTGATCATAGTGACGGCTCGACAAAAAATGACGTTGTTTTCAAATCGATGATTTGAATCAGAATTGGAGCTTTCATGAAATTTGTCTATAAATAGAGATAGAGAGTTTCATATAAATATGAATCAATAATGCTTCGTTCTCATGTTACACGATGTCGAATTTGAAGCTCAGAAGATATTTTTTCTGAATATATCCGGAATATTGGGGCATAATTGCAGCAACTTCAAAATCTGCGGTCGAAATAACTTCCTGTGGGTTGAAAAGTTACATTCTTCGAAACAGGAATCGCATTAGGAAAAGATTATGGAACTGCTTTCCCCGTGTAGGAAATCAATGATGGCTCATTGAGTGTACGGGGTGGTCCAGGTCAAAGTAGCAATAATTCACCATTCAATAGTCCATCGAAAAGTAAGTCGATATGCATAACACAACTTTTTTGGACCACCCTATGTAATAAACATGATGATTTGAACACAATATTTGTTCCTACAGAAATGTCTGCCACCGATTTTCGATAGGATCATGGACCAGATGCCGCGAGTCCTTATAATCTACTTATATCTTCACAGAGCATTGACGGAGTGCTTCAAACTTCAATAGATGGCACTTTGTTCTATTTGTTGAATTATTCCGGGCTGAGGGACTAGTATTCTCGAAGAAAAGTAATTGGGTCTATCTCTGCTTGAATTAGTTTATAGTAGTTTCTGATGTACATTGTCAGTGACATCTGTTCAACTTTGAATACTACACAATATAAGTGAAATTTACAAATTATTATTCTCTACTTTCTTGAAATGCTAACTAGTATTATCTTCAGCTCAATAAACCTTGTTTGTGGCTTCATTTTTATCTCGAATAATATGATTAGCCATTCTCCAATCTGAGCATTTTGTTATCAGTCTAATAGTCCAAAATCTCATCACTCTTGTTTTATATTGAGTCATCAGTAGATTATAAGGTTCGGGGACAGTTTAATATTCCTGGGCTATATTGTTTCCTATACCCATTAAGCGAAGTCTTTATACATAGGACATTTAGCCGATAATATGAAATATAGGATATGTGAACACCGATAGACTGGGCCATTGTGATTGATCCATAATAATTTGATGTTATGGCAATATTTATAGGAGCATTCATGGCTTTTCCGATATGAAAAGCTTATATCAAAGAACAGATGCTTCTAAATAAAATGTACTGGATGTGATGAATTATAGGATGACCTTAGTAAAATATGCATATTTGAAGCATAATATCGGATGACTGCTCTAACGATTGATGATTTGGTTCATGTCGAATGGAGTCGTTGTTTTTTTGCCTCATTGATGTTCTCTGATGTTTAATTGCAAAGCGAAACAAAATTCGAGAATGATGGTTCAAAATAATTACTGATAATCCATTATACAATCAAATTTTGATTTACTGAGAACAAAATCAGAATGATGCAGCTGCATTTGATCTATGGAAAAATTATATATCGGTGGAAATTATCACTTGCATTCTATTATTGTTCATAGATGGTGCAAACTCCTTTGTTTATCAAAATGGTGTGTGTTGAATGAACTAATTAATCATGCCCGAAGACCAACAAATGGTGGAAGCTTTTATATGTCCATTAGTTGAGTTGCCTTTGAATCTCCCTTTGTGTCAATTATAATTATTGCCTTTGACCAGAATATTCAATTATACTCTGATAGAGGAACAATTATTGAGATATAGCATTTGTCACATAATATACATACAAGGTCAACAAATATTGGTCAGAAACACGTTGCAATCATAAAAATACTATATACCACTGAATATTGATTTAGAAGAAATTATTCATTGTTTACAAATCAAAAACCATTTACCCAAGTAAAGAAACATCCAAAGATGTTTTCTATTCCGGCCGTTGAAAAATGCTAGGTATATCAATATTGGTGTCAGGACTGAGAAATCTATCTAGTTCAGCAAATCAATGATTGTTCGAGGTATTCACTAATATGCTCTAGAATTTTCAACCTTCACGCTCTCGATAACGAAAGTTTCTTCAACCAAATATATCCAATCTCATATAAGTATATATGTAGTATGGAACCCATTGAATACTGTAAAATGAAAAGTCATGAATTGGACGAAAAATTGATAGAAAAGAATCTTATCAAACATTGTTCGAATTTGAATGATTGGTACTACTTTCCTGGCAAATACCAGGAAGAACATTGAATTATATATGCTCATAGTCCATGCGTTACATGCACTGTGAATGCAGATCGCCAATGTTTATTTCTTCCACGTGACGAAGATCACATCGAGACATGCACGCTTGACAACCTACAGATAGGTTTCGGGTTTATTGGCTTTCATCAGTGCAGGGTAGACAACGAAGCAGAGATCCGGACATCTTCACTAGAAGCGATGCCTTTCCCAATGCAATCTCCGCTCGCAAAAGATAGTTGGAATTAGCGACACCATGCAGCAGAAGAAAGAACACTCCAGAAACCAATCTACCATGTTATAAAAATGTGTTTCGTTGTTGTTTATTTCGTGCTCTCTGTATGTGAAATGGGTGAGAACAATTTCAAGCATCGGAAGGGAAATGATTGCAGGTGAGAGCGTCGGGAAAAATGCTTGGTTAGAAATTTCTTGGTATCACTTAATCTACGGACACTCTCATAAACGTCTAGTTGAGAGTTAGGTAGCGTAGACTTTTAGGGCTCAATTTGATGTATGAATGCAAATTATTCCAGAGTGTAGTAACAAGGAGGTATTCGCCACGGAGTAATCTCGGAACACGTGTACGTGGGGCATACGAAAAATAACTTACCTCAAATGTAAGCGATGTCATGATAGTAGTTGAAACATTTTCATTAAATGTGTCTCCAGAATTAACACCAGTTCCTTGCTAGTTGTATATCTTTATGTGTGAGCTTGGTGAATTTTCCTCAAACTGAAAGACAATAAGAGTTCAACCAATCCTCCGACAGGCAAGAAGACACTTCCTGGCAACTGCAGACTCATATCTGGGCAGATCTGAAATCTCTTCTTGGGAAAGTTCTGCCATATGGTCAACGTCTGTGTTCAACAAGGGTCTGGTCTTCGCATCACCTATGTCCTATCCAAAGCTTGTATTATGTCTGTCTTCTTTCCAGATGATAAAACCACTTATGTGGGCTGCTCAAGATGTTATTCTTTACTGGCTCTCAGAGGATGGATAATCGAAGAAATACAGTTAATAGTGAAAATGAAAAACTTTACCCATCTCAACGCATGGACATACAATCACTGGCATCATCATATATCTCCATCATAGCATTCAGGGCTATATATAAATAGAAAAATAGAGTGGAATTCGCTACGAGAAATCTTGAACCACCCTCGTAGTTCTCCTGCTGAGTTTAATGAGTGGTTGAAACCTTAATGTTTCATACCCGGATATTACTGTGTCTCCAGAATTGCTTCTCTATGTTCGTCCTCTTTCTGGTTGGATCAATTGCTGCATATCATTATCTCGAAGGACCGTTACAAGGTTGAACGAGTTCGAACGCATAATCCACAGATTGATGGAGAGCCGAGAAATGCTAATGGGGTTGTATACATGAAAAGTGACACACACTGTATATATAGCGCGGGCCATGATGTTTTCAGCATATGTGGGAAACATTTTATCATCAGAGTTACAAAGGATTCTTTATAAGGGAACGTTTCTGCATATCAGGAAACGTTCATTTCAGAAAATGTCACATGATCAACAATATGGCGGCAATTTTGAAAATTTCACGACGCATTTGTGAATAGTGGTGTTGTTTTGAAAGATAGAGAAAATTGAAAAATAAAATATATATTTATTGGTCGGAAAACACTGCTTTTTGAGTTTTAAATAAATTTCGGGAATAATCATAAACTTATTCTATCAATGAAATGAAATACGTTTCAGGTTTGTTCCCAAATATACGAATGCAAAATTGAAAAACCAAGATTTCACTATACCTCTTTCTGTTGGAATGGTAAACTTCTCATATAAAGTCACATAAGACCGATTTTCTCGATCGCAATCAAATTCTATGGAACAACATGGAATTTTCACTTCCCTCAGACCGCCAAATAAACCATATTCTTTGAATTCTAAATCATAAAAAATGTGCACGAGGTTATGAGATATGAAGCATATTGCATCCAGTTTCTCTAATTTTGCACTATATATATCATTCGGCAACAAATCTGAAAAGTTTCATTTCATTGATCTAATATAAGTTTATTTTCAAGAGAGCAGTGTTTTTCGACAAAGAAAGATATGCCAAAAAAATTTGTAATATTCAATTATTCCAGATAAATATTTCGCATGAGGGCCTAAAATCTAGTTCTCAACAACTATTTCGGATGAATCTCTTAGATATCTTGTAAAAAACACTTCTCGTCCAATCGTTATTAATTTTTCGAAATTGCCTGGACATCTGGTCACGTGCCATTTGTAAAAATGGATATTGAGGTTTCCCGATATGTAGATTTTTTAACTCTCACTATAAATATTGTGCATAAATTTTGCGAATATTATGGCCCACACTGTATAACCACGGTATCATCATCAAAGCTCATCTCATTTTATAAATTGGCATAAGGGACACCTTGAGTATTTTTGCGGTCGCCCTGTACCTAGCGGGTCCTCGAAACCATCATGAATCGATTCACCCTGAATAACTTTCCAAGCGAAAAATTCCAAAATACATTGCCTGTCAGTTTCACAGGGCACGGCATTTCCTATCCTATAGGTATAAGGAGAGACAACCCTGTCAAAAATGTTGGTTCGAACAGGGTTGTACACTTCTTTTCAAAAATCATATATATGACTCGTGGCGCTCCGGAAAGTACTTCGATATATTTTTTGTAATTTTCTTGTTCAAGGGTTTTGCTAAAATCGGCATCATCAGTTTTTTGATCACTATTGAATGTAATTCATTAATTTAGATTTGATAAGCCAAATTCAGATAGTATTGAGACAATATTGTTTCATTTAACTCAATATTAATTTGAAAAACTCTTGTGAGAGAAAATTCATAATAATTTTACTCGATATCGGGTGATCTAGCTTTATAATGGAAATGGACGCTATAATACAATTTGATCGTTAAGGTAGGTTATAGGCAAGTTTAGATGTCAAGGTAGATATACCATCCTTTTTTTAGAAATATGGGTAGGTACTTACTCGAAATAAGGAACGAACTATTTTACCGGCATTAATACAACGTTGAACAAATCGAACAAGTATGGTGACCATTGAAGTCAAAGATCCAACTTAACCATTTTACAATATCCAGATGATCCTGGTCGAACTTGCAACTTGCACCACTGAACAGATTCCAAGTATATTCGGAAAAAAATCAAACTGATACCACCAAAGTAAAATAAACCACCAGGATGTGGACCATTTTTTTGTTTCACTATGGAGACTGGACCTCACTGTGTTCTTCTGTCTGTGCGCCTCTAATGAGTGATTTCCATTAATCTTTACACATTCACTCAAAGGATAGAGTAGAAGCCACCTGGGAAGGGTTATTCACTTCATTTTATTCCTCATCTGAATAGAGAACCTCAAATTTTCTATAGATATTGTCATTAATGGAGAAAATTGAGGATACGCTCAATTTTGATCACTAATTCAATAAAAAATTTCACTCAGAACTTTAACTCACAATCAAATATGCAGTCACTCGAAAGCATTTTATACAGTGTAGTCCAATTTTTAGTTTAGTTGAAACTATAAACCCATCTGCATAACTTATTGTGCTCACTGCGAATAGTCGATGATTCCAAAACTAGAATTTATCGCGCTACCTACAATGTGCGTAATTCATATCGTGTGGTGGGGTCCAATCATACAGAGATTGATTTTATTGCGTACATTGGGGCTAATTTCATTCGGCGACTATTACCCGAAAAGCCCAAGAATGAATGTGTGAAATCACGGCACCGGAATCACATTCGTTTCGAGGTGTAATCGTATTTTAACCCTCACTTCAACTTCGAGTGGAAATAAATTCAATCAAGAGTTACGGATATTGATTTTGCGCCCGTCCCACCACCCCTCCTTACGAAAAGGGAAACAAGTTGGGAGTTTCCAGGAAGTTTATATGAGCAGAGTGTACACGCGATATCAAATTAGAATTTTTAATATCGCCATTGTAGCAGCCGGCCGAGTATATATGCACCTCCAACTATATACTTAATGAAAAAAAAAAAAAGTTGGTGCGCGGTCTCGAGAAAAGAAATTAGCTTTATTGATGAGAAGGGATTATACTTCAGTTACATATGTGAACCATATTGAGAATGTTCAAAAAAGTCAATTAGTTTATACTTTAGGAACTTCGTGCAGCTGAATTTTCAAATAATGAAAAATAATTCATCAACGATAACCAACTACTAGGTGATCATCATTTCAATTGTTATCGGACAGACTGAACATAATCCGTGAAAGTAGCTAACTGTATCAGTGGAATAGTTTCGAGTGAAGTACCGCAAGGAACTATACTAGGGTTCATTTTATTCTTACTGTATATTAACGATACATCGACAATTCGACGGTACCTCCTCCATGTTCCATCCAGATATAAGACCAACATTCCTAATAAAATGGATTTATTTTCTATAATTTCTCTGAAGATTTTTGGTAGTTAATTATCCTAATTCGAAATTAAATAACCAAAATAATAACTTTCCATTTCATCTTGATATAGGACGTTATATTCTATCTACTAAATAAAATAATTTCAGCAAAATGTGCATGCCTATATATTAATTATTCAAACTAACTTCAAGCTATTATTGATTGATGATAATATAAAAAGCCTGCTATGATTTTATCAAGATAATCATGGACCATAGTAGGTACTTCTACACATCAATTTGTAATAACAAAATCTTAACTCATTACGAAAAGATAATAAAGCATCACAACTAGACATATGAAACTAATCTTTAGACGTAAACATACAATAATTTGAGTTTGGATTCAATTTGAGCAGATAATTCGAAAGAAAGTATGCCAAAAATTTGTCTTGAGAAAATTTTGAATTCCTTCAATTTACTGTAGAAGTTATTCAAGAAAAAGCGCGAAAAAACTGTTTTCACGCTCTCCTGAATAGTGCTATTTTAGAGATATAGGATACTCTCCATTGGAACCGTCCAATTGATGGATATCCCAAAATTTAATCGCATGGCCAACTAATTTCGACAATTTTGTAAATATCAATCGAGGTATGGCAAGGGTTACTTCGTCATTCGAAGTTTTGAAGTAGAGTTGTAGGGTTGAACATTTCATGCCTGAAATATGTCCGGCATGTTTCTGTTATTTTTTTATCAACGAATTTTTCCATATAGAACTGTATTATAAAAATAAACTCTAACATGATTCCCACATCATGACACAACTTTTATGAGTCCCAAAACTGGGAGCATCAAATCTTTCCAAATAGAATGTAAAATGTCAACCCACCAGAGATTCCAGATACATTCTTTTGTTGAAACATTCGCCCCAAGAGAAATGGGGTGGGTGTAAAATTTAGCCCGTATGTACAAATGGGGCGTTATTGGGAAACCGTTCATATGAATATACAGATTTGGCAAATCGAAGTTATGGCCAGCTCACATAACTTCCGCATAGTAGTGGTTCAAATTCAATAAGAGCCCATTCAGATATTAGGTGATGGGGAATACCACTATCCGCCAGAACTAAATTTTGATTGGCATCCCATGCGCATATGATGGTGAATCCATACAAAAATTGTGAATCAGAAAAGGGCATACGGGGCCGTAATTCAATTTTGACACAAGCATCAAGTTTATTTGATTTGACAAAGGCGTTCTTGAGATTATTGATGTTGTCTACCTCTTCGAATTGTGAGGAAATAATTTGACGAAATGTATTAACAAAAATGTATATTTATGTGATATTTTTCCTGCTACTCTCAGATTGATTGTCTGGAAATTGTCTGATGAGAATCATTTATAATGAATACAATAAGTGATAGTTATTGGCGGGTTCGTAGGTTTTTTTTTTGTAAAAATTCATTCCATTATTTTCGCAAGTATGAAATATATTATCAAAATCCTAGTGAGCTCTCTGAAATGTTTTGAACTATGAAATGTGTCAATAAAATGTTAACATGAGTTTTCATTTATAACCGTTATTTTTTCATTTCTTCTGTAAGCTTCATCCATTGTGGGCACTCTGATTTGGTTCTTTTTGTTTTAGGGAAAGGACGAAACTTTATATTTATACTCTGTCATATTTTAATTTCCAATCTGAAATGGAATTCATGAAAATGAATAGATATTATTATCGAGAAAATAATGAAATATATATCAACCGAAAAAACCATTTTTCTATTTTGGCTCTATAATGAAGTTATTATGAAACGCAAATGCGTATCGAAATAGCCTCTGTTTCGGAACGCAATTTTTATTATTAGTAGGTTGGTACAATCGAACTGTCAAATAAAAGTCAGAAGGGTTAGGCCCAGCTTACTTCTGAGAGATTTTGGATTTGGTGATACTAGCAGTGAAAACCCAATATTTTTATTGGTAAATTTAAATTCAGAGTGTGATTTTTTTTAAATTGACCGGTAAGAACAATAACAACATTGCATTTTTTACCGCTGGTATCGCAAGACTCAAAATCGCTCAACAGTAAACTGCACTTTCAATGTCGATCATTGTTGTACCAATCGAAGATGTTTCTGTGATTTATCGATATTGAATAAATTTTTTTCAATGAGAGACTTCAAATTAATTCAAATTAGAAAAAATTTGGCGTGACACACATGAAACAACGCGTGCGACAAAATAGCGCCTCATAAAACTTTTATCATAATATAATATTTTGACATTTTTTCAGTTTTGCAACTTAGGAAACTTCCTCATTGAGTCATTGAATGGACAAGTTTCTCTCTCACTGAATTTGGTACTATAGGTAAATGTTTTTATTTTCTGAAGAATGAATTTAAATTCATAATACTGTCTACCCATACCGACCAAAACGATTTGAAAAAGTATTAATTAGGTTTGTTCTAGCAACGATTTCGAATAGTTCGCAATCGTCCGGAGCATGCGCATACTGATTTATGCTCCGGACGATTGAAAACTTCGAAATCGCTGCTAGAACAAACCTATTATTCCACAAAATTGCTATATAGAGAATAGTTTTCAAAAGTACCCGATAAGTCTTGATGTCATTGGGGGTCATTTTTGAAGATTTTTCTTCAGTAAATTTTTGGGAATCTACACTGTTGGAAATTAGTTGCTAAATCAGCAAAAAAATATAGTCCCAGTAGGTCTACAACATTTTATAGTTGAAATATCAAGAGTATTTGAAGTTAATTTTCACCATAATGGTTATTGCTCGTCTCAACAACCGCCTCTTTGTATGGCTACTACGTCTTATTGGTGAATTAACTACAGTAAGTTAATAATTCTACTTCACCTTATAGCTGTTCGCAGTATTCTCTGAAGTTAATTGAGCAATTACAAATTGTCATTTTCACTTTAATTTGTTGTTATGAGTCCTACGTCATAATGTAGTTCTAGCTACAAAAAGTTGTCGATTGTACTACAACTCAGTGTATTTTCAACAATATTCTACTGCTAGAATTCAAAGTTCAAAATACTGAAATACCCATATATCATGAAAGACATTTTATTTTCTGCATAGCAACAATACGAAACAAATCCACTATTGGCACAAAAACACATCAAAAGCTGTCAGTAAATCGAAAGAACATCGCGGCACGTGATTCACTACAATGCTGGTCAACCTCTGTCTGTGTTTGTCATCCGAGACAACTTATTCCTAGCCTCCTGGAGTGTTGAGTATCTCTCGCTCAATTGCTGAAACAAAAATTATATTAATAATTCATTTTGGATTCATTTGGTCATGAATTTTTCAATCCAATCAACTCTTGAAATCACTTGGATTTATTAACTGAATAGTAGATTATCATTCAAAATATAATTCAGAACGAATCTTACCAGTACATTAATTTCTCTTCAACTTAACTCAGTTTTTGTTATCTTTTTTGTTACCCAGTAGTAGCTTGAAAAAATCCGAAGAAAGTGAAAATCGATCCATCGAACAAATACCTGAAATGAAGAGTTGTACAAATAATCACATCACAACTTCAACAGTTTTAACCTAGATGTTGCAGTTATCTTCATTAGTATAGTAAAAAATATATGAAATATGCATGAGAAGTAGTAAAACTTCCATAATAATAATTTCAAAATGTGAATATAAAACTGATATGATTATACTCACTTTTTTGCAGCGAAACTTCAATAATCACAGAGAGAATCCAAGAAAAATTCTCAACAAATCATGTGAAATTATTGCGCTTGCAGATTCCGACGAAACATTGTTATTTGTTGCTCTAGATCAGGAAAAATATTCTCAACTGAAACAAAACAAAAATAATATTAATATTGGCATGAGTAAATGAAATGTATGTACGAGTCCACATCAATCTACTATATGTAGGTACTTACCTTTTTTATATCTTGACTACACGAGAGGAAAACCTAATGTATTCGTTCTAATGCTCTACAACGGCAACAGACAGCAGATAACTGAGTAAACTTGGGTTGGAACTTGTAAGGAATCGGTATTCGTGAGAAGACAAACGAAAAGTATCGAATATATCCGAAGAGATCGGAACTAAAAAATCTTTGTAACCGAGCACAAACTGTTGCAAATTATAAAACTAGGTGATGTTAATTTGTCAACAGAGTGCGACAAAACCGCTATTTAATATTAATCTATTAGCAACTAGATGATGTTCTACTGTCTATGTTTCAATAACCATTATTGAAGTTCTAGTTACAATTATTTGTTGTTGTGTTACAGATTATATCAAGTTGTTTGGACAGGAATTTCATCTGTTCATTTGATGCAAACTTGTTGCTGTTGTATTGACATTATCAGTAGTGAATTCGATAACTGACTGATTTAACAACTACATCGAAAATTGTGAAAGTGAAATTGAGACACAATTGTTGTTGAATTTGACTACAATTTTTTAACGATATGAGAAGTTGTTGAAAGTAACAACTAATTTCCAACAGTGTATCCGTAACCACTTCAAAAATGTTCATTTTGAACTCAAATGTTTCACCTTGATAAACATGCACTGCTGGTGTCACATTTCACAATGATATATGTCATGACACCGGTTCCCTGTCTCATTGATTTCTGTGAATTCATTTTTCGGGGAGTTAATTACTGAATATGTAATAAAAAAACTTGGCGTGACAAAGTTGTAGGTTCATTTGAAACCGCCACAAGATTGTACCAGATGACATGTTCAATCCAGTGAACCGTGTATAAATGATTCTAATACAGGGAATGACCTTGAACTCATCATCTATGTTTTCTGGGGGACTGGCGTACAAGGAGTTAACTGAAGAGGCTGTTAGGATTGATCGCCGTGCGTTATCAGTATCTTCTACGCTGCCGCACTGTTCCGCATGTAAAATTAACATTCGCTAATGATATGGGTGATACGAAGGCTCTGGGCCAGCGACCGCCACAATGCTGTTTACCTCATGGGAAGCAGCTTTGGCGGGTGATATTCCCACAAGGCGATCAGTCCCCGACAGTTTATGAGGAGAAACAAGGCGCTTCAGCCCTCACCAACCCCTACTTTCCCGGCCAACACCCCCTGAGTGTGATGAGGTCTTACGAGGGTCGCACGACGACATATATTATTCGTTATTTCTTTCTTTTACGTCTTTTACGATCATTCTCGTGTTGTACCGAACTACTACACGTATTCGCTGAATAAAATATTTCATTTTATTGGCGAATCTTTGTTTTCCCTAACGGTCAATTTGATTTTTGGAAATTGGAATAAGTAGTACCTTGTTGAAGGGAACATATCGGGATTTATATATCTTTAGTAATACACAATTTCAAGGGTGGGACATTTCCTTTTATGATATGGTATCAATGCCCAGTTGTTCGAAAAAGACTAAGAGTATCATACTTTATATCTTTTTTAATTATCATTATTTTTATTGTATTTTATTGTATATCTTTTACTATATGTTTTTTTAATGACATCAACTTTTTTAGACTTTGTCAATGAGATGTAAATCTTCTGGCAATAAAGCATATTTTGATTGATTGATTGATTGACAATCCAAACATCAACTGTGATTTCAAACAAAAGATGTGTTCTACCTCTTTTGATAGTGATAACGAATGAATGCATTCGCAAATCTAATTATGCACAAGTGGATAATGAAAATGATGAAATTCACGTTGACTATGATATAGTTTTTTTTATGTTCTGGTTCTCACAAAAAGGGATATTCTCTAATGTTCAGTCGAAAAAAGCCTATAAAATGTCTTAAAATGATATTTTCCAACGAAATAAAGAGATTCAAATCAATAGCTACAATAAATATCAACATAAAAAATCACGGTGTGAAAATCCGAATTTGCGATGAGATCACACATTGAGTTTATTTTTAAACCATTCTGATGGGTGAAGAAACTTTTGTAGACATGAACCGAAGGAAGTGGCATCACTCTATTTCTGATAGACAGGGGTCTACAGCTGTCTCTAAACTCAGCGTTGCATATTATTCTAAATATCTTGTTGTAAGATGACAATTTTCATGGCGTGAGAGAAATCACCCCACAAAATATACGTCTACAGGGTGTTCAATGTAAAACACACATAGAATATTTTCATTTCATGTTCTAAAATCATTACTCTTGGCGAGAATTTAGATACAGTCAAAATGAGTCAATGCATTTACGCATCTTCAAAAAATGTTTTTTTGACTAAGATCGCTGATACAATATTCAGTTCTCCTGCCAAATTCTATTGGCATTTTATTTGAAAATCAAGAATCATATATTATTATGGACAAGGAACGATCAATATGAAAGTAACTCTAATGAAGTGAATGTTGAGGTTTCCTACTCCATGAAGAAGTTAAGAGTGAAATATTGATTTTTACCCCCTTAAAATACCCTATGAACAGCAAGAAGGGTTTGACTGAAAGCATGTAAATGGGTGTCCAGATAGTTCGAGATATAAATTTGATATTTCAAATTTCAAGGTAATCAGAAGATATTGAAGAGAAACTGATATTCGTCAGCCCCCTTCACATCACTCTTATTATACATTTTCCTCGTATGTAGGTGTAGGTAAAATTTTCCTCCACAAAAAAAAACTAATAATTTGTTTTTATTCAAGAATATGTATGTTTATGTATACCTACTCGAATAAATATGTACTCAATTGAAGAAATTCATAATGTTATATAAATATTCTTTAACCCAGTTCATTGACTGCTTGCAATAAGAAATCAAGAATTAATAGTATCTTGAACCAATAGTATTGTTTCTTCATTAATATTTCTCCTTAGCTTGGGTTGATTTTAATTTTTCGGTAAATGAATATTCAATGATCTTCTGTCATCAAGTATCAACTATACTGTAATGCGATGTAATCACCATATATATAAAAAAAGATGAGAAGACAATTCTGTGAATAGCTCAAGGTAATGAGATCATCTTCATACCTCTCATGTCAAAGTTGGGAAAAAACAGTTATTTGTACAACTGTCAAAAAACATGACATTTCTGCACGAGTTTCTGCATATGACGCGTATATAATAATTCACAAAATGAACATGATATATTACTTTTTGAAGGATTTCTTTTCAAAAGAGTAAATTATTAATTGATTGTTTAACATTGAAAAATTTCATTTATCGAAATAATAATTGATATTAAAGTTTGAACAATCCCGAAGATGTTCAATTTGCTGCTTATCAGAAACGTTTGATATTTCTTGAAGAGGGGATTCTACAAATTTATCAGATATTTCAATTTGGTTAAAAGAAGATGAATAATTCAATATTTTGTTAGAAATATCAATTTTTTCAATCAAACTATATATTCCATGTATGTATTTCAGACGATGTGAATTCACATTCACAGTTGTACAAAAAATTTTGTTTGTATTTCGTGTATAAAATTCGTTTTTCCATGGCACATTCTCATTTTACGCATCACTTGATACAAAAATAACTATTTTTTCATTTGGGATCCTTTCGAAAATTCCGAAATTTCGCACAGTTTCAGGTAACACCCTGTAGCTATTTCATATGAAGAACCTTATGTTCAGAATAAGTATGAGATTAAAGCTGAAGGACTGGGCTAGCGAACAGAATCAAAATCGTTCAAAGTAAAAAAAAGTTATTCAGATTTCATCAGGGGCAAAATGTTTAGGTGCGACGAAATTGGTGTTGCGTAGTCTGGTTCGTTGCCAGCGATCATCTGACCGATATCAATTACATAAGTATATTCTCCTCAGGAACTGCACAACAATCATAATTACTCAATAGACACTAATTGCCGATGTTGCCCCATGAAAAATCGAATTTCTGCTGCGGCGACAGCACAAGTGATCATCCAGGCTTGTTACCGCACTCCGAGCACGTCCAGTCGCAATTACAGTCTTCTGTCGTGCCATCCTTCGGGAAAACCTGCTCCACACGAGGCTCTCTCTAGCCAGGAAACGGCAATATCGGGCTGTGGTCCTTAGGTCCTTCCAGCCAGACGCATGATACTTTTTATCAAGGGTTTTCACATGGAGCAACTGATATGAAACTCGCATTTGCATGCAGAAAGAATGGCTGGGTCTCACGCATGGCGATCTGATGATATCCCTATCACAGCAGCATGGGACGCCTTGCCGTGTACAGGGTGACCCGTTCAAGCACCCCTTCGATGCGTAATATAGTTCAATCGATTGGCATGATTCTTTGCTCATTAGATAGACACTTGGAAAGTGTACCAGACTAACAGATTTCATGAATGAATCTTCATTATCAGGGACAACTATATTATTATTTTTCAATTCCAAAAACCGAAAAAATTAAGCGTTTTTTTCACAGAAAAATCTCCATCGCCAAAAATTATGATTGGTTCTCGAGAGAAATTATGAAATTGTGTGAAATATTATGAAACACCTACACTTCAATACAATTTATTTTTAATCGTTTCACCTTGTATATACCTATACCCACCTACGAGACCTCTCGAAACTACAGAGAACACGTAAGGGGTTTTGATTATTCTATCTGTAGAAAAAATATTGACTACATTGCAACGATGATGAAATAATATTAACGAAAGAGAAAACTAATGAGTGTTAGAAAATGATGTTCCTTGACCCAGAATTTTTTCCATCCTGTGAATCTGAGGGGCGTATTTTTTTTATATAAATGAGTTTATTTAAGTTATCCTTTTAGTTTGAATCTAATTACGATTTCGGCGGAACATCAAAATAATTCAATACTTCTTTGGATCCTGGTTTCATGACTCAGAAATTTGTGAACACTAAGCAAATACGAAAAAAACGCTAAACTTGTTTTGAGGAAGGAATATTTCCCAAACCCGAAATTTTTATTTCAAACGGTTATTGAGCATTACCAAAAAAGCTGAACTAGTTATGAATGAATGAATTTAGCGCGTTTATAACTAGTTCTGCTTAATTTTGTGATGCTCAATTACCGAATGAAATTAAAATTTCAGGTTTGGGAAATATTCAATCCTCAAAATTAGTTTTGCGTATTTTATTTTTGTCATTGCCCGAATTCGACTATTGAGCGTATATACCATATATATATACATACAATGCTTTTACCATCATAAATATCCATCTGCGACGTCACTGGAAGTATGATCGAAGTAGGTGAAGAAACTTTTCAGAACTTATCTGATATGAAAAAGATTTCTCATAAAAATCTTGAAAACGAATCGAATAGTACAAAACTATTTAACTTTCATTGATTCAATTGATTTTATTGAGTAGTATAATTATTTTTTTGATATAATCGAAATTTTCGCTTGGGATATTCGATCTGATGGTAATCCCATTAGGGGGGCACTTCCCAACTGCTCATATATCTTGTAGTGTTTATCTATTCACGACCTAACCTATAGTCGTAGCAGTAGAAAAAATCTTATTTGGAGCAGAAATCGTAGCGTTCAATGATGTCAATACCAGGGAAAATATTATATGGATTCTGTTGGAATTATGTGAAATATCTCAACACTTTCTCTACCAAGATTTCGTCTTCAAATAATTTGAACAATTGTCGCGGAGAAATGTACCAAAAACCACGTTCCCGGTATTGCTGAGTCGCACATCTGAGAACTCGGATTGATGGTGGATTGAAACGTAATGTAGAAATGAAACAAAGCGATTTGAAGTTCTCTCACGAAAAATCCTCGCACAATCTGGATCCAGTAAAACATTTCAATAGCATCAACAAGATCGGAACAGAAGCGGGAGAATCGAGCTCTTAAGATGTATATCTTCACATTCTTTGAAGTTTCGAGGATTCCGTGGATTGGATATTCCATACTGTGGGGCCCCGTTTTATAAATTTCACGCTCGTCGCGAGTCCTGAAATGCGTTTGTTTAGATTTCATTACTCTCGTTCGCAGCGCAGCGAGTTCGCCAAAACTTCGAAATAATTTTCAGATTTCATTTCGTCGAGATACTTTTTATACTCACTCGAGATTAGGCGTTCAGCTGGTGGTTCAACGCAAGAACCGAAAACAAAACTTTTTCGGTTATCCCAGTGATCAAACAATGAAAATAGCGCTCGATGGGAAAACCTGCAAAACTCTCAACGGAAAGGCTTTTGAAGTTATCATAAAAACACCTGATTTGATTAAAATGTTTTCACTGATGCTTCATAGCAATTTGAGGAGTTGGGCATTCACAGAATGTCGTCAAGAAAGATTATCCCAGATTATGTATCGTTGAATATCCAGGTGAGCACCCTTGGTTCAATAAAACCTGAATTGTTTCAGGTACCATCTCGGAATTTTGACAGCAGAAGAAACGTTGAAATTCATAATCATCGCCAGAAATGAGATCGAATTCCTGTTAATGAATGCAACCCCCTTATTTCTCATGCGTTTATATAGGAATTCGAAACAGTTGAATCATTAAAAAAAATTTGTTTCGAAATATTGACTTCTTTTTCTGTGCATTTTTCATTTTGTCTGTTCAATAATTGAAATAATGGTGGATGTATTTATATATTTTGGCGAAGGATTTTAATATAGCAGCATTGATTGAGAAGTAGTTAGGATTGTAATAGCATTCATGGACTTCTTTAGTGGTCTTCTTCGAGATCTTCTCTCAATATTCTCTGTTTTTGATACTAAATTGACCTTGAAGCATCAAACTCGATTATCCCAAGTATTCAATACCTGATTTAAGGTCAGTATCGGAATGCCCATCAGTTGAAATTCTCTTCACAGAGAGTAATAACTCAACGCTTCTCGAAAGAAGGATTTTCTGATATTCAACTGTTGCTCACTGCTTCTCTCCCAAGCATCCGTAAATAAATAAATTCTACAATCTATTCGTCGCAAAAATCTGGCAGTACAACTCAGCCATACGTTTATTGCAGCCATCAGGAAACTGTTACACGTTGGAGAATATCATGGATATAGTGAGTCCGTAACGGAAATGAAACAATATGAACACACGAATAGCATTAAAGTTAGTTGAGTTACCTCTTTTGAACTTTTTACTTCATTGCTGGCACTGGGTTTCAGAGAGTTCCACATGCTCGTGAATTATGACGCCCTTTTAGTCTTTCCATTTGGTTTTTCAGCTATCCCAACTAAAATTGTATTAGCTTCTCTTCATTCTCGACGCCATCATGAACATTATGTGAAATGTCGCTTCTAACACTGCAAATGGATATTTTCGAATAAGTTATTATCGGCCCTACACGTCCTGATTCTGATGTGTGTTAAGGGTTTTTCAAACATTTTTTCGGATTCGAAGGGTCTGTCTGTCAATATCAACTGGCATTCATAAAATTGAGTTTATTTAAAATCTATGTCATTTAAGAAGGTTATTTTTCAAGTTATATTCGATTACTTATGTTGTCATATATATATAGTTTGTATACGAATATTCCGACAATGAATGTTGCGCTAAAGTGCATTTTTTTCCATTTTTTTTATAGAGATTTTCTAGTTCACATTGAGAATATAGGCAATGCAATATTAAATATTTGATTGGAGATCTTTCGATCTTTATAGATATTTTGATTCTCAAAATATTCTACTAAATGTCGAACCTTACATAATACGTAATTCTAACTTTTTTTCAGATGAGAGCAACATCGAAGTCAAGACCTATAGTCAGGAGTCAGCAAGTGAGTAAAATCAGTGTCAATGTTTTAGTTGTGTAGCCAAGTATTTGTTCAGGATGTTACTTTGGTGACAAAAAGTCAAATTTTCTTCAATGAAATTACTCAGTTACTTACTACATTTTTAGTTGAGTGGGACCTATCAATGAGCAAGCGTTGAGATTGTTATCAATAAATGTTACTTTTACAACATATCTTTTCTGGCTATTCCACTGTGCAAATAAAATCGAACGAAACATTTCAAAAAAGCCGATACGGATTTGATGGTTAGTGGACCGGTAGCGGCTGACCATAAAAATTTTTGAGTGTTAATGAGAATCAAATTCTTGTCCTACAATTATTGAAATTATACATTGATCAACGGAACTCACGGTGAATATAATAGAAATAAGACTTAAACAGTCAATCTCTTGAAATTTGTATTTTATTTTACTGTTTATACACACCCGTGCGGTCAACTATCCACTTGTATGCTTGCCTGGTGTCTAGACCAATGAGAAACGAGGTCGAACCTTCCCTATCTCTTCAACGCACAGCCTCAATCAAAAACTGTACATTTTTTTCTCCAACACGAAAAAGTTCACAGTAATAATTGAAGCTCTAGTGGTATTATAAGTGAAAATATCTGGAAGGAATATTACCAATATGAACGTATCTCAGTGGATTTCAACCATACCCTAATAGAATTTAACAGAGATTTTATTATATACGATATCATTATGCATATATAATGGCAGGATTTTGATAAGATTAACGCCTGCAGAGCTCATGATTAGGATAATAAGGATTTGATTCAATAAGGAAATCGCATTTGCGACTTGATAAAAATGCTAAGAAATTATCCACAGGAACCAGCAAATTGATACATATTGGAATATCAATTGAACTGAATCAGAATCATATGAAATGATTGAATAAACAATCTCTCGTGAAAGGAAAATGAAAAACAAAGTGTTCTTCTGATTTTCACACATAATAATATACCCAATTCAATAATGATGATTGTTAAAATAATCTCATCGACTGACTGTGTGATCGCTATAATCACTGCTCTCATATTTTTCCATAATATATCATTTTCAATGAAATATGTACTACCTATAGCAAAAGTGTTGGAAAATAAGTCTTAGGAAAAATATTTTTCATCCTCTAGGAATATTATAGGTATTCCGAAGGTTTTTTATTTATTTTTCAATTTAGCACGATTTTGTTCCATAGTTTCGGGATATATATATTACCTACAACCTGTCACTTCATACACACAGGGCAAAGGTATTAAGTGACAGGTTGTAGGTTGAACTGATGAGGCTTGGCGAGCCGAAGCAGACTGTCTTGCACCAGTTGACATTCCACACACGGAACGGATTCAACCTACAACCTGTCACTATATATATATATATATATACCTTTATTCCCAAAGAAAAATAAATATTACATTGTAATTATCAATAAGAGTTACCTGGAAACAAAAATAGGATATCTGTTTATTATTGTTATGTGCATATGTTTTGAAAAAAATAATCTTCCTTGAAACAGATGAAAGCAATCCGATATACATATGTACTGACCCTTCAGCCAAGCATATGTTCACTTTTTATAAAAAATAATATACACGATTTATTGAATGTAAAATATTCCAAACAATTTTCAATCAGAAAGTACCACTTAAGCATTTCCTGTCCTAATTATCTGAAACAATGCAAATTCGAGCTGAAAATAAACTAGATGATGCTTGGAAAATTTGATTCATTTTTTCTTTACCTATACCAAAGCAAATATTTTTTCACAATGTTGGTTTTTATGAGATAAAATAAACAAAATGACGAGTGAACACGCTGCCGAGAGATTCAGCTTTGTATCAAGAATCTCGTATCCAATGTATTATCTTGATATCGCCAAGGTTTTTCTTTTATGCATTATAAAAAAGGCATGGTGGATTGAATGAAGAATAATCTAATTACCAGTCTGTATGATTGGTCATGTTTGTATCATAACTACTATTATATTATATTGAAATAAAGAAAGGGACTTCTCGATATGTAACCTCATTAGATTCCTAGATGATACCGCAATAGCTCAATATCTAATGTACTATTATATTCTCCTAATGAAGTATGAGCTGGGTGAGGTAATGCGTTATGCACGGTTATGCACAATGGGCCTGGAGTGAGAAGGACAGACAGATAGGGACAGAGATCGCCACGAAGGTTTTGAGGAATTTCCATTATGTATCCGAACATCCTCGAGTTATATCTTTCGAATAGAGCCGGGATATATTGTCCTGAACACATGATCTTAATCCCACAAAAAACTTGGTCGAAAGAATTTCCTTATTTATCAAACAACCCTCTTCAACGTAGAATTGTCGGTGGTTCACAAAATATTCCGGAAATGCGCATTTCTCGAGTAATATATTATCAACTCCAAATATAATGGGGTAGCCTTCATAAATTTATTGATTTTATAATAGAAACATGGCCCTTTCAGTGAAAAAATAGGGAACAGTTTATTCACGAGATATTGAAATAGTGAACAACAATAAAAAGAAATCTCAAAGCTAAATATTGAATGAAGTTTATTGTAATTGTAATAGCATATCATCTGCACACATAAAACTATTTCCTTGTTATATAAAAAAGGAAGGGTAGCATTACTGTACCAAAAATAAGAATGGTGGACGAAGGATTTTGTTTCACATAAGATTGCCTAATGGTTGAATAATATTTAGAACAGTCGATGATTATTCTTATTATCCTTAATGAATTCAGTTTAACTGAAATAAAATCAATACTCAAGGGTTCGAACGTTCTGCATGGGCCCAAGAAGATTCCAATTATTGAATATGTTCCTGCCCAATCAGTTTTTCATGAGTATGCTGAATAAAACGGAATGCTATAGGGACCGATTTCAACTGGTTTGGTGCTATTTATAAACCAATAGGTAATATAAAAGTCCACAATGCGAACTCGGTCATTGTATATACGATCATAGAGAAATCATGTTTCTTAAAGCGCATTTTCCAATATCCAATCAATCCGAGCTACTGTATAACGACTGGTTGTTCCCAACATCGAGACCCTCTAATATCCCTGGTTAATTAATAGTTTCGAACTCGGTTAATCACGAACACGTTTCGTGAAATCACGAACGAGATGACCAACCAGACCAGACAGAATTATACGATACGATCTTGATATTCCGCGAAAACTTGTCCATGCTGCTAATTATCATACGATAACAATCCTGTTGAAGTTATGTGAGACCTTAGAATGGTAGCTTTCCAGAATCCTCCAATTCCAAACCAGGATTGTTCTTTGTTCCAAAGCTAATCCACGAATGAAATTGTAATACCTATACAACAACAGTGAATCCAGATGAACATATAAATAAATAAACTATAGCTGAACAGAACGAAACGATTATCTGGATAATTGGCTATGGATATCCGAAAGCATATTTCATTGATTAAATTTTTTTCTTGAGACGCTCAAGATGATATTGATCAGTGCATGATACAACTGACGGTTTAGTGCTGATCCCACATATTTTTCGATAAATCCGTAACGATAGTCTGGTTTTATCTAGAATCTTCCCCAAGTAAGCGTTCCAGGAAACCTTTTTATTTAGAATGTATTTTACGTGTACTGCAAATGGACTGATTCCACAATTGAATGAAACATCAATCAGTTTCTGTTTCCTGGTGGAAAAAATGACTATAGTTTTGATATTGTTCACGGATATCTCTCTTCACGATCATATGTCTTAGTTAGACAGACCGGGAGATGTCAGCTTCAGTGTTTACTCGAAACAAAAGAATAGGAAATCAGGCACAATTTTCGATTTTGGGATTCCGTCACGATTCCTCTGTCTATATGCTGTCGCAAAATCAAAAGATATTAATCATAATCTGTGAAACAATTGAAACGTTATGAGAACTCTTGATGAAATCAGTTATACCGAAATACCACACAATAACATTCAATCAGCACTACTCAACAAAATTTTGTCTTATCTGAATTCCCATTTCAGTGAATTCCCAACTCAACTGTCGAAGTTCCTTTGTTAGGAGGGATATTCGTCCTTTGAAACAAGCCAAACATTTTCGGAGTTTGGCAACTTCTTAAAGAGTAACTAACAGTATGTTTAGTATCTTATGTTTGTTTTTAGCCAGATTGAAGCTTTGCATTACCCTTAGAATACCTTCTATTTTTTCTCTTTTGTGAAGCGCATTTCCCAAAGAAATGTTTCCATTGATATAAATCCTCAAAAGAAATCATATCTACTGGTGAACCACATAAGAAGGTAGCTTGTTCAGGAAGACTTGATGTCATACTCGGTCAGAGCTTCAGAAATATCTGGAGCAAATCTGGGACTCTCGTGTTTTTCTGGAATTGAATTCTAGATAGGCGCTCTCACAAACTAGGAAATCGCTTTCTGATCTTTGCTGTTCGAAGCCATATAGCCGATTTGCAACATTGTTACTTTCTAGATATTTTGTGATTCCTTTGTTGATTTCGGTTTCCGTAACTTCAGAAATAACGGATGGACGAGCGATTGGCCTATAATTGACTTCTTCCCCTCATTCTTGAAAATCGCTTTTTCTGGTTAGAATCCGTTGAGGGGCTTAACATTTTGCGGATCAGTGGCTTTTCTCATGTCATTGAGGTGATCATGAAGACATTGGTTTTCGTTCTTTTTCACTTACGAAATCACGTATATCGTTCAATTCGTTCCCCTTATCACGTATGGGCGTAATTAACAAAAAAAGTAAAAATTGCCTTGACTATGCTTCTCTTGAGTGATCTTTTCACCTCACGAAGTGGCGTAACTGTATCATGTCAATGAATATTCACTATCATGGCGTATCTGCTGGAGTCGATACAAAATATATCACGTATCGGCGTAAAAAGCCAGATACACCTCTTTGTGTGAGAAAATATTCGCTTTTTCCGATCAACTCTAAGGGCGTAACTGATATCAACTCAGAACTATAGACGCGTATTCTTGTGTCTTATGGAGACATCGTTAAAAGTGAAGTGTTTTTAATTTTGTATTATGCCTATTGTAGCTTTTCATTTCTTGATTTTCAAAATAATGATCATTACTATCACTACTTCTACCGCAGACGTATCTGACAAAATGGCACAATTGATATTTTCATATGAGCGTATCTGCCAATTTTGCCATTATTGAAAAAAGTACAACTATGAACATCATTCATTTTAACTCCATCAGCGTGAAATACATGATCAATGAGTTGTTATCACGAGATATTATGATAAAGACACTTTATAAAATAACAATTATAGAACTTTTCAATTGTCAACCAATTTTGTTTTTCCTCTCTCCTGTGAAGTTTGCAGATTTCAGTTATGCCCATACGTGATACTGCGAAGTTGAGGATTGCAGATAGTAGATTATAGGGAAGCGATCGTAAAGGCTGTGCAGCCTCTCAAGCACCTCGACCTATCAGATCTTTCGTGCATAGCCCTCAATCTATTCGAGGACCAGGATTCCGAGACTTCGTGTGAAGTTCATCAGTTTCCTGTGAGCTAGGTTGCTGACATCGGAAAACTTTAAGAAGGCTCCTTCCAGGAATTTGAGCTTCTTGCAGAAGAGTGCTGGGCAGTGGCAAAGCAAATGTTCTGCAGTTTCATCAGTTTGACCATCCTTTTGAAGTGATACCTCGGAGGGCAGTGTCCAGTGAGGAGTCCCATCACCAGTTTCAAGTATTTTTTGTCCAACTCGAGAATCTGTATAGTTTTCCTTGGCGAAAGGCTTACTAGGCTTGTTGCTTGTCTTTGTCCTGGCACTTTATTCCTGTGAGATTTCATTTCAACCGCTTCCCAACGTCGAACCACTTCTTTCAATTGGGTCTTAGAGAGTTCAAAGAAGGGTTCTGGGCCATTTGGCAAGGCAGTTTGTTTTCTTGTTGTCTTTAACTCCCTTGTGACCTGGCACCCATATCAAGCAAAGTTGAGGGAAGTATTTCCTGATTTCCTGCAAACCAACAAAAATAAATGAATTTCTCAACATTTATCCTCTCCCACTGACTCGAACGATGCACCATGAACGTTTAAGGTTTTCTTTTCGTGTTATCAAGACTGAAGCTGAATAGTTACGATAATGAACCACTTCAATTATGTCTTAGAGGGTTCAAAGAAGGGTTTTGGGCGAGTTGGCAAGGCAGTTTGTTTTCTCGTTGCCGTTAACTCCTTTGTGACCTGGAACCCATATCGAGCGAAGTTGAGGAACTGATTACCTAGTGAGGTATTTCCTGATTTCCTGCAAACCAACAAGAATAAATGGATTTCTCAACATTTATCCTCTCCCACTGACTCGAACGATGCACCATGAACATTGAAGGTTTTCTTTTCGTGTTATCAAGACTGAAGCTGAATAGTTACGATAATGAACCACTTCAATTATGTCTTAGAGGGTTCAAAGAAGGGTTTTGGGCGAGTTGGCAAGGCAGTTTGTTTTCTCGTTGCCGTTAACTCCTTTGTGACCTGGAACCCATATCGAGCGAAGTTGAGGAACTGATTACCTAGTGAGGTATTTCCTGATTTCCTGCAAACCAACAAGAATAAATGGATTTCTCAACATTTATCCTCTCCCACTGACTCGAACGATGCACCATGAACATTGAAGGTTTTCTTTTCGTGTTATCAAGACTGAAGCTGAATAGTTACGATAATGAACCACTTCAATTATGTCTTAGAGGGTTCAAAGAAGGGTTTTGGGCGAGTTGGCAAGGCAGTTTGTTTTCTCGTTGCCGTTAACTCCTTTGTGACCTGGAACCCATATCGAGCGAAGTTGAGGAACTGATTACCTAGTGAGGTATTTCCTGATTTCCTGCAAACCAACAAGAATAAATGGATTTCTCAACATTTATCCTCTCCCACTGACTCGAACGATGCACCATGAACATTGAAGGTTTTCTTTTCGTGTTATCAAGACTGAAGCTGAATAGTTACGATAATGAACCACTTCAATTATGTCTTAGAGGGTTCAAAGAAGGGTTTTGGGCGAGTTGGCAAGGCAGTTTGTTTTCTCGTTGCCGTTAACTCCTTTGTGACCTGGAACCCATATCGAGCGAAGTTGAGGAACTGATTACCTAGTGAGGTATTTCCTGATTTCCTGCAAACCAACAAGAATAAATGGATTTCTCAACATTTATCCTCTCCCACTGACTCGAACGATGCACCATGAACATTGAAGGTTTTCTTTTCGTGTTATCAAGACTGAAGCTGAATAGTTACGATAATGAACCACTTCAATTATGTCTTAGAGGGTTCAAAGAAGGGTTTTGGGCGAGTTGGCAAGGCAGTTTGTTTTCTCGTTGCCGTTAACTCCTTTGTGACCTGGAACCCATATCGAGCGAAGTTGAGGAACTGATTACCTAGTGAGGTATTTCCTGATTTCCTGCAAACCAACAAGAATAAATGGATTTCTCAACATTTATCCTCTCCCACTGACTCGAACGATGCACCATGAACATTGAAGGTTTTCTTTTCGTGTTATCAAGACTGAAGCTGAATAGTTACGATAATGAACCACTTCAATTATGTCTTAGAGGGTTCAAAGAAGGGTTTTGGGCGAGTTGGCAAGGCAGTTTGTTTTCTCGTTGCCGTTAACTCCTTTGTGACCTGGAACCCATATCGAGCGAAGTTGAGGAACTGATTACCTAGTGAGGTATTTCCTGATTTCCTGCAAACCAACAAGAATAAATGGATTTCTCAACATTTATCCTCTCCCACTGACTCGAACGATGCACCATGAACATTGAAGGTTTTCTTTTCGTGTTATCAAGACTGAAGCTGAATAGTTACGATAATGAACCACTTCAATTATGTCTTAGAGGGTTCAAAGAAGGGTTTTGGGCGAGTTGGCAAGGCAGTTTGTTTTCTCGTTGCCGTTAACTCCTTTGTGACCTGGAACCCATATCGAGCGAAGTTGAGGAACTGATTACCTAGTGAGGTATTTCCTGATTTCCTGCAAACCAACAAGAATAAATGGATTTCTCAACATTTATCCTCTCCCACTGACTCGAACGATGCACCATGAACATTGAAGGTTTTCTTTTCGTGTTATCAAGACTGAAGCTGAATAGTTACGATAATGAACCACTTCAATTATGTCTTAGAGGGTTCAAAGAAGGGTTTTGGGCGAGTTGGCAAGGCAGTTTGTTTTCTCGTTGCCGTTAACTCCTTTGTAACCTGGAACCCATATCGAGCGAAGTTGAGGAACTGATTACCTAGTGAGGTATTTCCTGATTTCCTGCAAACCAACAAGAATAAATGGATTTCTCAACATTTATCCTCTCCCACTGACTCAAACGATGCACCATGAACATTGAAGGTTTTCTTTTCGTGTTATTAGGACTGAAGCTGAATATCTACGATAATGATTGTGTTCCACTTTCCTATGGGCTTGACAGCCTTCAAAACGAATTTATCTGCTTTCTATCGGAAATTCGTCGACTAACGAACTTGACCGTGAACTACACTATCAGACGCTGGTTGACCCAACATTTTTCCTGAGACATGTCACACTGACCGCTTGCCCCACAATGACAGGCGCCACCGCGATATGGCATCGAAAGCTGTCTGATCACGAATGTTACGGAGCCAGTCTATCGCGAGCTTCGCGCGGGAAAGCACGGAAAAGGCGGCGGAGCTTTTCCCAATCGCCTTCGCGATCTGCTAGACACGCACGTGTTCCGATCGTGAAAGTTCATCCGAACTAAAAGTGGTGCTTTAATTTGCTTGTATCATGATGTGAATCAGGTATGGTTTCCTCTCATTTCGTTGGTTGGTGTTTGAGGAACAGTTTGGTGGAAGGAGGAAAATATCAAATGTATAATATATAAATATATTCTCATCTCATTGTTTGGTGGAGGTCAATTTATGATACTCATCATTGTAAGATCTATTTGAGGAATTCAGATTTGGAAAACCTGATACATAAAGATGTCAAAAATCTTTCAGTCGATTTGCATACTGTCCTAATGGGAAATGTTGAAGAATATGATGTGATAATCGTTTGAAATAACTTCTAGGATTTCTGCTTACACCGTAATTGGACAGCAGTTTCACTATTTCGGAGAAACCCCCTTGGTTTCATGAAATAACTAGACATTTTAGAATACCGGTCAATAGGCTTGTCTCTCATAGTTCAAACACTATTCAAACTTTCCATGTATTAGGAGTAGCTGATGACACTGTCCGTTTCATAAAATTAACGGAAGGTATTGATGAAGTATACCCACTATACAAAAAAATTCAGTGGTCAGGTGAGAGAGCAAGAAATTCTTGACAATCATTCGACAGTGTCAAAAGTACCCACAAAATATCCAAAACAATAAAAAAGGATTATTAAGAAAATATTTCAATCATTTTAGATTAATATTTCAAATTTCGTCTAACTCTTCGCGCTATCTTTGAAAATAACCCCATTTTATGTCCATCTGTTATACATTTCTCAAAATAGCCGCCATATTGGTGGTCCCGTGACATTTGTTAAAATGGATTACGAGATGAAAAAAAAATATCTACCTTTTTTCTGATGTTAATTTTTTTTTCATATTTTGCAAACCTTATGGCTGTTATAAAAAAAAACTTGCTCAAAGTTGAATTGTCTCGAATTTCATCATCGAATTTTCCGAAAATAAACTACCATCTGCCCAAAATGAATGGTGATCGTTGCCATAAATTATAGGAGGTTTTCATTACATTACAATAATTATTATTCCTTATTCTGCTCGGTATCCTCATTTTGAGCTTGCTCGTGAAATTGTAGCTTTATCGTCAATGGAATATTTCGAAGGTATTTTAGTCCTTAAGGCTCTACCGAGCGCTCTCCTTTAGACTCCCTTCAACCTCATCAATTCTTTTCCATGCATTATTCGATTCTTTCATTATTTAAAATTTCGATTTTTTTAAACACCTGACGGTCTCTTTATGCATCTAGTTGCACCTCTAGATCTATATTCTACTTTGAGCTTCATTCTCTCTTCTTCGGGAATCACATAAAAACGAACATGGAAATAATTGAATACCAGTTTGCGAAGGGACGAAAGAGATCTGCAGCGTTTTCGTGAACTCAAAATTGAAAGTTTCCTTTGATACCACTCTGAAAAAATATTTACTTCTCCCTCGACATCTCCAATGAAACTATCTCGAGGGTATTTTCAAAACTACATAGCAAAGAGTACCTATGTTGCCTTTTGAGAGTATGCCAATTGAATATCAACGAGTTCCTTTCAAAATAATCACACCAGGATTCCAAAGACGAACAAATAAATGACAGAATAGCAATATACTGGGCCATATTATAAATAAATATCACCAAATCTCGGTTGTCAACTTGAATTTTGCAAGCAGATTAACATAAAATCGAAATATTCTTTCTTTTCAGATTTTGATAATTTTCACAGCAGTATCATTATTTTTCATTAAAACTTCTGGAGATGATTTTTCTCATAGATGATAGAATAACCCTGTATGATACGTAGTAATAGAGATATTGTATTTATACATACCTTCTGATTCAGTCAAATAACTATTGGAAATTTTATGAAAGAATAATATTTGCCTGGGGGTTCTGCTTCCATTTCCTTTCTATTTTCGGTGAATAATTCACAAAATCGATTTGTTTGCCGAACACCTTGCTCGGAAATTTTTCAATCACATTTCCCTCTCCACATTATACGAATGCATATACATGTATATGACCGGATCTCGTGATATATGACTATAAAGGATTTGATTAAAACAACCAGGTTACTTTTCGAAGAGATTATTTGGCTGTTGTTTCAGTTCAACGGTCTGTTCTATAGCTAGAAATTTCTACCTATCGGGATCAGGGTGTGTTAAAACCGAGGTTAAAACGAGTGCATTCGTTAGGTCTGTCAAGTGGGTCTGTTTCAGCCCCATACAAATAGAATCGATTACAAGTTTGAAACATTTCGCATTCATCTGTTTCATTTTATCTTCCTTTAAAAATCTACCAAATTAAGATATTTCGCAAAAGCGAGGCACGATTTTCACTAGCTCAACCGCCCTAAGGAGAAATTCCGTAAATTCCAACAAAAACAACTGTGTATCCGAGTGTGTATCGAAACATTGAAGCTCACATTGAAGTCTGATTATCTACTACAGCGATATGATATGAAAGGGCAATGAACATTTTTTCTATGTTCAAAGATAGAGATATATCAAGAATGAATTTGACCAGTCTGTTATTATATAACTTTAGCACGTGTTTCGTATCATCCATACACAGTTTCGCGGATGATAGTACCCTCCATATCGCTTTCTCTTCCAGGGCTCCTATATCGGCCCGTCAAACCAGAAATAAACGAGGAAGAAATGTTAACAATGTTTAGCAACAATTCTCGAGTGGGGATCTGATAACCTGGTAGAATTCAATGCAAACAAAACAAAAGCATGTCTTTTCTCTAGAGAAGCCGATCTCACTGTGGCCAACATAATTCAGTCAGGAGTAACCATACCATTGAAGTCATCCATTTCGATGCTTGGCGTTACTATCAGCAATAACCTTTCTTGGGAAAATCACGTGAGGTCTATTGCCAAAAGTGCATCCCAAAAACTTGGATATCTTTTTCGAGCCAAGAGCTATTTCACTCCTAGTCAGCTGCTTATGATCTATAAGGCACAGATCCGACCTGTCCTGGAATACTGTTCCCATATTCGGAGTGCGGCACCTGAACATATCCTGAAACTATTGGATCCTGTCCAAAAAAGGGCAATTCGTCTCGTCGGTGATGCCTCGCTTACAAACTCGCTCACTTCTCTGGAACACCGTATAGAAAAGTTGGCGATTTATCTCTATTTTGTAGATATTTTCATAGGCGATGCTCTTCTGGAATATCAACAATCGTTCCTCCATTAGCAGTCTCTTCGAGATTAACCCGTCAAGTTCAGTCTTCACACCCCTTCGTGGTCACTTTAGAGACCTGCATAACGTCCCTTCCAAAAACTCGTTCATGCAACGAACATCGAGACTTTGAAACTCATTGCCTAGGAAGGTGTTCTCAGAGGCATACCATCGCCAGAAATTTAAGAACACCAACTCCTACCTTCTTTCCCTTATTGCTCACGATGTTCTCTGAACATTACAGGATAAATACTTCCATTATTGCGAGGTTCAAGCCTGTCGCAGTTCGTTGATTTATTCCAATTCAACCGCTGTACAGAAATCAAATATTGATTGCGTCTGTCCGGCGAAAATCTATTCTGGAATGTTGTCTGAGAATACCTTTCAAACATGCCCACAAGATAAAACCAGGTCATTTCCAGGAAACATCTATGGGGAAACTCATCAAATGTTGTTATTCATTTTACATGTTCTAGCTGAAGCGATAGTTTTCGGCATACCGTGTTTCTTCGCCCTTATAGTGCAAACTCTTGTCTCCAACGTTTACTATATATCATTCAATAAAACTGCCGTCTTACCATCATGCACAAGAGAATAGATCTTGGAATTGTAATATTTCAAGAGTCCTCGGCTGAATAATACGAGCAGGGATGGAAGAGACAGTGTCACCTCATCACTTTACATACGTCTCAGTCGTTGTTACGATCAAAACCAACCAGTATAACGCTTGACATCACAAATGTACTCCTCTCGTGAGGCTTCATAAATGCGTGAAATCGATTTGGATCAATCAATTCGACGGATGGTCTAGAACAAATTTTCTGTATACATTCGATGTAGATAAATCTAGCCATGTACTCTGGTGTGCGAAACAAACAAAGAAATTCAAAGAATATCAAAGGAGAGAAAAACGAGAAACTTGAAAGATTCAATAATTCGGAAACCTACTACCATTGACAACATTCTTACAGTTATTATCTCTCTGGGATTGACCTTCACACCAAATTCGACTCCATTACCCTTCTAGGACTTCTGTTACTCGTTTCCACGAGTTACGACTTTTCTCTCAATACTGATTTATTTCTGTTAATGAACCACTGCAGCAGGTATATGCGAAAACTACTCATTATTATGTTGAGAAAGTGTGTGGAAATGACGGACAAGATAGGGCAGAATAACATAACGCTTTTTCTGGTGCATTTCCTCATTCATCGCATATACAATTATTATTATCCCTACCAGAGAGTTTCATTTCTCGGTAAAAGTTTCACAGGGGGACAGCTTTTTGTTAGGGACACATTAGTTTTCCATATAACGACAGATTAAGGCTATTCTGCGGCCATGGGACTTTGTTTCGAAAGCTGAGGCGAAGCAAGCCCTACGTAGGGCATATTGTTCGAGGGTTTTTGTTCTTCATGTTTCACTGTAATTAGTTAGGTACGTGTTGATGGGCTCATAAAATGTACAACTCGTCAACATGTTCTGAGTGATTGTGGAATTGTTCTCTATTTTTCAACGAATCAATATCTCGCAATAGGAGAAACACACTAACGCATGCCCCATCATCATACATATAGATACATATTTTGCAAGGAACTATCCATAGGTATTTCAATATGGAAATTTGAAAATCGAAACTACCACTTTCCATGAAAAACTATGTGGAACACTTGAAACGAAAAATCAAATGAATGTTATCATCGGTTTCTACCTCGGTTTCTACTCAAGTTCGACACAAATGAAAAAAGGACGTGATATTATTAGCAAATATCCCAGGACCTACAAAAAATTACAAACGCAAAGCATTTCCGTTTATTAATTTCGGAAAAACGTGATATAATTAGCGAAGATCTCAGGACCTACAAAAAAAATTATAAACGAAAAGCATTTTCGTTGTTTCATTTCAGAAAAAATAGGTACCCTGGAACCCCTACAATGAATCGCCCAACAGTTTTTAGAACAAGCGTTTGCTTTCTGAATTGACGTTGTGACGCTGTCAAAAAATGATCAGTGAGTTTTGTCACCAAAAATATTCATAATTCTTTAGGTAAGGTACCTGTGAGTTTTTTTGCAATATAATAATGCTTGTTCAACTTGTTTCTCCACTCCATTTTGTGATGATCAACAAGTGTGTATTTGACTTCAATCTTCACCGATCTCGATATGTATCTCATTTTTTTGACAAAGTTTTCTATCCTCTCATACCAATAATCTTTCTTTTGTTTTTTAAAGAGAAAATAGTCCATCCAATTAAAAATATCAAACATAGTTTCAAATGAATGTCTGATAGACTACGAGCAGAAAACAACTACTTTCCTGGTAGATACCACGCAGAACATTGAATTATATCTGTTCGTAGTCCATACAACGATTCACACTGTCAATGCAGATCGCAAATGTTTCTTTCTTCCTAAGACGTGACAAATTCACATCGGGACAGGCACGCCTAACAGCCCACAGACCGGTTTCGGACTTATTGGCCCTCATCAGTGCAGGGTAGTTATCCGAGTAGAGACCGTAAGATCTCCACTCGAAGCGATGCCTGTCCCAATGAACTTTCGTCGCGTCTATTTGATCGCACTAAGCCGCGTTCCAAGAGACAGTTGGAAGTGGCGACACCATGCGGCAGAATAAAGAAACAGAAAGAAAGGATGTATGAATTCATATAGAAGTGATTTATCCTAATATACGCTAGATGGCATAAAAGAAAAGTATATTTCGTATTCTTCTATTCCACGCAAGACGTACCGTTTGGCTGTCAAGATTTCCATTATGATCTTGATGTGCCATATCACATCATACATGCTTTGTGAGGAAACAATATCAGTCAGCAGACATATTCGCAGACTACGTTGGTGTACAAGACATAAACTCGGGACACAAGGTGAATATCAAATGAGGAGTTGAAGACTTCCGAACCAGCTGGAAACGACCTGTCAACCGCATTTTCAGTTCGTCTTCCAACATGAGCGTCCACCAGAATATTTCCTAGAAAATATAACCCGAAAATCTATGATCGACTTATCGACAGACCGCCACAAAAAATGTAAAGATGATTGGTCAGATGATTGATCGGATGATGATATCAGAGCCTCTCGGATTTCATTGAGCGAGAAAGAAGACAGTCTACCTATGTAGCAATAGCAAATCACCATCGTTCTAAAATCTAGAGTAATATCTGTTTCACTAAAGTTGAAATTAAGTTGAATTATTCCATTAATCATGTGTATCAGTTCTTCAGAAGTAAATGCGGTGCGTATCCAATTTTGCGCATTCTGATATATTCAGTGAAAAGTTCCTTTTTCATGACATTTTTTTCAGTCCGCCCATGAAACCATCAATACTTTCCAACTTCTTTTACATGAGAGATTTGCCTTGGAAAACGACAAGTTTTTCCTTGCAGGCTGTTCCAGTCGTACTATGAAAAATCGCAATGCAATTAATTCTGAAGTTGAAACATTTTTCACTCTACTGCATAATTGAAACGTTATATGATTTGTTACTGCATAATATTCGGTATTGTGACGATTCAATTAGTGAATTTCAATATCGCATCAAATGTACGACTCTCTTCAGTTCCATCATGATGAATTAATCCTGCTTGATTGATTGTGAAATTGGTAGAGCAAGAACATTAAAATAATCTGAATGAACAAGTTTTCTGCATGATTGGAATAACGGAATGAATATCTTGACCAGAAGTTATTAGGCACTACGACTACAAAATATGATTCCACGATGTTTTCAGCTCATGTTCTGTAGTGAAGATCAGCCGACTCGAATTGAATGACATACGCAGTAAAAAAAACTTGGGTGTAATTTTAATGAAATGGATTTCAGAGCAAACTCCGCCGAATACAACACCTGAATTTGAAAGTTGTGTCCTCTTTATTATACATTTCACAATTGATTGTTGAGTGGTGCTAATTCCGATCTTAGTGAAAAATGACACGAATGTGTCATAAGAAACAACAGATGGTTGAAATTTAATATTCTCAATGGTGCTATCATAGACGTTGACGCATAAAAAACACCTATAAAATTAACACCAAGTTATACCGTGTCATATCACGATGGAATCAAGGCGGTGTATGAATCATCTAATTTGGTGTCAATCATTCATCATTCGTTAAGTATACTGCTTCCTGAAAACACCTGATATTATATAAATTAATAAAAATATTGTATGTATGCATCTGAATGGTGTGAATTTCATGCGCTCATCTGTTCGATCTTAGAACCTTAGAACTTTTGCCAATAGGTGGCACTGACGTCCTTCCCACCGTACCTGATTTCAATCTTGGGCTAGATATATTAGATGATTTTGATATGGATCAGTATCAATTGGGCTAGTACCACTGATCAGGATAAATAGACCGAAACATTTCTTTATAATCCGAATTGTCCCTAGTTTCTTCTGAGTCTAGTTTATCATCATGTGAAGTATATTTCAATAGGTGATCCAACTTAGTTAATAACACCGGAGATGGTGAAAAAAAGCACGGATTCGCATAAACACACTCATGATATGGCGTTTTTTCACACCAGCTAAGTCTCATAACACCTACAGTGGTGAATAATATGCCAGTGTTTACTGATACTAAAACAATCAGGGACACCAGTCGGTGTTAGTTGGTGTGAGCTGATGTAATTTTGTTTTCACTGTGTACCTACTGGAAAATACGTAACCGGTATTGATCACTTCCTCGGCTGCGCTCACCTATGGATACATCTTCCTGATTCGGTCCAACCCAGATTAAATTTTTTATGGAAATCACCCACACAAAATTTCTCTTATCTCGCATGATTGGAAGTAACGGCACAGTCGTATCGATTTGAATTTCATAAAATTTTCCGGCTCATCGGTATTTCACTTCGCTTAGTGGATTTTGTATCTGAGGGAGACCGACCTCCTCAAAGGATGGGTGAGATGAAGGAGCATTCTCTGAAATTTTAGGTTAGACGCGAGATAATAGGGGATATGTAAATTATATCCACAAAGTAAAACCGAAAGACACTCGGGAATTTCCAGGCGTTGTGATCCTTAGAGAAAAAGAGGTATACGGTTAACGGTGGAGGCCGATTCAGCAAAACGGGTCTATATAGTTTCTTTCAATCGAGTTCAAAAGAATGTGTTCCGATTCGAAAGGATAATTCAGTTTACTACTGAACGATATTCTTGGCGAATATTGAAATTGGTTACCACTTGCCTGCATAATTTTTCTTCAATATTTCCAACTCTATTTCTCATCATCATGGATCGAAAGAATGCAAAATAGTATGACTTCACAACGAGATACTTGCTCCAGTTTTTTGCTCATCCATGGTAGCTATCCAATGTGATAAACGCCAACATAGGAATATGATTTCCGGATGACATTGAACTTTTTTGTTGGTAATTATATTGATACAGATTTGGGATCTATTGGTTGTCGCACGAGGATATCTAGTAGTCATCAAAAATCAGGTCAGCCTCAAAAGAGTTGAATAAATATAGTAATTTAGATATTCCCTTAGGTTCAGTTATAGAAAACATGACGTCATTTTCAATGAAAAGGAAGAGGAGGAAACACATTCCGCACTCAATTCTTGAACCTGAATGCTTTTGATTTTGACATTTCAATCACTTAGTGGAAACAGAGGATCATTTGAAACTTCCAAACTTCAATTAATTTTGAAGAAATCGCGAATATTTTCATTCATAAATAAATGGTGCTTTGAAATTCGTAATAAAATTGGTTGCGTAACTATGGAAAGTATAAATTACAGTATGGAAATGAATATTTCCTAACAGTTAGGAAATCTCGACTTTTTCTTTAGGAAATTTTGTCTGTAATGTCAGAATTTCCTAGCGATTTGCAGAAAAAAAAATTATTGTCAGTTACGGATAAGGGGGACGATATATGTGTTGGTAAGGTTTTCTATAATTAATGAATGAATCGGTGTGATTAAACCATCATAATAAAATAAAGATCGAATAGTGCTTTCGAAACAACGCCACTAAAATAATATTGACATATAAAATCTAACCAAATTATTGAGCCCATTTCAAAGTTCACAGGAATTGCTGAAGCAAACCTGAATTTTCATTAAACATAATACCAAAATACCAATTTCCATTAGAATTGGACTCGCCCCCTTTGCATACTGAGCTGACGCATGTTAATTCTGTAGACACTAATGTTATGATGAATTTAGAGCAAACAGATCACAGGACTTGACAGATCGAGATAGTTCCTCTCGTGTGTATCTGACGCTTCAATGATAGGAAGGAATATCAAGGTATTGTGGAAATTTACATCAACAGAAACGTTCAAGGAAGTTTACAATAACGTCAACCCCGAGGTCAACCCAACATGAATATAGCTCAGGTATCGCCCAGAAGTTTAGTGACATCGAACAATAATTTCGTAATAGACAACGATTGAAATCATCATCGTGAATAGGAAACATGTCAATCACTTTTTGGGGAAGGGGGGGGGGGGAGAAACTCAGCATTAATTCAACTACCATCACTTGTTGTCCTCCAAACTAAATTGTTTGTCACTAGTATCAGCTCCTTTACCAAAATACCATTTTTTGCCTGATGTGTTTTTAAACACTTTTGAAAACACTATTCTTCACGTATGCACTGTGTTTTTCCTTCCAGATCTCGTTCCAGACTAATCCTATGTGGAGTTAAGGAGTGCATTGGCCTTGCAGAATTCGGTAATCCCGATAGCTCAGTTGATATAGCATCTACTAGAGAATTAGAGAATGAGTAATAACGGTATAAAGCGTTGAGAGCGTGCAATTTGGCCTCCTTTGTGGCTACTCTTTTCTATCTCTCTTCTCTACACATGTATATGTACATACATATTTGGCATCAATCCCCATTTCTAGATGATGTGGCTTGAATCAGAAGACACCTTGAAACCTGAGAATACTATTTGGAAGAACAAAGATGGTTACTATGAAAAAATTGAACGTTTATGTCTTGTCAACGCTGTGGCCAAAAACATCGCAGTTAGGAATCATAAGGCAGTTAACAGTTAACAACAGATATATCAACTAGACTTCAATCATATATTTTATAAAAAGTCGCCAGAATGGGCTGGTATTCACCTCTATAACTTGCTTCCTGTCTCTCTTAGGACAGTTACAATAAATATATTCAAGACCAATCTGAAGAAATTTCTCCTAGAAAACTGTTTTTATGATCTAAATGAGTATTACAGCCTGTAATGTATATTTCCCTTTTGAACAAACCACCACTACACATATTTATACAGGAGGAGGCGAGATCTGTTACGTACAGACTGATACACGGGTCATCACCCATCATCGAACTACATGAAAAGGATTACCGAAGGCTAGAAGAAGGCCTGAGGGCCGATCCAACCAATGCCCAGCGATGCCATGGTAACCAAATACAACTTCAATAGGAAATATGAAGTCAGTATTCCAGACAGAGAATACTGGGAGGAAGGAGAACCTATCAGTGCAGCATCAATATGGTATACATACGGCTCGAAGACCGAGGAGGGAGTCGGAGCCGGAATCTACGGCAAAAAACCAAGGATAACGATCCCAGTGAGCCTGTCGAAAGACACTACAGTATTTCAAGCTGAAGTAGCAGCAATACAACTCTGTATCGGAGAAATAAACCGGCAAGATAGGATAGTTCCGTCCGTTGTCATATTCTCCGATAGCCAGGCAACACTTAAAGCACTGAAAACCACCCAAGTGAACTCTAAACTTGTGTGGGATTGTGCCGGTGCCCTGAATGAATTAGCAAACCGCAAAAAAGTGACCCTGGCATGGGTTGCAGGTCACATCAAGGGAATGAAAAAGGTGACGAATTGGCCAGACAAGGCTCGTCAATGGCATTCTACGACCCAGAACCTTTTTGAGGCATAGCAAAAGCAATAATCAAGAAATCAACCAGCAAATGGGTGGAAAAACAGGCCCAAAGCTGGTGGGAACGAACCCCAGGACATATACAGTCGAAAAGGTTTCTTAAAAAACCATCACCATTGCTCACGGCTGACCTACTGAGCAAGGATAGAAGATCCGTAAAAGCAATAGTAGGCATGCTTACAGGACACTGCAAACTCAATTAACATATGAAAAACATAGGTCTGGCAGAAGAAACCACATGCAGGTATTGTCAGACAGAAAAAGAAACATCTATCCATATCCTTTGCGAATGCGAAGGAATAGCAAGGACCAGGTTTTTACAGAAGGGGACGGACTACCCAGAGGCAGAAAGCTAAGTTGTAGAGCCACTCTCAGGGATCCTGAATTTACTTAAAAAGACAAAGCTAGTGCCAGTCATCTAAATGTCAAGGAAACCACAATAGATCTGTAAAGGTTGCAGTGGAAATAGGTCGCATACAGCGCCACCCTTTATACATATCTAGCTATCTTGATCACAAAATTATAGAATTGGTCTTCATTTACAATTCTAGTACTTACTTCTTGTAATTCTTGTACTTCATACAATACAATTCTAATGCTACTCTTGTTGATAATCTGATACATCCTGTGAACTTTAATATCACTTCGTCGCTTATAGTATCTACTATATAGGAGGGAAGGGAGGAAAATTGTTTGATGTGCTATAAATCTTTTGAATTACATCCCTGTCGTATAGTGATGGTAATTAGTCGATGACAAATCGATGTTTTTTCTCCTGATATGTCAGAATAACTCATTCCAGGCTGGAATTTATATCGACCATCGTTCTCTCGAAGCGCATCAGTTACATTGATTCCGTGATAATCGGCGTCGAATGTGAGGTAATCTTTCAGATATGAATTCAATTGATGGACGATTATGTGATGCGATCATGATTGCCGAGACACGTTTTTTCGCTAAGCTCGAAATGGAATGATCATCATATTATCTCAATAATCAATCATAGCAGTCCTAGTCGTCACAGTTGCAGTCATTCGAGATAATAGAAACGGAATTAAGCGATTCAATGACACGTCTGATTTGGCATGTATATGTGGATAATACTCTTGATGTTTTCTGCATATCCTCAAATTCGAAACTGAATTACTGGTTGTTTATTGTACAGTAGAAAAAGAATCAGCTGCAGTTTCAACTGGATCATGTCTTACCAATACAACCATGATTTTAATAATTATAAATAGAGCATTATGGATAGAAACTCATATTTTACCTAGACATTTAAATTCCCAGGATCAAAAGATAATGAGAAATACTAACTGTATATCAGGTAAGTTATGAAATACTTATATCTTGATCTAGAAATCATTAATTTTTGTTCAAAAAAATGGTGGAACAGGCCTCGTTCCTATTTAATCAAAAAAAGAAAATTGTTTGCATATTACCTATGTATCAACTCAGGCATTCCTTTCTTTAGTACAGATGGTGAAGAGCTTGTTCATCTTGATGAATTATTTTTGAAAATTTCACATACTTGTCAAATGAAACAATAAGGAGTCAAGTTGGGATTATCGATAACACCAAACTTGTCTCTTGACTCTGATTAGCACGTCAAGTTCAGTGTTTTTAGATTTGTGTCAGTAATAGTTGAATCACGCTAATTCTTTCGGTTTTCGAAATTTAGACCTTTCACTTCGTGTGAAGTCTGATGAAATTCTAATAGTGATTTGATTCATCTCAGAAGTTTTTCATAAGTCGACTGAGTTATCAACTCATGCACTTATAAATCGACAAACTTATCGCGAAAACTCAATCCTTTGTGGTACAACTACTGATAATCAAACACCTGAATTGAAAACAGAAATTCGACTGATTGCTCAATTTATTTGGCAACAATGGGATAATGTACAGAAAATACAATATTGATCCTTTGTTTGAAAGGTTTTCACTCGTTCAGTAATCATCTCGGAAGGGTGGCACCGAACATATAGGCATTGACTTCTGAGTCTATATGGCATGAGACAGCAAACCAAAGTTTGTTCACGAGAAATAAACAAGACTATGATTTATGAGTCAGGCTATGAGGAAATTGAGAGGAAACTGCAACAGGTGGATTTAATGAAATCAATCCAATACAATATTTCCCTCAATATGTGTCAAAATCACGGGGGAAAAATTCACGAAATATATTTTTGATAATCATGTTTGTAGATTTAGATGTTACCGGAGATGAGTTCTCCATAGGGATTCGTTTCTCTTGTTTATCCCACGAGCAATATATAGGGATCGTGCTTATCCGGGTCTTTGCCGAACATGCCGTTCAGACCAGATTACAAAGCACAGACCTTATCATTTCAGGTCGCAGAAAAGGTTGCACCACAACTACTTTGTTATTAACCTTTCATATTAAGCGAGAGCCAACGCTGCTTCCCTAATCGCGCCTTTTTTAACCTTTTGCCGTATATATTGCTTTTATGCCCTGTTTCCAGAAAAGTGCTATATCTTGAGTTCACATCGGAGACAAAGAATATGAATATTCGACTACTCTACGTGTATGTGGAAAAAGCACGCAAGACACAGATAAATCCAACGTAGGCGTCACAATAATGTTATAGATAAGCTGCGTTTCCAGTGAGAAATATCCACATTCCACCTAATACAGCGCGAACCACTCTGTTTTCGAATTCTGCAAATATTTATGAGGAGGCTCTGAAAGAAACACTGAATGATTTTTCCGACACTCATGGAGTAATTAAGGACAGGCATTATGGTTTCGTTTAGAAATCGCGTGCCGAAAATGCTGCATTGGACTACCCAGAGAAGACTATCGGGGACTTGGGCAGATCATTAGCATTTATCGCTCAGTGTTTCTTGGTTGCTTGAGAACACTGAGGGCCTGGGTTATAATCCCGGTAATGGCTTTGGTGGTGTGGTGTTTGTCTGTATATACGTCTACCTGATCTAGTGTAATCGACACCAGAGCCATCAGATACCAAGAAACACAAAATAAGCTTTCGATGATGTCCACCATGAAGTCCTACTCAGCAAACTAAACATCAATTATGTATGGCGCTCATCGTTACAACATACTACTCATCAAACATAATCTAGCGAGAAAAGATTAATAAGAATACTGAAATAAATTCGGATACCAAAGTAAACATAGTTGTACTACAACAAGAGACGTTTATGGGTTTCATGTTTCTCATGTACATTTATGAGAAAAAATCAAACTGTTATGGTCATCTTATTTGTTACGTTGACGATGCTATTGTAATTTTCTCACGGAATAAATGGGGGGAAGACGTAAGATTCAATGCAGAGACTTGACTAATATACCATACAATACAATACCTTTTAATATGAGAAAAACCAAATTCATTCATCTTATCCCAACAAATGTAAATCAAGCAATTAAATTTCCCATAAAATTAAATGATGTGCATGTCAATTTAACGAAAAAGTCATTATGGCCCAGCATGAACAGAACATATTACTGATTAAGAGCAATATTCTTCTATAACTCATCTACCAGTATTTCATTCATTTGATGTACAACTCCGTCACACAACAGCAATGCTGCCTAATAGATACCCAATCTGATTAAACAAAGATGTACATACTCTGTTGAATTTCGATTTGTAATACTTCTTCGAAGTTGAGAAATAACTCCCCAAAAATTGAAGCTTGAGCAAAGAAGATCGGGACTCACAGCTTATAGTGGAATCCGAATCAATTAAAAGTTTGTTGTGATGATTCCGATCTTCTAAAAACTCTGACATGAATCTTCGTCAGAATTTCGTCTGCTAATATCATGTGAACATGGAATTTTCAAGATAATTTGCATAAAAACGTGACCTTGTTTCCCAATTGTGATTGATGATTCGGCAGCCACACCTAGATTACAATTGTTATTTCTCCTAATTATTCCGAAATATAATCGATAACGACTTCACCAAATTACCGACGACATCTATTCTGATAATGACATCCTCATAGCACTTAATAGCTAGATCAAGTGGATCAAACATCGCATGCATCCTAACCTTTCCACTAATGAGATTCTTCCTCGGATTCTCCGTTATCTTTAACAGAACACAGTATACTGAAATAATAATACTCCCAAACATTTGGAGTATAATGATCTGAACGGCAACCGAAGGAGACCAAATTAAGGACTTATACCTCACTTGAAATTGGGGATTACTTGATTACCAGAATAAATGATATAGCGAAGATTCAATAACTTGCCACCAGTGAATTTATTGTTCGTTCAGTCCTTTATGGCGATCAGCTCTCTATGTCAAGAGTGCCTTAGCGCAATTCAATTGCTCATAATGGGGAGTAAATATTGTCACGAGTAGAACATTCAGTATATTCCAAATTTTTTTTTTTTTTTTGGGAGGAGGGTTGGCATTGGAAGGACCGTTTGCCACAGATTAATATTCCAAATGGGTTTTATTGTTTTAAGTTTAAGTTTTTTAACCGCCAACTTAGTTGCAAGGCAACCCTCGAAGTCTCATTGAGACTTGTATGAGTGAGGAAGACGTGGAATTTAGCTTTTTAAGTGTCATCCGAAGCACTACTCGGCTGGTTACCGTTGAGATTCCGAAGGATTGAAATCTAGGTACCAAGAATGTTCGTTTAGCGGGAGGCACCTATCTCCTCCCTGCTACAAAAATAAATAAATATTTCCAATAGCCGCCGGGATCAGTGTTGCCAACTCAAAATCTCAAAAATCTCGAAATGGCTTCAAGCAGGCGAAAATTTTTGAAAATCTAGTGGTTTTCTGGTGGTTTACTACGATTTAAACCACTAAATTAACACCAGATAATAGCTAGTTCTATTGGTAAAACTGGAGCGCACTCGGTGTAAAAAGGGTGCTAGTGGTGCTACTAATAATGTAATTTATGTCAAACTAAAATCTATGCTCAGCATGAAACATGAGACATGAGAGCTCAACATGACGTTGACGATTTGACGAATATATCGAAATCGTGATCCGTGTCATGCGCATGCGTCAACTGTCAATTAGTAGTGAATCTGTGGCAGAAATCAAATATGGAAGAAATCTTAGAAATCACCAGATTTCCACATGTGTCATGAAAAATTCACAAAAGTAACCACCAGCCACTAGATGCAATTTTTTGTCACAAAACGATAACTGAAACCACCAGTTTTGGTGTAAAATCCACTAAGATGGCAACAACACTGGCCGGGATTTGAACCGCGGACCTTCTGGCCCATAGACCAGCGCCTTTGCGCACTCGGCCACCAACCCATGATTACTTTAATTTTATTAAATATGATACACAAAAACGTAACGTGCTAACTGATGAAAATACCTCTCGCTACCCTTTGTAGTAACCCCCCGATCACGACATGAGGCAGGCTATACCTGAAAGTTTTCCCCTAGTTGTGACAATACATCATATTTTCAACAATAGCTCTATTAACTTTGAAGCTGTCTTTTCATATTGCTCAATTTATAAAATCCGCTGCCCTAGCTACAGTTGAAGCTGCAGTTACTGTTCGTAGATGGAATATGCTAAAAAAACATCTGTTCATAAACTACGCAACTGACGCAGGTGCCGTCGGATATCTCCTCAATACATTTTGGAACGGCAGCGTCAACTGTAGCTACGGCAGCGTCAACTGTAGCTACGGCAGCGGAGTTTATAAATTGAACACTTCAACAACTCTCAGAGGAATGTTGTAGCACAATTATACATTCTCATCACTAGAATTACTCATACAATTATTATAAATATGATTTATGGGTATGAAAAAATACATGATGCATAGAAGGACATCTTAACTTATTAATCAATCTTCTTATTTGTCATATGATGAAAATAGAACTGGAAAGTTTAGTGCAATTTTATGTATTTTAACCAATTCAATTGAAAGTTTGATGAAAAGCGTCGTGCGATTCGTTCAGTTTGAAATTATCCACAGGAAACAAATTTTCAGCCCCCCTATCTGAATTATGATATGAATAGTTTTGACACAAAAAATTCCTTTAGTTGAAAAATCTCGATTTTTCACACTCTATGTCTCTGTAACCATTTCCGCTAGACCCCAAGTATGATGGATTGACAAAACCAACCCTTCAGGGGTTCTATTTGAAATATAGGAAAGTTGGTATTGACCACTGCTATATGACATTTTTTCTAGCACGCCCCTGTTGATTGGTTATGAAATTTATTCCATTTGACTGAAACACACAGTATATAAACATGTTTTTATCGAAAAACTAATGTACATTTGAAACGATGAATCAAAGCTTTTGTGCCTGATCTCATTCCACTCGAAGATATAATGGACTTCTACATGAGATTGTATCAGAATCATGTGACATAAAGGAAATTTTTTCCAGGAGAAACTGTGAAAAGGCAAATGGATATAAACATCTGATAATGGAAATCAATTCATACAGATATTATCAAACTAGTGAGTCCTTCTTTCTGTAATAATACAATGAAGGGAAATTTTATGAAATCGACATTCATATCCTGAATTTTTTTGGACGATCAATGCATTCAATCGAAAATGTGTTTACCATTATGACTCCAGCAGGAATTCATCGAGAATATTCTTTCGTTTTCATCATGAAAAACAGTCCGTATTTTTTATGTCATACCATTATTGGCATATCAGAAACAGTAAATGATACGAAGTTGGAAAATTCCTGGAAAAATTAGTGTATTTTTATAAATCTTCATCTCTGTTTTAAATTTGCTTCGATGTGCTTGTTTTGATTTCCAATACGATTTTTTGTTCTTCAAGGGCAATCCTTAACTATTGTTTTTACTAATACAGACCTGCATTTTTTGAGATCATATATGATCTCATCTGATATTTTTTGTTCTATCGCAAAACTGTTAGATTTCATAATGATGAAACTAAAATATTATTCAGGAATAAGTTATGATATTAACAATTCCGTACTCGATTCCGTACCTATGCTAACGATGACTGGTTTGTGGACCCAAGAATATGTTCAAATTAAAATGGAGGTTTCACTTGCTCAATTGCTTTGGTCATCATTCAAAACGTCCGAGAACAGCATTCCCGGCCACAATGGTGCAATAAGCATCGGAATTCGATTTACTCAGTATTTTGCCATCGACACATGTATTGAATCTTCTGAACTAGCACCCCACTTCCTCATCAATCTTGTTTTCTGTCACGCACCATTTATCTCCGTATTTTTCCTTCATCCCTTTCCCCACCTTGTACTAGTATGTTGGTAGGTAACTATTGCGAGTGAATTGCTAGACACGTTTGCCTTTGTTTGCAATTTAGAAATAACACCTCCAATATATTACCTAACGAAATTGGTTCCTATTTTATCGAAGGAAATGCTCTTGAATACAGATGAGAATTCCTGTACAAAAAATATCCGAAAATGGATCTGATAAAACTTAACAAGTTTCGAATCAATTATAGAATTTTGAACCGCAACGATCAAGCAGAAGTTTTTCCTGATGACACGTATTATCCCCAAACATTCATGAAAAATTTCAATACCTATTTCTTCTCCCAATATAATAATAATAATTTTTATTTCACCAAATCTTATATAATTCAAATACACTTATTTTAATGAAATCCCATGAAATGTGGTAAAACAGAAGTGGTATATCCCAAAAAAGCTCCCAGGCCCATAGATCAGCGTCTTTGCGCACTCGGCCACCAACCCAGTTAAAAGAAAGCAGAAATCAATTAGGTTGTGGAAAACGTTTCTATTCATTGATAGAATTCAAGCTGCCACCTACTTTTTATATAGGTTTTTTGGAGTTTATGAATTTTAATGAGCTATAGGTAGCATATTTATCAGCCATGGAGCAATATATAAGCGAAATATCTTTGGCCAATCGACTTATGTGCCCGTGGTAATTCTTCATTTGCAGCTATTCTCCTCCAAGTTTCGTATCAATGTTAAATAAGATTGGCCAGAGGTCTGTTATATGTGAATAATAAAATAGTTTCGCAATAAAGTTCTCTAGTTTTGCCTACGTATACCAAGACAGTGTCATCGGCGAATGAAATAATGGTCCCACTGGAATTTGACGCTATATATGATAAATAGTATAGGTCACAGAACTGTCCCTTGTGGAACGCCACATGAAACTATACTTCCACTTTTTGTTTGAAGGTGGCTGACAATGTCTCGAGTTGTGAAGGCTCACTGAACCGGAAAATCCCGCCATAGCTGACCTATAAATACCCCAGTATCCCAGGACTTTGTTAGTTCTCACCTGAAGACGATTGTAGATACACACAATCGAAACGTCGTGACAAACTCGATTTGAATCTTTCTCATAATTTTAATTCTTTATTCATTCATTTTATTTTAATTTTAATTCAACTTTCTTTTTTCAGGCTATTGATTTCTAATTCAAATTTTCTTTTTCAGGCTATTGATTTCTAATTCAATTTTTTCTTATTTTCAGGCTCATCGACTAGTTAAACTCCCATTTAAATCTACATTTTTCGACTTCATATATACTAACACTAATACTAACCTGATTTATTGATACTCGAATCTTCTTGATTCGATAAAATAGTTAATTTTTTATTCATCACTTATTTCGTTTTTTCAGCATAACTCATCTCTTCTTTTCTCAGGATTCAAATCTTCATACCTTTAGACAATGGAAGTCCGAAACTTTTCTTCATATACTTCCACTGCTCATTTCATCATTTATCGAAACTTGCTGCTTTCAGTCGAATAGAAGAATAGATAACTCAAGTTTCAAGACATTGCCTCTCATACCAATATTTTATAGTTTGTCTAGCAAAGGTCCATGATTAATGGTATCAAAGGACTTTGCCAGATCCAGAAATATCTATATCTAAACATGGCTTGGAGTCGTCTATTGCGTTGTATATAATTTGATTGTCAGAGATCCAATAGCGTGCTGGGTGGATCCGTTTGATTGAAACCCAAGTTGATGGGGATCCAGGAAATTATATTTGACCAAATAGTTGATAAATCTTCCTCTGATCATTTTTTCGAAGCCACAATGTTTTTTTTTTGCAAGCTAAATCGCATTAGCCAGTAGGCTATTAGCGGCAAAATATTTCAATTTAACAATTTGTTATATTTTTTCTTCACCTGATTTGAACAGGAGCTTGATGATGGCAAATTTGAACTGATTTGCATTAGGTGACATGGGGGTTTTGATATATAATTAACTGAAAATTTTAGAATTTCGTTGGAGATTTGATCTGGTCCACATGCTTTTTTAATATCCTTCTACTAATGGCTCTCGTTCAGTCAAAAGATAAAATAAAAGTATTTGAGTAAATGTGCTATGTCCTATAGCATTGCGATATTGTAATGTCAAAGTTCCATTTGGTTAGCTCATATATTTGAGTCGATGACAACGAATGTACCTACTTGTGTTTTTGTTTAAAAAGCTTATAGTTTTAATAAGGACACGAGAGCATCAACTCTCTACTCGAAGAAAACTTAGGATAAAATCAGTTTTGGGCACGTACATGGAGATCCAACTTTCGGAAGTTTACAACTTGTATTCAATCGATTCCAATTTTCTCAGAAGTAGGCCGTTTATTATATTCCTTTTACCAACAGATGACACCTGCTTCATCTATATGAGAATGAAAATCCCTGATGGTACCTGTAGCTGAAAAATTTGAGTGGCTTTAATTCTCCTTTGCTTTTGGCTTGTCTCTGCTCCTTCAAATTGGTTGATTAACTCTACAATAAGTTTCCGTACATGTTCTAGAGTGAATTGTACCAATCGGTCAAAACATCAACCCATAAATATAGACATCCGAGGGATTGAAGTCCGGTCTTGTACCTCTGGATATACGAAATCCATTACTCCGGTCAGATCTCAAATCACATTTTGATATTTCAGTTCTAGTTATCATTTACATCTTTTGATTTATTGAATGTATGTTTTAGTTAAGAATTTTTGAGAACTTTACAACATCTGGTTGGTTGATTCAGTATAACTTTCGCATAATTTACATCACACCACTTTTCACATCTTGGAATGGCATGCGATATTGTCGATCATCACTCAGATATTGAGATGGAACTTCTTGTCTTATGAGAGTTATTGTATAGTTTCACCCCATGTTTATTGAATATGTCGTATATACCTGTGAAGATGTTAATTTGATCTTATTCAATCGAATTGGCCTACTTCATGAGAGGTGGCCAATTCAGTTTAAAACACAATTCGTGTTTGGAAAGTTTTCCATAATTTCATTAAAGTTGTCATTCTCCAAACTTTGCATTCTAAGATAACCCCCATAATTCTAATTCACTCTTTTCAATGATGATTTTCGTATATGCGCTGTGGTCGGTCTATTATGAAAATATAATCTATTCACTTCAGAACTTCCTGTGATTGTTGTTTCACTTGGAACCACAATGAGATGGAGAAAAATCAGTTTCGAGGAGACACATTTCGGTGTAATGAAGAGTAGTAGGTACTGAGAAAATCGAACTTACATTTTTTTCCGAAAAAACTACAAAAATGCTTCCCATTAATATAATGAACGAGCAATTCAATGACCTCTTTCCGCGTACATAATTTATAGTAACGATTTTACTCAAAAGCTCTAGAACGTGCACAATGCTGATGTCCTTTGATAATATCTTGTAACTGTCATGTCATTTGATATCTTGTCGTGTAATTTTTGTAATGGTTATTATGGATTCACGAACAGAAGTAGCAATGGCTGTCATTTGAGTGAGTATTCAGAATTATCTATTTCGTCATCCCGTTTTCATGGTGGATGTTTTATCCTAACCTTATATAGGGGTAATTTACTTGGGGTCGTAGAATTCGTCACGTTAAAGTCAACCTAGCAGGGATGAAATTCAAGCCACATAATCTAGTGAAATATGGTTCAATCGAATGCCTGGAGACCAGAAAATACCATACTACACCTCAAGAAAAAGCTGCCAAACTTTCCTCATATGTCCAACTCAAGTTTGCATTTTCTCCAAGAAGGCGAACCTTACAGACGTTCCTACATCAATATTAATATCCTGCCGTGGAGTTTTGCTCACATGTTCATAGTTCAGCTTCTGAACATACACTACAGCCTGATTTCCGATCAGCACCATCTATATAGAAAATGAAGAAACCACCTACTTTCCTGCAAGTTTCCAAATAGGTCAGAATAAAGAGTGTCACCCAAGGCGTGGAAAGAATATATGACTTTTATCTCAAGATTTGTCGCTTCCTCCCGAGAATTTGTTAATATTTCTGTCAAGTATGAGTGTCATGTTGGTTAGATATACACGACACAGCCAAATTTATCGTGGAACCGTCAGCTTTTGCACGGAGAAGCAGCGATAAGAAAGAAATTAATTGAAATGTCACATCCGCCCTGAACCGACTTAATATTAATCGCCTGCAATATTTCGGCCTTTGATCATTGGAAGTATAAAGGGTCGTTCCTCGAATATCTTTTATTTGTTTCAAATCTCAATTTCCCTGAGAAATATGAGCTATTGACTATAGAAGGAATTCAAAACGTTTGATATTTGTTCAAATATAATTATTCGAAGAGTTCTGACATCAAAGTGGTGTTTTAAGAAAATATTATTCTTCTTCCCATTGAATAGAAAGTAGGTCCTGGTTTTTCCACTTCAGGAACAAAGCTGTCGATATCTTACCAGAGATCAGAATTAGTATATATTATTTCCCATGATTTTATCATCTGAATAGTTTCTCGAGTCATTTACATTTCTATCATAACTGATGGCTCAAAAATCGGAAGTAAATTTTAGTAAATCTATTTTGATGAATTTAGTTATTGAATCTCCACCAAAGAAAAGTTAGTAGTAGAGTAGTATATTGGTAAAATGGACATTACTTTTTGATGTAGTTCAATACCATCATTATTAAAATGATAGTCTATTATTTCCCTCGAAATTTGCTGATTATGTTTATTCGAATATGTACATACATTTTCCTCCAATCTTCAAACTATTCATTATATTTACGGTTTCACGATATTCTTGTTTTTTTACAGGTGCTGCGCTAAATCATGGTTGGTTTGGAAGATAAGATTGACTGGTAGTGTTGCATTACTAACCTCTAACAACATAAATGGGTTCAAGTTGAATTTATGCTTCTACATGTGATTCATCGGATGAAATGGCCTATGGCCAATTTTGTGGGGTCATAAGTACAGAGAATAATGTATTGATACGTAAGCCGAACTGAACCATTCTTCATAATAAGAAGTGACATTCTCCACCATTTCATTGAATACCCTAGCAAAACAATCCAAAAAGAATTGCCTTCCTGTCTTCATTATGTTGTCGCCCGAATTGTTAACAAATCAGGGGGCTAAATTGAGAAAGTCTGCATTGTCCAGTGAATAGAGAAAGTGCAACCAAAGTACTCAACAAGCCTTTTCGGAAACCTACTCGGGTTCACACGATTCCTAACCTGCAGGTTCGTTAACTCCGGATTTGTTGACTAGATCACTGACCCAGGTCCGTTTCCAGTACCCCAACTTTAGAGAAGATACTTCCGGGTATAGGTTATCCTTACCAAAGATTATTCTTTGTCCTTACATTATCCGTGTGATCCGACACGTGATCTATATTATAGTACGATAAAACTAGCACAGAAATTACCCAAACCCAAACATCCAAGAAAAAGTTAACCCGACGCTCGGTGGGGTGTCCTTTTTTACTTCGTGCTAAGGGGAGTAGAATGAACAATTTGGCGCAGAAAGCAACTTTTTTTTTTGATGATTGGGTTCAGGTCTAGTTTTATCGTACTAATATTGAATCGGGTTGTTGACCCAGGATAAGTTTTCGAAAAGGCCTGAAGATTCCTACAGGAATGTTTGAGGAATCTCATTAGACTGTTGATATAGGGTGTTCTTGATATGAATCGTGATTCAGTTCCTAGAAATCGCTCCATTAAGAGCTATACCGAGTGAAACTCGCTCAACAATGAGATACACAAACGGCCAACATCCAGCCGCTAGCATGGTGGCGTCTTATGGGGTCTATAACGATCCCGATTATCGAGAGACCAGCTACAACGAAACCTACCGGACAGATCGGGATCGCGAAGAAGATGGATTCATACCACGCGCGAACCAGTGCCGCAGGGTAGTAGTGAATGCTTCCGGGGACAGCAGTGTAGTGCGCCCCACTCGCCTGCAGCAGTCGCCGCAGAATGGAGAAGCCAACTCCAGGTGTGGTTGGTGCCTGACTAAGGACCCAACAAATCAGCCGGCGTCCAGCAGAAGCTCCTGTTGGATTGCCTGGTGCCGACCCACCATCCTGCTGTTGGTGCTGGTACTCCTGGTAGTGGTGTTTGTCCTCGTTTCTGGGATATTACTCTATCACAATTGTACGTCCGCTAACCTCTTGTAGCATGCTGTGTATTACTAGTTTCCTTTTGTGTTGGTTATGGTAGTTTCACATTTCTCGGCCAGTTGATCTTGCAGTTATCCCTGAACCACTATCCTATAGGGCCTATAGGCTGTTCCAGTTAAGAATACAGTAGTGGGACTGGTGGGCGTAGCCCGTTTCACACTAGCGAACCCGCCAAATTAAAATATTTCAGAACTATATGGTTTAATGATGAATCAATAGTTGAATATTTGTGAAGCTTCAAACAAGGGTATATTCTGCAAGATATAAGATGTTGTAAATTATTTATTCCTGAGTGAATTGACAAATCTGAAAAAATCAATTCAATTATGGCATTTCAAGAAGCAACAATACTTCGTTGACGTATTCAATATGATGTAATATTTAGTATGGGATTTCAATCAAAAACTTAAGTCATAATTCATTTTACTTCAACTATTATGATTCAAAGGGCAAAATATGAAAATGGTAGGTGGAAATGTTTTTAGAATAATCAAGAAATACAGCCAATCCGGTTTTGCTCAGAATAATTAATCAATAGTCTTTTCAATATTGAACACGAAAAGGATGAAACCACTACATAATTATAATTTGATATCAACCAATCCATGATCTGATTTCTTCCAGGTTGGTTTCTTTCAATAAATGGTTTTGAGCATTATTCATGACAATAATATATTCAGTTGTACAATGATCACAAACAATGTTGGTATTTCATTTCTATGAACGCGTGAACTGTTGCACGAATAGCTTGTTACTCAGCTTCGTGCAAGTATTCTTTCAGATTCGCTTCTTCCTCCTTAGGGATGCAACACAGCCTTAAGTCTGCATTCCAGCGAAAACTTTCCACATGGTTGATTCCGAAAAGCTACCTCAGCTGCTGCAAGCTTAACACAGAGTTTCTTAGTTTTCCTGTTCTATATGTCTGATAAACACACTTCCTATACATGTTCACCAGAATGACTCTTTCTGGCGCTGGCACTATATGCAGATTGCAGGACCTGCCATAATTATTCAAATTCAAATGTATCCAGAAGTCAAATAATGTCGAACTGAATTATTGATAACAATTTATCACCATAATTTTTCCAAATAGCCATGACGGATTTGGTGGCTAGTGAACTATAGCGGCTGACTATGAAAACTGCCAGGTGTTAATAAGTATCGAGTTCATGTCTTGTGATTATTGAAATTATACTCCTTGATTAAAAAAACTCACGGTTAATAATATAATCGAGATAATACTTCAACATTCAATCTCGTCAACTTTGAATATTAGTTCACTGTTTATACACAGCCGTCCGGTCAACAAACCACTTCCATTGTTTTGATATCGCAATATTTCACATTGTGTAAATTTGCCTGGCTTCTAGACCAATGAGAAGCAAGGAAAAACCTTCCCTATATCTTCAACGCTGTACTCTTAATTGAAACGGACTATAGTTGCCTAATAAAGTAAACTTTAATATGAACGACACCTATAGCTCTGCTCTCAAGATTGTTGAATCCCGTTCACAAGAAGTCGCTACAGCTGAGTATAGTTCACATGGAAAATATCCAGTGTTTATCTTGGTGCATGTTTATGTTTCTTTGAATATCATCTCTAACACTGTTATACGTTGTACACTAATTAGCGAAGCTGCTACTTTGTACGATTAGTTCGGGGTGTAGTTTCCTTTTGATCCCTACTCGATTACTTGCATTTGTAAGATTCGGGCTCTGGTGTTGTTAGCGAAATAACCATCCATTATCTGAGCTTTCGTGCTCGTATATTTTTTGTCGCTTCAACCACACACTTAGTTGTTGCCTTCCTAGTCATTGCTGCTTTTAATTTTCGTAAGCATTGTGCACCTGTTACTATGAGCAGCTACGTATTATTGTTGACAAAAGGATACGAAGAACGAGAATACTGAATATTAGAAGTAGAAATTAGACGGAGACGGAACCTTATTACTCCGAGGATATAATATTGATTCTATTGTTGTCTGCTAATGGAAGGTGGTAGAGGGAATAATGAGAAATGCTGCAGTAATTATAAGAAAAGACAAACTGTTTGGTATATTATTAGGATCGAACGTCAGAATTCTGGTAATTTTTACTCAGGGAAATATATTCATATTCTCATTACGAAATAGGTAGGTACTCCAAGTAGGAAACAATTCGAAGGATGGTCTCTATTTTCACTTGATTATAATAAGCTAGTTATGTACCACAGTATGTATGTATCTATTGACTGAATAAGATTTGTGTATGCTTATCTTCATCCCTTCACCCAACACAGTTGCCCAGATTGAAATTTTTTCGAATAATAATTGAAATTTCTGGCATTGACTATGATAAACGATGCTGAATTTTTCATTTCATTCCATGGCTTTTTATTCAGCTTCAGTTTTTTGACAAAATAAAAGTAATCGACATTCGAATCATATGTATTAGAGTTCTAAAATCAGCATCAGTCACAACATGTTGTAAGTATGTTTGGTTCCGTTGATATCTGAATGGTCGGAATGAGACATGTCAATCACTGTTATTGTGAAGTTGGGAATGAGAATCGAGGTAGAACAGAGTAACTCTCACTATAGAATGCATCTGAAACAAACTCTGATAAAAACTTCATTCGCTCAATATGACAACTCTCACAATATATGGCTTCATAAGACAATAATAAAGTTCATATTCATTCGTATCAAATCCACTGAGTCGTAATTTACAACCTTAATGATTTCCCTTCGCCATCAGAACGATGAAAAAGACGAGAAAATTCATTCTAGAGAGAACCACTTACAGCTTCGAACTTTGAACAGTTAGCTTGCTCAGGATTTATGCAAACTACTCACTTTCGAATGCCTTGAGGGAAAGGCAATTCAACTGTTACATTCAGAAGGAACATTTGGATAAGTGTGTTCACATCGTTATTCAACTGAAGCTTAATGAAGTCCTTGTGTCTTTCTGTCTGGAACAATTGGATGTTGTCACATATTCGGTGGAATGTTTCAGGTTCAACTAATGAATGCTCAGAAGGATATTCTGAGAACTTTCATCGCAGCTACTTCTCGTTATGTGAATATACTGATGATATATGATGAGTTGAATACAAATGTTCCAATAACTGTGGAATAAATAAGGATTTTTATAATAAGTGATAGTCGGGTAACTATTCCATAACTCTTCACCCAGGATTCAGGGGCATACAGAAAACTCATAAGCATAAGCATAAGCGAATAGGCGAAAAGAAATATCAGTTCCACCAGAAATGGATAGAATATTGACTGGTGTATTTACTTCCTGACCTGACCTGTACACGTGACACAGCTTGAGTAAATCTTGCTAAAATTCAGCCTGGTTTCCAACCAAATTTGCAAGTAACTGCAAGAATACAATAGCATAAAGATTCGGTTGTGAATGTTGTTGTTAATAACAATTCCATGTATAGCCATTTTCCAATGAGCTTGATGAAAATATGCAACGGCAAAATGATTTGGAATGGATGACCATGAGAACCCCAATAATGTTTTTATGCAATTAAAACAGTTACAAGAACTGAAAGTATATAGAGGCACATTTCGTATAGGTCCGTTCATCTGCAAGAATGTACTACATCTAACAAATTGTTTCAAATCGAAAATTCTTCTAGTCAGTGAGTGAACACCAGATCTTTCCACTTTTGATATATTTTGTTTAAATTTCTCGTATTATTGACGAATTGTATCGGTTTCCTGGAAGGTAACCTAAACAATTATGATAATCAGTCGATCCGCTATCATCAATCCATTGTAGAACTTGTCGCTATGCTATATCCCGATGTATTTCTATTCATTCTATTCTTCCAGGGATGTATAATCGTCTCATTTCAATTGAACGATTTGCTGTTCATTTTTTGGTTCGAATGAAAATAAACGATACAGCATACTTCCGATGCATGGTGGAACTGTCCGTTATTCCTTTGTGAATATCTCATGAAACATTCAGGTGCGTGGACTGAACATTCCAAGGAAAGAAAATACGATAAAAGAACAAGAATTTCTTCAGTACGTCAGGACTCGGTCATTCTATGTCGAGCTCTATGTGATAAGGCTATGTAGGTCATTCTACACTATGCCAGAGCTGTTCAAAGATGGCTAGCCGTATTTATTCAACTTTCCTCTCTGCACTGAATTTCACAGTCAACTTCTGCTCTGTGTGTGGTTCTTTGAGATGGGTCAACTTGAAGCTACACGGTCCGTCAAAGAGCTTTGTTAAGGATTCTACATTTCGATTGCTTGCTTGTTCTCGTCGGCTCGAGAGCTACCCAAGATATTTCGAGGAGAGTGATTATTGTTATCGTTTAACAGTGATATAAGGAAACTACATTCTCGAAATAAATCCACTCGGAGATAAAGGGGATATCATGAGCCACAATAAACAAAGCACTGATGAACATGCTATTCGCTGCATCTCCGCTGATTGGCAAAAATCATTCTCGTCGAACTTTTAGATACGATCAAACCCAACTCGTTACAAGGTATGATTTATCACCTCGTTGGGGCATGTCAAAATACTATGAATATATGAACTTCTGCCTTTCTATATACTCAGTGAGAATGATATACATTTTTACTATTTTTCACTTCTATGTGAATGAATGATGAAATAGAGTTCTGGATGTTTGGAACAGTTCATATGGAAAAATTCGAAGGAGCCTGTATTTTAAATTCAGTACTGAGGAATAGGAATGATTCAGGGTTGTTTTCCCCTGGAAAAAATAATGATATACCCACTGTACATCTTCAACTGGATGTGAATCGACGAATTATATAACATCATTTAACAAATTATTTCTTTGTAATTTCCGAACAAAGTGGAAGCATGTTACAACTGTTTGCGGTATGCCAGGTTGTTGTGTGAATAATGGAGTTTTGCGTGTTGAATATTTTGCTGGAAAGTGATTCTATGGGAACCAACAATTAAGCCCGGCGTACAACGTAATTAATTACTTTTCTGTGGTTTTAATTAGGGTTAAGAGTAATACTGTTTGCATGCAATAAATTATTTGCAAGAATTGTAGCTATATGTTACTCAGACGAAAACAGTACCTATACTTAATTGACTATTTGCCAATATACTACATGTATTTAATTTCTTCAAATTAACACGTTTCCCTATTATGGGGTATATTGAATTTATCGTGATTTCAATATCTATACTATGTAGACTAGATATTATTTCTCATTTATCCATATTGAGAGCGTATATTATGTTTCCGATTTTATGAATATGATATTATACAGCATTCGCCATAAAGTTGGGAAATGAGTTTATTATTGAAATATCTGATAAACTTTAATTGCCCTTCGTTTTTGCATGTCTAACAACTGAAAAATACGTTGCGACTCATACCACGTGACCTTAGATTTGGTGGGAATTTAAAAAAAGTTTTGTCAGTGGTGCCGAAAAGTGGAACAAATCGAGATATCGAAGACATTTATAGATAAAATGTACTTACAATCCAACGATGACTCCATATATTGAATTCGAACCATCAGATTTGAAAAAAAACAAAAATTACAATTTTTATTCTATCTATCTACCCTTACTGAGAATTCAATTTCAATTCATATCAATCTTTATTGAAAATACAACATTGCATATAGATAAAACGAACAAATTCATTTGATTTAAATTCAAGTAAAATAGTATGAGTAACAAATAGAGCCTATTATGATGAGAAGAGCTCGCTCATTGTAGAAACATTACACATTTTTGTTTCATGTGAAAACAGCTTTAATAACCTAAATCACATAAGGTTAGGTCAAAATTGATCAAATATTTTTTGTGGAATAGACATTTTGCAGGAGGTTAATTATGAAAATTTCACACGTAACATTTTCGAATCAAAAGCCGTTATTTTATATCGTTACCATGGCAACTGGAAAGATTTCCGTATGGTATTAAACTGGACATTTTTTGACGTTTATAGTTGAATGAGTGCACACTCAGTGTAAATATATTTCTACCAACTTTATCTCAGTGGTTCAGAGTTTTCTGGATACATTATTTCAAAATAGCCAATACGGATTTGGTGGCTAATGGACCGGTAGCGACTATGAAAACTGTCAAGTGTTAATGAGAATCAAATTGGTGTCCTACGATTATTGAAATTGTACATCTTGATTAACGGAACTCATGGTGAATAAAATATAAATAAGACTTAAACCAGTCAATCTCGTCAATGTTGTATTTTATTTTATTGTTTATACACAGTCGTACGGTCAACTTACCACTTAGATGCTTGCCTGGCGTCTCGACCGATGAGAAACGCACAGACTTCGATAATATTTCGGTGTGAAATTTTCTTATCGCTTCAATTAAAAACTCTAAATTTTTTCTCCAACACGAATATTTTGTAGAACATTCTCTCTCGTCTTCGACTCGGGATAATTTTCAAAATATTCGTGTTGTCGAAAAAGTGTCCAGTAATATTTGAAGCTCTAGTGGTATTATAAGTGAAAACACAATTTATTCTTTTGTCACTAGGATGTAGCCAACTTTATTGCGGACACTGTATATATCGGGCTATTATGGTGTGAAGATATTGAATCAGGGAGAACATTTTGTAGAATTACTTTTAATGAGATACAAAGTTTCTATATAAACATAAAGTTGGCTACACCTATAGTGACAAGAATAAATCGTGTTTTCATAATAAACCTCCCGCAAAATGTCTATTCCACAAATAACGTTTCTCATCAAGGGTATAGGTATAAAAATTGTATTTATGATTTTTTTTCAATCTGGTTCAAAATTGATATATGGGGTTCTATCGTTGGATTCCAAGCACATTTATACGATACATTTTTTTGTGAATTTGACCCATTTTTTGGCACCACTAACAACCTTTTTTCCAAATTCCCGTCAAATATGAGATCACGTGATATAAGTATTAGCCATTATAAAGTTTTTCAGAAATATCGATAACAAATGTTTTTCTCATATGTAGCCAACTTAATGGCGGACACTGTATATCATCTGCTTTTATTGTCGTTGAATTTACAAAGGGGCGTATATAGATTTGAATAATTTCTTAAGGTTTACTAGTCTTTCATGTTGTCACTATCGGAAGAATTATGGATCCATTCTCTGAAAGATCAGGAATTGATTGCTATTTCGAAACTAAATCACGTGTGCAGGGAAACCGTGAAAATGGCCATACCTTCACGCTAAGAAATATTCATCTGATAAATCACTTTTCCGGCTAGTGAAAATTTCCAAACAGCAATCCTAGTAATCCCAACTGCGAAAAAAGTTTCCTTCAATAAACCATTAGGAATATATACCAGTCTGAAAAGGACATTTCAGTTAAAGTAGATAGTACTATACCTCGAAGTAATCTTCATTGATTTACTAACAAGAAATCACAGGTGATATATTCACTATTCCTTATTGTGATTTTTACTTGAAAACTCTGGTAAAATCTGTCAGAGAGAATATTGAAAATTACTGTCAGCAGTTCTTAACAATGTATTCAGAAATATTTACTATCACCTTAGTAAAATTAATCTCAGAAAATGATGAAGTGAACTAATCCAAATGAAAATAAGCACTTACTCTTCTGAAGCAATGTTATTAACTATTCAGCGAGTAATAATTGTCATAATGCTGTTCATTGATGAATACTAAATTGAACAATAAACATTCAAATAGTCGTTTTTCCCCTGAATGGTATGGTTTGTATTTTTCCTCAGTTATTCGTTGATTCTGTTCGAGACAGTATCTCTTTTTCGCAGCTAGTGTGCCATCATAATCTAGGTGAAGATGAGATGTTTTTGTTGTTCAGCGGTATTTGCTTCATTCAAGGCTCCCAATGAACAAATTATAAAATGATTCAGGGTATGAATGTGTTGAAGACAAAATGGTTTGTAGAGGGATTCTCAATGATTATTATTGCAATAAGAGGATGATAGTGATTAAACTATAGGACTGGCCAAGGAGAAAAATGAGGAAAGTGAAAAGAGAGGTAATTATAGCGATTTTAGAGTAAATTGTGATTGTTATGTAGGTTGATTTATTTTTTATAGAATCACGAATACTTCTGTCTAGAAGTTGAAAAATTCTCTGGATTCATGGATATAATGGTGACACAAAAATGGAATACCTAATACATTTCAAGGAAGGGTTATGGTTAAGAAAGATGAAAGCATCGATAGGATACTGAAGACATTTTCTGCTCGCATAAACATAACCTGGGATACACTTTGGTATGAAAAACGACTTTTTCATTCTATATTAATCCCTACGAGCTAAATAATTGTTTATTCCAGATTCAGTACGATTTCGAAGAGTACCAATAGAGACATCAAAACTTTCCTATAAAAATCCGGATCAACTGGATAACATCAGTAAAGCTGCGCTATGGCTGTCACCACTATATTTTTCATTGAAAATAATCGAAAACTTATTTTGGAGGCCTTCGAAATTGGAAGCTCAAGAAGAATGTTTGCCTCTTGTTCTAATGATCAATACCATCAATGAGTATAGAAGAAGGGATTACAATAAATCGGTTGAGAGTATTCCACTTCCGGTAATAAATATGTGAATTCGAATTGTCACATTTCAATCTATTATATAAAGTTTATTTCACTGAATAGAAAACAAAAACTACCAGGGCTCATTGATTGATTACAATATTTGATACAAGAAAGAAGTATACTCTTCCAGTATTGTGTAATTTACTTACTATTCCTCAATGTACATTTCAATCTATCATATAAAGTTCAATTCACTGAATAAAAAATAAAAACTACTAGTCCTAATAGGTTGAATACAATATTTGATATAACGAAGCGGTACTCTTCCAGTATTGTCTAATTTACTATTCCTCGAAGTACACACCAATGATCTACGGATGGTAACAATTCAACCGTGTTCCTAGTAAAGTTGACTATTATATTATGTCATCAGTAAGTTGACTCAATTTACTTGGACTCAATAGTAGTGTTCACTGGAAAGAATTTCTGTCCATATATCAACTATATAAACCAGTGAAAATCACTTCGATTCTAGTAATTTCTACCGTTTTTTTCTTTGCGTGTTGATATTATACTGTGGACTGTAAATTGCTTGGGTTCTTCTCAGCTGCTCTGATGGGTAGGCCTACCAGTATCACCACACATGTACAAAATATTCGGGGTTGCAAGGAGCACTAAGTAGAGTCTCGAAAAATGCCAAAATGAGCGTAAAAAACGACGAACATATATTTCACGACGTCGATTCTCGTGGTGATGGCACGCCAACGGTTCCACTGCTCTGATCCGCGGTCAAAACAAAAAATTTTACTCTCAGAAATAAAAAACGTTTGTTTTGTTCGAAAATACAATGATTCTTGTAACCATTATTGACAATACCATCAATCTACTTTACTATATAACCCCAATTCCCATTCACCAATAAATAAAATATTCAATCCTATATTTAAATTAATGACGGAACAGGTGTACTTATTCCACTTTGAGAGCAAATGAATCAGCTTCTGCTCAAGTTGTTACCCGAGAAAAAAACTACGCCATTTTTTTATACACGCCCCTTTGTAAATTCAACGACGTTAAGTGTATAGTTTTGTTTATTGATCCCTTCGTCTAATTCTTCATATCCTAACAACTGCTCATTATTTTAGAAAGCGATATTTTTCAGCATGTTCCTGGCGTTCCTGCAAGGAGATAAAATCCTGAAATCATTTTATTTCTCTTCTCTATTACATTTTGAAATGACATTTGCACGTTCCTCATGGATACCTATATACGTTATTTTTTTAATATCGTCATTGATTAATACCCTATTTTCGGTACAGTATATATATTAATTCATGGGTGGGATCACAAATCTTTTCTACGAAAGGAACTAGACTACTCCGTATAATATTCTCTCTATCACTTCCAGAACTTCCAATAGCAATATATTAGACAACTAAGCTGGGATACCTTCCTCGACTAAGATACCTATCAAGAGGAAATAATTTATCTCTGATGCCTATATTAGCCTGCTCATGACGTTTATATAAAAGGGGGCGTCATCCCAACAGCTTTCACGATCGGTGCTGTATATCAGTTATGCGAAACTTTTCCTTAGAGTTATGAAGATAATATATACACATTCGAAAGTATGAAAGTTGCCAGTAGAGAATCCCAAGAGTTGATTGCGAAGAAATACCCAAATCCAGCATCAGGGGTTGATGCAACCAAAACTCAAACGTCTCTTGGCGTGGATGATGATCTCCAGGCACAAGAGATGTGATTGGGGAAACAAAATTACACAATATGAGCAATCCTCGATTCTTTTCGAATGACAACACCACATCATGATGTGTGATACTTCTTTGGAAAGCTGATAGAAATTGCTTTCAAGTTATGCCCCAAGTTTTTCATTGCTATTCATCCAATAGAGTAATCTTGGGCTGTTATCGTGGCCAACTGTGACCAATCTTATTGGCTCATTTTTAAAAAAGTACTATTAGGGATTTTTTTCACAAAAAATGATGATAGATTCTGAATCAGGTTCACTTGAAACATAACTGTACCGATTTTCATAATCATAAAACATAGGATGTCCGATTTTTTTTTACATTTTTCAAGAAAAGTGTACTTTCATGGCTTTTTTAAAAGAATTAATGATAAATTATTATTTAGGACTACCTAATACTGATTCCATATTCAGTGGAATCAAGTTGTATATATATATATTATATATGTTCATAAAGGATAATTCCATACATACCTATTATTTATGAGATGATTTGTTGATCATACCAACGTTGTGTTTGCAGTTTCGGAATACATATAGGGTGACCCATCGAAATCATGATAGGAGGAAAAGCTACTGGGAAGAACTCTGGTCAAAGAAATCTCAAGTTTATTCGTGTCGAGTAATACGCTTTCGATTCCTCATATCTTAGCACTTTATTTTTGAAATTCATAAACTTCACTTGGAAGCAACGAAACCTCAATACATTCCTCTAAAAATGCAATAAATAATGACAATGTTATCCACCAACCTTCACACACAATACAGATTGTATTCGAATGGGTGTTTGATTTCGCAAAAAAAAATCCAGAAGACTATCCTCCGACCTGTAATAGTTTAGTTCAGATTATGTTACTGTATTATTCGCATGTCTAGAAATTAACGACATAAAATCGTGAAATCCTCAAATTCAGTTCATTCAAAATAAGGTAGATATAATAATTATTGCATTTTTTCGAAGAATTTATTAAGGCCTCGTAGCTTCTGAATCAAGGTGGTTATATGATGGTGAAACAGCATCAATTGTTTCTGCGAAAAAAAACTTGTAGACCGTTTGAGAAGGTAGTAATATTTCCACGACTTGAATGAAGATGGCGGTAAGATCGAATTTCAAGGAAGATTTCTGTAGCGTATGTAGGTATTTCTGTGGTTCCAATCTGACAGGCGTGTATTGAAACGACATTGAAACAGTATATTTTCATTAAATATTTTCACTCTTATCGGTTTTTTTTCTCCAAGAACAGATGACAATGACAGAACCACAGTTTCTGTTTTAACGACAAAAGGTATGGCGCCATCTCTGATAACTTCAGGAAATATTACTACGGTATGAAATCAAGTAGGCAAAGGTCTACAGTTATTTCTAGTGCTTGTTAATAGGAAGCTGTATCACCATACTATATCCACCTTGTTCTGAATGAATTGACGAAGGTATCACAAGTCCTCCATTATCGCGTTCATAAGAAATATAGGGAGTATGATTTTAACGTCAAAATTTGACGTGATTCTAGTATTTTCTGGCAGTTTTCGACGAGCCACCCTGCATGTCGGGAAAATCAATATGCATGGACGAGCCAAACTCAGTGAATATCCTGATTTGTTCCAAAGTCTTTATCGGCTGTAGTCAACAGGGAACAAAGCTGATTGTTGGTCAATAATACAGTTAATTTTCGAGCAAACAAATTATTCGGGGAACTTCCATCTGGAATCGGACTTTGCGATAGTTTACATTTTGGTAAACTCGTTTCCGAACCGATGAACCGTTTATTGAGATCGAGCAGAACTCGATTTAGATTGGATACCAGAAGTTTATGAATGGTTTTGACATTTGATGGATTTTATAATACGGAGTATTTGCTACATCATTAGCGATGAGTCAATTGCGATGAAATTTTGATCGTTCAGCCAAGACAAATGACTTCGTACAAACAAAATTTGCATTCTAGATCAATTGGAGCGCCTCTTTTTCTGCTCCATCAATCCTATGAATTCATTGAAATGACTTTCAACAGCTTTCGAACTGAACAATGTCCTAATAATAACTTGCAACATGAGATCAATATATTTGTTACAGGATAATGACAGAAACTTCAAAATATATAAGTGAATTTGATATAACTTTCATCAGAGGAGTTGATCAATTGCCAAAGTATATACAATGGCTACTCAAAAAGGTTTTGAACAATAGAAAAAAATCAAATCGAGTTTTCTGCAATTAGCACTTCCTAGAGTATTTCTCAAATCGACTTATCCCGAATTACAGTGAATGCAGATTTTCTATCTTTCGGAATAATCGTTCAAGTCATTTCGATATTCTTCACAGCTATACTTAATATAATATTTTTTCAGATCTGGTGCACAAACCACGACAAACTTCATCCATCGAAGGTAAGAACCATTAATTTTTGACTGTCTGTTAAAAAATAAGATGTGGTGCCTGATATGCACTTTGGATATTGATGTATTTTTAGCCCAAAGTATTATGTACTTACTGCATCTAATCTAACTAACTCGTATATAACGTTTCACTATCAGAATGAGCAATGATGAAATTATCATTCACAGAATGTAACTTCCATCATGGATCACATACTATGCCAGATATGAGATTAGACCTCAGCGAATTTTGCTCTGATAATCGATTATTGATGTATTATTTGATCTATGGTGTTGGAAGGTCCAACCCCAGTTTTAATTATTGTTATGATACTGAAAAGACATTGCCAACAATGATATTATCATCATGTATTGTCAACTCTCCGTCTGTGGCCCATATTTGAGATGCCTTATTACGACAACAATATCACTTCATATATTTTCCTCAGAAGTGGGATTATTGCACAGCCTAAATTTATTTGTTCAGGCCCCAAAGTATTTATCCATTCATAGACATGGATAGTAAATTGGATTTCACCACACATAGGTATATCTATATATAGAATGAATCCTTACATGATATTAACCTATATGCAGATAGTTTGACGTTCATCGAACTACGTTTAATTCGAGCTTGCGGGAGACTCATGACGAAAATGTTATGCCAAAACTATTTGGAAATAGAATACATACCCATGATGGGACATCAAAGTAGGCTGTTGTTTGTATAATTTCCAAAAAGTCACATTATAAATAGCAGTAAGAATAGTTTCATTCCCAAATCGTTTGATTGTGCTCTATTGAAAATAGGCTATAATCATTCAATCAACTAGACAATATTCTACTTATAACACATAATTTTCTGGAGAGGAAAAACAAGCATGCCTGTTGTAGACACTAAGTAGATGATCTTCTTGTCATATCACACAATTCCATAGTACAATATTTTATGCCTATTATCTTTCCATCATACCCATTATTTGTTTGTGCGGAATCTAAAAATGTTTTATATTGCATGGAACACAGTACAGAACCTTTGACAGCCTATGCATTGCGAAAAGCATAAAAAATAAAAAAAGGTCGAATTTTTTTAAATCGTTATTTTGATCATTTCTTATTTTAGCATTATGAATGAATAAAGATGCAACTGTGCTGATGGTCGAGTGCGTTGAATCGCTGGCTTATATTCTAGAGGGCTCGGGTTCAAATCCCATGGCGTCTATTGGAAATATTTATTTATTTCTATAGTATCGTTTTGCGGGAGGAGATAGGTGATCAACCGAACATTCTTGGTATCTAGATTTCAATCCTTCGGACTCTCAACGATAACCAGCCGAGTACACACATAAAAAGAATTACTTGATTTGATTTGATATGCTTTGATTCAAGAGTATGGCTTGTTTATATATACTGGAATAAATGTCTGCTCAATTCAAGACTATTATGTTTCCAACTAAATACATTCATTCCAATATTATAGATTTCTTGAATCGTAAATGAATGGAGTTCTTCGTGAGAATAATACAATATTTCAGATTGAGAACACAATATATTCAAATCAAGACAATCATAATCTCTCAATGACTCGCATTTTTCTTGAACAAAAAAAATCAGATTTTCAGTTTTAGCTGTAGATTGTTTTGTATCAAGAATTTTATCATATTAGAGGAATTATATCGATTTCTTGAAATGAGAATCATCCTCAACTTCCGTTCTCTTATTGGGGCTCTCATCAATCACATCATCACTTGCAAACCTTCTTCTTGACAACCTCTCTCCCTATTCGTAGATATTATTTCTGAACTTTTCCACCAGTTTACCTCGCAATAAAGTTGTATTCCTTTGGTTTCAAACTACTGAAAAATATAAAATATATAATTCACAACTCCATGTAGGTACAATGTGAGAGATAATCTGACTCAGCACAATGTATGGTTATTATATTTCTTCAAATCTGGGTTGATATTCTTACTACTGAATTCATTTTCCTTGGATCGAAATTTGGTAAAAAAATTTAAAAATATGTTAGGTATAATATGCAATATCAAAATACCTAAGATGTCTACAAGTTCAAGAAGCTCTTTTCCACTGTTCAATCAGTGTTTGGACAAATTTAAACGTTCATCCGCACATAGGTACCTAACCCCAATTGTTTTTCTTTCATGGTAAGCCAATATTCCTATGCCAATAAAATAGGTTGAACTGGTTGAACAATGATGGATGCACGACAAGAGCACCAAAACAACACACTCACACCGTTTGGCAACATTCTCGGCTAGAAGGGATCGCAATTATATTCAAGACAATGTTATGGTCAATCCAAAGAAACTTTCTCAGAGATTCACTTATTCAGAGATTAAATGTTGAATGTTATTTTGAAAGAAGACATTTCGTGATATATTTTTCAAGAACTTAATTATTTTTTCTGGATACTTTGAATTTCTTGAATTGAGAACATTTTGTTATACCAAATGAATATTCCAGTGAAATAATTTTCTACAATTGACATATTCAATAAATTCATTTCAAATAAATTATTTCAGAAGAAGAATGCGCTTTTTCAAAACAAGAATTGGACGTTGAACAAATGTATCGTTTTCATTTGAGAATTTGTTTTTATGTGTGTAGTGCTTCGGATGAGACTTGAAAAGCTATAAGGTCCCCGTCTTCCTTAAGCTCAATTTATAAACTCCGCTGTCGTAGCTACAGTTGACGCTGCAATTACTGTACGAAGATGAAATGTGCTGAAAATAAACATTTGTTCATAAACTACGCAGCTGACGAAGGTGCCGTCGGATATCTCCTCAATACATTTTGGAACGGCAGCATCAACTGTAGCTACGGCAGCGGAGTTTATAAATTGGGATTTACTCATACAAGTCCTAGACTTACGAGGGTTGCTTCGCGGTTAAAAAACACACTTTCAAACACATCTCTATAGCTTTTCCTATCGTATCATATAGATATCAGATGCCACATGCAATGTAAGCTGTAAAGAAAAGCAACTGACGTCTTATTTCTGCGGCACATCAAAGGAACAAAATAAAAATGTTATGTTAGCGGATGCCATTGAGTGATTTGAATATCTTCGAACGTTCACTGATATGTTCAATAAAACGCGCGCGATATGAATTCGTCGAAAAGAAAATTCATAGGTTAGAAAATCGGTTAAAACTCACTGCAATGAGAACATAACTGAAATATGAATTCGATGAGATTTCTATAGAGATGAAAAAACATCTCTCGAGTTCCTATGACATTCAGAATATAAAATCACCACTACATAAGAGCATTCAGAATACTCCTGTGAGATGTGCATCTGACATTGTGTGTGCAAGCGGGAAAATAAATAATAGCACTAAAACAAAATGGCTCTCGTTGCATCCGCTGCGCCTTTTTTCCTGACCATGACAAATTACTTTCCCATTCATTGTTTTTTCCAGTGACGGAATGTAATTCGTTCGAAAATAGTTCTTTCGACAATGGATATCCAATAATCAATAACTCTGTCTGTAGGGGAATACTATGAGTTCAGGAATATCAGTTCGAACCCAATAAACAAAACATTCCATCAATTTCTCGAATTCATCATTTAAACATTGGACATGACTGGATAACCCAAATTTAGTTGTCATCAAATTGGCAAAATAGGCGTTATTTGAATCTAAAGTAGATACATCTTCTGACCAAACTCAAATTGGTTTATGTATACCTAAACATTCATGCTGCTCAATGATCAAAATAATTGATGAAAATCAGCCAAACAAGAACACATATTTCCCCAAAGGAAATATTGAAAAAGAAACTATAGAGAATACGGTAACTATTTGAATGCAATTTTCACATTTGTATTTATAGTTTCTTGCCTCTTTCCGCACAGAACGTATATGAGCTAATTTTTTACACTTTGAGCATTGAACCATATCTTCAACTATATTTTCTTCACGAACGTTTGGGTTAATCAATGTTCTTTTAAAGGTACGGTTGATTGAGGAGCATCTGAGAAAGTTGATTAATTTCTTCAATTCGTATTTCTCTAAGTAAGATATCTTATCATAGTTGCATGCTCATAAGGTTCAGTGTACAGGTAAACTACCATGTAAATACTTTGTAAGTGTCTAACTGTATGAATTTATCATATCTTTAATTTATCTTATCTATCTATGTATGAGTTAGGAAGACGGGAAACTTAGCTTTTTAAGTCTCATCCGAAGCACTACTCGGCTGGTTACCGTTGGTACAATAGAATACCAAGGAAACCAGACGATAAAACGAACAAGTGACTTGTGATGCTCGAAATTAGAAGAAGAAAATATTACACATCAGAATTAAAAAAACGATATTCTGTTAGTTTAAATATTGCTTATCTTGATTCAATATTGAAATCTTGATCAGTAAAAATCGGCTTGAGGAAGCATTAGCAATATATATATATATATATATATATATATATGGAAAGGTGTTTCATTTAAAAAAAATGTTCGTAATTATTTCAACTTTGCGATTCGCATTTTTTTTGTTTTGGAAGTGCCAAAATATTGTATTCAATGTTTTTGTCCACCACATATAGTTGAAGCTGTTGGTAGGGGTCAAAATATAACAGGACACCCAGTACTGTTATTCAACCCCATTGAAATTGAGTGCGGTCATGATTGTACTGTTATTCAACCCCATTCATATTGAGTGCTGTTATGAATCTCTGAATATTTTGAGTGGAATTACACGCAGCAACCGCACAGTCTTTCAAGATAATCCTCTCATTCATTTTTATTCCGTCTACACTTCTCCCATCTGACGATAAATATTTTGTTGTAGATTAGTCTGTCTTCAATGAACCCCTGAGGAAAAAGCTCTTTCGAGGTTATAAATGGCTGGAGCGTTTGAGAATACTAATTCAGTGGAATGTTTTCCGAGTCAGAACTCAAAGAGAAAAGGAATCAGATATTCTCACTGATAGTCGAGCTGTCTCTGTTAGTATACCTATTCGAATTTTCATCGTACATCATCTTTATATTCATGGTGTCTCGAAACGAACTGTATTTTTCGAAAAAAAAAAAAGAATTATTTCCGACTGGAAACCTACATGAAAAAACTAAATTACTGGACATAAGAAGCCTATATGCTTTCCAGTGCTTAGTTTGGATGTTCACTAACAGAATGAAATATGAAGTCCCAAATGAGTATAAAACTCGATCTATCCGTCAATCTACTATTTTTCAAGAAAACGCACACTCAAAGAAGCATATTTTTTATGGTACAAAACTTTACAATTCACTCCCATTAGATTTGAAAAAAAAATCAATCAATTGAGTCGATGTAAATCCTTCCTCAAAAATGTCATTAGTCAAAATCAGGCAATTGTAAAAAATATTTTCTGGACACAAATTCTTGATAATATAACAGCTGAATCTAACTTTCATACATGCCCAAACCGTTAATCGCTCATCCACTTTTCTTGTTTCTTTTATTTAACTTCCTTCAATTAAATTCACATAGATACATGAATATAAATTTATAAACATATATGTATTCTTGTCATGACACATACAATGTATTCATCCCATACATTTGATGGAAAAAACTACGAAATTGTCCAAACTGAATATTTGGATTTGCTATGAAGTTATTGATGATCCTAGAGATATATTGTAAGATCCAAATTTCATGAAATCGGACTAGGAGAAAATTAAGAATACACTTTTGAGGGAAACTCACGAGGCCAACTAGTGATTTTGTGCGGCCAAAATCTCCTGCTTAATACGTTCTTGTATACTGCAGAATCACCTGACCTATGAATATATCAAGTTGTGTGTAGGCTATGAAATATGTTCTTAGTAATCTTGCTGTGTCAGCGTCAGTCCTATATGTAGCTTGGAAACTCCCGATAGTCACAAGAGGGTTGTAATATTATAGGGGATGGTTGTAAACAAAAAGGGTAGTGTTAAATATGATATCTGGTGTCTTCCGGTAGAGGGAATACTGGACATATCTTGAGAAACGCGTGGAAAACCATTAAAAAAACATTGGAATATCTGGATACTATACAGGGTGAGTCAAGCTGAACTTTTCTGATGATTCTTTATAGCTAGCCATTATGTACATCAACCTGGATTACATTTATGAAATATTTTCATCAATACAGGGTGTCCCCAAAGAGCGTGGAATATTATTTTTTCTCATGGAACACCCTATATGTTATTGCATTTGATCGAGATTTACTTTTGATCAACTATTTCATGACATTCAATTATATCACATACAGGTTAGTTCATAATTCAGAATTATAAACGCCCTATATTTGGTTCATTCAAATATCAATTGATAGTGAATAAAAAGTTGAGATAGGGTACGAGTGAACAGTTCTGATCGATAATGAATTGGTTCGACACAAAAAAATCCTGAAGTTTAAAAATATCGACTTTTCACATCCCATATATCTGTAGACCCGAAGTGTGATCGATTAAATCAGCTTCTCAGGTAGAATTTGAAAATGCAATAAAATATGGGGCGTTCCATTGAAAAACCCATAACTTTGATATACAACTCTTTTTTGAGACACTCTGTACTGATGAAACTATTTTAGAAATGTAGTTCAGATTGATGAACATATGCCTGAGAAAGAATCATCATAAAAGTCACCATACGGCAAAAGTCCGTAGAACAGAAGAAATATAAAAAAATGGATACTATATGAAATTTAAATTGATAATGAACACGAAATGAAAGATATGTTGAATATGTGATGTGTTTTTTGAGACGCTTGCTGAAATGGAGAATTGAAGAAGTTGGAATCCACACGTTTCACTGTGACGGTTTACTACCCCCTAATAAATTAATGCGGAAAGTTTTCAGTCCGTAACAGTAAAGTTTGACCATTAGCACTCCAAAGTATCCTCTTCAAGAGCACCTACACAGTTAACCTGATGTTGCAAGTTTCATCCGGTGATTCTTCAGCCGACTCCTAGGTCTGAATATGACCTATGAGGGCTATGAGAATATTCAAGTAGGTATCTATAATGCGAGAAATGTCACGATCTCTTATCCGAGATAATATACTGGTGAAGCGTCGGGTAAAAATTTGAATAGATCATACAATTCGGCACTCAGAGGTTCAGATAAATTGAGTACATCAGGAATATTTCGAAAATCGACGAGAAATTCGACCACCTCTTTATGGTATTGTTCAATTAAATTTATTAAATGATGATTCATGGAAAAGGGAAATAAGATCAAGTAGCAGTAGAGATGCCATATGAATAGAAACCATTCGAGGTCGATTGCAATAACTGCTTCACAGAAATTCAAAAGCTCTTTCGGGCCAATAACTACTTCACACTTGATCTACAAAGCACATATTCGCGACCTGTCATGGAGTATTGTTATGTCGATTCTATACAAAAAACTGTTCTCCTGCAATTACAGGAGAATAGGATAACACTGTATAGGGAAGAGTTAATTAAAATTACGAATTAATTAATGGAACGTAAAAAATAACCTTCTGTAATATTTTCAACTGAAGAAAATATTGTCGAGTTAGTCATCGTATACCAATGGAGGAATAGACAATATAACAATATGAAATTTGATGACGTTAACCAAAATAGAATTATGGAAACTGCTGGAAAATTCACAGAAATAATGAGAATTGCATCTCCTAGAAACTCCATAAAAGGCATTCCCAATTTAATCGGGGGATATTAGATTCTTTTATTCCCCAAAATTTCCACATTATGGGTTGATTAAACTCATTATTTTCCAAATCTATCCCAGATAGCACATGACGTCCCCGGGACGTCCATTTTAGGTCCCCATTTGGTCCGAACGTCCTAGCTATTGATAGGACGTCCTCAGGACGTTCATGAGTGGACGTCCCCAGGACGTCCATTTGTATTCGTCCTCAGGACATCTTTTCAAGGTTTCAATAGATTATTTTATACTTATAGATGTTTCGGGTCATTCAGTGCCTCCGAAAGTAAGAACCTGTATTATATATACTACCTATATATTTTATGTGTATGAGAACTCTCTGAAAATCAACTCGGTATGTTATTATTTTAGAAAGAGAAATTAGTCTATCCAATTAGAATATCAAACATAGTTTGAAATGAATGTCTGGTAGACTACGAGCAGAAAACAACTACTTTCCTGGTAAATACCACGCAGAACATTGAATTATATCTGCTCGTAATCCATGCAACGATTCACACTGTGAATGCAGATCGCAAATGTTTCTTTCTTCCTAAGACGTGACAAATTCACATCGGGACAGGCACGCCTAACAACCTACAGACCGGTTTCGGGCTTATTGGCCCTCATCAGTGCAGGGTAGTTATCCGAGTAGAGACCGTAAGATCTCCACTCGAAGCGTTGCCTGTCCCAATGCACCTTCGTCGCGTTTATTTGACCGCACTGAGCCGCGTTCCAACAGACAATTGGAAGTGGCGACACCATGCGGCAGAAGAAAGAGACACTCCAGAACTAAATCTCCCAAATCACAGAACTTGGAAGTGGCAGGAACACTAATGGCCTATTAAGTAATATAAATTGTTGAAAATAATTGTTGTTTGATTCACACTGGAGTAATCCAAGTAATAACAAGTTGGAATAGCGAGCATTCAATGAGGAATTAAGTTCAATCACGGAAGTCAAGCAACGACAGCAGTGGCTATAGGATTTGGATGGGTGACTTCGTGATAGCGTTTTTTTTATTTTTTTATTTCTTATTAGTTTTCAAGTATTCTTACAACATTCGGAGAATAACAACAACTCTGTGAAAAAGTCACAGAAGGTTTTTATGTTGAATTGTCCTGTTCAGACCTGATGAGGCCCTAATTCGTACATCCTGGGGACCTCCGATTTTGTAACATCGTATGTCCCCGAAACGTCCTGAGGACGTACGCCGTATCTAAATAGGAAATCCTCGGGACGTCGTTGAGGTCTGACGTGTACGGTTTGAGGACGTCTTCGGGACGTACTTGTGCTATCTGTGATAATCAAAAATCGAGTGATCCAAATTTCCATTCATAAAATCAACATTAATTTATAAGCATGAAGATTATCCCCATCAGAGATCTGTATATAATTCGTTAATAAGCTGGCAATAGTATTGCCATTTTGTAGTTCTCATATAATATCAAGAAAGCATGCAGCAATCTGAGACACAGTGTATATCAGCATCACATATTCGACAATTCTATTAAGAAATCCCGGAATGGAAAATGAATCCATATTCCATCAAACAATTTTAATCAACGGGCTATTTTCTATATCCGGCCTTTCACGTAGTCGAAAATAAATGGATAACAGACCTGAATCGAACAAGAGCTTAATGGATTCAAATTTGAACACATATTCTTCGAGGCAATGGCCCGAATATTCACAAACGGTTTAACTAACACGAAACGCGGTTCATTTAGGTAAAGATCAATCACGGAATCCAGTATTGGACCTATTACGATGCGAAATTCACCCACATTGAGTTGTATACGGTCATCATACCAGCACCGGATCTTCAATTTTTTTTAAGCGGGGCAAAAACTGAAAAATGCCGACCCCACCCACTTATATTTATTTTTACCTTTTTCATCTTTATAATTTCAGCTATCAGATGTCCACGAATTGATTGACATTTAGACATAAGCAGGATTTGAACTCGATCAGTGGCGGCGGTTTTGTTTTGTCCAATGGGTGCTAAAGGAGAGGTTAGGGCAACCAAAAGGCGAACATTTTTCGTGGTTCAAGGTCTAATACCTTTAAATTTATTCTATGCATTACTTCTGAAACAACTCGACCAAAATATGATATTTTGTGACTAATCGTGTTTGAAGTAATGATATGAGTAGATTGTAGACTAACGTAAGAAAACATATAGAACCTATTCTTCTCAAAACATTCAATGCCAATGAATTCACCAGTCACTGTATTCAAGTCTAATATTATTTTTTTCCATAGAATCCGTTTCTCCAATCAAAAGAATCAAAATAAAAATAGACTTTTTTTCATAATAGAAAAAATGTAGCAAATCGCTTTCGAACGGATGGACCAATTTTCAACTTCGCTCATACCAATCTGCTCATTTTTTTCCATAGAAGCCGTTTCTCCAATCGAAAAAATTGAAAAAAAAAACTTTTTTTCATCATAGAAAAAATGCAGATCGCTTTCGAACGGATGGACCAATTTTCAACTTCGCTCATACCAATCTGCTTATTTTTCTCCATAGAAGCCGTTTCCCCAATCGAAAAAATCGAAATCAAAAAAAAATTTTTCATGATAGAAAAAATGTAGGAAATAGCTTTCGAACGGATGGACCAATTTTCAACTTCACTCATACCAATCTGCTTATTTTTTTCCATGGAATCCGTTTCTCCAATCGAAAAAATCGAAATCAAAAAAAACTTATTTTCATCATAGAAAAAATGTAGCAAATCGCTTTCGAACGGATGGACCAATTTTCAACTTCGCTCATACCAATCTGCTTATTTTTTTCCATGGAATCCGTTACTCCAATCGAAAAAATCAAAATCAAAAAAAACTTTCTTTCATCATAAAAAAAATTAAGCAAATCGCTTTCGAACGGATTGACCAATTTTCAACTTCGCTCATACCAATCTGCCTATTCTTTTCCATAGAATCCGTTTCTCCAATCAAAAAAATAGAAATAAAAAAAAACTTTTTTTCATAATAGAAAAAATGTAGGAAATCGCTTTCGAACGGATGGACCAATTTTCAACTTCGCTCATACCAATCTGCTTATTTTTTTCCATAGAACCCGTTTCTTCAATCGAAAAAATCGAAATCAAAAAAAAACTTATTTTCATCATAGAAAAAATGTAGCAAATCGCTTTCGAACGGATGGACCAATTTTCAACTTCGCTCATACCAATCTGCTTATTTTTTTCCATAGAAGCCGTTTCCCCAATCGAAAAAATCGAAATCAAAAAAAAATTTTTCATGATAGAAAAAATGTAGGAAATAGCTTTCGAACGGATGGACCAATTTTCAACTTCACTCATACCAATCTGCTTATTTTTTTCCATGGAATCCGTTTCTCCAATCGAAAAAATCGAAATCAAAAAAAACTTATTTTCATCATAGAAAAAATGTAGCAAATCGCTTTCGAACGGATGGACCAATTTTCAACTTCGCTCATATACCAATCTGCTTATTTTTTTCCATGGAATCCGTTACTCCAATCGAAAAAATCGAAATAAAAGAAACATTTTTTCATCATAGAAAAAATGTAGCAAATCGCTTTCGAACGGATGGACCAATTTTCAACTTCGCTCATACCAATCTGCCTATTCTTTTCCATAGAATCCGTTTCTCCAATCGAAAAAATCGAAATCAAAAACAAACTTTTTTTCATCATAGAACAAATGTAGCAAATCGCTTTCGAACGGATGGACCAATTTTCAACTTCGCTCATACCAATCTGCCTATTCTTTTCCATAGAATCAGTTTCTCCAATCGAAAAAATCGAAATCAAAAAAAACTTTTTTTCATAATAGAAAAAATGTAGGAAATCGCTTTCGAACGGATTGACCAATTTTCAACTTCACTCGTACCAATCTGCTTATTTTTTTCCATGGAATCCGTTTCTCCAATCGAAATCATCGAAACAAAAAAAAACTTTTTTTTATCATAGAAAAAATGCAGATCGCTTTCGAACGGATGGACCAATTTTCAACTTCGCTCATACCAATCTGCTTATTTTTCTCCATAGAATCCGTTTCTCCAATCGAAAAAATCGAAATAAAAGAAACATTTTTTCATCATAGAAAAAATGTAGCAAATCGCTTTCGAACGGATGGACCAATTTTCAACTTCGCTCATACCAATCTGCCTATTCTTTTCCATAGAATCCGTTTCTCCAATCGAAAAAACCGAAATCAAAAACAAACTTTTTTTCATCATAGAACAAATGTAGCAAATCGCTTTCGAACGGATGGACCAATTTTCAACTTCGCTCATACCAATCTGCTTATTTTTTTCCATGGAATCCGTTTCTCCAATCGAAAAAATCAAAATCGAAAAAAACTTTCTTTCATCATAAAAAAAATTAAGCAAATCGCTCTCGAACAGATTGACCAATTTTCAACTTCGCTCATACCAATATGCTCATTTTTTTCCATAGAAGCCGTTTCTCCAATAGAAAAAATCGAAATCAAAAAAAACTTATTTTCATCATAGAAAAAATGTAGCAAATCGCTTTCGAACGGATGGACCAATTTTCAACTTCGCTCATATACCAATCTGCTTATTTTTTTCCATGGAATCCGTTACTCCAATCGAAAAAATCAAAATCAAAAAAAACTTTCTTTCATCATAAAAAAAATTAAGCAAATCGCTTTCGAACGGATGGACCAATTTTCAACTTCGCTCATACCAATCTGCTTATTCTTCTCCATAGAAGCCGTTTCTCCAATCGAAAAAATCGAAATCAAAAAAAAACTTATTTTCATCATAGAAAAAATTTAGCAAATCGCTTTCGAACGGATGGACCAATTTTCAACTTCGCTCATATACCAATCTGCTTATTTTTTTCCATGGAATCCGTTACTCCAATCGAAAAAATCACAATCAAAAAAAACTTTCTTTCATCATAAAAAAAATTAAGCAAATCGCTTTCGAACGGATTGATCAATTTTCAACTTCGCTAATACCAATCTGCCTATTCTTTTCCATAGAATCCGTTTCTCCAATCGAAAAAATTGAAATGAAAAAAAAAATTTTTTTCATCATAGAAAAAATGTATTAGATCGCTTTCGAACGGATGGACCAATTTTCAACTTCGCTCATACCAATCTGCTTATTTTTTTCCATAGAATCCGTTTCTCCAATCGAAAAAATCGAAATAAAAAAAACATTTTTTCATCATAGAAAAAATGTAGCAAATCGCTTTCGAACGGATGGACCTATTTTCAACTTCGCTCATACCAATCTGCCTATTATTTTCCATAGAATCCGTTTCTCCAATCGAAATAATCGAAATCAAAAACAAACTTTTTTTCATCATAGAACAAATGTAGCAAATCGCTTTCGAACGGATGGACCAATTTTCAACTTCGCTCATACCAATCTGCTTATTTTTTTCCATAGAATCCGTTTCTCCAATCGAAAAAATCGAAATAAGAAAAACTTTTTTTCATCATAGAAAAAATGTAGCAAATCGCTTTCGAACGGATGGACCTATTTTCAACTTCGCTCATACCAATCTGCCTATTATTTTCCATAGAATCCGTTTCTCCAATCGAAATAATCGAAATCAAAAACAAACTTTTTTTCATCATAGAACAAATGTAGCAAATCGCTTTCGAACGGATGGACCAATTTTCAACTTCGCTCATACCAATCTGCTTATTATTTTCCATGAAATCCGTTTCTCCAATCGAAGAAATCAAAATCGAAATCTTTCATCATAAAAAAAATTAAGCAAATCGCTTTCGAACGGATTGACCAATTTTCAACTTCGCTCTTACCAATCTGCTTATTTTTCTCCATAGAAGCCGTTTCCCCAATCGAAAAAATCGAAATAAAAAAAAAAATTTTTTCATCATAGAACAAATGTAGCAAATCGCTTTCGAACGGATGGACCAATTTTCAACTTCGCTCATTCCAATCTGCTTATTTTTTTCCATAGAATCCGTTTCTCCAATCGAAAAAATCGAAATCAAAAAAACGCTCATACCAATCTGCCTATTCTTTTCCATAGAATCCGTTTCTCCAATCGAAAAAATCGAAATCAAAAACAAACTTTTTTTCATCATAGAACAAATGTAGCAAATCGCTTTCGAACGGATGGACCAATTTTCAACTTCGCTCATACCAATCTGCTTATTTTTTTCCATGGAATCCGTTTCTCCAATCGAAAAAATCAAAATCGAAAAAAACTTTCTTTCATCATAAAAAAAATTAAGCAAATCGCTATCGAACGGATTGACCAATTTTCAACTTCGCTCATACCAATCTGCTCATTTTTTTCCATGGAAGCCGTTTCTCTAATCGAAAAAATTGAAAAAAGAAAACTTTTTTTCATCATAGAAAAAATGCAGATCGCTTTCGAACGGATGGACCTATTTTCAACTTCGCTCATACCAATCTGCTTATTTTTCTCCATAGAAGCCGTTTCCCCAATCGAAAAAATCGAAATCAAAAAAAAATTTCATAATAGAAAAAATGTAGGAAATCGCTTTCGAACGGATGGACCAATTTTCAACTTCACTCAAACCAATCTGCTTATTTTTTTCCATGGAATCCGTTTCTCCAATCGAAAAATCGAAATCAAAAAAAAAAATTTTTCATCATAGAACAAATGTAGCAAATCGCTTTCGAACGGATGGACCAATTTTCAACTTCGCTCATTCCAATCTGCTTATTTTTTTCCATAGAATCCGTTTCTCCAATCGAAAAAATCGAAATGAGAAAAACTTTTTTTCATCATAGAAAAAATGTAGCAAATCGCTTTCGAACGGATGGACCAATTTTCAACTTCGCTCATACCAATCTGCTTATTTTTTTCCATAGAATCCGTTTCTCCAATCGAAAAAATCAAAATCGAAAAAATCTTTCTTTCATCATAAAAAAAATTAAGCAAATCGCTTTCGAACGGATTGACCAATTTTCAACTTCGCTCATACCAATCTGCTCATTTTCTTCCATAGAAGCCGTTTCTCCAATCGAAAAAATTGAAATAAACAAAAACTTATTTTCATCATAGAAAAAATGTAGCAAATCGCTTTCGAACGGATTGACCAATTTTCAACTTCGCTCATACCAATCTGCTCATTTTTTTTCCATAGAAGCCGTTTCTCTAATCGAAAAAATTGAAAAAAAAAACTTTTTTTCATCATAGAAAAAATGCGGATCGCTTTCGAACGGATGGACCAATTTTCAACTTCGCTCATACCAATCTGCTTATTTTTCTCCATAGAAGCCGTTTCCCCAATCGAAAAAATCGAAATCAAAAAAAAATATTTCATAATAGAAAAAATGTAGGAAATCGCTTTCGAACGGATGGACCAATTTTCAACTTCACTCATACCAATCTGCTTATTTTTTTCCATGGAATCCGTTTCTCCAATCGAAAAAATCGAAATCAAAAAAATTTATTTTTTCATCATAGAACAAATGTAGCAAATCGCTTTCGAACGGATGGACCAATTTTCAACTTCGCTCATACCAATCTGCTTATTTTTTTCCATAGAATCCGTTTCTCCAATCGAAAAAATCGAAATAAAAAAAACATTTTTTCATCATAGAAAAAATGTAGCAAATCGCTTTCGAACGGATGGACCTATTTTCAACTTCGCTCATACCAATCTGCCTATTATTTTCCATAGAATCCGTTTCTCCAATCGAAATAATCGAAATCAAAAACAAACTTTTTTTCATCATAGAACAAATGTAGCAAATCGCTTTCGAACGGATGGACCAATTTTCAACTTCGCTCATACCAATCTGCTTATTATTTTCCATGAAATCCGTTTCTCCAATCGAAGAAATCAAAATCGAAATCTTTCATCATAAAAAAAATTAAGCAAATCGCTTTCGAACGGATTGACCAATTTTCAACTTCGCTCTTACCAATCTGCTTATTTTTCTCCATAGAAGCCGTTTCCCCAATCGAAAAAATCGAAATAAAAAAAAAATTTTTTTCATCATAGAACAAATGTAGCAAATCGCTTTCGAACGGATGGACCAATTTTCAACTTCGCTCATTCCAATCTGCTTATTTTTTTCCATAGAATCCGTTTCTCCAATCGAAAAAATCGAAATAAGAAAAACTTTTTTTCATCATAGAAAAAATGTAGCAAATCGCTTTCGAACGGATGGACCTATTTTCAACTTCGCTCATACCAATCTGCCTATTATTTTCCATAGAATCCGTTTCTCCAATCGAAATAATCGAAATCAAAAACAAACTTTTTTTCATCATAGAACAAATGTAGCAAATCGCTTTCGAACGGATGGACCAATTTTCAACTTCGCTCATACCAATCTGCTTATTATTTTCCATGAAATCCGTTTCTCCAATCGAAGAAATCAAAATCGAAATCTTTCATCATAAAAAAAATTAAGCAAATCGCTTTCGAACGGATTGACCAATTTTCAACTTCGCTCTTACCAATCTGCTTATTTTTCTCCATAGAAGCCGTTTCCCCAATCGAAAAAATCGAAATAAAAAAAAATTTTTTTCATCATAGAACAAATGTAGCAAATCGCTTTCGAACGGATAGACCAATTTTCAACTTCGCTCATTCCAATCTGCTTATTTTTTTCCATAGAATCCGTTTCTCCAATCGAAAAAATCGAAATAAGAAAAACTTTTTTTCATCATAGAAAAAATGTAGCAAATCGCTTTCGAACGGATGGACCTATTTTCAACTTCGCTCATACCAATCTGCCTATTATTTTCCATAGAATCCGTTTCTCCAATCGAAATAATCGAAATCAAAAACAAACTTTTTTTCATCATAGAACAAATGTAGCAAATCGCTTTCGAACGGATGGACCAATTTTCAACTTCGCTCATACCAATCTGCTTATTATTTTCCATGAAATCCGTTTCTCCAATCGAAGAAATCAAAATCGAAATCTTTCATCATAAAAAAAATTAAGCAAATCGCTTTCGAACGGATTGACCAATTTTCAACTTCGCTCTTACCAATCTGCTTATTTTTCTCCATAGAAGCCGTTTCCCCAATCGAAAAAATCGAAATAAAAAAAAAATTTTTTTCATCATAGAACAAATGTAGCAAATCGCTTTCGAACGGATTGACCAATTTTCAACTTCGCTCTTACCAATCTGCTTATTTTTCTCCATAGAAGCCGTTTCCCCAATCGAAAAAATCGAAATAAAAAAAAAAATTTTTTCATCATAGAACAAATGTAGCAAATCGCTTTCGAACGGATGGACCAATTTTCAACTTCGCTCATTCCAATCTGCTTATTTTTTTCCATAGAATCCGTTTCTCCAATCGAAAAAATCGAAATCAAAAAAACGCTCATACCAATCTGCCTATTCTTTTCCATAGAATCCGTTTCTCCAATCGAAAAAATCGAAATCAAAAACAAACTTTTTTTCATCATAGAACAAATGTAGCAAATCGCTTTCGAACGGATGGACCAATTTTCAACTTCGCTCATACCAATCTGCTTATTTTTTTCCATGGAATCCGTTTCTCCAATCGAAAAAATCAAAATCGAAAAAAACTTTCTTTCATCATAAAAAAAATTAAGCAAATCGCTATCGAACGGATTGACCAATTTTCAACTTCGCTCATACCAATCTGCTCATTTTTTTCCATAGAAGCCGTTTCTCTAATCGAAAAAATTGAAAAAAGAAAACTTTTTTTCATCATAGAAAAAATGCAGATCGCTTTCGAACGGATGGACCTATTTTCAACTTCGCTCATACCAATCTGCTTATTTTTCTCCATAGAAGCCGTTTCCCCAATCGAAAAAATCGAAATCAAAAAAAAATTTCATAATAGAAAAAATGTAGGATATCGCTTTCGAACGGATGGACCAATTTTCAACTTCACTCAAACCAATCTGCTTATTTTTTTCCATGGAATCCGTTTCTCCAATCGAAAAATCGAAATCAAAAAAAAAAATTTTTCATCATAGAACAAATGTAGCAAATCGCTTTCGAACGGATGGACCAATTTTCAACTTCGCTCATTCCAATCTGCTTATTTTTTTCCATAGAATCCGTTTCTCCAATCGAAAAAATCGAAATGAGAAAAACTTTTTTTCATCATAGAAAAAATGTAGCAAATCGCTTTCGAACGGATGGACCAATTTTCAACTTCGCTCATACCAATCTGCTTATTTTTTTCCATAGAATCCGTTTCTCCAATCGAAAAAATCAAAATCGAAAAAATCTTTCTTTCATCATAAAAAAAATTAAGCAAATCGCTTTCGAACGGATTGACCAATTTTCAACTTCGCTCATACCAATCTGCTCATTTTTTTCCATAGAAGCCGTTTCTCCAATCGAAAAAATTGAAATAAACAAAAACTTATTTTCATCATAGAAAAAATGTAGCAAATCGCTTTCGAACGGATTGACCAATTTTCAACTTCGCTCATACCAATCTGCTAATTTTTTTCCATAGAAGCCGTTTCTCCAATCGAAAACATCGAAATACAAAAAAACTTTTTTTCATCGTAGAAAAAATGTAGCAAATCGCTTTCGAACGGATGGACCAATTTTCAACTTCGCTCATACCAATCTGCTTATTTTTCTCCATAGAAGCCGTTTCCCCAATCGAAAAAATCGAAATCAAAAAAAAAATTTTTCATAATAGAAATAATGTAGGAAATCGCTTTCGAACGGATTGACCAATTTTCAACTTCACTCATACCAATCTGCTTATTTTTTTCCATGGAATCCGTTTCTCCAATCGAAAAAATCGAAATCAAAAAAAAATTTTTTTTTCATCATAGAAAAAATGTATTAGATCGCTTTCGAACGGATGGACCAATTTTCAACTTCGCTCATACCAATCTGCCTTTTTTTTTCATAGTATCCGTTTCTCCAATCGAAAAAATCGAAATAAAAAAAACTTTTTTTCATCATAGAAAAAATGTAGCAAATCGCTTTCGAACGGATGGACCAATTTTCAACTTCGCTCATACCAATCTGCCTATTCTTTTCCATAGAATCCGTTTCTCCAATCGAAAAAATCGAAATCAAAAACAAACTTTTTTTCATCATAGAACAAATGTAGCAAATCGCTTTCGAACGGATGGACCAATTTTCAACTTCGCTCATACCAATCTGCTCATTTTTTTCCATAGAAGCCGTTTCTCCAATCGAAAAAATTGAAATAAACAAAAACTTATTTTCATCATAGAAAAAATGTAGCAAATAGCTTTCGATCGGATGGACCAATTTTCAACTTCGCTCATACCAATCTGCTTATTTTTTTCCATAGAAGCCGTTTCTCCAATCGAAAACATCGAAATACAAAAAAATTTATTTTCATCGTAGAAAAAATGTAGCAAATCGCTTTCGAACGGATGGACCAATTCTCAACTTCGCTCATACCAATCTGCTTATTTTTTTCCATAGAATCCGTTTCTCCAATCGAAAAAATCGAAATCAAAAAAAAACTTTTCATCATAGAAAAAATGAAGCAAATCGCTTTCGAACGGATGGACCAATTTTCAACTCCGTTCATACCAATCTGCCTATTCTTTTCCATAGAATCCGTTTCTCCAATCGAAAAAATCGAAATCAAAAACAAACTTTTTTTCATCATAGAACAAATGTAGCAAATCGCTTTCGAACGGATGGACCAATTTTCAACTTCGCTCATACCAATCTGCTTATTTTTTTCCATGGAATCCGTTTCTTCAATCGAAAAAATCAAAATCGAAAAAATCTTTCTTTCATCATGAAAAAAATTAAGCAAATCGCTTTCGAACGGATTGACCAATTTTCAACTTCGCTCATACCAATCTGCTTATTTTTTTCCATAGAAGCCGTTTCTCCAATCGAAAACATCGAAATACAAAAAAACTTTTTTTCATCGTAGAAAAAATGTAGCAAATCGCTTTCGAACGGATGGACCAATTTTCAACTTCGCTCATACCAATCTGCTTATTTTTCTCCATAGAAGCCGTTTCCCCAATCGAAAAAATCGAAATCAAAAAAACAATTTTCATAATAGAAAAAATGTAGGAAATCGCTTTCGAACGGATTGACCAATTTTCAACTTCACTCATACCAATCTGCTTATTTTTTTCCATGGAATCCGTTTCTCCAATCGAAAAAATCGAAATCAAAAAAAATTTTTTTTTCATCATAGAAAAAATGTATTAGATCGCTTTCGAACGGATGGACCAATTTTCAACTTCGCTCATACCAATCTGCCTTTTTTTTTCCATAGAATCCGTTTCTCCAATCGAAAAAATCGAAATAAGAAAAACTTTTTTTCATCATAGAAAAAATGTAGCAAATCGCTTTCGAACGGATGGACCTATTTTCAACTTCGCTCATACCAATCTGCCTATTATTTTCCATAGAATCCGTTTCTCCAATCGAAATAATCGAAATCAAAAACAAACTTTTTTTCATCATAGAACAAATGTAGCAAATCGCTTTCGAACGGATGGACCAATTTTCAACTTCGCTCATACCAATCTGCTTATTATTTTCCATGAAATCCGTTTCTCCAATCGAAGAAATCAAAATCGAAATCTTTCATCATAAAAAAAATTAAGCAAATCGCTTTCGAACGGATTGACCAATTTTCAACTTCGCTCTTACCAATCTGCTTATTTTTCTCCATAGAAGCCGTTTCCCCAATCGAAAAAATCGAAATAAAAAAAAATTTTTTTCATCATAGAACAAATGTAGCAAATCGCTTTCGAACGGATTGACCAATTTTCAACTTCGCTCTTACCAATCTGCTTATTTTTCTCCATAGAAGCCGTTTCCCCAATCGAAAAAATCGAAATAAAAAAAAAAATTTTTTCATCATAGAACAAATGTAGCAAATCGCTTTCGAACGGATGGACCAATTTTCAACTTCGCTCATTCCAATCTGCTTATTTTTTTCCATAGAATCCGTTTCTCCAATCGAAAAAATCGAAATCAAAAAAACGCTCATACCAATCTGCCTATTCTTTTCCATAGAATCCGTTTCTCCAATCGAAAAAATCGAAATCAAAAACAAACTTTTTTTCATCATAGAACAAATGTAGCAAATCGCTTTCGAACGGATGGACCAATTTTCAACTTCGCTCATACCAATCTGCTTATTTTTTTCCATGGAATCCGTTTCTCCAATCGAAAAAATCAAAATCGAAAAAAACTTTCTTTCATCATAAAAAAAATTAAGCAAATCGCTATCGAACGGATTGACCAATTTTCAACTTCGCTCATACCAATCTGCTCATTTTTTTCCATAGAAGCCGTTTCTCTAATCGAAAAAATTGAAAAAAGAAAACTTTTTTTCATCATAGAAAAAATGCAGATCGCTTTCGAACGGATGGACCTATTTTCAACTTCGCTCATACCAATCTGCTTATTTTTCTCCATAGAAGCCGTTTCCCCAATCGAAAAAATCGAAATCAAAAAAAAATTTCATAATAGAAAAAATGTAGGAAATCGCTTTCGAACGGATGGACCAATTTTCAACTTCACTCAAACCAATCTGCTTATTTTTTTCCATGGAATCCGTTTCTCCAATCGAAAAATCGAAATCAAAAAAAAAAATTTTTCATCATAGAACAAATGTAGCAAATCGCTTTCGAACGGATGGACCAATTTTCAACTTCGCTCATTCCAATCTGCTTATTTTTTTCCATAGAATCCGTTTCTCCAATCGAAAAAATCGAAATGAGAAAAACTTTTTTTCATCATAGAAAAAATGTAGCAAATCGCTTTCGAACGGATGGACCAATTTTCAACTTCGCTCATACCAATCTGCTTATTTTTTTCCATAGAATCCGTTTCTCCAATCGAAAAAATCAAAATCGAAAAAATCTTTCTTTCATCATAAAAAAAATTAAGCAAATCGCTTTCGAACGGATTGACCAATTTTCAACTTCGCTCATACCAATCTGCTCATTTTTTTCCATAGAAGCCGTTTCTCCAATCGAAAAAATTGAAATAAACAAAAACTTATTTTCATCATAGAAAAAATGTAGCAAATCGCTTTCGAACGGATTGACCAATTTTCAACTTCGCTCATACCAATCTGCTAATTTTTTTCCATAGAAGCCGTTTCTCCAATCGAAAACATCGAAATACAAAAAAACTTTTTTTCATCGTAGAAAAAATGTAGCAAATCGCTTTCGAACGGATGGACCAATTTTCAACTTCGCTCATACCAATCTGCTTATTTTTCTCCATAGAAGCCGTTTCCCCAATCGAAAAAATCGAAATCAAAAAAAAAATTTTTCATAATAGAAATAATGTAGGAAATCGCTTTCGAACGGATTGACCAATTTTCAACTTCACTCATACCAATCTGCTTATTTTTTTCCATGGAATCCGTTTCTCCAATCGAAAAAATCGAAATCAAAAAAAAATTTTTTTTTCATCATAGAAAAAATGTATTAGATCGCTTTCGAACGGATGGACCAATTTTCAACTTCGCTCATACCAATCTGCCTTTTTTTTTCATAGTATCCGTTTCTCCAATCGAAAAAATCGAAATAAAAAAAACTTTTTTTCATCATAGAAAAAATGTAGCAAATCGCTTTCGAACGGATGGACCAATTTTCAACTTCGCTCATACCAATCTGCCTATTCTTTTCCATAGAATCCGTTTCTCCAATCGAAAAAATCGAAATCAAAAACAAACTTTTTTTCATCATAGAACAAATGTAGCAAATCGCTTTCGAACGGATGGACCAATTTTCAACTTCGCTCATACCAATCTGCTCATTTTTTTCCATAGAAGCCGTTTCTCCAATCGAAAAAATTGAAATAAACAAAAACTTATTTTCATCATAGAAAAAATGTAGCAAATAGCTTTCGATCGGATGGACCAATTTTCAACTTCGCTCATACCAATCTGCTTATTTTTTTCCATAGAAGCCGTTTCTCCAATCGAAAACATCGAAATACAAAAAAATTTATTTTCATCGTAGAAAAAATGTAGCAAATCGCTTTCGAACGGATGGACCAATTCTCAACTTCGCTCATACCAATCTGCTTATTTTTTTCCATAGAATCCGTTTCTCCAATCGAAAAAATCGAAATCAAAAAAAAACTTTTCATCATAGAAAAAATGAAGCAAATCGCTTTCGAACGGATGGACCAATTTTCAACTCCGTTCATACCAATCTGCCTATTCTTTTCCATAGAATCCGTTTCTCCAATCGAAAAAATCGAAATCAAAAACAAACTTTTTTTCATCATAGAACAAATGTAGCAAATCGCTTTCGAACGGATGGACCAATTTTCAACTTCGCTCATACCAATCTGCTTATTTTTTTCCATGGAATCCGTTTCTTCAATCGAAAAAATCAAAATCGAAAAAATCTTTCTTTCATCATGAAAAAAATTAAGCAAATCGCTTTCGAACGGATTGACCAATTTTCAACTTCGCTCATACCAATCTGCTTATTTTTTTCCATAGAAGCCGTTTCTCCAATCGAAAACATCGAAATACAAAAAAACTTTTTTTCATCGTAGAAAAAATGTAGCAAATCGCTTTCGAACGGATGGACCAATTTTCAACTTCGCTCATACCAATCTGCTTATTTTTCTCCATAGAAGCCGTTTCCCCAATCGAAAAAATCGAAATCAAAAAAACAATTTTCATAATAGAAAAAATGTAGGAAATCGCTTTCGAACGGATTGACCAATTTTCAACTTCACTCATACCAATCTGCTTATTTTTTTCCATGGAATCCGTTTCTCCAATCGAAAAAATCGAAATCAAAAAAAATTTTTTTTTCATCATAGAAAAAATGTATTAGATCGCTTTCGAACGGATGGACCAATTTTCAACTTCGCTCATACCAATCTGCCTTTTTTTTTCCATAGAATCCGTTTCTCCAATCGAAAAAATCGAAATAAAAAAAACTTTTTTTCATCATAGAAAAAATGTAGCAAATCGCTTTCGAACGGATGGACCAATTTTCAACTTCGCTCATACCAATCTGCCTATTCTTTTCCATAGAATCCGTTTCTCCAATCGAAAAAATCGAAATCAAAAACAAACTTTTTTTCATCATAGAACAAATGTAGCAAATCGCTTTCGAACGGATGGACCAATTTTCAACTTCGCTCATACCAATCTGCTCATTTTTTTCCATAGAAGCCGTTTCTCCAATCGAAAAAATTGAAATAAACAAAAACTTATTTTCATCATAGAAAAAATGTAGCAAATCGCTTTCGAACGGATGGACCAATTTTCAACTTCGCTCATACCAATCTGCTTATTTTTTTCCATAGAAGCCGTTTCTCCAATCGAAAACATCGAAATACAAAAAAACTTATTTTCATCGTAGAAAAAATGTAGCAAATCGCTTTCGAACGGATGGACCAATTCTCAACTTCGCTCAATCCAATCTGCTTATTTTTTTCCATAGAATCCGTTTCTCCAATCGAAAAAATCGAAATCAAAAAAAAACTTTTCATCATAGAAAAAATGAAGCAAATCGCTTTCGAACGGATGGACCAATTTTCAACTTCGCTCATACCAATCTGCTTATTTTTTTCCATTGAAGCCGTTTCTCCAATCGAATAAATCGAAATGAAAAAAAATTTTTTTTCATCATAGAAAAAATAAAGCAAATCGCTTTCGAACGGATGGACCAATTTTCAACTCCGCTCATACCAATCTGCTTATTTTTTTTCCATAGAATCAGTTTCTCCAAATGAAAAAATCGAAATCAAAACAAACTTTTTTTCATCATAGAAAAAATTAAGCAAATCGCTTTCGAACGGATGGACCAATTTTCAACTTCGCTCATACCAATCTGCTTACTTTTTTCCATTTAAGCCGTTTCTCCAATCGAAAAAATCGAAATCAAAAAAAAAAATTTTCATCATTGAAAAAATGTAGCAAATCGCCATAACTTTCGAACGGATGGACAAATTTAGTTCGTTAGAATCACTCTCTTGGCAGGAGATCCATGTCTAATTTTTGTGTTCTATACGTGGAATTGAAATCAATAATACAGGATTCAGAAAACGATTCGAGAGTTATCTTTCATCGATGATCAAAATTTATCGATTTTGTCGATTTAATGATATCATTCAATATTATCGATACTATATCGTTATTAACGGATTTATCGATGATTATCGATAATTATGAATTCGCCCGCCCCATAGCATTCAGACATCAAATATGGAGTGCTTTCATCAGCAGTGCGTGTTTTGATATCCATAACACTTTGCCATTACACATCAAAATCTTCTTCAAAATATCCAATATAATCGAAACCATAGTGATGCTCGAAAGATTTCAATAGGTAATGGATGATTTCTGCAGTGCAATATCCGATTGAGGTTATGATAAATATTAAAGTATTAATTGTTGTTGTTGTGATGTTTTATTTGTATAGGTAATAAGAATCAATATCGTTCTTAACTGACAAATGAAAAAACGAACCCTTCATAAACAGTTGCCGAGAAATAATGGATTGGCTTTTCTGTGGATGAAGAAATATACGAAAAATTCTCAAAAGAAATGTTGCGATAAATCAATAATCGAGACCTCCAAGTAACTCACCTCCTGTGATGAATAGCACGAGATGAGGTATCCAGACCTAGATACCATGCGGTTCAGGAGGCTACCCCAATAATGGTCCAGATGGTTCTATTTAGAAACTCGAACCTCCACTTGAGTGAATCACCGCACAGATTTCATGTAGCTTCCAGAAAATGTTGCAATCATAAATAAACACAAACCGGCAAATCACCAAAACGAACAACCAAGCGTCCTATTCTATAGAAAGGTCACAAGCTTCTCTATCAACCTTGTACGCTCTACGCATGCACCACAAAACCGAACAATTGGCTTCGAGTGTTATTAAGCTATCAATTTTCAATGAATAATCTCAGAGGGATTGTTTATCCAACGAGGGGAACAGTCTTCCATCTGGACATTTGGAAATGCGTAATTTTGATCTTGTATTACTAGGCAAGGAAATGTGAAGGTCAACATGAAGATTGAGAGTTATGGTTGATTATGTCATTATTCAGTTTTTTATTTTTTTGTGATCTCATGTATGTTTTCGATTGAATTTCTTGTCAAACTTTGCCTTCATCAGTCAATAATATGGTCACAGATATAATATGGTCTAATGCTAAATGATACGCAGTTGGTTGAATTAGACAAAAGCTGCCTATTTTAGTGAACAATGGATGGATATTTCCAAATATAGGAAATATCACGAACCGCTTTCGAAATGTAAAAGAAAAATAGAAATTGCACATTTTCTCCTATATTACGATATGGTGCCTCCATACGAAAAATCATGTTGAAAATCAAAGTACAGCAGATCGAACCAAATTTGAAACAAAAGAAACAAAATTCATAAGTATTTTGAAAACGTATCGTGATATTTTCGATTTGGCAGCATCGTTCTATATTGTTCACTATTTTGTCTTATGTGAACAACTTTAATTTAATTTACCGTTTATGATGTGAAAATAGTGGTACGATATCACAACAGAATTATATTATTCTGAGCTGGCATTCAGGTCTTTATTTTGACTAGCATTTCGAGGACGCAAATTCAATTTCAATATAAATGTGTTGACTTCGTGCAATAAAACATAAATTTTCCTGACAAACGTATTAATTTTTCGCTGTATACAAGCACAATTACGTTTGGAACTGTTGAAATGATGATGCAAATGATAATGAAATAAACCCTCATTGAAATTGGCAATTATTATACAACATCAGTCGCTGTTATTATCACTTCAATCCGAACACAACTCTGGATCTGGAAATGAAATTGTTTGATATAACGGTGCTTCTATAAATTATTATAGCTTCACATTTCCACCCTGTATACTTCAGTTAAATATTCAGTGTCTAGTTGGACACACGATTTATATGGGTGAGATTCATCAGGATAGGCGATATAGGAATCAGAAATACAAATCTACATCAGAAATCACAACCTCATCTAAGAGAAATAATGGAATCCGGGATCTGTTCTAATATTATTCAACCCTGTCCTAGTAAGATTAAGTGACGGTATCCATACAGAGAGGTCATTCTGGGCATAATATTCGAAAAATTAGATCTACTGAAGTGGTAACGTACTCGTTTACATGACGTACATATTTTTGTATTCTGAATATTCAATTATTATAAACTATTCTCTCAATACGCAAGAATAATGCTCTATATAGCATTGTTTCCCTATATTCTACTGTGATGACTTCGATATAACACTGGTTATTAATTACAGGTTCGGACAATTACTACAGCATGATCAACACAATGGGTGAGTATCCTATTTTGATTCATTCCGTTTTTTGGACATTATTATACGTATGCAAATATAGAAGAATGGATCGCCATGAATTCGTTGAATGATTGATGCATGTAATCACCCTCATCAACAAACTCGGAAGGAATAAGTAAATTCACGTTTTAATTGGAACGTCAACTGGGTTGTTATTCCTGAGCATTACTTACCTTTTAAGAGACATAAAATCCATGACTTTTATTTAATTGAGTCATAAACAAGATGAAATGCCTCCCAAACCAACTGACAGAGAAGAAAGGAATTGAACGTATTGCTGAGAATGCTGGGTCCAATGAAAATTTACTGAAAATATGTGGAACACGAAATAACGTAGAAGGAAGTCAGGTATACTGTATTATCTTTGATTAGGTATGTTGTTGATACGTGATGATGTTATACGGGATAGTTTTGACATTGAACACGAATACGCCCTCAAATTTAGTACATACATTTGAGTACCACCCTATATATTAACTAGGCCCCTTCCTCATCCTTCATAGGATGTGTTAATACTGATGAACCAAAGAAGAATATTGCTTTATACTAGAAAATTTCACATTCACAGTTCATTTACGAGCTGAAAATCATCTGAAACCAACCATGCCTGGGGTAATTTGAATTATGCATTTCCAGAAATGGAGATCATCGCTTAATGCATGAAGATGGGAAAAAGATTGGTACGCATGGAGTGAAATGTCTCGCAGGAATATGTGTATTGAAAAAGTTTTTTCAATGCATTGTAAAGAGTGTCGAGCCATTATAGAAACTGGTGTTATCCGGGAAATAGATACGAGCAGAAGAAACATGATGCTGAGCTAATAGAATCTACAGCTAAACCACCAGATCTGTAGAAACAACAAGTCATAGAAAAACTATTTGAATTGAAGCTTCTACTATGAACTTGCTGAAAACATATACATTCAACTGTGAAATTCAAATATGAAATGAAACATCTGATTGTCAATTATTGCTTGTATTCAACTGAAGAATATCCTCGACCACCAATGTTGGTTATTTTTATAACCTATAAGTGAATATGTGATAAAATCTAAATTTGGCCTACATTCAAACCCTAACTGCGTGCCCATCGTTGCTTTTCCTTTCTGATTGAACCTTTCTCTGCATTGTATGGTGACTGGTGTCTTCTTATATTGATAAATATTGATTTTTCGAAAATATTTGAAAAACAATTACCTTTAATAACGATTTATATTATTTGATCAAGAGTTCCTGGCTGTCACTTCAGCATTTTTTTCATCTTACAAATCAAAATATTTTTGTCTGATGATGGAGTATGGGACAGTGATTTTTTGATATCGCTACTTCGGAATTGAAAACTCTGATTGTGCTGAGAGCAGAACTAACAGATAATATGTTGAACAAAAAATAACGAGAAAAAAATTTTTATACGATTTCGTATATTCTCAGAATATTCGAAGCAAATATTTTAGGAATATATCGAAATATATGTTATTAGAATATTTGTTACATGATGAGAATATCGTGGGATCATTATCAGAACATTCTATCAGGATATTCAAAACTGAGTAGGTATATTTTGAACATTGTCAAAATATTTTGATACGATTCTGTATATTCTCCGGATATTCGAACGGAATATTATAGGTACCTATATACGAAATGAAAGTTCATAGAATATTTGTTAACGAATGAAGATATTCTGGGATTATTCTGAACACATTTGATTGAAATATTCTGAAAAATGTATATTTGAACGTTGTGCGAATATTCATAGAATATTATGTGCTGTCTGGGAGGTGTTTCATCCCCATCAACTCAAAACAAACGTGTTTTTGACGGTTCCTCGACAAAAGGCCGAATAAAATATTGGAAACAACATTACCAGTTTAGAGAAATTCTAATTTCAACAAAATTATTTCTGATTAGGCAAATGAACCAATCGGGGCAAAGTCACCCTAATCTACGGTATGTGTGATGAATGAAATAGCAAAGAGGCCGGAAGGTCAAACTACTTGACCAACGTGTCCACTTCAAACCCTCACCACCCAGACGTCAGACAAGTTTATCCATATATCTCCAGTAACAGTCATGATAAATTCACCCCAGCGAGCAATTCCGTAACACCCAACTGACCGTCGTTTCAACGGAGTCCCTTGCCACCTTTGACCATGGCAAATGGCACCTAATGTCGTCGAGCTCGTAAATTTTGGGGTTCCTCGAAGAGGATAGTCTTTTCTTATACTCCGGTCATTTGGTGCTCAAAATAGGGGTTACCTGGAAAGTTTTCCGGGAGTTTTGGAAATTGATGATTTTATAGATTTCGATGTGCTCTTTCTGAATTTCAACTTTGCCACCTCGCATCTTTGCCGCTCGAGCAGCCATATTGGAAAAATGGCGCCTAATAGCAGTATTTTCACAATATCTCCTTTCAGACTCATTTCAAAACTCACTACAACTCATTTTCACCACAATCAATAGCATTGTGAACCAAGTTTTGAGGAACGAAGAACTTAGGGTATGGTCCGTAAGCTTACCGAACGTAACCAATGTTATGGTTAACCGGTCCGTAAACTCTGAAAAAACCAAAGGGTTGAACTGAAAAAGTGGTCAGAATATACAACCAGAGAAACCGTTCTTGGGAGGTCGGTGATTCCGGTTATTATACAACTGACAGCACACCTGGCGCATAATATTCGAAAAAAGTTCGTTAAGCACTTTTCAGTAATTCAGTTGTAATGGAGGAAATCTAGATAGAAAAATAATTTAATCAGTTTATTGTATACATGTATTTTTCATTTCATAGGATACCAATTTGATTGCATTATGTACCTGTTTCCATTGTCGCCTGGAAATAGGTACCTCGACTTGAACACCCTTGAACACAATATTAGAAGCAGATAATAAGAAGGCATTGATCATGAATGCTTCCATAAATTTGATGAAATCACTTTCGATTGTGGGAGTGATATCTCAAAAGGAATATTCAAACAGTCGGCTCAGAATGATGTCCCATCAGCTGCTACCACCTATCAGTACATCCGATATAATGTTCTTGAAATTCCTTATCCGAATACTCGTCTATCACATCCACTGCAAAAGACCTTATTCTTGGCCTGAGAACTATGGAAAATAGAATTAATTTTGATTCGTTCCTCAGAAATTTGAATTTGTTCCTCACCCAAAGCCCAAAGGTCCTCTGATATTTTCATCTTCACTTTCACTACTACTGCTAGTAAGTAGAATCTCATTCAGCACAAAATTACTTCTTTTTTCCATTATACTTATACAATGATAAAAAGTGTAAAAACGTAATTTTTTTGAATATTCAAACAAACTGGCGGGCAAATCTGGGAGTCCTTGTGTCAATCCGTGTTGTCACTGTTGTCTGTGTGGTCCGTAATGAAACCAGTTTTCAGGCAACCGATCACTAACCGGAGTGGTTGAGTGATGGTTAACCTGGTTAGCTTACGGACCATACCCTTATTCGGTGGATTGGTTAATTAAACTTTATTTACACATTGATATTTACAATACGACAAGAGTCAGAACAGGAATAGAAGTGATGAGTATAGTAGTAGTATAAAATGTGGTGATACTAAGGGTACTACTGGCTTCACATAGGTTTTGATATCATAAATGAATTCGGTCGAGCTAAAATACATAAACCCTCAAATTTTTGATAATGCAAAATAATGAACGTGATAATGGAATTGAAAAGCTATTAACTATAGGATAGGACAAAGTATAGAGATATGAGTGACAAATAATAAAGATAACATGAAGACTGGGTTAGAGTGAGCGGCGTCCTGTAGACCTAATCCACATGTAATGTCTAATTTCGAAGTTTTCTGGAGCCCATTTTCGTTTCATCTCCATTGCTCTGCATTTTGTTAATTCTCATATCACTGCTGAATTTGGTTATAGATTCGGAATGAATGTTGTGATGCCGCTTCTTTTGGTGGTAGCGACGCAATATTGAATGAACTTTTATATTTGGTTTCAAATACCTTATTGAAACGTATCCGGGAAACTTTCCAGGTAAAACTACCAAATGACTGGACTATTATTAGAAACGTCGACTCTAACAGATTTTGATCATCGATCATGATACCGAGCTGCGTCGAAGATTCGGGTCGAAATAAAAATGGGCTTGAAAGGACACTAATGAAAATTCAGGAATAGGGAATCCAGATAATGAAGCTCTACACTGCCAGAGTAAATTATAGGGTGAAAATAGACGCAGTTGATTATTGAGATGGAGATGTGTGGAGATTGTTTTCAATATTTATTGGTACCTATTGCCACGGCTTTTTGTGTTTCGTTGGATCCATTGATTAACGCAACAAATGTTTTATCATTTACCATCATCTGATATAAGTTGCATTCAGTCAACACGGTTTCAAAATTGTTCTTATGTTAATGTTAAAGTCGAAAGTTGATCCTGTGATATCAAATGGCACAATTTATACAACACAAGTGAGTTCATACTGAAAACATGTGACCTTAAAATTCCGCACTTAGAATAAGATTATGCTAGAAACATGGCGTGCGCGCCAAAGTTTCATGGCAGCTGTCAAGAACGATACATGTTCCATGCTTACTGTTTTTGTCCTTGTGATAAGTTTGTTACGTTCAATAGGTTAAAAAAAAGCTAATTATATGATTGTCATCTGTCGATTTCAGTAACTGTCCATTCTTGAATTTATGCTTAAATTAAAACTTGTATGATAGAGGTTTCATGCATAATAATTTGTACGCTTATGTTTATGATAATGCTTTCGCTAAAGTTATGTTTATGTTGACTAAATGCACCTGATATAGATACATATATTTTTGTTCAGGTAGGTGATGAGTATAAATATCACATCAGGTTAATATTACTCGATGCAGTAATAATTAAGTAAATATATTTCTAGCAACTTGAGACCACCTAAGCTGTGCTTGAAGGATTGACCCTTGGATTGTTTGGATATAATCTATTATATCAAATATCAAAATGTGAAAGAAGAAGTTAATCCTATGAAGTGAGTTAAAGAAATCATGTGACTGCTTCACCTAACTTGAGTATCTTTGGAAGGGAAAGAGATAAATAGAGAGAGAGAGAGAGAGACTTGCATGGAGTGCATGAATGAATTTCTCAATAATTTTCTGTCCAAATAAACAATTTCAATGCGGTTTTCGATTGAATGTGGTTGTTGATATTCTTTATGTGAATTGGTGGTTGATTATATAATTTCAGACCAAAATAAGTAACAATTTTGTTATTACGACCCAACCTACAAATTTCGATTATCCGAAAAAGTTGGTATTCACGTCACATTATACGAATTGGGGATATTCACAGGAATCTCTGATGTGACGTCAAGAACTTCAGAAATATAGTGATCTAGGTCATCTTTCAACAGAGTTTCAATGATTGAGGACGTTAAGAAATATTTGCTAAATGAAAATTCATTGTCATCATGAAACAGAAAGTTTTGAAACAATATTGGTACATGAAGTATTATTTGTTAATTTCTTAAATGAGAGATTAATTGAGAGTTCTTGTTACCCAACTGTGGAGACGGTTTTTGTCTAATAAGAGAACAGAGAAATGTCATTTAATCATCTTAAAGAGCTTGAACATTTTCAGGTTCTTTCAGAAGCCGATGTTTACTGCTTGACCGGCTAACTTTTTCTCGTTTTCCAAGAGTGGAACGGTCACGAGATTAAATGGAAGATTATCAAGACACGAAGTTTTCTAAGGATTTGATGTTTAACATGTAGCAGCGTTACTGCTCTGCAATTGTTTTTAAACCATTGAAACCCCAATGGTTATTCTGTCATTGAACATAATCATTAATAGAATACATAGGACCGAGGGGAGGAGTTCATAAATGCAGTTAACACTTATTTTGGACAAAACCGATCTCGCAAACTATTATAAAACTTCCGAGCATGCAGTCGATGTTGCAAAATTGATCACTTCAAAAGTTATCCCCATTTATATCAAGCAAGCGGAGTTTGACATCATGGAAAAAAAACTCGCAGAGTTTCAGTTCTTCACTGGAAGTAAAGCTGTTGTGAGAGTCATAAATTATGAACCAAGTTTGTATAATGGGACCACTGTAACATAATGGCCATTTCAGAATTGAAATGTTGTTGCCCACTAAAAACCTATCGAAATATGCTTCCATGTGAATAATTTTCTCATACCATATTGAAAACCATACAACTTGAACAATTACTGAAATGTTATTCCATGCGTTACGATCAAAAATTTCTGAAATATTCTGTGATGAATAGAAATACTTGAAAAATCAGTATTGTTGAAACAAAGGAGGTAAGGTCGTTCATACATAGTATGATCTAATTGGGTATGAGTGGGTTTTGAGTATGTAGGTACAAGCCATCAAGCAGACTTTTTCTTATGACTAATCAGTTTTGCTATAAGATTGTGAAGGAATTCATTTGAGTTGACAGAAAATATTCAGGTTAATAGAATATCATTATAAAGTTTCACAAGTACGAGGTACATCGAAGCAGGACTCAACAGTCAAACTAATTCCCAAAAAGAATAGAAAACTGAACCATCTGTCAATTATTATCGGCCAATCGCTGCATCTTCCATTGTTACGAAAGTTGTAGAAATCGCTATAACATTGTTACCATCTTTCCTCTTGGGTTATTCAAAACACATTGTGCAGTACTGAACGTTTCAGTTTGAAGGACATTCAGAAGATACGCTACTATCGTTAGTATATGGCCCTTACCAATGCCCTTACCAAAGTTTACAGAATATACTACTTACCAATCAGCTGATACTTGTCTTCAATGGAAAGTGAGCAAAGACATAGATATCACTGATAATTCTGAGGGCTTTTTGTGATATATATTCCCAAATATGAGAATCGCTTCAAAAAGCTAACCATAGAAAGTCGGAAGTATTCACGAAATGCCTGCACAACTTCAAACAATCTCCTTCCATTGTCAACACAAATGCTCTTTATGTATACCTACAAGTGAACATTTTGTTGACATGTCCATTTTTCTATTTGAGAACAGAAGAAATTGTTCATTTTCTTTTTTCTTCATTATACACAGAAAAAACGGATCTCTTAAATCAAATATATATATATTCTTGAATTGTATAACCTTCCGATAAGAATAATAATCTCAGATGGACCAAAACGTTTCTTTTCACAACTAATCGCGCTGTTTGCCTGTTTCCATGAATTTTCTTGAAATCAATTTGGTTGAACTGAATCATCCGCACTCTTCTCCTCAGAAAACAATGTGGGTAATGTCAGTCAAGCATTTATTTCTCTCAGCTCAAGAATATCGTTTCTTATGAGTAGTGTTTTGATGACGGAAGCATGTAACACGTGACCAGCTCGACCAATAAGCATAGAGAACGAGCATGGAATTAGCGCCCGAAGCGAAGATGCGCAGTCCGAGCACTGTCCGCCGAACCAGCTAGACAACGCCAACAAACCGCCGTAGCCGCCATTAGGACTATAAAGAAATACATTGTTACCAGGTTACAGTGAAGTTTTGTTGGTAGTACTTGTGTTCCTATAGTGCAGATTGCAGGCTCGCGAATTATTTATAACTCGAGTACTCAACATGGAAGCAAACAATCTAGAACATATTATGTGGACATGGCATCGTATCACTGGCACCATGTTGGGTGTTGAGAATACTTGAATTTTGTGTTGTCAGGTCATGTTAATATGCTTGAAGTAATAATTCATGGCTGTATCAATACTGCAGCTCCAGTTTGTGAAAAAACTAGTGTTTTTCATTTTCAATTATCGGCATGAATCAGAGTTGCAATCCTCAAATGAAGGTCAATGAAAATGAATCAAAAGTGATTCCTTTTGAATGAAGAGGATAATTGGTCAGATGTGCTGAGAAATCAGCTTCATCCAAGAAAATTGTTTCACAACAACATTGAAATATTCTTGCCTCAACCAAACCACATTTTTCAACAAGGAAATGTACATTTGACACAAAACTTTTTGTTCCTAGGTAGTTAAGAGGATTCTGACGAAAAATCAAACTAATATTTGGTTGGACCTATTCAAGATTACCATTCTCTTGAGTTAATGCGGTTATAACTTGATTTAAGAGATCCTTTTTTTCTGTGTAATCACTACGGCCAACAGTCTTCTCTTCAATGATGTTCGTCATTTTTTAACAAACTAGAAGTTGTACCAAATATTCGTTTAGCGAAAGGAACGAGCCTCTACATATTATAGGAAACCTACCAACATGGATTATAATCTTGAATTGTTTCCGCTGAAACGTTCAACTTAGTCGGGGTACATTAATCGCGAATTAGGCAAAACTTGGAGAATTGTGAGAAGTTTGTTGAACACATAATTAAAGATATTCTGAATTCAATTCTAGACGAGAGTTCATCATTTAAATGGAATTGATCTTTAACTCGTTTTTGGTCTTATCATCCTCTTATCTTAATGGAATTTGGATATTTTCCCTCTGGCTATCGGCTCGGCTCGAAGTTTAAAGATATGAGAGAAAGTTGCGGTAAATACTTCATATTTTTCCATTATACTCATATACATTTATTTCTGCATCATCAGATCTCTTTCTCAGTGATAACTGAAAATATCTAATTTGATCCTGTCTACACAGAAAAAACGGATCTCTTAAATCAAATATATATATATTCTTGAATTGTATAACCTTCCGATAAGAATAATAATCTCAGATGGACCAAAACGTTTCTCTTCACAACTAATCGCGCTGTTTGCTTGTTTCCATGAATTTTCTTGAAATCAATTTGGTTGAACTGAATCATCCGCACTCTTCTCCTCAGAAAACAATGTGGGTAATGTCAGTCAAGCATTTATTTCTCTCAGCTCAAGAATATCGTTTCTTATGAGTAGTGTTTTGATGACGGAAGCATGTAACACGTGACCAGCTCGACCAATAAGCATAGAGAACGAGCATGGAATTAGCGCCCGAAGCGAAGATGCGCAGTCCGAGCACTGTCCGCCGAACCAGCTAGACAACGCCAACAAACCGCCGTAGCCGCCATTAGGACTATAAAGAAATACATTGTTACCAGGTTACAGTGAAGTTTTGTTGGTAGTACTTGTGTTCCTATAGTGCAGATTGCAGGCTCGCGAATTATTTATAACTCGAGTACTCAACATGGAAGCAAACAATCTAGAACATATTATGTGGACATGGCATCGTATCACTGGCACCATGTTGGGTGTTGAGAATACTTGAATTTTGTGTTGTCAGGTCATGTTAATATGCTTGAAGTAATAATTCATGGCTGTATCAATACTGCAGCTCCAGTTTGTGAAAAAACTACAGTGTTTTTCATTTTCAATTATCGGCATGAATCAGAGTTGCAATCCTCAAATGAAGGTCAATGAAAATGAATCAAAAGTGATTCCTTTTGAATGAAGAGGATAATTGGTCAGATGTGCTGAGAAATCAGCTTCATCCAAGAAAATTGTTTCACAACAACATTGAAATATTCTTGCCTCAACCAAACCACATTTTTCAACAAGGAAATGTACATTTGACACAAAACTTTTTGTTCATAGGTAGTTAAGAGGATTCTGACGAAAAATCAAACTAATATTTGGTTGGACCTATTCAAGATTACCATTCTCTTGAGTTAATGCGGTTATAACTTGATTTAAGAGATCCTTTTTTTCTGTGTAATGGGACCGCGTAAAATATTAAATCATATCCGTTGTACATATAGCAGATTTTTATGAAATGGGAAATTCCAGTTGAAAAATAATTTTGTGTAGGTAATCTTACATTATTCTGATAACCTCCTGATAGCACTACTGGAAAATTATAGTTCGTTAGCAGCTTCAAATTTATATTCAGGTTGTTGATCGAAAACAGATAGTTATGGATAGCTTTCATGAACCTTATTGTAAACAAACGAAAAACGATAAGATTTTCACGATAAATATATTTATATATTTTTTTTTCACCACATGTTTCGCTAAAAAAAATATATATATAATTATATTTATCGTGAAAATCTTATCGTTTTTCGTTTGTTTACAATAACTATGGATTTTCATCAAGTAACGGCCAAGTCAAATGAAAATTTCCTAAACCTGCCAACAATATCACTTAGTAATAATTAACAATTGGTATTTCAGTCGGTACGACAGTAGGTGATGTTTGGTGTTTTTGAATTGACACATGAAGCATTGAACTATATATCGTGGATATGACCTTAGACCATACACTAGATAGACGCGGTATGTACCTTATGCAATGTTTGGTAAAGGTAGGGGGCGCTGACTATGGCATTTTCGGGGAGGTGAGACGATCGTTGAACCGAGAGTCCAGGGACGTGCTTTTTTTAGGGATTCAAAATATGAAAAAATTGATGTATTCTCAAGCATATTTTCGGTTTGGTTTTCAATTCCCGCAAAAGCTGAGTGAGAATTCCAACAAATGTTTAACATACATCATGAAAAAGTTGATATGAATATAAAGCTCATTTTTTTCCATTTTACAAATAGTGTATTCGCTGTTGAATTCTCTATAAATGATATATTTCGCCTGATGAGCTGATGCTGATTCGAATGTTTTCAGAATCCATCAGAATACAATAAATAATATACAAGCACATCATTTGTTTGCAAGATGAGAGAAGAATTCGAATAATACACATTCAATACAATAAAATATATTTATACATACAATTATACATATCGATGAATCTGTGAATTGAACAAATTGAATTAATATGTGTAGTAAAAACTGAAAATGCCCAAACTTTGATTATTTTCTCTAAGATAGAAGAACCTTTTGTATGCAGTTTTGAACTTTTCTGTAAAATTTCTGTTTGGCCTTCTCAGCCCAGCTATAGCTTCTCTTTTTCGATTGACCAACCTTTTGGAAACCTGAAAATGTCAAAGAGTTTTTCTAGGACTTTGCATGATCATCAGATATAATGAATGGCAAAACTATAGGGTGAAGGTTTCCTGATGAACAAAAATGGTGTTCATATTTTCCAAGTGCATGCTTCAACACTTTCTGTGGATATACTTAAGATTACCTGAAGAGACTAATTTCTGTCACTATTATCATATCATAAAATTCTGTATGTTTTTCCAATGTTTCCATCCTGAAACTATACTCGACACAACTGCATCCATATTTATATGTTATTTGGAAACCTAAAAAACGTTACAAATGTTAAAGTTTGCTAAATATCATATTCGAAAAATATTCCAATTCAAAATGTTTTCAATATGGATCATTCCTACAGCTTCTTTGCATCTACGCCTATGGAATACTTACAAATGAAATCATTCCGTCGACGTTTAGTTATCTTTGTTAACACAAATTCCACAAGAGTTTGCCATAGTCATTTCCTCTTGAATACACTAAAGAATTAATCATGTCCAACACAAATAACATTGAAAAATAAATAGAAACACGAGAAATTCTCCACATATACAAAATGTAAACAAATGCCTCCATACGTCAACAACGTCAATGTCAGAATTGGCCAATAGGAAAACTCGTACCATGTCAAATTTTGTTTCCCCCCTCAGTTACAAAACAAATCGCCCTCGATACCGAGTCTATCTAGTGTATGGTCTAAGGATATGACTGAAGTTTCACGAAAGTATTGGAAATGTGTTCAGAACAGGCTCCAGATCGTTTTCCTGCCACTCTTCCTCTCGTCATCCCATAGAGGTATAAAATCGAATTGGGGTCTCAGTTTGTAGTTCTGTCATAAAAGGATAAATATTAGGGTTCTGTTTTTGAATCTTGTCACGTAATTCACTTAATGCTGAGATCAACGTTTCACATTTCCCCTACTAAGCCTTCGGAAAGGTTTCCCTCTCATATGGAAATGACAAAGGTTTCTGTTATTCGCTAAGCCATTTGAAATGGACGAATTGAAATCCGTTCTCATATGCATTGAAACGGATTAATTGCAAAGGCAATCATAAATCCATTTTTATACGTGATAATTCAATTGAGGTAATACATAATCTCTATAATGATATTTAACGTAGTTAACAGTTTTTGATTGCCTTTCCACGGTGTTCAACAATTCTTGTATTTGTTTGGTTTAATATTACCAAATACCATTCACCTCATGTGCAGAGTAAATTCCTGCAAGTATATTCTGGTAGATAAATGACCAGTATATATACCAATACATACAGTGTCCGCCATTAAGTTGGCATACATATGGAAAAAAAAATTGTTAATGATATTTCTGAAAAACTGTGCAGTTCGTTACTGCATATCTGACAACTGAAAAATCCGTTACGACTTATATCACGTGACCTCAGATTTAGGTAACTATACCTAGTGACAAGAATAAATCGTGTTTTCATAATTAACGTCTTCACAATTGATATATGGGGTGCTCGTTGGATTTCAAGCACATATTTCCGATACAATTTTTTGATATCTTGTCAATTTGATTCACTTTTTGGCATCACTGACAACTTTTTCCAAATTACCGTCAAATCTGAGGTCACGTGGTATAAGTCGTGACGAATTTTTTAGTTGCCAAACGTGCAGAAAAAAACCGCCATTAGAGTGTTTCAAAAATATCACTAACATTTTTTCCCATATGTATAGCTAACTTTATGGCGGACCATGTATATGTATAACATTCTAGAAAATAGTCGTTACTGGCTTGTAAGGAGTCAAATTCAAAAATAGTGGGGTATTATACTTAGTAAAAGTGTACTTTCAAGTTATATTGTTTTATAGGAAATATAGATATTTCCTACCTGTTTTAATTTAATTGATGTCATTGTAACTAATTATCTGGACGATGAATATTACTATATTTATTGGGATGCAGAATGAAGTAGTAAAAAATAGTCGTGATATTTCCATTATCTGTAGTACATGTTTTCTTTTTGAAATTCTAGCGTCACTTCATTTCGGATCTCAATCCGCTCACCTTATCATTCATCTCATTTAATCCAATACGCAAAGTACAAACCTTCGTTTCAGAATATTTCGAGCTCAGATTTACTTTGAAATATTTCATCTATTCGTTTGCTCAAGGCACTTCATAACTACGGTTTAGATTTTCACATTGATAAGGTGCCTCAGGCTTAAAGTGCGTTCATTTTGTTCAATAATTTCCTACTAACAGCTCCAACCATCAACTAATAGAATATTTTAGAATGCTGTCAAATTAGACCTGCTGGACCAGAACAAACATAAACACACATATTTTCGCTGTCATTCGAATTGATTTTTTTTCTGTTGGAAGTATTTAAAATCGCAGAGACATGTTTGGTCCCGAAAGAGTCTAAATACTGATGATGTCCAAGGAGGCAACTTTTGGAAACAATTCCACGTCTGTTTCCACTTCATCATTTTTAATAACATGGGGATCAACAGAATTCATGACTCTTATTTTATTGATCCCTATATCACTCTGCAGCTTCACTACCAGAATTTTCTGAACCCAATAAATATTTACTTTCACCTTAACTAGCCATAAACGAAATAATATTGAAAATATCTTGAAAATATCTTGTAAATCAGCAACTAACTTTCCTGTTTACTGACATTTACTTTGTATTGACATAATTTGGCGCCATGTTTGGTCCTTAGGTCACATATGCTTACGCGTATTCAGGTTTATTGGTTTGGTAGGTCCAGGGGGATTTAACGTACTGCCATTGATTGATCGTTTTAAAATTTTGACCATACATATGTATATGTTGTACCACGTGATATCATTGTACTTTTTCACAGACCCCTCTAATACCAAACAAATACTACATGATGCCGGATCTAGCGTAAGCCTTTATGATCTAAGGTTTGGTCCAACAAGGTCACGTGTTCTAAAATGCTCTATAGGTATACCAGAGTACTCGAATGAAATATAGTCCCACACAGAGAATAACCAATATTTTGTGATTTCTATTAAAACTTCGCGTAAAGGCTTATCTTTTCTGTGGAGCAAGTAGGGCGTTTTTCCATATTTCACAAAATGACTTTTGCCAAATTTTCTTTCCAATTTTGAAACTGTTTCGTTTCCTAACTCATCGGTGCATTCGATAATGGTGAATAGATATGGCCTGCATGGTTCAGTATCTGATGAAATGTGTTCATGTCCAAGATTTAGATTTTTCATTGAATCAGAGCAGTGATCAAGAAGTTCACCCAGACTGGAAAGGCAATCGTTGAAATAAAATCAGCAGGAATACCCCACTTTCAGTCAGAAGAACTTTGAATTCCTCCAAAATACCATCAGTGTACGATATTATCAAATTCTCAGACATGCCGAAACAGTTCATGCAGATAGTTATGAAAGTCTTCAATATCCATCAAATAAGAATATAGTTTGATCTGTTCGTACACAGTAGTATAAATTTTTGTCAATGTGAAAAAGTATCGATTGATGATGAGAATTGTGGGTATGCGTGTCCATTTATTTTCGAAGCTAATGACAAAATAATTCACCATTTAATTTTCGGTCCTGCTTACTGATGAATGAATGCTGATAGCCTATGCACGTTAATTGGCTGGAAAAAAAGATAAATGATGTAAGTAATGCTTTACAGCAATACATTTTCATGACGTGTGCATGGAATTTAATGAGAGCAATATTTTTTTATTTTCCAGACGTATATGACAAAGGCTTTGTATTCCATTGTTGTCAGTATTACGTGATATTTTGGACCTGGGTCGAAAGTAATATGGTCTGCTCTCCACAAGAAATGCAAAAAGGGAAACATTTTTCATGTGGAAAATTTGTGCATGTCATAACATTCTACATTTGGAACCGTGGATATTGATGTATCCGTTCTATGGTTTGATAATGTATGATTATTTTTCTCATGATAGGACTTCAATAACAAATCACTAAAAACAATAACATTGAGGAGGGTTCGGATAGGTATACTGGGGTATATCATTTCGTGAGGAAATCATGACTATGTCCATTTCAGTTAAGAATACAGCGTTGAAGAAATAGGGAAGGTTTTTCATCGCTTCTCATTGGTCTAGAAGCGAGCCAAGTTTACACAATGTAAATATTATGATATCGCAAAAATGAAAGTGGCTAGTTGACCGGTCGGCTGTGTATAAACAGCGAAATAAAATGCAAAGTATCTTATCTATTATATTTACTGTGAGTTTTGTTAATCAAGGAGTATGATTTTAATAATCGCAGGATACGAATTTGATTCTCATTAGCACTTGGCAGTTTTCATAGTCAGCCGCTGCGGTTCATCAGTAGCCACCGAATCCGGCTTTATTTTTTTAAAAATTATGGTAACCCATTGTGATCTACAATTCAGTTCACCGTTATTCAACATCTGAATACATTTGAATTTGGATAATCATGACAGAAAACCCTGAACAAGGCCCTGCAATCTGCATAAGTGCATATAGTGCCAGCGCCCGGAAGAGTCATTCTGGTAAACATGTATGAAGTGTGTTTAACAGGCATATAGAACAGAAAAACTCAGAGACTCAGTGTAAAGTTTGCAGCATCTGAGGTAGCTTTTTGGAATCAACCATGTGGAAAGTTATCGCTGAGATGCAGGCTGAAGGCACTGTTGCATCCTAAGGAAGAAGCAAATCCAAAGTGATACTTCTTCAAGCATTGGATTTGATTGGATGGAGCTGAGTAACAAGCTATTTGTGCAACAGTTCACGCTTTCGTTCTTAGAAATGAAAAACCAACATTGTTTGTGATTATTGTTATTGTATATAATGCAAGAAGGTCATGAATTCAACTGAAAATATTATCGTCATGGACTCAACCTGGAAGAAATCAGATAATTTGATATTAAATTATTTCATTTCGTATATAAATTATTTTTCATCAAATATTATTATGATTGAAGATAATATAAGTTTCTGAGACCATGCTCTATGATTTATTATTCTGAGCAGAACATTTCCACCTACCATATCCATATTTTGTCCCTTTGAAGCATAATCAGTCAAGTGAAGTATAAATAATGACTTGATTTTTTATTTGAAATCCCATGCTCAACAGCTTTGTTCACTTATTTCTTGAAATTCCATAATAGAGTTATTTTTGTGATTGATTTTTGCATATTTGTTAATTCACTTCGAAATTAATAATTTAAGACATCTTATATCTTGCAGAATATATCTTTGCTACACAAATATTCAATTATTGCTTCAATACTGAACATTTTCATATAGTTCTGAAATGTTTTAATTTGGCGGGTTTGCTAGTGTAAACCAGGCTACGCCCATCAGTCCCACCACTGTATTCTTAACTGAAACAGACTAAATTGATTTCCTGATTGTCATTTAATATTATTGACCGGCCATTGCATCGATTAAGCTACGCTATTGTCAAGGGAAAAAGCGTATCGGTGAATAAAAGAGGCATTGAATGGAATGAATTGACCATTCCCGTCCAATAATCCAACAATTGTTTGTCAATTTCGTTTGGAAAATAATAGTATCTGCGAATATCGCAACATGCCCTGCTTCAATACAATCGAATATTTTTGTACATGTGTTTCGAACTCATCCAAAACAAATAGACGATGCCATTCGACGTTCCAAATTCCTTTTTGGATTCGAACGCAGTTTCGAATGTAAATAGCAGTTTTATACAGCCCACAACCAGTATACGTTGCGACGTGAAAATTGTGAGGACATTTTTGAGAATATATAGTGTCGGTAAAATTCACAGAGAATTGTTCAATCTTGATAGTGCATATACGGCCCTTATTCTACGTTGCTTTTATGTATATTCCCGTGTATGTGTTTTTTGTGTTAACCATAAAAAACTGTTTACGAACATATTTTTTCAGATTTTCCATAGCTTTTGGTTTAGGACTCGCACCGATTGAATCAAGAAGAGATACATATCAATAAATCAAATAATTGTCATTCAAGTTAAGACTTCCACTTGATTTTGGACTAGTAAAGTCCAGAAAACTGGGATTTCCAATTTTTTTCTCATTGTAATTTTTAATTTAATTTCTATACATTTCTTCGCATCTATATACAGTGTCACACATAAAGTTCGCGACATATGAAAGTTGTTTTTATTAATAGATATAAAGAAAATTTAACTCCGCAGTTAGTTTGTGCTTGAAAAATGAATAAAATACAGCATCTTTCCTTTTTTCATGTGCTCTAAACCTGTCAAATTTGATTCGAAAATCCTCAAAAAATCAGTTTTTTTTAAATTTCGAAAAATTCCAGAAAAAAGTTGCTCAGTTTTCAATTTCATACATTTGTTCCAAATTTGGACTCTCCACTGTCACTTGGACTTTTTTCCATTTTTTTTAATTTTTCGAATCTTCCGCTCTATCGATTCGAACGAAACATGATTCAAATTTCATAATTTTGATGAATATTAGACTTCAATATCATATCTTGCCCAGGAAATACCCACATTGGCCTGTTACCAGAAAATAAAAAAAAACATCTCCAGAAATTCGTCTTCGTTAATGCAAAGTTCATCTAGTTTTTTTATTTCATTGTTAAACTGATGTGGATTCTCAATGTATGGACGTTAATATGTCAGTAATCGAATAAACGAATTCTTATTACACTCGTATTTCTTTTTTTAATAGATTTTCAACCAGTTTGATTATTTTTCTGACCAATAATTCAGTTACAAACAAACCCGAAATATCATACTTTTTGTAAACTAAACAATGACCTACAGTTTCATAAATATTCAAAAGACTTTTGTTCTAGCGATTTGTACTAGACATATATAAAATTCCGTGATTTTAAACAATACGAGACTAATGCAACATCTCTGGATAAAAATAGTAGGTACTGATCAAATCGAAATAAAATTTTCACTTAGTAGTAGTCGATGTGACAGAAGAGAGTCCAAATTTGGAACAAATATATAAAACTGGAAAGTGAGCAATTTTTTCTCTGGCATTTTTTGAAATTTAAAAAAAACCGATTTTTTGAGGATTTCCGAAAAAATGTCAAATTTGACAGGTATGGAGTAGCACATGAAAAAAGGAAAGATGCTGTATTTTACTCATTTTTCAAGCACAAATTAACTGCGTAGTCAAATTTTCTTTATATCGATTAATAAAAAAAACTTCCTTATGTCGCGAACTTTATGTGTGATACTGTATATATCAATCTATCTATCTGTCATTTTTAAAATGAGTTTTCTAGTTTTTCTGCTCAAGATCATTTTTGGTACATAGTTTATAAATCAAATTTATTTTGGCATGTTTAATTATACCCTTGAATATTCTCTTATAATTATTCATATTAGGAATTGGGATTTCTGAAGTATACTAATAGTACCACTACTATCCTGTAAAAGATACAAAATTCGAATATTTCAGGGAATACCCAACTATTGCTCAGCAGTTCATATCACGAGAGCAATTTATTCTTTCATCAAAATTTTTCCCTAACGAAAATAATAGAGATGTTTCTCCTGAGAAAAATTACAATACTTATATTTTTCTTAATATCCTTCTACTGGCTTGCATGCACGATGTTCCTTCTCGATTATTATAGGTTTTCCTCTCCTACAGTCAAAATATAAAAAAAATTAATGAAAACATCTCCAGGAAAGTACGATCTTGAATATACCACAGTGCACATGAATTACCTGCAATTTCGCGATGGCAATAAACCACGCTAGATATCGACCAATAAATCATCGGCACAATTTCTGTACAGAATCCGAATCAAGTAAGTCCGAATGCCTGGAATAGAGAAAGTTGTTTTCTTATTGGCTTCGCACATGAAATATTCCCGGAAAACTTGGGATACAAACAAAACACCATCTGCCTTTGACATTTAATGTTGAGTTTGCCAGGAAAATTACACTTTCTCAACTTTAGCGGAAATAAATCAAATTTCATATACGATCTTCCGAATCGTTACAAGGACCCGATATGCAAAGCAGGTGAATGCCGAAGTAAGTAAACTTTTTTTTTTTTTTCAACCCCCCCACCCCTTGGCATCAAACCGGAGTTTATTTTGCCACAGAAATTTTATATAGAGTCGAGACACTATAGACTATATTGATATCTTGGATTTAATTACGAATGTCAGAATTACATTATATATTTTTTCATTTAGAGTAGCTAATAGGACTGTAATATTGGTTGGAAACGGAATATTTAAGGAAAGTAAATTATCTATGAAATCGGTCCGGTGTTGACTGAAGTTAGGACATGCAAATAGGATGTGATTTATGTCCGCTAAAGAATAATTGTCACATGGGCATAATGGGTTAACATTAATGCCTATTTTTGCCAGATGTGCAGGAAACTTACCATGGTTCATTTTCATTCGTGTGATGGTGGTGGAGGAAAATCTTGAAATGTTAAAGTTGGCTATGTGGGGGATACTTTTAGGCAATGTGGGGTGGATTAGTGGGTAATGATTTTTAGATTTAGATGATAAATCTTTCCATAGTCTTCCCCAATTCAGTCGTGTTTCATATCTAACATCTGAGATTATATCTTGAGGAGAGCAAATATCAGTTATAATTTGTAGAGAGGTGGCTTCTTTCGCTGCCAAATCTACTTTTTCGTTTCCGACAATCCCAGAATGACCCTTGATCCAAATAAAAACGATGTCAATTTTATTACAGAAGAAGTACTCCAAGGTTTTAATAATCTCAAAAATGAGTGAATTTTTATTGATATGACTTCTGTAGTTAGTGATGGAAAGAAGGACAGATTTGGAATCGGATAAGATAACTGAGCTAGCTTCGCCGTTATGTTTAACCCATAAAAGAGCTTGGAGTATAGCATAAGCCTCAGCTGTATAGATTGAAGACTTATTGGGGAGGTGAAACTGAAAAACCATATTTTTGTTTTGTACATAGAATGCACTTCCAGTGCCTTGATCACTTTTAGACCCATCACAGTAAATTGTGTTAGAAGATTGAATTGTTCCCAGTACCGATCTTGTAAGAGCTTGATTGATTTGAGAATTTACTGAGAAGTTGGGGAATATGACCGTTGGCTTGAACATCAACATAGGAAATTTCAACTGAAACTGAAATAATATGTTTTGTGAGTTGATATCGTTAATCTTGTCTGATATCGCAGCGAAGGCTTCAGCCAAAGGTGGACTATTTTTATGATTCCAGTATTGATTGACGAGATTTTCAATTGATATACTGCAAATCCCTCCCATTAGGTTATTGCTACATAATTTGATGTTAACTAACTTCTTGCACGACAAAAATTGTCTGCGTAGGTGAAGAGGTGGTTCCTGAGCATCCGCAAGTATTGCTGGGGTTGGAGATGATTTAAAAGCGCCGAGACAAATTTTTAAAGCTTTTGCTTGCACACGGTCTAATAGTAATAGATTAGAATCTGCGGCTGAACCGTATAATATACATCCGTAATCAAGTATGGATCGAATGTAGGACCGGTAGAACAATAAGGAAGTTTTAGGATCTGCCCCCCATTGGTTTCTACACACACATTTGAGAATGTTTATGCCTTTTTCGCATTTGGTTTGTACGTAGTTAATATGTTTTTTCCATGTAAGTTTATTATCTAAAATTAACCCTAAATATTTGAAATTGGGTACTACTGGTATAGACAAAGAGCCGAGATTGATATTGTCTACGGCTCTCAGTCTATGACGAGTAAAAAACATCACAGCTGATTTTTCTGGAGCAAGGGAGAAACCATGTTCGATTAACCAATTTTTAAGACAATAAATTATGTATCTTAGGTCAACTACACATTCGGAATACGTCTCACGGATTGTATAAATACAGATGTCATCCCCATATTGGATACATTTTATGGGTTGATCAAAGACTTCGTGCATAAGTAAACTTATCAGCCGTGAATACGCAGAGTGATCACATCACAAGCAGTTCACAGTTTATTTGGACAGATTTGCCAAATGTTAATTGTTATAACAATATAACAAATATCCAAGATCCGAAAGGATGGTAGCAAGTTTGCTTATTCTAAAAAATGAGACTTCGAGGGTTGCTTTGCAACTAAGTTGGCGGTTAAAACACTTTTCAAACACACACACTTTCAATCTGCTTTCACCAGCAGGATTTCAAGATAGTTAATGAAATCCTGCCACTATCCTACTAATATACCTTATTGCTATATTATTAACCCATATCTGATCAGTTCGAACTATACCATTGTTATCTATGGCTTTGTTCTGGATAGAAGACCATAAAGTTCACCTGACACCTGAGTTTATTCCCTAAAGACGAATACGATACCAAACTACCTAAGAACATTTAATTTATTGACGAACGTGAAAGTGCTACGCGTATTTTCCGAAACTTTTCAGGAACACACTTCGATGATAGAGATTTATGTGAAATATTCGGTAGGGACAGACTTGGTAGTCCCACGACGCCGACTCATAAAAAATTATTACAAAAACCATTCGAAAATTGAAGTTAGAAATAAAAGCGTCGTGAGAAAGATATCATTTATAATATCAATCGAATTGGGGAAATAACTCTCGATCCTACGGATATATTAAGATAGTATTGTTCACTGTTACCAACTGCAATCTGTAGAATCCATCACGTTTTCGAAACTTTTATATTTGCCTACGTGCATCGTTTATGAACGAGGCCTAATTTAAACGCTTTTTGAGTTGATTGTTTTGAGTTGATCGTTTCTAGCTTAATGAGGAAAAATACCAATATTAATATCATCTAATGAACATCCGAATATTTTGGAAATTATTGATGAACAAAGCTTATGATAGAGAAGTTATAGTTATTCTGTATAGATCCCAAGCAACATCAGCATCTTTGGAAAACATGCAATATTCGCTAGATAGCGAAGGAACGGAAATCGATCAGGCATCATAGCGTCAACAGAATTTTCTCTATTTTTGATATTTACTCGTTCCGATGACATCAGGGTGAGCGAGTGTGAAAGCTCTTTCTCGAGTCTTCAGATGGAATTTCTCGCCCCAGTGTAGGAATATGATACACAAGGTTCAATTGAAAAATTATTTGCATTATTGATGATAGAGATTACGTCCTGTGGCAGTGAAATTGAAGACATTTCCTCAAATTTATGCTGATACAACCGATATCCAATATTGATTGAACACCAGGTATTCAGAATGTAAACGATATATGGCTATCCATCTTGAATTCTTGTATCGCAATCCATTCTGACTTTTCGGTTTACTGATATTAATTCACATTTATTTGTTCCAGGACTTCCAAATTATCCTGGTGAGTATTAAATATATAATAAAAATCAAAATTACCTTGAAAGTGTGAACATCTGTGTATTGTCTTTAAGTGCAAATACATGTGATTCACGCGTTATAAGGTACATATCCTCACAATACTGATGATGATTTGCTTGGTGATATATTTCTCATTCTGTAAATGGCTTTGGGCTATTGGATGATGTTATGAATACAATAAATCAAATAAAGCGCTTTTTTCTCTTATATTGAACAGTTCTCAACTTCGCTTTATATTTCAAGTGACGGAAAATGAGAATTTTTGGCGAGAATTAACTTATACCATGTGATTTTTCACTTTAATATGCATTAGTGTCGTATTTGAAGATGAATAAAAACCATTTCAAACAAGTCCCGAAGGAATCATTCTTTGCTGGAAATGGGTTTATTCCCTCCTCTGTTCCCTTTATATCTGTACCTACTTAATTTGTTTCATAACTCAGAAATCGGAGTTGATTTTTATTGTTGGCAAAAAAGTAAGTCATTCGTTGAAATATTCATTCATTCTCAGAAGTGCCTTATTATTTGGAGTATTCTATCCAAACCAAGAAGTTCTTCATCTTTCAACAATACAACTGAAAATTAAAAATTGCCTTCATTCAGTCTCATTCAAATAATCCATCGGTACAGAGTGGATTTATTGAAACTGAAATCTCATTTCTTCTGGAATTATTTTACACAGCTGGTTTGATATTCAATGAATCTGTAAAAAGTGCTGTTTTCGCTCAATTCTCAATAGGTATTTACATATCGATCAAATTTGACACACTCTGAATAAACAGGGGTCTCGAAATGTTAAGAATACGCTTTTCAAATAACACGGTAGAAAAATCAATATAAAATCCAATCCGAAAAGATATATCATTCCTTGTATGGAACGGTGAATTCATAACCTATTCCTAAGCCAATAACCTCAAACATTCAAGAACAATTCCAACACCGATTTCTCCTTCCAATATCCTTAAAAGTGTTTGCACGATATTCCACGAACACCATATATATATTTTCCTTTTGGGTTGACGGTCGTTTGTGAAGAACTTCGTACTTCTTTTCTCCAAAGAAGTAAGTAGGTACTCCTTTTGCAAATTGGAGCATCGGATCACGAGCAAATCGAATACATTTTATTATGATCATTATTATCCTAGTAACCGAGTTGCCGACTGATCATAATATATAGTTCATATCAAGATGGTACGGAGAACGGCATATTAATATGAGGATTTGTATGCATTCTCAATAAATCGTATCTACTGGCGACCATTTCACATTCGAATGAGACCACATTTTTCGAAGAATCCCGAATTCGTTCTGTGAAAACTATGTCCCTGAGGAATGAACTGATATGCCGATAAGCGGTTTTTTACGATTCATTCTCCTGACCTGAAACTATCTTGAGGTGTGTGGCTTTCCGTTCAACATCTTGATGAAATATTTCCCTCCATGAATTGTCACATAAGGCAAAGCCAACAGTTATCAGATGAAAATATCATAACCTTTTAATCATTCAGACCGGCGATCGTGTAACAAATGTTTTGTCATCATCTAGCAACAGATTTATTAGCCAGAGTTATGTACTTTTTTCGACGCTTTCTATGTCATATAGATGTTGTAGTGGAAGTCAAAATTACAAACATTAATCAATAGATCAATAGATTACAACGAGTTTGTCTTCGTATAGCTGCAACAATTTTGAATGAATCGGCCAACGAAAACCTATACAGAGGGTATCAAATGGAATCCATGTATACCATAAGCGATTCAGGAGATCAATGATGGGCCTTATCATCAGACTACTATTTGTCATTTTTATAAAATAAATAAACATTCAATCAAATTTGGCACCATGGCTTTTTGAGATTGGTGGATTTGCAACCAGATTCATGTCGTTTACTATCAAGCTTCCTTCAGATAGATCACTCTGATCAAATGTCGGTGTTCCACAGGGATCAGTTTTAGCACCAACTTTTTTTCTGCTGCAGATCAAAGATCTGTTAGATGTTCAGATAAAGAGAATCCTCTATCTCAGCCTGACCCATTAATAGCGACAACATTGGATATCTCATTATGGTAGCCAAAAATATCAGCAATGGGTCGTTTCCTCGAATATCCCGGACAAGTTCTCAAATTGAATTCTTGAATCCCTTCGTGGCCAGTATTGCCCAATGGACGTGTGGTCCTGCACACTGTATTTCCTTGCTAGAAAAGCGCTTCCCATACCGCATTACATAGTCCATTACCCTTGGAAAGATAAGCGAAAGAGGAGAGTAAAAGCTATCAAGATTCAGTCGACTGTTCAGTATTAGTGGTCCAATTACGGACAAACCAATTAGATTAAACTAGCCTGTACCTGAAAAGTCAGGAAGCTTGTATCCAGCCGTTTCTGCCAGAGTCTATCTAGTAAGGGGTACACGATAGCTTTCATTAGTGAATTGACAGTAGCTGTGGAAAGTTCTTTGGATCCCCTGATGTCGATACGCAATGACTGATCATTTTGGAGAACATAGAACTAAAGAAGTAGCCAACTCTGTGATATATTATCATGCCGTCACACTTAAATATAATTTCCTCATATTCAATTCAAATTTACGAAGGGATTTATGCCTCTCAAATTCATAAGGGAAACTTTGGAGTCTTGGAACTTGTGAAAAAAGTTCAAAACTTGATGGTAACTGATTACTATACCTACTTGCATCTTTAACAGTTTTCTCTAAAAGTATTCGATGCATAATCACTGGGATGACGCTGGTATCTATCCTTAATTCAAGACGTGATCCCTACTTATACATATATTATCGAAATTAAACAAGGTGTACTAAATTATAATGACAGAACATATTATAAAGTTATATCGAACTTTCCACCACGTTTTAATAGAGCTTCCTAACTTTCGTGCATATGGCTATAATGATAATATGTTGTGAAGTTCAGGTTATTTCAATCCTTCTGATGCTCTCACTCTAACGCCATTCAGTTTTTTCATGTATCTGAAATGAATAGGTACTGTAGTAGGTCATAAAATTTGCTATATACTTTCGTAGCCTAGGCTGCTGGAGTTTTCTTATCCCATCACGACTTGTAAATATCACATTCAGAGAAATCTAAAACTAAAATCACAAATATATCACGAATATAATAATCAATTGTACTACTGTACTTGTAAACTTATTGACGACCGGTGCTGAAATTTCAGATGGACCCTTTGGTCATATCATCAATTCAGGTTCGTGATATATAAATTATACTTTGGTATACCCAAGTCAACTTGTCCATTTCTATATACCCCTGCCATCCGTAATAAATAGTTCTTACAGAGCTATCATTCACATATGTTTCTCCAGACTCAGTTACTCTAGATCTAGATTTTTCATGAAGTGTGGTGCATGCTTTCTACCTATTTTATGTTAGAAATGAATTCACATCTTCAGATCCTTCAATTTCCCATCAATTTCTCAAATTGTTAATCGATAATTTTGAATGAACATGACAAAAGTTGGCCGCAACAGACTTTCACTCAGAACTGTCACATGTGATCCAGATAATGAATTATACCGATATTTTATTACTATTACTTTGTTTTGGATTAATTGAAAATAATAATAGTGGAATAGTGGAATGGAATATATTTGTGTGGGCAAGGTGTACAAAGCAGAATTGCATTTTTATATCCAGCTGCCCTATATATTGTCTTTGAAAGTGTCCTATCAGACTCATACAACATACTTCAGATAAGAATTTGTGTCGGTTCATTGAAAAATGTTATTCATCCATGAATACAGCAAAGATATGAAACATGTTATGTTATGGAAAACGACTAGTGAACTAGCCCCAGGATCATCCCAGGATGTAACAGAATGGGGTTGACAAAATTGTGTGTTGTATGTTTTGAACTCCACCTATCCTCCACCTAATCGAAATATGGCCGCCTGAAAACACATCAAGTGAAGAAGAGTCATGAATAACATAGTGGAATCCTTGATCATTCAGAATCAAACAATGATCCTTCTAACTGGAAACAAACGAAAGAAAGCTTCAGTAATGACCACTAGATTTCCTGGTATACGGTCCATTCAGCATCAATATTGATGATAATTTGCCAACTAGTATATTTATCGTGTACATACACAATATTTATTTAACTGAGTTGTGAACTTTGTGTACAAAAAAAGCTATCCAAACCTCGGTATAGTGAAGCTTGGAGTATTCCCAACAAACATAATCGTTCAGGATTATTCGCATGGGATTATGATATATGATTTCAATATCAATAGTTGAAACTGCCCATGAATGTAAAACACTCAATCTATGTTCTGAATTTTTCACGGAGTTCACCTGAGGAAACGCTGAACTTACTAAACGAATAGAATTTTACTATCGATATAAACTTCTGAAAATTCTAATGAACAAAGAATAACCTGCACTTCGAGTGATTCATGTTACTGCCAAAGTTTAATTTTATAGTTTAACGGTAGGTTGCTCTTTTCGAATTCGTTTAAGCTCTGGAACGGGATGAGAATAGGGATTATCTAGGGTCGCAAAAAGATCCCGGAGATGAATGAGGGGTGGAAATGGGTATAGAGAAATAGCAATTACACGAAAAAATCCAAAACCTATCACGTGTCGTGTCCTTTGATTTATTATTTGCTTCACTATAATTCTCAATACCGAACACTTTTGAAAATATTACATGTTGCTGTCTCAATCCTACCCTGATTATGGTAATAAGCATCAATAATACCTAATGAGAAGGACAACCAGAACATCAAAAATATAGTAAACTCAGGTCATCCATTAGTAGCAACAACGGATAAAAACAAAATAATACTGTTCATGATTTCCTCATCATTACTGTGGGCTCATCATAACTGTGATGGGATCATCATAAAAGCCTTTGGAAAATAATGATTCAACAGGAAGCATGACAAAATTAGTGATATTCGATTCATGGAATAGTTCGTCACAAACTGTCAAAAATATTTTCGCCAATTATCCTATTTTTTCGATTGGTTAGAACACTAGTAACATAATTACCTCCATTCATTACAATACTGAATGCCGAGCTCGTAGTTGGCCTTATCTCAATTCGATTCAACTGTTGAAAGCCATGTTTTATTCCTGATTTTTATGGCTCGGTTTATTGTTCTTTGTGTTCACTCATGCATTCGTGCGTAGCGATACTAAACGTTGGCATATTTTTTTATAGGACACGCAAGGCTCAGAATCTTGAGATCGCAAAGAATGAGACCTCTCAAAATCAGTATCGATGTATAATTGAGGCAAATTTATATACCCAGAAGTGTAATTTATCATAAAAATTTACTGGGGAATGCGTTGTCACTCAAATGGAAGCTGTCATATAGTTGAATACATATTGAAAGTGGGTTCGAGTGACATTCGAGAGTGATAACCACTTCATTGTTTCAGCATATTCTTTCAAAAATTGGAATATTGAATCAATCCGTCAATGCAATAATGTAACTGGAATCAGTCACGTGATATTCGAATTATTCATCATTCAGGGTGGCCGTCAGAAAAATACTCTCGATCAAATGAAAAGTGTTGTGTTTCTGACACATATAAACGCATATGCTCAAAAGAGGGGTGTGAAAACCGGGCCCCATTCACACTCTATTTTTTTCATCAATATAGAACGGCGCACGTTGAATATTTCAGACGATATCTCATCGTACTATCACTCACCAGAAGGGGCTGAAAATATTCACATTCATGGATGAAAAACTTGGTATTCATGACCAGTTTCGAAAACACAAACACTTCATTGAACACATGTATACATGGATCACCCTGTATATCGATAGGACCCTCAAGAAATCAAATGATTGTGAATAACTTGAGCACTGAACTTTTTTTGTATCTTCTTCATGTACCCCCAGTTATATGGAAAATAATAATTAGATATCATTACTTCCTCAAGAGGTAATAAAAGGTAGCTTCAAATTCCTTGTTCGTGTTTCTGCTCACATAGAAAAGACATTGGCAAATTTCCTGAAAATCCATCCTTCTGGTGGATTTTCAATTACCTGGTCTTAGCATTGACAGCACGTTTTTCAACTAAGCCCTCATCTTATGGATGCCATCCGGGTATTGTTCTTCGCGATCCTTTCTTTGATGGAAACACATCGCAGAAAATCAATTTCCATCAAACCTAATATCAGCCTATCGAAAATCGCAAAGAATGAAGAATTTCATATATGTGAGGTACTCAACATGAATCACTGAATCATTTAGTGGAACTTGGTGGAACTGAAATCATCGATGATTGACTATCGTAAAAATGGTATACTTTGATTCCAAAGTAGAGTGACGAAGTTTCTCAAGCAGGATATGAGTTCAAAAAATAATAAAGTTTGTTCCAAGAATTATTCAATATCGATTCATACAATTTTAATCAACTGATTCGTGAATAAACAGAATATGACTGTTCACATTGTAGAAGACTACATTCTGCCACGACTAGTTAAGCTGATGAATCTTGTTGATGAATATATTTATGTGTATTTCTTCAATCTCAATTTGAAAATTTATTTTTCTTTGGTACGATATGATAATCCATATATACAGGTTGTTTCCTAAACATTGGTAAACAAGTCGTAGTGTGATTCCTGAGGTTATTTTATGAAAAAAAATCCCATGAATATTTGTCAAAAAATGTTTTTGAACAACCCTTTACTTTCCAAAAGAATCAACAAAGATCTACATGAATTAAATAATGGAATATTTAGATGATGGAATAGTTCGAAAATTTTTGTTGCTGTTTCCATTGATGATACATTTTATGAGTCGAAACAAAATAACTTTTTGAATACTTGATTGCGGCATATTGTTGCACATATAAATACACAACTTCTTCCTAATTTAACTGAACCTGTATCTCTAACCGTTCCGAGTTCCCTATGTTGGCTCGCAAATTTGGGACACCCTGTACAGACATGCATAATTTCAAATATGACTAGAATAATATGATTTATATTGATGAAGATATGTCATGGGTAATTTTCCGGAAAATATATTCGTACTGACAGGAAAACTCAACTACATCAGACACATTTCAGGGGTGAGCTCCTGCATCTGGCACTCTGAGATCCAGGTCGTTGGGAATATATTTCATTTTCGTCTTTACAGCATGTACACAGTTGTTGTCAGTTTCCCTTTTCTCTTCTCACTCGTGACGTAATGGTGATATTACTCGGATAAATGCTCATATGATTAATGTCTTGTTTGCTGTCGCGCATGATTGAATGTACACTTCTAGAGTGGCACTCCTGCCGGCCGTTCGTTCCAACTCGATGTTTTTGAAAAACAATATTCAAGCTGAACTGAACTCCATCGCAATATTTTAGAACTCCTTTGAGTGTTTTCTAGATGAAAAACAAGTTCAAATAAGAATATTCTCAAGGGACGATTTTAGGAAAAGGTTCTTTGAATCACATTCACTGGATGAATATTGGTGAACTGTATTCATTCAAACGTAAATTGGAACATTTTTTATTGCAAAAATGTTTTTATAATGTTAATGATTTTATAGAAACCCAGTCTTCGTGATATATTTTGAATGATGTGATATCTGTGCTTTTAACTTTTGAATGTACTTTTTACCTATTTTATATTTACATTTCACTCTTCGAGTATAGTTTTTAAGAATAGTTTTTTAAGCGATTTACTTTTCATTTTAATTTTATTTATTGACAATTCCAAAACATGTAAACCATGTCAAGAAACGGAAATAAAGATTGATTGATTGAATTGATATTAAGACATTCACATGAAGAAACTTGCAGAACCAAACATTTCTAAATATGTTAATAATTTTCAAGGTGTTAACCTGATTATATGTTCTATTGAATCACGTATTTTAAATCTAAAATCCGTCGTTAACATGATGTGTATAATACCTATAGGTATGCCACGAAAATACTGAAAAGTAATGAACTAAACGTGAACGTACTCCATATATACCAATGTACTTGACTAATCAATAACATGTCATGACAATAATTGAGCCAATTAACATACAACCACTCCTCAGCCAAGCACGAGCTTCACAAATTAGATACCCATGCCAATCATCATACATCAAGCACAGTGGTAATACCCTGTGAAAATTTCATTTCTCGATACATTTTTTCGAATTTACTAGATAAGTGTTCTGAAATGGACCCTCTATCATCATCGATTGATTGGAACGTGATCTTCTCATTGAGTTAGCAGATTATAAGTCTTAGCTGGAGTAACAATAAAAACTACCAAGTGTTTCCTGTTCCAAAATGAAAAGGGTTGTAGAACACGTGAATTATTAACACGCTGAACAATCATCATCCACAAATTTTATCTCTTCTTGTCTACTTCCCTTACTACGTGAAACTGTCAAGCTTCTGTCATATTTTTCGTGACGTTTCGTGAAATTGTCATCTGTAGGTTGCTTCTAGATTCTATATGCCTATATGCTGATAAGGTATCGTAAAGAGAGGAAAATAGTGTTATTATACTCAGGGTTGATCTCAAGTAACGGAAAATACAGTCATTTACATATCTGTGCAATAATATTAAATTTCAGTTTTATTGGTATCATAACATTATTTGTTTTTAAATCAATTATAAAAATTTTTCAAGGGAAGGTAACAAGCAGCTTTCTACTTTCATTCCAAACACAAATATTTTCATCAAGGAACTTTTTCCCGCCAGGATCTTCGCAAATAGACGTTTACGGATATAATTATGTTTCCTGACAAAAATACTTGCTTGTGGTGCTTACTCAGATTATGATTTCTTAATTTATGGTTCATTGGTATCATTTCTACTTAACAATTTCCGAGGTATATTTCAGTTTACCTAGACACGATAACTATTCGAGCAAGTATTAGGCCACTGTTTCCCTCTCTCCACGTTATCTCGTCAGCAAATATCAGAACGTCACGAAACATCACGAAACGTCACGAAACGTCACGAAATGTCACGAAACGTCACGAAACGTCACGAAACGTCACGAAACGTCACGAAACATCACGAAACGTCACTAAACGTCACGAAATGTCACGAAAGTTGGTGCAGTGAGCAAAGAGAGGGACAAAAGGGTGGAATGGGGATTGCTCTTATACCCTCCTGCTTACTTGCATGCTTCCATGTAACCTCACTAACATACTAATGCGACTAATTGCCCACAGAACCGTGTGAGAAAACGTTCTGCGCATGGGGGGCGCATTGCATCAACGGTCCCGATGGCAGAGCCCTCTGTCAGTGCCCGACTTTCTGCAAGCCCAAAGTCGAACCAGTGTGCGGAACCGATGGGAAAACATACCCCAATCACTGTCAAATGCGCGTCGCCTCATGCAAAGCTCGTCTCAACACGAGAGTCAAGCATGCGGGGGAGTGTGGTAAGCATTCTCTGATATTTACATTTTTGTCAAGATGCGCGCTTAGATAGCCCAATGGCATAATATTTTAGAGGCAATGGCGATTTTGAATAAGTGATACTCATGAACTATGCACTGAGTGTATTCACCTACTCAGAGTTTTGATAATCATTCACGAACTGACCATTTAATCATGATAATTATTCAATGCATGTTAAAATGCCAAGAAATTGGATGTGAATTGAAATGGAATTGTAATAAAGACATATCTCGTCTTGACCAACTTAAAATCAAACACAGTTTGAATGACTAGTAGACCACTAGCAGAAAACAACTACTTTCTTGGAGAATACCACGCAGGACATTGAATTATATCTGCTCGTAGTCAATCCACACTGTGAATGCAGATCGCAAATGTTTCTTTCTTCCTAAGACGTGACAAAGTTCACATCGACACAGGCACGCTTGACAATCCATAGACCGGTTTCGGGCTTATTGGCCCTCATCAGTGCAGGGTTGTCAACCGAGTAGAGACCCTGAGATCTCGAAGCGGTGCCTGTCCCAATGCAATTTCCGCTCGCTTATTACCACTCATTCAAATTGGTGTTTGATTTTCAATTGGACAAGCCTAGATAGGTCTTCATTTCAATTTAGATATTTCGTCTAATTTTATGGCTTTTTCATTTTGATTCAGCTTCGTCAAGCTATCACCCACTTCCATGTTTTGTGACATAGGAGATTTGTTTCTGAAGTGTTTCTATCTTTCGCCGCTAGATGTCGCTATTTCCAAGTGTCTCTTGGTACGCGGCTCGCTGCGGTGAAATAGGCAAGCAACGAATCGTTTTATGGACTGCGAGCATGTATAATTCGATTTTCTGCGTGGTATTCGCCAGGAAAGTAGTTGTTTCCTGCTCGTGGTTTACCAGTCAATCAAACTGTGTTTGATTTAATTGGACAAGATGAGATAATTGTTCTTCATTTCAATTTACACAATATTTAACGTTGAAGAAACGCTCTGTTACGTTGAAACTTTCTGACTCTGCTAGTAAAGAATCTTTCTTTAGATAAAGCAATTCCTATATAGCACAGCTACTGAAGCTTCTATTGTCAAATTGACTCAATCAATATAATATGCAGGAACCAACTTGAATTGAGATTCTAAATGATGGCGAATGCCCTTATTAGATTATTTGGCGTGTGCTGGGTGATGCTCAAAAACAATAGCATGCTCCAAAAACTGGGAGACAACCTAGTAATATTCGATTGAAAGAATTGTATGAACAATTTTTTCATTTCCGCGACCCACCACAACATTTCTTCGCATGAATAGTAGTGTTTTATCTCTATAAGTAAGGAATGAAATCGTATAACATCAATATCGGTTACTGCTTCAATCCGTTTATATTTCGAACGACAGTGCTGGACATTGTAACGCTTTATCAATGGATGAATGTTATTGTAATAATTTATTCAAAGCATCCTAATAGAATCAATCATTAGCAATGCCTGGGATATTTGCGACAATCATGTTACTATCTTTATATATTTCGCACATTGTGCTTCATTGAAATCGTATATTGAATCGATGACAGTTCCAATTGAATCTGCTTTCTTTCCGTTGTTCAGAAATGGCGTCACTTCAGAATATGAATACATATTGCTTGTACTGTTAGTTTTAATACATCATTTTCAGGTATTCCATTGAAATTGGATTGAAGATATTCTAAGAGATTCAGATATGAATGGTGAATACATAAGTATCATGCAGTCTCTCAGAAACAAAGCGTTGCAGAAATTTAAAAGAACTCAGCTACCCAAAGATTGGTTATATTACAAACAATTAAGAAATTTCACAACAACTGCAATTAAAGCTGAAAAAAGAGCATATCTTAATCATAAATTTAAAAATTGTAATTCTAAAGAAAAATGGGCAGAATTGAAAAAACTACATATATCCAAGAAGAAACAAGTTGAAATACCGACACATCTTCAATCTGCTGAAAATATTAATAACTTTTTTATAAATGCAACAGCAACTGGCTCAAAGGCCAATAATGAAGTTTTGAATTTTTATAGAAATAATGTGAAAAATAATATTGTGGATAATTTTAGTTTTCACCTAGCTGATGAAGCAACCATAGTCAATATTATCAATAACATCAAAACAAATGCCATTGGGAATGATGGTCTGAATATAACCATTGTTAAGTTATGTTGTCCCGTTATAATTCCTGTTATTACTCATATTATTAACGAGTGTTTATTGAAAAACTATTTTCCACCAACATGGAAAATTGCGAAAGCAATACCATTACCCAAGATTAGCACACCCAATAACTATGGTGATCTTAGACTAATCAGTATTCTACCGGTTTTCTCAAAAATCTTTGAAAGAATTATGGATATACAAATAAGGAAATTTTTTGATGATAAAAATGTATTACCTGTGAAGCAATCGGGTTTCAGAAGGGGGTACAGCTGTGCTACAGCACTTGCCGATGTTGTTGATGACATAACTAGTGCCATCGATTGTGACAAAATAACAATTTTGATACTGCTAGATTATTCAAAGGCGTTTGATATGATAAACCATGATATTTTGCTGGCAATGCTGAAATATTGTCATTTTGATGTCGGCGCATGCTCACTTATTTCATCATACTTAGAAAAGCGAACACAAACTGTAGTTATTGGTACTGACTCATCTGCACCGTTGGAAATCATTTCTGGGGTTCAACAAGGGAGTATATTGGGCCCGTTATTCTTTATTTTATATACATCAGATTTTCCAAACTCGCTCAAAGTTTGTGACTATCACCTTTATGCGGATGATACACAGTTGTTTTTTCCTTTCAAATATTCTGATATATCTGAAGCAGTCATTGCCATCAATAGAGATCTAAATGAGATTTTCAATATTTCAATAAATCATTCATTGAAAATTAATCCCAATAAATCATCAGCTTAAATATTTTGCAGTGATAATATTCGAAATCAAATTAGTGATAACATTTTGCTTGAAATTGGTGGCACTGAAATACCTTTAAAAACACAATGCAAAAATTTAGGTCTCATAATTGACAGTAAATTAAGATTTAAAGAACATATATCGTCTAAACTGAACATTGCTTATGCAACTCTGAAAATGATATATTCCCAAAGGCAATTTATATCATCTGATGTAAAGAAATTGTTATGTGATTCGCTTGTGCTCTCACACCTAAATTATTGTGATACTGTATATGGACCATGTATAGATGGTATCCAGAGCAGGCGAATTCAGAAGCTCCAAAACTCATGTTTAAGGCTTGTTCACGGAATCAGGAAATACCATCATATTTCACATAAATTCAAAGAAATGAATTGGCTGAATATGTACAATCGTAGATGCTTACATATGGCATGTTTAGCTCATAAAATATACTCCACAAAAACACCTCCTTACTTACATCGGAAACTTAGATACAGAACTGATGTTCACAATTCAAATATACGTCAAAAAACTTTACTTCGTGTACCTAGACACACAAAATCATTCTTCAAACGATCATTTTCTCACAGCGTAGCAGTCTGTATCAACAACCTGTACAAAATTGATCCAACTTTTCTGAAACTATCTACACAAGCATTCAAAACTAAATACAAAGCATACCTTTTAACCAGACAATAAAGTTTTTACCTTTCCTATCAATTTTCCTCATTTCTTTTTTCTTTCGTTTTTTCCTTTCTTTTTCTTTTTCTTCTATTTGCATATTTATATTCACTTCATCTTTCTTCCTTGAATTATCACATTTTTTTTCCAAATTTTTCACTCACCGACATTGTTTTCCTAATTTATCGGCATTGGTGGAAGAACAGTAGTGGATTCGTCTACGACTGAGCCAATTATAGCCAATTGTCCATTTTTAATTTTGCTGTACTATACTGTATACAAATTAAGTGGATAATAAATGTATTATTATTATTATTATTATTATTATTATTATTGTTATTATTATTATTATTATTATTATTATTATTATTATTATTATTATTATTATTATTATTATTATGTGAAGGAGTCGAAATCTTCCTTTCGTAGGATTGTATATATTCAGAACCATCCTATATAAGTCACAATTCAAATTTATTATAAGTTTCGAATGTAACATTCGCATTAATCACCTCAAAAGTGAAGTATACCGAAATTGAGTTATTGTGTAAAAGAGAGGAACGAAATCCAGAACATATACGTTCAATACTATTTATCTAGAACTATCACCGACTGCTTCTGCCATAAACTCTCACGAAATCGAAGATATTACAGTGATCCTATTACTGGGGCTAACAACCTGGCAAAGATGACTGCCCCTTGAGAATTGACCATATTTCGAAGAGATAATGCCAGAGATATGTCTTTCATTTCCCTCGAGAGAAAACAGCCACTGTTTTCCGCAGATGTTGTTCGTGCACAGGATGATCTTCCAGGGATATTAGATGTCAATTTGAAACTTTTAGTGAAGATGTATGGGTTTACGTATGAGTCTGGTATTTTGAGTCGTCAAAACCAATATTCGATCATTTATCTTTCGACTGCATGATTGAAAGACCCATAATGTTTGTGGAACATCGTGCTAGCTGATCGAAGGAAAACCATTCAGATGTAGGAACTTTTCTATAGAATATTATGAGGTTAGTGGCATTGGGAATATCTCACTAGGTGATAAGTTCCAAAACTTCGCCTTTCGATGAAAAAATGAATGCTGATATTGGGAAGTTCGGCAGGTTCATGTACTGACAATGAATGGGTTACAAGTCTGAACCCATCTGATCTGATGCTTGCCCGGAATTGTTCGTAGTCCGATTACGCAGATATCAATAGAGAGGTCAATGACCTCAGGATTACCAAACATCAAACACGCAGCTCTCCTCTGAATAGAATCAAGAAGCCCAGATTGAAATCTGGTTTCCACTGCCGTTTTTACGGGGTGCTTGGATGACCTAATGACAACGAAAAGAAAACTGACCATGCAACCAGAGATTCAAATTGAAAACTTAATGATAAATGAACACCGCCCCTGAATCATTGCTACTCGCAACATATACAGAACCATACACCTTCAACCTAATAATACTGCCTGATTTCATTAGGCTGCGAGATCTTAGTAATAACATCTTATGAACCATGATCCAGTCTGCTATCTAAGCAGGAAACTGAATCCGCTAGATACCTACCTTCCAATCAATTCGAAAGTTATGAAAACCAGGAAATGGAGATCAGTAGATTTATAGAATGTAGCAATCAGATGCAACAGCAGTGAACTTCTCCTTAGTAAAGGATGCAGCATTTATCAGTTTGTCAATTTGACAAAGCGAAAAATGGTAGATTTATAAGAGGTAGGAAGATAAATCTTCGTGATAGGTGATAGAAATGAACGATGAATTCCTCTGAAAGGAATCGGATGGGTTCCACATACTTATCCAACTTCACCACTCATGCAAATAGCATCACATCTCCCCTAGACGGCTGATTTGGTGAAGAGGATATCACCGCATTTTATATTTCCAGGAAGGAATTGAATAATACGACCATTGACGAATGGCTATCATAAAAACGCCACATTCATCCATTCTCCATCTCCCCATCTCATTTTTGTCATGCTCATGTAGATACTAAAATACATATAATTCCATTCTCAAACACCCTTTCTTTGAAATAGTCCTCTGAAACTGTACAGAAAAATTTGCTTCAATTAGCAAATTGATTCTTGAAATAATTCAAATCTGTTTCATGAAGGCATCCTCGATGGCAGGACAGTGGAAGCTTGCATATTCCTCTTTGAACTTCATCACCCCGATTGATTGTATATCCCCCACCAGAGGTCATAGCTTTTAAATTGGCCCAGTGCAACCGAGGAGTAGCAAGCCTTGCAGTTTCTCCTACTCATGTGATTTCAGTTTCTTCATATACACATATTGGTTTTATAGTTTATTTGATTTGCACCAAGCTGAGGAATGAAATACTTCTCATACGTGCAGGTTTGATGTTCCTATTCAAACGTACATCCGTTCCCTTCTTGTTATATATTCTCCCATTATATGTATATGTCTTTCAGAGTGTCAGTTTTATATTGCTTTTCATGAGAGGGATTTTTAATGTTAACCCGTCGGGAATAAAAGAGATTTTATCGCGATGGGTTCCTCTGTTATATTGGCATCCGCTCTATCGCATGAAAACAAATAAATTAAAACTCCCCTACGCCCTTAGTATCCACCAGAGCTTCAGCCACGAAATGTCTTCCGATAAACGCCATATTGGCAGAGAAATCATCCAATAACGAAGATAGAAAAAAATGTCCGTCTTGACATGTGATTGCTATGGGACATTGAAATAATATCCTTCATAACTGGCATCTAATAATTTATTTTCATAATTCAAATAAGATATCATTCAGTGGATTCCGTATTCTCCAGATATTCCCTATTGAGGTATTCTGATGTCATCTCTATCAATTCTAGATGTCATGCCATATGTTTTCGTCAATATATAGCTCGAAATAATTGGATTTTTTTTCATTTTGAGGAATATTTCATTTCCTAGACTTTATGACCGCACTTATAGAGCTCCAAATTCAGAACAAAGGTGTTGCTGAAATCGCTTCAAGAGGAGTATGGTTAGTTGCTTTTAAAACTTCGCATCGCCATCGCTGAAGAAGTTTCCCGTTTATACGAATTGTATATTATGTTAAACTAGCAAAAAATAGTGATACCAAGATGTAATTAGTATAGAAATGCCAAAATACCGTCCGTTGATATTTTATGTAGAACAACATCGTATCATCAAGTATCATGCAACAATCCTTTCGGGAACAATTTATTGCATTTGCATAACAATAAGGGGAATAATGGACATCATCCCTAGCTCGGCGAGTGTGTTACGGGACAAAACTCCCGCTCCATAAGTTTTGGTCTCCTGGTGAAATAATATCGGCGATCTATTCCGTAAAACGAAGTTATGTATCACCATCATAACGAAATTGGTCACCCTCTGTGACAGAGTAATGTCTTGTGTTTCACGATGTTAAAATCAATATGGCGCTTGCTCTGCGTTGCTGTCGCTTGCCAGTCAGACTACTTGGAGTGAAACTTCGTTAGGTAACAGGACCTAAAGACCGTGTGTGTTCACATCAGTGACGTCTGAACCGTGTGCGCGAAACTCCGTCGTCCATCGTGTAGAGTCGTCTAGCCTCGCGCCCTTGGAAAGTGTGTCTGGATCTTATTTTTCCTGAAACCTGGAATTTACGAGACACGAACAATAAAAGTTTTGTTCGTGTTAACGCTGGCCCTTCTAATCGGAATATTACAAATTTCATTAAAGTGATTCTCGACAATTTCCTTTGGCTTTTCGGCCTTAGCGAGCGCTTTCCATTTAATTCCATCTCAACAATACAGAAACAAACAAAGCCGGAGTTTTTTCCGTAGAATTATCCTTTCCTTTTTGTGTCAGCTTCGTTCTGCCTAATTGGTTTTCCGTACATAATTCGGGCTGCCTTTCCGGCTAATCGCGTCTGATGAAACCATAAAATCCATCAGCTACATCTCTCAATCGCTATAACGATCTACATAATCATGCAGGAACTAGTTGCCCCACACTACATGTTGTTCATGTTATTATCCTGTAGCCATTTTATAGATCTGAGCATCGCGTGCTATGTTTTTCCCAAGGGTGAGTTATATGTCTAGTGAGAACATAATATGTCCCCAAACACACACCACCCGATTACCACAGGACTCTATTTTCGCAGTTCCGAACATAATATCCTCTCTAAAATTACTACAGACAATATTCAGCAGGATAGTGAACTCTAGTCGAACGGATTTGAGTTAATAGTACAGTATTACAACAATTGGTGCTATGTTTTAGAACACTGATGAAAAACCAATATTTTCCCAATCTCATCTCGACAGATGCGATAAAGATATCCCACCAATCAGAACAACCGCGCCTTTCAGTCTGAGCCACCCAAGTAAAACAACTGATGCTCCCATATCATACGTCACAAGTTCATTGAGATTATATGCATCAGATCTATAGTGGTCTCCCTTTGTTATCTTCAGAGGACGCTGTGTAGATTGATCCTATTTGTCTTTGATGTATAACTCTTTCCTTTCTCATCTCGCATGTAGGCAGAGCCTATATAGGTTTTCATCCTAGAAGGCTCTCCAGAGTATCTGATGAGATGATTTCAGATCCAGGTGTGGTGTTCTAGTGCAGAATCCTAGGCATGGGAATAATATTACTCGTATTCGGGCATGAGAACTGGTTTGGCAATATGGACGGTATATATTTGTCTACTCTGCAGTCTGCATAGCCATGTTCATTCAATCCGTGGATTATTTCTGCATAACTGCATAACGCATTTTAGGCTACCTGAATGACATAATATATGTTACGGTAAATTTTCTACTGGATATTTCGCAATGATATTTGATTACGGTGATGATGATGCTGATGATGATGAAGACAAAACAAATGATTTTTGGGTTCTATATTTCAGCTGAATCCTTTTCTGATTGAACGTTTTGTTTCAGAACAAACTGACCCATGCCGTGAAAAAAAATGCGATTTTGGCTCAAAATGCATGGTGAGCTCGGATGGACGCAATGCTACCTGCATGTGTCCAGAATCCTGTCCCATCTATGGGGATCACTCAACTTCTCGCCCAGTGTGTGGTTCAGACGGTATGGACTACCCCAACCAGTGCGAACTTCAGAAGGCTGGATGTTCTTCTAAGACGAATATAACTATCAAGTTCTCTGGAAAATGCGGTGAGATCCTAGGTTCAATACAAGTAACGACATTTTGATGCCTACTCTTTCCATCGAACATTTTTTCATTTTATATCGCCACTTCAATGCTAGAAACCAACTTTTTATTAAAGTCTAAACTTATGCATGTTGATACGATGATCATTTATTAGTGTTTTATAGTTATATCAATCTTGAAGAAATAATGTCAACGTATATATGATAGAAGAAATTCAGATAACCCAACCTTAGCTAACCTAACCGATGAAATTACTATTTTAGAACTGAATGAAAGACTTATCGGGTTCCATGATGAAACTAAATGTCTTGTTGATTTAGTTCTAGAAATTATCTCCCATCCAGAAAACCTTTGGTTTATATTTAATTAAAAGTCAATGTATTTCATCCATTTCTTTCAGTGACGTCATTTCCCACGTAATTTACGCTTATCATCTACCGGAGAATCTAATTAAATTTATATTTATTTTTACTCTTGACATCGAATATATCGCAGTGAAAATACATGCTAATCCAGAAAAATCAACTTCACGTATGATCGTACAACATATTTATCAAAGTCAATTGATATGGTGAGAAGGATTTGCATGAGAATAAATTCAAAAGCATTTCAGAAGCGGCGTGTATATACCAGAGTTTTCATTGATAAAAAAATAATGAATCAAATCGTGCGAAGCGATAGAAGTATACAACTTGAACAGAAAATGAGAGGGATCTGAAGTTTTCGTTTGAAGTTTTCACGGGAAACCAAATTTATTTCGCGTCTGAAAACTTTTTTCGATTCAACTTGGCGAATTCGAATATCCATACTGATGGAATTGAATTGAATTCTTAAGGGAGATCATTAATTGATTATCAGAATACCGAATATAAAACTAAAGAATCAACTTTCGCAGGATAGCATACATCGGGTGTATAGCCTATGTTATGAATGGAATTCAAAGTGATAATAATTGTCACATATTTCGTACTCCAACTCATTCCGATAGTTTCTTGAGATAATGAGTTTCGCTAAAATAAAATCAGGAATAATTTAAACGTATCTATATTATCTTATGGTTTTCGAGCTCCCATTATGATGAGAGTCAAATTTGAATAACCCTGTCCCTATATGTGTCTGATTTCAACACAATGGATCTGAATCTCAGTGGAGAACATTTAAAAGAACATTTCAATCTGAAAATCGAGCATACGAAAGAAATAGAACAAAAATGACCAGAATATTCACTTGTTCCAGATCCGTGCGCTGGAGTCCAATGTGCCGAGCCAGAAGTGTGCCAGTTGGATGAACACAGAAACCCTATTTGTCGATGTGGAGATACCTGCCCCCTGGAATTCAACCCGGTTTGTGGTTCGGATGGAAAAACCTATTCCAACGAGTGCACTCTGCGACAAGAGGCTTGCCGAAGCAGAAAAACTCTCAATATTATTTACCGAGGGAAATGCAGCTCAGGTTATAAATCTTTCAATCCACTTACATGGGCGATAGCAAAGGACGGGGAGGGCATTAACTCTGCGCCTTCGGGAAAAATTTTGGGCACCTCATTCATGCCTTCATAATAGGTCACTCAGATTGCTGTTTGGATAACGATGTAGATGTATGATAGAAATGCCAATCGAACAAATCCAGTCATTTCGTTTCGTGAGAGAATTCGTTCCATCAATTCGATAAATTACACAAAGGGAGTTTCAATTACTGCGTATGTTGTTTTTCATCCATAGGTAGGTACTCATGAAGCCGAACTATTTTTAGTTATGCAGGTGTTGTATCCGAACTAGCACTGCTGACTATGGTTTCGCTCTGTTCTGCTTCAATGCTAGTTTGATGAGGTTATCAAGGAAAATAGGGTAGGTAAGTCTTGACTTTTTAGGACTGATTATGAGCATTGAGAGAACTGAGTAGTCAAAACGGACTAGCATAAATATATGATAGAGACAACGCAGTGAAGTTTTTCAGCCTCCTTCGAAGATCTGAAATTGTTTTTATGGCATAGCCAAAATCATTCGAGAACAAGAATCAAAATATGGATGCAGAATGAATCTCTAGAATGGTGAATTTCTCGAAAATATGTGCAGTTTTTCTCAGACTCTTCTAGCTTTCAGGTATATATAGAAGATCTCTTCTGTGGGAACACCCTTATGATGCCTTCTAACATGTGTCAGGATTTTCATCTCCTCACTTACAGTGACATTTTCAGGCCTCGTTTCTCAGTATATAGGTATTGGTAGCTCTTTCATGTTTTGATTTCTTCTCGCAGAACTCATAGGTACTGTACATAATTCTGTTATGACTCTCGTGAATATTCATGAATATCATTATGGTGCTCATGTTGTTATCAAAATTCGGATGAGAATCTACTAGGTGGATTATTTCGGCAATGAAAAATATACATATTTCTTTCTAGATAATGTATTATCTACTGAAATAATGAGAGCCATATTAATCATATACCGAATGGGGCGCGGAGACACAAAGTGTCCACAATTTATTTTCGAAATCTAGGATTCGTGAGACTCTGTGGATATACATTTTACTATGTTGGTCTGGATTTCTGGAAAACTATTAATCTGCACTACAAGTCGAACATAAATTACCAATCCCATCGTTCAAGTAGGGAATGAAACCATCTTTCTATCAACCTACAGGCTGAAACGCAATCAGATTCAGGCATTCAACCCATCATCATATCATTTCAATAAAAATATTGAATAAATCCCTCGCCTGTTCCTTTGTTTCCCCATTGTTTTCTCAATATTGCTGACTGTAGTTATATGCTCATTCTAGAGATAGATAGGATATGTGCAGCGCAGAAATACTTTCAGTCTCGCATACTGTTACTTGCAAATTCAATTTTTTTAATTGGAATATACTAATCAGTTGGACTAGATATGAATGAAGGAGTATATGTATAGTTGAACCAGAATGGACAAAAGACTTGAAATTGGTGACGGGACTCCTCACTGGACACTGCCCTTTGAGGTATCACCTCAAAAAGATAGGTAAAACAGAAAGTGATAGTTGCCGCTACTGATGCGAGAACTTCGCTGAAATTGCAGAACATTTGCTTTGCGAATACCCAGCACTCTTCTGCAGGAGGCTCAAGTTCCTGGAAGGGGCCTTCTTAGAGCCCTACGATGTCAGGAACCTAGCTCCCAGGAAACTGATAAACTTTGCACGAAGTCTCGGAATCCCGGGCCTCGAATAGATTAAGGGTTATGCACAAAAGATCTACACCTTTTCCAGTTGTATTTCAGAAAGCGTTAAGTTAATTTCAGAATAGTCACTTGTATTTCAGAAAGTATCAATTGTATTTCAGAATAGTAAGTTGAATTTCAGAAAGCGTCAAATGTATTTCAGAATAGCGAGTTTAATTTCAGAAAGAATCAATTGTATTTCAGAATAGTCAGTTCAATATCAGCAGAAAGCGTCAAATGTATTTCAGAATAGTCAATTGAAATTCAGAATTCGTCATTTGAATTTCAGAATATATCATTTGTATACAAATTACGAATTCTGAAATTCAATTGACTATTCTGAAATACATTTGACGCTTTCTGATATTGAATTAATTATTCTGAAATACAATTGATGCTTTCTGAAACTAAACTCGCTATTCTGAAATATATTTGACGCTTTCTGAATTTCAACTTACTATTCTGAAATACAATTGACACTTTCTGAAATAGATGTGACTAATCTGAAATTCAATTGACGCTTTCTGAAATAAACTTGATGGTTTCTGAAATACAACTGGAAAAGGTGTAGTAGGTCGAGATGCTTGAGAGACTGCACAGCCTCAACGACCCCTCCTACAATCGACAATCTACACCTTATTATTTATTGAGACACAACACTCGTATTTCATCGGTTGATATAACATATTTAATTGCATCGTCAAAATAACCTTATAACAACAGACAACTGCAAAAATTGTCGAATCGTGAAAAGTTCATCTTTTATCATCGGTGACATGTTCAATAATTGACGTGAATTGTGGGTCACAATAGCCAGTTTGCCAATATAATAACAGATCGGTTTATTGCTGAATGTTATAGTTTATGACTCTGAATAACGCACATGATTTACAGCGCCAAACGTGCATCCATTTGCGAATAAAAACAGGACATATATAGCCGTTCCGCCACACACGGATGATTCACAATAAATGCAGGAAATTATTTGGAAGGCCCATTTATGATAACGGTTCCTAAAAAAATGATTATTGAATTTGTGAAGTCATTGCAACACCAAATAATGATATTAGCGTGTTGGATATATTTATATTCATCTCATATGAAAGACACCAATTAAGAGAGCACATTCACTGACCAATATTCACAGCCACAGACATAAGAAGTTACTTAGATACATCTATGGCGACCTAGGACAATAAAATGGGATTCACCCCTATGGACAATAATGCAAAATACACAATAAACCTCATCGAACATATCAACGATGCAGGATAACCTGTCGAACTCATCGATAAAAGTATATAGAATGTATCAACAACCACAATCCAACCCCACACAGCTCTCTGTCTTCTTATCGTCTCATCAATACCAAGACCTGACTGACTATTTTCATCATTCTTGATGCTATATCATACAACTGTTATCGTTAAAACGAAGTAAAACTTCCTGAATCATAAGTCAGTATCATCAATAGTACTGGTAGCACATCGAACGTAGTTCGGGAGTATAGTATTTTGCCAATGTGCAGTGAGATGCATCCGAAAGCATCCTGATAATATAGGGAGGCTACTGAGCTAGACAGACCCTACCCTCTCAAAATGTCTGGAACACAACAAAATTATCTCAGATCGCATCACCTATTCAGGAAAAATGGATGACAAAATTTGGCGAAGTCGCTATGTTTCTCTCCTTATTGGATACCTTCGAATATCTATGCGTATTTACTTCGATAGATGATTTCCCTGTGCGAAGATTTTTTTGCCAGACGCGCATATTGGGTGTTGGACGCGGCATTATCGGTGCTCAGATTCCGCTCCACAATGGGAATCCCCGATAAAATCGCCCGAATGCCAGACGACCGATTCCACACATGTGCAAATAATGTCTCACCTCCCCCGTCGCATTTCGGCCACAGTCAGCAATATCCGTCCCCCCTACACGAGCCCCAGCATCACGCCCAGCCCTTTCCGTTACAGGCATCAACCCCTGCACGAGCGTTCGCTGCACCCTGGGCGAAGAATGTGCCATCAACAAATTCGGAATCGCCCATTGCGAGTGCCCTCCGATCTGCGAACCCATCATGAGACCGGTCTGCTCCAAAGAGGGCAGAACTTACCCCTCAGAGTGCGACATGAGGCGGGCTTCCTGTTCCTCTCGCACCAAGATTGAAATCGCTTACACAGGTATAATTTCCGCACACATAAATGATCGTCTTCATCATTTACAAATTTACAAATTTACAAATTTACAAATTTACAAATTTACAAATTTACAAATTTACAAATTTGCAAATTTACAAATTTACAAATTTACAAATTTACAAATTTACAAATTTACAAATTTACAAATTTACAAATTTACAAATTTACAAATTTACAAATTTACAAATTTACAAATTTACAAATTTACAAATTTACAAATTTACAAATTTACAAATTTACAAATTTACAAATTTGAATCGTGTTTCCTTGTCTTGATTGGAAATTCTCATCGGTATCATTGCACCTCCAAGGTGTTTGTGGCGAGAAAGGACCCTGCAGCGATCACGAATGCCAATTCGGTGCCGTCTGTGTGGAGAGGTCCGGATCGGCGCATTGTGAGTGCCCCGTGTGCCCTTCCGAGTTCGAGCCTGTTTGCGGTTCCGATGGAATCTCCTACAGCAACGAGTGCAAGCTCAGGCAAGAAGCCTGCAAGCACAGGAGAAGCATCACCGTGCTCTATAATGGACCGTGCAGTGAGTTTTTTGACGCGATTTGAAGCGTTGGTTGAAACATTTTGAACTTTTCAACAATTACAGTTAGCATTTTTTTTTTGATTCCTGTATGTCATTTTCATTCAAAACCTCAAAATAGAGACATAAATGAAAATTGTCAAAATTTCAAAATAAATTTGTTGACGTTTATCGGGCTATTCTCGATTGAATGGCCCTTGCAGTTAAAAATGCCTTTTTTGTACAATCCAAAATATGAACATCAATATCCTGTCGGGTTATTTCTTCATTACCAACATTATTCTGTCTTCCATACAATATACACTGCATTCAACAGCTATGGCAATGTACCTACTAAACAACACTTTTTTCGAATCTCGTTCATCATCGCCACTCCCCCCCTTTTAATAGATTGGGGTGTTACGCCTATGACACTGAAGATACCCCAGAAAATATCAGTCACTGAGAGTTATAAGTAGTGTTTGAGTGGATGAAGAAGAGAAAGGGAAGAACACACTACTCCTGTCTTGTTCATGATATCGCTGAGAAATAAAAGATGAAATATTTACTTCTAGGGATTAGATGCGATAACAGGTAAACTTGTGACGGGCATGAAGCTATGAGGATCTGAAGTTTTGCATTCAAGACAAAATTTAATCACGATGCAGCATGCTCAATTACCTACTTACAACAAAGTTCCCTAATAATTCTACCAAACTCCTGCAAGATTGCCGCACATAAATACATCTCACCATGGATGTGCCACCCTTCGTAGTTTCTTGTACACATTTTTTTAACTGGAAAATACATAGTTATCCAAAATAGATTGATGTGTGCAGATTCAATGAATTCTCATTCATAATTCATAATTTTGATCAGCTTATTTTTTAATGTTATCCTAAATACATGAATAATAGAGAACCGATCAAAACGCCATGATTATTTCTAGATTATTCTCTGAATGGAATGTATTCCATGCATTCAATTTTTTTTCTTTGCGATAAATTTCTTTTGTGAGCAAATGAAGACAAGGAGAGGAATATTGAAATCACAAACAGTCAGAAAAATTCGTGAACAATTGTCACCATCGTTATGTTCATAATACTTATTTTTTGTATGTTTTTTCGAATATATCGGAAATTATCCTCCAAGGCGTCTGATTATTGAAAATATATGTACCTAATTCAAACGAAAACTTCAGATGAAGTTCCTTCCGTGTTGAATTCCATTGTCTAACTGAAGATATGAGAGTTTGAATCTTGAAAGTGAGTCCGTTATATGGGGTAAATGTTGAAGTGATTGATGAGTTGAATCATGTGAAAAATTCAAAGAAAGTTGAGCAAAAAAATCAAAGAACCTCAAAATAGGAAGATAAAGATGAATGCCTTCAACTCCTTCCCCTTTCAGCTCCTTTGAATTCCTCTGCTCAAATACTTTCGAATTTTCACATTCGATTCTTATCAATCATCCCGCATGGCTTTTTCTAACTTCACCTCACCTTCAGGATTCAAATGTTCATCTCTCGAGGCGATGGAAGTCCGAACCTTCACTTTAAGTTCTGTGAAGTCTACCGGATACAGAAGAGACGGTTTTTCTGAACTTTAACAATGACGTGAGTATTTACAGAGCACTAAATCCGATGTCTCTCCGGAGATTATTATAGTCTGAAGCCCACACTTTCCAATAATGGCTGGAGAATCGGGGTCCAGAATCAAGTGGAACTTGCATCATGACAGGTTCTTCCACTAACCACTCACCGAGTATATAAAACTTCTCTTCTCACTATTGAGCCGTCTCAATTCGACCATTTCATTATTGAGTTACCCTGGAGGAAATTTAACGCAACTTCAATATTTACAGATGGCTGCGAAAACAAAAAATGCGATTTCTATTCAACGTGCGAGAGTGATGGAGCTACTGAAGGAAAATGTGTCTGTCCCCAATCATGCACAGACGGGAAAGTAAGTGAAATCCTGAAAAAGGTTAATAGAAGGTGAATTCTTTTTTCCGAATGAATACCTGTGGAAATGGTTGGAAATCAGGCTAATCCTAGCTTGATGATCGTTTTATGGCAGAAATGACAATATATCTCCTTACTTAACACACTTACTTAAAACACTTTCAAAACACTTCAAAAACCAATCAGTGGATTTCAAATTTTGAAATTCAGCCAAAAGAATCGGAATTAAAGTAAAAATATAGCTTGTCGCTACATTTTCACGGCGATAAACCTGCTTAGTTTTTGTTTTACTAACTTTCAAGTGAAGATAATGCTTTGAATTATAAACGTCAAATTTCTGTGTTTTGACTAGTTATCTTTATTTACCAATATGAGCGATCGTAGGGGACATATGTACATTGGTATCATAGATGATTCAGTTGAAAAGAGTATCCCTAATTTTTCTCCTTAGTGTTCACGTTTTTTAGTTTTTGATTTTTATTTCTGTAAATTACTTCAAATTGAAACGTCGACACGATTTTTCTTTATTTCAAATCGATATATTGTGGTCCTAAATATAATTCGTGGTATCATTAATAACCTATGATTTTTTGGAATATCAATTCATTGGCAAGAAAATACAACTCGTTCCGCGGACTCGTTGTATTTTCACCTTTGGGATTGCAATTCATCAATATTCTGAAAAATTATCGGTAGTAATCATACCACTTATAATATTACTCCTGAAAATAACATCTATTATATAAAGTCATACCAAAAAGTTGTCATCCAAAAGATTAGGCACCCAATATTTCAAAAACTAAGACCTTCAGCACACATATTCATTAGGAGTTTTTTCACAAGATGGACCAAAGAATAATAACCTCCTCGAATATTGACATGTTTTTGAGAAAAACCTCACATATTATAAGCGGCGTTAACTCGTAATTGTTCACCTTGTACATCATTTCAACCACATAGTCCACAACACTATACAGGGTCTTCCTGATATATCTGTACAAGATGATAACAAAGCTCCTTGAGATCGAGTGATATCTATCCAGAATATTTTATTATTGGATTGAAAAGAAGAATCAATTCCAGTGCCCTGTATAGCGACTGATCAAAGCGTTTTGGTATAAGGGTTTGTTCAATCACATCAATTTAGTCTCAGACATTTCAGAGTATTATAAACACTTCCCTCCGAGAATTCCAAAACGATCTGATATTTATCAATCCGATTTTCTCTTGTGATGAGATCAGGTATTGCTGTGAATAAATTAAGATTGTATACCATTGTAAAATGTTTTCTTTTCAAAAGAAATACCGAGAGTGAGCGAAGTATCGCAGGGGCTTATCCAGAAAACAATCGCTTGAAAGCTAACAAATGAAAAAGCCTTGCGGAAATCCCCAATCTATCAAGATTTCTTTGTGTTTCCTAACAACTCGCCAAGCCTGAATCAATTACTTTTCTCAAGATTCGAAACCAAAACGTCTCCATACAACATTAATTCTCATTGAGATCCTTATCCATACAATAAGCCGATAATCAAGACTATCTGGATTATTTATTAGAGCTCATGATCATGCTTTTAACTTCGCATGGTGGCATTTCTTGAAAAAAAATTTAGATTGTGTTGGTGCTGTGCTTCACAAATCACAACCAACTTCATCGTGGTATTTGGTATAATAACTCAGACTTAGTAGTTCTGAATATTTATGTAGAGAGGGAGATTCGAAATTTCACCACGAAATGCTCAAATTTAAATCACTTGAGAATCGCATTATTCATTATACTAGACTGATTATTGCGCTCTGAATAGGTAACAATTAATGAACAAGAAATTCGGCTGTCACCTCAAAATGTATTATTCAGGATTTCAGGTATCACCATTTTTTGAGTGCTTTCACAGGGCTAAGCATAAATCTAAACTCACTAGAACTGATGTTGCAGGCATCCAACTTGAGAAACAATGCACAAAACGGATGCAATAAAGAGAATTATTGAAATCTTAAAATTTGAAATTGTCCAGCTTTTTATGATGAGATTATTCAAGTCGTGAACCAATATTCAACGGCGCTGCATCTTTTTCATTGGAATCAGGGACCGCTCTAATGAAAAACCAAATTCCCCATCCGTATTTGTATCACGTCTGGATTTATTGATACCGCTATCTATATTCTATGCTCGTATGATATTACTGCATGGTGCAAAGATGGTACTTAAACGCATTTGTTCCCTTCAGCTCAACAACGGAACGGTTTGCGGCACAGATGGAGTCACTTACGCCAACGAATGCGAGCTCCACATAGCCTCCTGCGACACCAAACAATTCATCATCTTGGCGTACAAAGGAAATTGCGGTAAGAGAATCACTCATTTGTCGCCAATAGAGAGTTGGATAACTCGAAATAATTGAGTTTCACAAGCGAAATTTGCATGCTTTTTTTTCTACCACCAAAAGAAGTGAAGTCTAATTCATACAGTATGGTGGAAATGTATGGAATAAATTCATTATCTCTAACGTAATGAATTTTAAGGAAAATCCTGAGATAGGTCGATTTTTATTTTCAAATTGACATCTCTTGATATACATACGGAGTATGTGCCGTCATCCGCGTAGTTGTGATGACGTCATCGATTATTTTTTTAAATTGGAACATACCCCATTTATTTATTTTTTTCGGAAGGTATATTCATTGTCTATCTGACGGTATACTAATATTAGGAAAATAAAGTAATACAGAGTGAGAAAAAATTATTAATTATTTTATATTTACAACGGAAATCGTTACAATAAATAATTAAATTCGTGACCATCTGCAAGAATACAATGTAATAGACAGAAAACAAATCATTGTCGAACTTTGCTATCGTTTCTGAATATATTTGTGAAATATTCACTCGTATTCGTCTTTCAAATTATCTGATCTTTCCGGCTTCTTACATAAACTTTGCTCTTCAGATAACCTCAGAGGAAAAAATCGAGAGGAGTTGAATCAGGAGATCTAGTTGGCCATTCGATTTACCCTCTCCGACCTATTTAGGTAATTGTAAATATAAAATAATTTTTTCCCACCCTGCATCACTTTATTTTCCTAATATTAGTATATGGTCAGATAGACAATGGATATACCTTCCAGAAAAAAAAATAAAACAGGGTGTCTTCCTATTTGAAAAATAATCGATGACGTCACCACAACTACGCGGATGACCTCATAAACTCCGTATGTATATCAAGAGATGTAAATTTGAAAAAAAAATCGACCTGTCCCAGGATTTCCCTTAAAATTCATATGCGTTAGAGATAATGAATTTATTCCATACATTTCCACCATACCGTATAATGTAAGTGTGGCCAATGTGGCTCACGACATTCTAACCTTGACCAATTTTCTGGAAAGAGAACAATTAGACAGAAAAGAAGAAGAGGAAGAACTAACCCCACTATTTGAAATTCTGACCATGGTAGAATTGGTAGAGGACAGGTGGCGTCCTCGAGGTTGGAAGTCAAGTAGATGTTTAATGTGATTGTCCATACTGAAATTACGAAAATAGAAGTGAAATACAATTGGTCCTTTTGTCTCTACGCCGGTATTTTTTCTTGACAAAACTATTGAAATTCATAACTCGCGGTCTGATTCAAGTTGGCATTTTGCGGCGATGCCAAATTTATTTCACATCTTTGAAGTGATTTCTATAACTGAACAGCTTATCTCTGTGGATTCTAAATTTTTGCCAGTAATCATTGGAAATCTGTTCAGTCAAGAACATATTTTTGAGCAATAGTGAATCCAGAAGGATCATCGCATCATTGATGATTCAATATTTCGAACATGATGATGGCCCATTATATAGTATATGGTATATTATATAGTTTATAGTATTTTGATTGTATTTTATTCATAAAAATTTTAAAATGTTTGTGGACTCGTTGTTGATATATTATATTATATTATATACTAATGTCTTTAGTTAGGTAAATTTGAGTGTTTAGTCTAATTGATGCTCAATTTCTTCAACTTTTCGAAATGTTTTGATTTTTTTATTGTTTTTTTAATTTTTGATTACCATTTTTGTTTCTTCAATATTTCAAAATGACCTAAATTTTTCGCTTTTGGGAACACAGTCTAGCTATTGGCTAAAGTTAACCTGGACATGACATAATACTAATACAAAAAAATATATATATGTATACATCGGTCATTTTTGAAATACCTACCTTATATTTATTCACAAAATTTGTCTATATGTTTTACTAATGAAATGAAATGAATAAAATATTATTATTATTATTGAATGCTGTGAGAAAGGTAAGTGAAGTTACCATTACGAAGATCACCACACCATTATTAAGAAGTTAAATATGTTCAGCCGAATTATTTTCTTTATACTGTTTCTTTTTTCACTCTTCTGGGGTCCTATTCTTCCTTTTTTGAAAAGCTGATGAAATTCATAGGTACCTATAGAGAATGAAAATAGCTATTAATTTTACGAGATTATTAAGCGATTTATAAGTTAAATCGTTACAATGCTTTATCGTAACTCACGTAAATTATGGTAACTTCGATTGTAACTAATGTATTATGAGTTACTTAGGTTTTGGTACGTTTATGATGTTAATAATAATTATTGATAAAGATTTCATGTAAGTAATTATGTCTTCATCTTCAATGATACGAAAAACATGCTAACATTAGGTTCATCAAGTTTTTCCAAATCCCAACACAACGCACAACAATATGAATCATGGAAATTAATAATGTTTCAATTAGAAGAAATAACAACGACATGATATGCTACAAATGAAACCACTTCATGTCCAATTTCCGAATTTGACATATTTTCCGATTATCAACACAAAATTCACCACAAACGATAATTCAAAATGCCCACATATCATTCAAATCAACAAATATGTGAAATAGATGATTTTCCCACCGCATTAGTTTTACTCCATTTCATTTATTTCGATGTGGCCATCGGCACCTTGTTTACCTAATTCCAAGCATCAAATGATTGAAAAATGTACACTGGAGGAAAAGGGCGTATTAAATATGTTCCTTACTAATAAACCTACCTACCTAATTATTAGACATGAAGGCATATTATGCTGTAGGCACATTCTGTCTATTCTCTACAGTAAAATAAAAAGATTTTCATCCCCCTTCTCAAAAAATTTCTAATCAAAAATGTTTCATAAGACACACGTACGTACCAACGATACTCTTGGTATTTCATCATGGTGCGTATATGTCAAATCCTATGTGTAATAACAGTAATATCACCTCATGAAAGTTATGTCAAGATTTTTTTATTCTCAGTATTACTGGGTAAACGTCTTCACTAAATCTCGCAATTCCCTGCAATATTCGACAGACATCCAAATACATCAATTTTCCCGAAAGCACAGCATCGTATGAGCTCGGCAGCCTTGTTTTTTGATGCATAAAATATGTTACTGAATATACAGAGCCAAGGAAGGCAAATTTTCCCTAAGTGTATTGACACGTCAAACACTTCCGAAGGAGAAGAGTGCAAATAAGCTACATGGAAGGGGAATATTTTTCGGGTATACAACATAATGCACGCCAAATTTGGCGTTCTGCTAGTCTGTATTTCTCGAGAAAATAACCCTTGTAGTAGATACGTACGATTTGCATAATTTGGGCAGTGGTAGAAGCGTCCGTATTCTAACCGCTGTGCAATAGTCGATCGACCGTGATCGAATCCCGTCGAAGGTGAAAATTTTTCCAAGGTCGCAAGATGTGGTTTAGGATCCCACTGTAATTGGAAAGGTGTCCGCTATCCTACTCGTAAGGTACATAGGATACTAGGATAGTGGTAAGGAATGAATACACACAGCCTTCAAAACAAAGTCACACATCAATAACTTCTGTTGTTTTCTAGGTCTAGGGCGAAATATTCATATTATATGTTCATAACGATTACCGAAATATTTTGTTTCACCTTGTATTCCCATGGTTCATTGTTTGTATTTTTTTATGGTTTTAAGTATTTTGCGTATACATGCGCCTGTTTTCTACGAATTCACTTAGTTTGATTATGAATTGAATATACATACAAAAGAGTAAATCATTCACCCAAAAAAATCAAAGAAGAATTATCTTATGGGGCACATCCGCGAAGCATCTAGAACCATCATCGCTGATATGCTATCACTGACGGAAGCTTACCAATGAGACGCATTTTGTTCTCAGACCTGTGCCAAGGAGTCGATTGCAAATACGGCGCTAAATGTGAGGCTGGAGACTGTGTCTGTCCCACAAACTGCGAATCTGCTGGTAATGAGCCTGTGTGCGCGTCAAACATGCAAACATACCAGAACGAATGCGAACTACAGAAAGCGAAGTGCTTGCCACAGTCCTTTTCTTTGAGCGTCGTCTTCTATGGAGAATGTCGAGAGAGGTTTCCAGTGGGAGGGATTCTTAACAGTAAGTTTGAGTTTCTACTTGATGTAGATTTATTTCGTCATAACCCTTTGCTGGTTCACCGACTAATGAATCTCGTTAACAAGGGGACGGCTCGCAAACTCTAAAGTGGTTGCAGTTACAGGGTCGTCCCTTCTCTTTACCCCATGACAAATGATCATACGGCTACCAGCACATATCAGCCCCTTCGAATCATCTAACTTCCCAACTTCTTTCCTAGCGACTCTTCCAACAATAACTCTCCAAACTAACTCTGCGGTAAAACAAGACCTCCACGGCCAGCCTGACAGTTCCCTAACTGACCCAGCCAATTCAGAAAAAGAGGCCTGTAAAGACATCCACTGTGACTTCGATGCCACATGCGAGCTTGGACCCGACAACTTCCCCCGATGCACGTGCCAATTCGACTGCGCGAGCGCAGAACTGAAATCCGTCTGCGCCTCTGACCTGAGACTGTATCCTTCGCTCTGTGCCATGAAGATGGAGGCCTGCCAGAGGCAAGAGGAACTGCGGTTGAGGCCATTAGATCTATGTCAAGGTTTGATTGAGCTCAAAGTTACCCATTATGTTCGCCTGAAAGCATCCTACCATGCACAAACCCGCTTTCACTCCAGATGTCGCTAGAACCTTCATCAATTATCGTTAGATATTCGGTAACATGTATGTGAACTCGATTTAAGAGCTTGGTATATGGTTAACCGCACTTTAAAGCTCTATAATATCACTTGATTCATATTACATCACGGAAGGCTCGTATTCCATACGATACCGATTGAATCCGAAGTGCCTTACTGATGTTGCTAGTCCGTGTACATTCTTATATTCGCCCCATATCTAGAACGTATACGGAAACTATCTTTCGATCGAGTAATATTGGGAATTGAATAGAAACTTATCCAGAGAAATATATGCACCAAAATCGTATGGGTGTGGAGAAGTTTGTGTATGGTGAGCCATAATACTAACGCATTCTTGAAAATATTGATCACTAACAGGCATGGAAGTGAAGCCATGTAAAGGTGAGAAACCTTTAACTGATCCACTAACAGCGAGGGAGCTAGACTGTGGTAACGGTCCTTTTAGACAAGACTGCCCGTCAGGAAGTTATTGTCATCAGACTGCTAGATTCTCTAGATGTTGTCTGAAAGGTAATTACTACGAAATATCTCCTTTCGATTTTACATCATCAGTGCGTTTCTGCTGACACAGATTTTTGTACCTGACATAATTTCAGACCAGAACTTCATCGAGAAGAAGAGCTGCGAGGACAGTTGGTATGGTTGTTGTCCGGACGGCCAAAATTCGGCACAGGGCCCAAATCACGCTGGATGCCCCTCGCTCTGCGGTTGCAATAAACTCGGATCATATTCCGAATTGTGCGATCCTGAAACGCAACAATGCAGATGTAGGCCAGGTGTGGGAGGTCCTAAATGTGATCGATGCGAACCTGGATACTGGGGTTTGCCGAAAATTTCATCGGGATACAAAGGCTGCATACGTAAGACGTCACACTTTCATTACATAACACGTGACAACGCAGGGAAAACTTTAATACTCACAGCTTGTTCATTGAAATATCACATAGTACTAACTATGAGTATCTCACTCCTAGATTGTTACTTCATCGCGATCCTGATTTGAGATGGCGACACTTTGATACGATACCAAATTTATATGTGATCTCCCTGAATTGTTCATTTTTTGCCGAGATCATTTCAAGAACATATCTATAGTGAATTTGGATGATCAAAATCATTCAAAATTTCAATAGGATTGAATGCAAGACTTCCATAAAAACTGGTCTATGAATAATTGTAATTTTTATGTGGAGAACGATATCATGAGCTTTATCTACAGTGCGTCCAGTGGACTTACCACCCCTGTTAAATCGTTATTATTTGATCGATTTTGGATATGACGTTTCACAATTCATCATCAATTTTTGTGGAAACAAAACCTAATAGTACTTTTTTAAAAATTGGTCAATGATAACAGCCAAAAAATATTATCACTCAATTGTTGGATAGACATTTCGAATACCTATTCAACAGAAAAAAAGTTTTTAAAAATCGATCAAATAATAACGATTTCACAGGGGTGATGAAACCCTAACAAAATTATATTAATATCCTGATCCCAATGGAATGGATATATTTTAAAATTCCAATTCACTTCATCCCTCCTTAAAAAAATTCAAGGGCAATAATTGTCAAGAGTACTCAAAACACATTGAGTTGATCATTTACTGTGAATCTGAAAAAGTCGTTATTGGGATTTGCAATACTACAGAAAACATGACCCGATAGTTTTTTGTTGGTGTTTAGAAGCTCTTTTAAATGACCACTAGCCACTATACTAGAAGAAGAACACTTGAATGACCTTGAAAATAGACTAACGAAACAGATTAGAAAAAATATCATCGTTCACTCCAACCAACCAACTAGCTCAAAAAAAGTAGATATTTATTGTTCCTTCGACTCCAGCTTGCGGTTGCTCTGCCTTCGGTTCCGTTAGAGACGATTGTGAACAAATGACAGGACGATGCGTTTGTCGACCAGGTGTGCAAGGCCAAAAATGCACAGTCTGCACAGAGCACGACAGAACTCTAGGTCCCAACGGATGTGTCGTAGGTAAGGATATTTCAACGCAATTCGTCTGATTGAGCTTTTCGCATAACTCTCATGGTATTCAGCAGTCGATCTGGCGAAGTCTCCACCATCTTCCTGCCAGGATATGTCCTGCTATTTCGGAGCTGAATGCACTGAACGTGATGGTTTTGCAGTGTGCGAGTGTCACAAGAAATGCTTCGATGAAAGAGATACTCAAGTATGTTATTGGAATAAAATTCAATATGTCTCAGTTGAAACGAAAGATTCCTAGGAAGTTCAATGTATTCATCACGTTATACCTACATTACAACTGAAAAAAATCTAGTGATATTCTCGAATGATCATATCTAAACATGAATTCATTTAATTCCGTGATTAAATTCGTAATGATAATCCCTCAATATGAATTGATATACATATAGTTTCACCTTCGAAATAAGAAACTGGTATGAATAATAAGGTCATACCCATTGAATTGTGAATTCTCAGACCTTTATTGTGACTCATGAATCAACGAAGGCTCGTTGTGAATGACCCCGTGTGTTGTGGATAAATGTTCATATCACTTTTATCTTGTATTTTCCCCATTCACAATGAAATGAGCTCTCCTTCAGTTTCCTTTCATTCCTTTCAAGATAACCTCTCACGACGAAGAAGAAATATTACCACACGTGATCCCGAAGTGTATCCAAACATCCTGTTTTCTCGTAAAACGAGAAATGAGACGGAGAGTAAATTCAATTTCATTTCCATATGGGCATGTGGAATATCACAACAAAGAGTAAAGGTTATATCTATATTCAACCAGAATTACTGCTTTAATTCCGCCTATTCTCTCCGTAATAAATTTCTCCAGAATCAGTTCTTTATTTACAAAGCACTCAAGAGCACTGCAAAATTTGATTCCTCCCAAAACTACGCATTGATAAGATGGTGAAAGTTCAATAATTGCAGGGTCTTAGTCAAAATCTTATATATTCTCATGTGTGAAACAGTCAGTGTACTTTGTTGCATCTCCTTCTCTGAGAATAATGTCATTATCTGCTATTTCCTTTTACACCCTTTTCATAATAGCATTCCTGTTTTCACAGATCGTGTGCGGTAGCGATGGCCAGACATACAATTCCCCCTGTGAACTACGGCTATTAGCCTGCAGATTACAGAAAGACATAGTGGTGCAAGGGTTTGGAGATTGCAAAGGTAAGTATTCTCAAATACACAAAATTCTTGAAACGAACCCAACGTTGTATCGCTTGTGGCTAATAGAGAGAAAAATAGTTGTTGAGCTATAAATATTTCCTTGTGATTATTCTTCCGAGCAGCTGGGAATGATTATTAGGTAGGTACTTGTATTATGTTCACAGATCAAATATTTTATCATCGACTGTCTGTCTGCTGCTGAAGTAGCTAAGTCAAATCCAAGAATACATATTCAAATAATTTATTATCTGGAATTGAGGATCCAGCTCGTTATCATACTGATGTTCAGTGAAATATCCCGCCGTGAGAGTTCGGAAAGTAGTTTATTTCGAATTGAAACACGAATACAAATAAATTGCGTGAAAATGTTCAGCCAAAGGAATCATAATAAATCATCCAGTTGCTTATTTTACCATTTGATTTCCAGACTGGACAAAAATAAACTGTACTCATCAATAACTTGCATGCAATCATTCAATCAATGATAAATGAATATAATATCACATTATAAAAGAGCTAGCTTGAGTCTAGTACAGGGATCAAAGAACCCATGTTCTCTTGAGCTCAAGCGGATTTTTTCTTACAAGCTATGGATCCCATTTTTCACCATGTTGCTCTGTATCCATTACTATCAATTTCAAACGATAGGTAATATTCCTTCGATATTACTTTTGCTTTAGTCTGCCCAGTAACAGCAAAACGAGCTACCAAATTAATGTTGAATGTTCGTCACGTCGTTTCACTGTGCCCACCTGAAGTGTAGCTCGACTGCTCAAAAATAAGGAGGAATTGCCTCTGAATGTCATGAACTATGCCACAGATGACCCCATCCCGAGCACCGATTGGCCCTCTCGCCGTTACACCCCCCTGGAGTACACGCAACCCGACGAATCGAACTCGCCCCTTTCCAAATCAACGAGACATCTCATGGTGCCCGACCCGCGGTACTACTACGAGAGGAGTGGGGACAGAAGAGTTTCCTACCCGGTAGATCATGCCACGAAGCACTCTGAATTCGACGGTCCGGAACCTGGATCGAATATCGTTTACCGTAACCGTGGTGAGATGATGCTCTAGTAATGATATACTTACTAACAATTACTGATATAGATATAGAATATAGGAGTCAATAAAGATAGATGATATTGTTGTAATAAATAGAGTTCATTTCGTTACCATAGATCCAGTGAAGTAAGTAACAGCATCTCACCCAGTCTCTCTATTCGACACCATAGACTGGCAGTGATCAAAAATCTATTCAGTTCAATGGGATTTGACCTTCATTCAATTTAATTGGTGATAGTTGCCATCATGAAAACACGAGGCAGAAATATGTACACTTGTTTTTTAACAGGCTCATGTTATGGGGAAGGGACTATACAAGGATGTCACCGAACAAATAAAGACATGTATACAATGTATCGAGTTCATTTTCCCTCTCCAGTTACTTCTTACTGCTTTGAAGCGGATTCCAATGGATACTTCTGATGTATTTCATATGTGGTGTGATCAACAATAAAAAATCTTATATTTCTAAACCTGTGTTCGAATATTGTTCGCAACCAAAGATGCTGGTTCTATAGTGAACTTGGTTATTAGATATCTCTGCCAATTAGGAGACTGGTGCGTCAGGAACATTGTTCCACTATCATAAAATATGCGATACCTGCCTACAATACATCTTTTGTCAGAGCATTTCATTATCAGCGACGAAATATTAAAAAATCACAGCTAACGGTTGGGACTTCGCTTGTTTTCTTTTTTAATTAAAAAGTGATGCCGTCGCTTCTGTTGCAGCTTCTTTATTTTCAGTTCAGCGAATCTCGCGCTGAACTTATCAGATCTAGAGTCTTTCCAACTTTATAAAGTTTTCTTTCCCCTATATCTCTTCAAAAAGACTTCAAGAATTTACCAGGAAATTCCATTGGCTATCCATACGATTACCCGACGAATTTCTGGAACAGCCTGACAGATTACACTTAAGAAAAATAAAATATTCCTTATTGAAAATTTACTCTGACTCACATTATCCGACAACCAGCCATTTTTGTCTTGAAAAAAAGCAATTCCTGTGACATTTTCTGACTGTGTTGAATTATCGAATTCATATTGTATATACTCATATATTATTATATTAGGTCATCTAGAATCTAGATAAACGAAAAAATATTAATAAGCAAGCCTCTTTTTCTATCCAATTATTTCTTGGTCGTAGCTACCAATATCAAGTATTATTAATTACTGACGTTTTGCTTTCGGAATCTTTCTTATTTTTCAACATTCGGAATTTGAAATGAACTTAAGGCATATAGGAGGAAATTACCCTAAAAAAAACCCTCAAAAATATCAATCTAGTAGAACAAAGGGCTCGGCTACGAAATGATTTTTTCGGCAACCGTCCGGAAAGTACGTACTTTCCAGACGATTTTTTTTTTGAGAAAGTGACATTTTTTTCGGCTTAGTCCGGGAAGTACGTACTTCCCGGACTAGGCCGGGAAGAATCACATCGTTGTTGTCATTGTAAATATGAAAATCTTGGTAGTATGGTTTTGATAAATGCAGTTGATCATTATCATAGCAGCAAAATAACGACTGACAGCTATCTGACATAAAATTAGCTAACATTTCAATTTTTGAAAGAAATGTGTTTCTTTTATTTGTTATTCTACACGGTTGCCGAAAAAATTGTGTACGCAACACGCCCGAAAACAGTTTTTTTGGACTCGCAGACTTCCAGGACTCGCTACGCTCGTCCTAGAATTTTGTCCACTCATCCAAAAAAAGAGTATTTTCCGGACTTGTTACGTAAATTACTATTGTTTGTACATATGACATATCTGAGTATGCAATATATTTTCGATATTTCAAGGCAGTGAACTGATCAATATCTCGACAAAAAGTATAAAGAGTAGGTACTTTTGTTCTTCCACTAGGATTTTCGGAGACAATTTTTGACCTCCAAATCACTGATAGAAAATGTTTGAATCAGGTCATGGCTATACTGGCTAAACGTTTCAAACGCACCTACTAGCTAACCTACCTGAATTAACTCGTATTCAAGCCCTGGTATGTCCTCCCTTTTGTTCCATGGTTATTCGGAATCAGCGTAACAATATAGCAAGGACATCGGTAAATTAATGCAGTCGTAAGACAAAATTTGCACGTAATCGATAAAATAATAACTTGCATATCCGAACGGATATCAAACATATTTTGATGAGAGGGCATGATGAGTATGATAAACTATAAAATATGGTACTATTTGAGAACCATCATATTCTTACGAGATAGTTGAAGTTATAAAAAAGTTAATAAAAATGGTAAACATAGCTCTATGCAAATAACTCGATTGAGACATACAACATGCAACGAATAGTGTTTTCAACAGTTTAGAATTCAGAAACAAACTATATTACCAATTGGAGCAATTTATTTTATAAAGCACTTTTGATCTAGGGACAGTTTAGTTCGTCATTTCTGTCCACAAATATCTTGATTGATCTATATCATGTTTTCAAAAACAAGGAAAGGTGTCCAAATGAAAGTAACAATAGGTTATTTGAAACCTATATAGCTACTCCATCATGCATTTTTTCTGCATTGACAATAGACAGGTACCAGCTGGATGGATAACATAACATGTAAAAGTTCTAGACAATAAAGCTTATCTTATCATGCATTGTCAATGACTTGCTACTGTCATGAATGATGATTAAAAACTATTAGATACGTGTCTTATGGGATAATCATAAATAAATGAGAATTTCAGTTGATCTGAAAATGGACAGCACGTATATAGTAGAAATGGAAGCTTAGTTATCATATATCTAGACATGTTTTATGCATGATTATAGAAATTCTGTCTGTATTTTTACAGAAAATGATGTGAACGAGTCCCATAAATAATCATAACCTCATTTACAAATTGATTACATGCACAGGGGTATTCATAAAATATGCACCGAGCTTTGCAAACTACTAGGGAAAAGAACAAAGAGTTTGTAGAAAGTTTGATGAATATAGCGAGTTATGTTGTTGTGTGCTTGTTTGACAAGAATTAATAGCCTAAACTAGAACTAATCGATCATTATTACCTACTTTGCAAGACATGATTAAAGTATCCATGTTTCGCGATATTTACTCTGGACTTGTTGAATTAAACTCAGACCAATCTCTTGTACACGCAGAAGATGATATTTGCAATTGTATTCACTTCACAACAATGATTTGAAGGCTAAGAGTTGAGGAGTTATTGATTTATTTGTTGGACAAGATGATATTTGGGTCAATGAAACGCAATAACTGAACGTGGAAGACATTTTGAGATTATAAGTCTGAAATTTCTAATGTCGATATATGGAAGCAGAAGAATTTTCTCTATAAAACCGTGAGAATCGACGAGCTTTCACTGAATATAAAACAGTTGGTGGATTTATGCACACCGCCTTTTCAAAGATCTGTAATTTCTCAATTACTATCGTTTTTACATAAATGAGTATTTACTTTCAACCATTTATGCATACAATTCAACTCTTTTGTTCAAATATAGTAAAAATGTGATTTGCGCAGGCGCGATTCTGTCAAACTACTCATTTCTCCTTGTTTTCCAACAAAAATTTACAATACAGAATGTACCAGTCTATAAAAAAAACAAAATTTTTTTGTACGACAAATCGCAAAAGAGCTTGAAGGAAATGAAGGTTGTATGTAAGATGCTATCAAAATGCTTGATGCAAAATATGGTCTAATGACAGTGAGAGAAATAATATGAATGAAAAAGCGTTGTGCGTAAATCTGTGGAATGATTCAAATAAATATGACTAAATCTGAATTTGAATAAGTTTGTTTTTCTCCAACGACCTATGACGTTGGCCGCGTAATCAAAAAGTAATACAATTATTCCTATAACCATGATACTAAACTTCTACTATGAGTTAACTTGCATGGTGAAAGTCATGCTTTTCAATAATGTTCTCAATCTCACTTAACCATAATATTAAAATATGAACAATTAGGTTATCCTGTTGGAATTATTGCTCGGATTTGAGACTTGTGAAGAGGAGTGAAGAGGAGTGAGAGATATAAACCTAAAATACTTCGTAGTTACAATAAGTGAGCAATTATATCTCAGGCAGCTTCAAACTCCATTTTGGCTTCGTTCTGATTCCAGAAAACAAGCTCTCTCAACGTCTGCTGAATGGTCGAATGAAGTACCTAATCTAAAAATATAAACAAACCTAGAGGTGCGCGCAAAATGGCTGTGAAATAAACTCTCCGGCTTCATCCGGATGACTTTATCCGAAAACGTTTTTTTGAAAAAATCCTGATACATCAGTAGATTTTTCTATAGATCGAGGGTCAGATTATCCAGCAGCCAATTGGCTTGGAGACAATAAAGATGTAATATTCCCTAGGTGGTGATTTTGCTCCAGCATTCCGTCCAACCCCAGCCACTGTGCGAGTGCTCACTGCTTTATTGGGCGATTTGTGCTCTGAGAACTCAGATTGTCTGATACGGTATAGTCACTGCGTCAAAGGCGCCTGCACCTGTCTACCTGATCATTACGAATCTTCTGACCGTCAGAAGTGCATAGGTAAGTGAAAATCTTTATCGATAACGTAAGGTGAATAAATGAATTAATAAATTTAAGCAACGAACTTTGCCTCGACTGGGAGTTGAATCTAGAACCCTCTGTATATTCCAGACAAATGCTCTACCAATAAATGAGCCATCACCAGATATACTGAATTATGAATTTTGAAATAAATTCATTTCGAATTTGCTGATATCTTCTTTCATTGACTTTAAAGTGAAATCAAAAGTAATGGGATCATAAAGAGTATCTCAAAAACTTCTATATGTCTAGGTATATTCCATACGTTTCCTTGAAAATCTGTGAACTATCGATCTGATGAACACGTTCCACACGTGTATAAATATACTCCTCAAGGTATATACAGTGTCCGCCATACAGTTGGCTACATATGGAAAACAAATTAGTTGTCTGACAACTAAAACATCTGTTGAGACTTATATCACGTTATCTGTGATTTGGCGGGAATTTGAAAAATAGTTAAATGTGATGCCAAAAAATATCAAATATATCAAGGATAAATAATGCATTATTAAGATTTAATTACAAAGATCAGTTGGTTTGACTCATATTTACGAGTTGAGTATATTAAATAAGCTCATGTGCATCAACATACAGGGTATGAGTATGCGAGAAACTGTTTTGAAACTATTTGAAACACTCTATTTTCTTGAACCATCTGTGTCATCACACTTGATTCTGGTTCAAAACGTTTTGAAAGCGTCTCCTGGACCGTTTCAATCATGTTTCAATATGGCGAACTGTCATCGGAGGTTGAATAACTATGACACGTGACGTTTTGAAACGTTGCATTTGTTCGGCTCATGAAATGATGACGTAGAGGTATAAACTGTTTTAAAACGGTCTTTGAAACTGTTTCGTCGCAAAAAAATGCCTCTAGTGACGAGAATCAATCGTGTTTTCATACTTAACCTCCCGCAAAATGTCTATTTCACAAATATTTAAATAGCTGTGACCTAACCTTATATGATTTGGGTTATTGTAGCTGTTTTCAGATAAAACAGAAATGTATATTTCTCTGTAAGGGCAGAGGAATAAAAATTGTATTTTTTTGTTTTTCAATCTGGTTCAAAACTCATGTATGGGGTCCTCGTTGGAATCCAAGCACATTTTCCGATACATTTTTTTGATATATTGTCAATTTGACCCATTTTTTGGCACCACTGACAACTTTTTTTCAAATTCCCGCCAATTCTGAGGTCACGTGATATCAGTCTTAACTTTTTTTTTAGTTGTCAGACATGCACATGCAGAAACGAATCGTCAATAGAGTGTTCTGAAACATCGATAATAAATTTGTTCCCATATGTAGCCAACTTCATGGCGGATATTCATCAAATAGGAGATTTCTTATAAAGATTCGTTCACGTTCACAATATCGATGATCGAGGAACTGTTACAGAGCTACACCGATGATGTACGTTTCTTGATTGATTTTTTGAATTCCACTATATTGGCTTCCATTTTGGACAACATCACAAACAAGAGTTGCGAACAGCAAAAAAAATTGCAAGTACTTATACTCTAATTTTTGCATATTTACTGTGCACCTGTGCACACGACAGATCATGATAGTTTAAATCTATTCACTGCCATATGAAGTTGTTTTCCAATTTGAATATGATAATAACCGTTTCCCGCAGTTTCGGAATTATTAGATTTGAATAGTAACCCCAACTCCAATGAGATGACTAAAGGGACTACCTACATGAATGTGCTCATCTCATTTAAGCAACAAAATTCGTTCGACTGAATTCTTACCGATAATTTATCTTTAATGAACTCTCATATATATACAGCTCCTAACTCATGAAAAAACATACGATGTGTCCATCTGTATTTCTAAATAATAGCCAAGAAACATTTCTTAGTAAAAAAGGTCCAGCTACTGCTATGCTATTGACTTTCTTTTAGCCAAATAAATTTATCACTAAGCAATCTGTTCAGACCTGTTCCAAAGGCAATCATCGCAATTTCAAAGCAGGGGTGACAAATGAAACAAATTGAGTCTCGCGTCCTTTTCCATTCTTTTCCGCTACCCGAATGGAAATTTCGAGTGCTTTCAAGCGGATATTACAAATCGAATTTGATTAAGTAGTCGAACTAACAATTCCGAGAACTCCCAATACAAACTTCTTGATTAGTCTCGCTCAATACAAAATCTGCAATGGAGAAATCAGCTAATAAAAGAAGTAGCTCGAGCTCCGTTTCTATACCGCTCTATCAGAATTGGCCATTTGACTGAATTAATTGTTCCCTTATGAACAAATCAGATTTCACTAAGAAATTCGTTCGATTCTCCAGAACGTTGATTAAAAATCTCGCCTCCCAAAGAAAAGGCATCAAGGCGTTATGCACCTCATAAGAACCAAGATTTGTGCTCGCATTGTCGAGCTAATCTGGATTCAGATGAATGGGAATTTAATGTATATACTTTCATGAATTTTCATACAGGGTAGTTCAATTTTTTGAAGCGATGCAAGACTTTGATAATAAATAAATAAAATAATACAAGCCTAAAGTGAGTTATGCTCTATAACAGTCATATATTACGGACAATTTAATCACGCTGATGCGTGGTGCTAAACTACATCCAAATAACACCGTTTTACCTCATCATGACTAACGAGCTCTTTAATAATGTTACTGACGTGCAAAACAGTTGTTAACTATCATCTTTGAAATTTTATACCACTCATGGATGCAGCCTAGTTACTTTGGCAATAAAGATCAGCAATTTTATTATTTTTTTTTATTTTGGACTCTTTCACTATCAAAATTCAGTATGATGATGAGAAATTGAAGTTGAACAGATTTGAGTAGACAAAACAATTTTTCCGGGCGTCCAGGGCCGGTCTGGTGTCGGCAATACTTCACAACTTTTTTATTATAAACTCTGCCACTTTCATATTTCAGTATGATGAAAAGAAATGGAAGATGAACAGATTCGAGTAGACAAAACAATTTTTCCGGGCGTCCAGGGCCGGTCTGGTGTCGGCAATACTTCACAACTTTTTTATTATAAACTCTGCCACTTTCATATTTCAGTATGATGATAAGAAATGGAAGATGAACAGATTCGAGTAGACAAAACAATTTTTCCGGGCGTCCAGGGCTGGTCTGGTGTCGGCAATACTTCACAACTTTTTTACTATAAACTCTGCCACTTACATATTTTAGTATGATGATAAGAAATGGAAGATGAACAGATTCGAGTAGACAAAACAATTTTTCCGGGCGTCCAGGGCCGGTCTGGTGTCGGCAATACTTCACAACTTTTTTATTATAAACTCTGCCACTATCATATTTCAGTATGATGATAAGAAATGGAAGATGAACAGATTCGAGTAGACAAAACAATTTTTCCGGGCGTCCAGGGCCGGTCTGGTGTCGGCAATACTTCACAACTTTTTTACTATAAACTCTGCCACTTTCATATTTTAGTATGATGATAAGAAATGGAAGATGAACAGATTCGAGTAGACGGACCAATTTTTCCGGGCGTCCAGGGCCGGTCTGGTGTCGGCAATACTTCACAACTTTTTTATTATAAATTCTGCCACTTTCATATTTCAGTATGATGATAAGAAATGGAAGATGAACAGATTCGAGTAGACAAAACAATTTTTCCGGGCGTCCAGGGCCGGTCTGGTGTCGGCAATAATTCACAACTTTTTTACTATAAACTCTGCCACTTTCATATTTCAGTATGATGATAAGAAATGGAAGATGAACAGATTCGAGTGGACAAAACAATTTTTCCGGGCGTCCAGGGCCGGTCTGGTGTCGGCAATACTTCACAACTTTTTTACTATAAACTCTGCCACTTTCATATTCCAGTATGATGATAAGAAATGGAAGATGAACAGATTCGAGTGGACAAAACAATTTTTCCGGGCGTCCAGGGCCGGTCTGGTGTCGGCAATACTTCACAACTTTTTTACTATAAACTCTGCCACTTACATATTTCAGTATGATGATAAGGAATGGAAGATGAACAGATTCGAGTAGACAAAACAATTTTTCCGGGCGTCCAGGGCCGGTCTGGTGTCGGCAATAATTCACAACTTTTTTACTATAAACTCTGCCACTTTCATATTTCAGAATGATGATAAGGAATGGAAGATGAACAGATTCGAGTAGACAAAACAATTTTTCCGGGCGTCCAGGGCCGGTCTGGTGTCGGCAATAATTCACAACTTTTTTACTATAAACTCTGCCACTTTCATATTTCAGTATGATGATAAGAAATGGAAGATAAACAGATTCGAGTGGACAAAACAATTTTTCCGGGCGTCCAGGGCCGGTCTGGTGTCGGCAATACTTCACAACTTTTTTACTATAAACTCTGCCACTTTCATATTTCAGTATGATGATAAGAAATGGAAGATGAACAGATTCGAGTGAACAAAACAATTTTTCCGGGCGTCCAGGGCCGGTCTGGTGTCGGCAATACTTCACAACTTTTTTACTATAACTTCTGCCACTTTCATATTTCAGTATGATGATAAGAAATGGAAGATGAACAGATTCGAGTGGACAAAACAATTTTTCCGGGCGTCCAGGGCCGGTCTGGTGTCGGCAATACTTCACAACTTTTTTATTATAAACTCTGCCACTTTCATATTTCAGTATGATGATGAGAAATGGAAGATGAACAGATTCGAGTGGACAAAACAATTTTTCCGGGCGTCCAGGGCCGGTCTGATGTCGGCAATACTTCACAACTTTTTTACTATAAACTCTGCCACTTTCATATTACAGTACGATGATAAGAAATGGAAGATGAACAGATTCGAGTGGACAAAACAATTTTTCCGGGCGTCCAGGGCCGGTCTGGTGTCGGCAATACTTCACAACTTTTTTACTATAAAATCTGCCACTTTCATATTTCAGTATGATGATAAGGAATGGAAGATGAACAGATTCGAGTAGACAAAACAATTTTTCCGGGCGTCCAGGGCCGGTCTGGTGTCGGCAATAATTCACAACTTTTTTACTATAAACTCTGCCACTTTCATATTTCAGTATGATGATAAGAAATGGAAGATGAACAGATTCGAGTGGACAAAACAATTTTTCCGGGCGTCCAGGGCCGGTCTGGTGTCGGCAATACTTCACAACTTTTTTACTATAAACTCTGCCACTTTCATATTTCAGTATGATGATAAGAAATGGAAGATGAACAGATTCGAGTGGACAAAACAATTTTTCCGGGCGTCCAGGGCCGGTCTGGTGTCGGCAATACTTCACAACTTTTTTACTATAAACTCTGCCACTTTCATATTTCAGTATGATGATAAGAAATGGAAGATGAACAGATTCGAGTGGACAAAACAATTTTTCCGGGCGTCCAGGGCCGGTCTGGTGTCGGCAATACGTCACAACTTTTTTACTATAAACTCAGCCACTTTCATATTTCAGTATGATGATGAGAAATAGAAGTTGAACAGATTCGAGTAGACAAAACAATTTTTCCGGGCGTCCAGGGCCGGTCTGGTGTATTCAATGTATATATTAATTGAGTCAGGTTGTTGTGAAAGATTGAACAAATATGCATACATAAAAAATATATTGAAAAATGTAACTGAAGGCAATGACTTTCATATTCTATAACAGATAAAGATAACAAAACAAAAATAAAAAATATATCCATCATGAACGAAGTTTTTAAGGTGGAAATTAAACGATATAAGTAATGATCGAGATCATAACATCATTTCTAAAAAAGCTTGTTGCATGAAAATTAACTTTTTCATCGAAACAAGCACCCAATATATTTCAATAAATTTCCTATCAACCTGAAGAGGCTTTACAAATCATGCATACGTAATGTCCTGAAGGTAATACGAAAGATTTATTAATGAAAGATGTTATGCAGTTTTGATGGAAACATCTATCACATCCATCGCAGAATATACAGTCTATTGTTTCATCTGCAATCATAGTCGACTTACCACAAAGCGGACATATCTCTGACATATTATCAGAATATTTAATCAAATCTGAAGCCACTTCTTTTCTAAAACTATCAGCACAAAACTTATCAGTAGGGATTTTTTTCCCAGTGAAAATACATTTTGCGAATTTTGTTACCAACACTCCACAGTTGTAATCGTCTGTTTGTTTTGCATGTTTCAGGAGTTCAACAGACCAGCCTCTTGTAGGTATCTTGTTCAATGAACATATCATACTATCATCACATTTCTCATTATATCTTTGTACGAATGAAATGAATTTTTCATAATATGTTTGTTGTTGCTCTGAATTCGTACCAAGGGGATCGATATAATGAAATTTTAGCTTTTTTATGTTCGCGACAATGAGAGTCCAATGAACACCTGTGTTGACAGGAAAAATCAAAATATCTTTTATAGAAGGAATATTTCCCAGCTGAAATTTTGAATCTTGCTTCGTTATCAGATAGTATGATAATTCGCAAGAAAAAACTGTGATATTATTTGGTTTGTGAATGGCTAAATATGTATCAAGAATTGTATCATTCAAATACATATCTCTATGGTTACTCAAATCATTAGAGAGTCGATAAAAATCCTGAGAATCTAAAATATTTATAGAAACATCTAAACTTGAATATTTGGTGACATAGAATTTATTATCTTGATGGAATTGAGCTGAAGAGCTTACATAATATGTCGGATCAGCAACTAAAGAATTGGATAACTTTTCAACTTTGATGGGCTCTTTTTCAGTTACAAATCTACTGATCAAACTTTTTTTGAAATAATTGTGTCGCATTTTTTTCTGTTTTTTCCATGTTTCCACCACTGCCTTTCTTTTTTTATTTGAACAATTTCTCCTCGGAATTTTCAATCTGATCTCTTTATGTATGGATAATATTCGCTGCCTTACCAATCGTAAAAATCTGGTACATTTTTGATTTGGAATTCCATTCAAGAGAACATTTTTGACATAACCGAACCAGTTTTCAACTATAGCGTTGCTACATCTCTCTTTTTCATTTTTTGATGAGTTAACCCCACACCAGAGAGGATAATAACTTAAATAATTCAAACTAACTAACTAATAATGTCTACTCGAATCTGTTCATCTTCCATTTCTTATCATCATACTGAAATATGAAAGTGGCAGAGTTTATAGTAAAAAAGTTGTGAAGTATTGCCGACACCAGACCGGCCCTGGACGCCCGGAAAAATTGTTTTGTCCACTCGAATCTGTTCATCTTCCATTTCTTATCATCATACTGAAATATGAAAGTGGCAGAGTTTATAGTAAAAAAGTTGTGAAGTATTGCCGACACCAGACCGGCCCTGGACGCCCGGAAAAATTGTTTTGTCCACTCGAATCTGTTCATCTTCCATTTCTTATCATCATACTGAAATATGAAAGTGGCAGAGTTTATAGTAAAAAAGTTGTGAAGTATTGCCGACACCAGACCGGCCCTGGACGCCCGGAAAAATTGTTTTGTCCACTCGAATCTGTTCATCTTCCATTTCTTATCATCATACTGAAATATGAAAGTGGCAGAGTTTATAGTAAAAAAGTTGTGAAGTATTGCCGACACCAGACCGGCCCTGGACGCCCGGAAAAATTGTTTTGTCCACTCGAATCTGTTCATCTTCCATTTCTTATCATCATACTGAAATATGAAAGTGGCAGAGTTTATAGTAAAAAAGTTGTGAAGTATTGCCGACACCAGACCGGCCCTGGACGCCCGGAAAAATTGTTTTGTCCACTCGAATCTGTTCATCTTCCATTTCTTATCATCATACTGAAATATGAAAGTGGCAGAGTTTATAGTAAAAAAGTTGTGAAGTATTGCCGACACCAGACCGGCCCTGGACGCCCGGAAAAATTGTTTTGTCCACTCGAATCTGTTCATCTTCCATTTCTTATCATCATACTGAAATATGAAAGTGGCAGAGTTTATAGTAAAAAAGTTGTGAAGTATTGCCGACACCAGACCGGCCCTGGACGCCCGGAAAAATTGTTTTGTCCACTCGAATCTGTTCATCTTCCATTTCTTATCATCATACTGAAATATGAAAGTGGCAGAGTTTATAGTAAAAAAGTTGTGAATTATTGCCGACACCAGACCGGCCCTGGACGCCCGGAAAAATTGTTTTGTCTACTCGAATCTGTTCATCTTCCATTCCTTATCATCATACTGAAATATGAAAGTGGCAGATTTTATAGTAAAAAAGTTGTGAAGTATTGCCGACACCAGACCGGCCCTGGACGCCCGGAAAAATTGTTTTGTCCACTCGAATCTGTTCATCTTCCATTTCTTATCATCGTACTGTAATATGAAAGTGGCAGAGTTTATAGTAAAAAAGTTGTGAAGTATTGCCGACACCAGACCGGCCCTGGACGCCCGGAAAAATTGTTTTGTCTACTCGAATCTGTTCATCTTCCATTTCTCATTATCATACTGAAATATGAAAGTGGCAGAGTTTATAGTAAAAAAGTTGTGAAGTATTGCCGACACCAGACCGGCCCTGGACGCCCTAAAAAATTGTTTTGTCTACTCGAATCTGTTCATCTTCCATTTCTTATCATCATACTAAAATATGAAAGTGGCAGAGTTTATAGTAAAAAAGTTGTGAAGTATTGCCGACACCAGACCAGCCCTGGACGCCCGGAAAAATTGTTTTGCCTACTCGAATCTGTTCATCTTCCATTTCTTATCATCATACTGAAATATGAATGTGGCAGAGTTTATAATAAAAAAGTTGTGAAGTATTGCCGACACCAGACCGGCCCTGGACGCCCGGAAAAATTGTTTTGTCTACTCGAATCTGTTCATCTTCCATTTCTCATCATCATACTGAAATATGAAAGTGGCAGAGTTTATAGTAAAAAAGTTGTGAAGTATTGCCGACACCAGACCGGCCCTGGACACCCGGAAAAATTGTTTTGTCTACTCAAATCTGTTCAACTTCAATTTCTCATCATCATACTGAATTTTGATAGTGAAAGAGTCCAAAATAAAAAAAATAATAAAATTGCTGATCTTTATTGCCAAAGTAACTAGGCTCATGGATGCAGTGTTCTCAGAGAGATTCATCATTTTTCTCCAGCGTCGGCAGATGCAAATTTCCTGTAATCTATGTCAAGAAGTCAGTATGAGCGAGCATACGTTTTTATGGAAACGGACCAACTAAACTCACGTATTATATTTCACGTTGCAGAAAAGTAGACAATAGACTCACCGGATGGATGAGAATGAGCAGACTACCTTCTACCGTTGATTGATATATTATCAATCAACGCTTCTACTTGTTCTGTATCATTAATCCTCAATTATACGAACAGAACAATCTGAGGTTTTCACGAACATCTTCCGATCTCATATCAAATTCTAGTCTCATCGGACAATGTGTCGATGATGTGTCGCATTATGATAGAAGTATTTAGTACCAGTATTTTGCCTAGAAATATATATATTTGCTGCTAGATTAGAGCTTCATCCAAATCGAAAATTGCTTCCTTACAGCATCAGCAGACTCTGCGAACGAATATCGCGCATGTAAAAGCTTCCCATGCCAACACGCTAGCACCTGTGTGGACCTTCCATCCGCAACATTCACATGTATCTGCAGCTCGAACTATACAGGTGAGGAAACAAAATTCGAATAAAAAATACCTACATCACCAAGATAACCCGATTGCATGTGCAATGATGATTTTGGTGACCCGAAAATCCTCGCTATTCCAGTGTCTTGTTCTCATAATCGAGGCATACAGATATAATTATTGTTACAGGTCTCCTATGCGATATAGAGATTCTTGCTGTTCATTATGACATCCCAGCATTCTATGGAAGATCCTACGTGAGACTCAAGCCGCTGAAAGCCTACCACAAGCTGAGCATAGAGATGGAGTTCAAGACCAAGACTGAGGACGGCATTCTCTTGTACAACCAACAGAAAGCAGATGGACTCGGTGATTTCGTGTCGCTGGCGATAGTGAAGGGATTTGTGGAGTTCAAGTATAACTTGGGCAATGGTCCGGTGACCATACGGTCTACGGAGAAGATACAGCTGGGCAAGTGGCACCAGGTGGTCCTGAAAAGGTACCACAAGGATGGGATCCTGAAGCTAGATGATGGGGAAGATATCGCTGGGCAAGCCATGGGAAATCTCAAAGCGCTGGATCTGCTCGAGGATACTTTTATTGGATATGTGCCCGGTAATGAATCTCGGTAAGAAGATCAATCACATATATTATAGAGTTAATATAAAATTAGGCGGGATTAAGAAACATTTCAGTTCATGGCTCCCAATGCCCAAACGAACTCATTGCTTAAAGTTTCCGTACGTTCACTGACTGTAATTTTAATAATAAATCCACGATGATTGTCTGTGCTTTCCCACCGAATGAAATACTGATGGATATAAAAATGGTTTTTGAGCACTTAGTGTGATAGGTAACTGAACAACTGGAGCTTGCAAGAAAAGAAAACTGCTATTGAATTATGTTTTAATATTTGAAATTATATGATTGTCGATAAAATTGTGATCGGTGACTTGACAAATAGCGAAAATGTTGAGGACATGTTCAAATATTGTAGGATTTCTTTATTTATAGGTACATGCGAAGTTGTGTGAATTTTACTCTTTATTGAACACTTCGACTAACCTTGCAATCTTCTACGTATCTCTTGATATCTACGATTCCGCGTTGAACCTAAACAACCCTGTATATACAAGGTAGTTCAGAATTGTCCTCCGATATTTTTGTGGCTGAAAAAAATTGAAAAATCAAGATACCTTCTCATGAATTTTCCATCCGTAAATGATATTATAACGAAATATAGTTTCTCCACCCTCTGCTAAGGGACAAATATTCCTATTATCCATTTTCGGAAAAAAGTTTATATGAAGAGGTACATTCATTTTTTGATGTACTATCTGCAACATAAATATCAGGACACGATTTTGGCCCACCTTGTCTCATTTTCGGTATCCTCACGGTTGGCCACAACATTTTCATAGCCCGCTTCATTTCGGAGATACAGGGCGAAAAAGAAATTTGCAATCTGGGACCCCCCCGTATCTCAGCTATGTTTCATACATATTTCTACGTTGATTCCAGGGACGAAGTCAGATTTTCGGAATGAGCTGTCATTATATGGATATAACCAGGAGTTTTATTTTTTCAAATGGAACACCCTGTATATTTTTCAACAGTTGAAAAATAAATGCTTTGCAATTATATTACAATCGTAGGATATTTTCGAGTATTAGCACTGTATTTAGCTAAATTTTTTTCAAAATAGATCTTTTGGTGCAATAGTCTAATACCATTCCCGTTTATGTAGGCTAAAACAACAACTAATCATTTGAAATCATTTTTTAATATAAGTAGCTGAAGTATTCGACAAATCAATAAATTTCAACTTTATGAAAACACTACTATAAAGCAGAATTCTATTGATTATTCTGCTGTTGAAAATGTTTTTTTCTGTCCATTCTTTTGAAGACACAGTCGACATCTTCTGACCTAGGTAAGGGTTTTTCTTGAATATTTCAGCGCCCCACTCACAGTGGTTATTGGAGAATGATAAAAAATGTTAAATAAAAAAGCGAATCGTCAGTGCGAAAACATAAGCGGCAAACCCCAGTACACACCACGGCGTTTCCCGGAAAGTTTAAATTAAAATATTCCAGCGTACACGAGAACATCGGCACGAACAAGGGCTTCCAGGGCTGCATCAAAAAGTCCACCCCCTACAAAGGGACAAGTTTCCCTATTATCCATTTTCGGGAAGTATCGGAACACTACTCTGTACCACCTATCAGGCTATCCCATTTTCGATAACCTTAATACGGGATATCTCGCTTATTTTCAAAGATAGAGATTTGCAGTCTTCGCGAACGTCGGCTACTTTTTATCAACTCATGATACCGATAACAAACTTTTCATAACCTGTTTCGTTTCGGAAATATAGGGCGAAATTGAAAATATTGCATTTTGGGACCCCCCTGTATCTCAGCTATCTTTCAACTTATGGGGGCACTGAAAACTGTCATTCAGTGTCAGTGGCGTAGTCAGATTTTTTTTCATTACACAGATATAACCCAAAGTTATGTTTTTTCAAATGGAACACCCCAAATATTTTTCAATAGCTTTGATATTTTTGAATATTAGCCCTGCATTTGAATAATCTTCGCTTTTTATAGCTGGTCAAGACGAATATAACTTGAAATAGATCTTTTGGCGCAATAATCCAATACCACTCTCATTTATATAGGTTATAACTAAAACTATTCGTTTGAATTAATTATTTGATATGAGTAACTAAATCATTTCACGGATCAATAAATTTAAACTTGAATGAAAACACTACTATATTACACTATTGATTATTCTGCTGTTGAAAATGTTTTGTATAAATTTGCTGTCCATTCTGTTGAAGACACAGCCGAAATCTTCTGACCTACAGATTTTAGTAGTAGTAGCGTTAGTAGCACACACATCGGCGCGCCCCGGAAAGTTTAAAACAAGTACTATAGTAGTAGTAGCAGTAGTTTATTTAAAATAGGTAAGCCTAATATACAAACATCTCGATTGCACATAAAAAATATTTACATCACATTTATAGATATATAGAAATATCACAAGCAATTGATAGTAATACAGGACAAGACATCAGTAACAGATTCAGAAACCTATAACAATAATACTAAAATAATGAACAAACAGATGCGACGCCTTCACCAGACGTGCGTATATATCCAAAACAATCATAGAGTTTTAATATTCTCTGATGATGATGTTTTATATTCATAGGCAGTTTATTGAATTCATTTAACCCTTTGAAAAATAGCGATCTCTTGCTCCCACTGGAATTTGTTCTGTGAATATGAAAGTCAGTCCTCATTCTTGTGTCATAGTTATGAATTTCATCATTTCTTATTAAGAATTCGTTGAAATAGGAAGGTAGTAGGCCTTTGTTCAATTCATAGTCATGTAAAATAAACGAGAACTAACTGAAAACCATTGCAGTGTATCCAACATCACTTTAATTGGAGTATATCTATTACACTTCAGTATTAATCTCATTCCTCTGTTTTGTAGCTTTTGGAGTTGAGAAATTCGGTTTTGGTTAAACAAGTAAATTATTGTTGCACAATAGTCAAAGTCAGGTTTTTTAATGGAATTATAAATGATAACTCTGGCAAACATGGACAGCTCTTTTGAAATTCTTGAAAAAAAATATTTTTTTTTATATTTTTCTAATGATATATTCTCCATGACTATTGAATGTTAGATTATTATCGATCATAAATCCCAGATATTTGAATTCATCAACTATTTCCAAAGACGTATTTTCAATCACTATATCAATTGAATTAACAAGTATATTATCCTATTTATATTTAGTTGTATAACAATCATTGATTTGGTTTCAGCTACATTTCATTTAAGTTTGTTTGTCTGCAAATATCTTTCAATATTAGCCAATGTGTTATTAATTTCTATAATAGCTTGGTCTAAATCGTGATTTGCACAATACACCAATGTATCATCGGCAAATGAGCTAATAGAGCAGTTCCCTGCAATTTGATGAATATCATTTAAATGAAGAATGAATAGAAGGGGGCCTTAAACGCTGCCTTGAGTTACTCCAACGCTATTACTTAATTCAGTAGAATAACTTGAACCAATTTTTGTACTTTGACTTCTGTTATTCAGATAATTTTCCATCCAATAATAAACAGAACCAGCAACTCCATAATACCTCAGTTTACGTAATAAAATGTCTCTATCAATTGTTTCAAATGCACGTTTCAAATTTAGAAACACTGCAATGACATATTTATTTTCATCTATTTGTTTTTTCCGCAATTCGATAAGGTATATTGGAGAGCTGTTTCACATGAATAACTCTTCCTGAATCCTGATTGGTGATCACTAAGGATATTATTACTATTCAAATATTTTATCAGCTGTGCATGAGCTGCCAATTCAATTACTTTCTCAAGAGTTGGTAATGTAATGGGTCAAAAATCATTTGCATCTATTGTATTTGAAATTTTCGGTATTGGTATAATGGTGCTAATTTTGAAACTATCTGAAAATATTCCATATTCAAGAGAAGAATTTATAAAATGTAATATAACATGTCCAAGGCTTTCGAATGTTTCTTTCAAGAATCTTGCATTAAGAATTTCAGATTGATTCTTAATGTACTATTTATTTGTATGAGATTTTCCTGTGACCATTGTTCCTCTGCAATTATATTATCAGCAATATCTTGGATACTATCTGCAAAAAATATATTCAAGTTGTTAGCTATATCAAAACCTTCCAGCGTACACGAGAACATCGGCACGAACAAGGGCTTCCAGGGCTGCATCAAAAAGTTCAAGATTGGCAGGCAGGAAATCGAACTACACGTCAACCAACACGACTGGGTGCTGAAAACGGACGGCCTGTTCGATTGCAGCCGACACGCTTGTACGCGGTCCCCATGCCGCAACAACGGCAAGTGCCTATACGATGGCGAACTGTTCCGTTGCGAGTGTCCCCCGCATTACGCGGGAGATTTCTGCGAAAAACTGGCGGACCCGTGCAGCCTAGAGCCGTGCCAGCGCGGCTCTAAATGCAAGCCGCACGATGAGTCGTTCGTTTGCGAATGTCCGCCTGGACGTTTCGGCCAACGGTGCGAGATAGGTGAGATTCAATATGATGATAATAATGATTTTATTAATGAGGAACAAGTTCACAAATCAGAGAGACTTATATCCATTGCTTGCTATTCCATTGCTTGCTATTCCATTCAACCCTGGGGTGATTACAAGAACAAAAATACAATGTCTTAGAAGAAGTCTAATCCAAATATATCAAAGTTTGAATTTGAGCAATAATAATTATTGAGATCAATTTCACATGATCCGACTCGAAGGACCAAAATACATTCGATATGTTAGTATGAATAAAGCCGGCCGGCTTTTTATAGAATCCTGCAACGCACAGATAGATGATACCAATTCGCATGCGCGATATTGGAGTGAAGTGCTTTTAAATCTCGCGAAAAAAAATCAAAAATAATAATCATGACAATCGTTCATAGTTCGAGACAAATTTCACTAAGAAATAAGTCCTGTGAGTTGTATTATAGTTATAAATATTTAATTTTTTCATTATAGAAACTGGGTTTTTGTGAAATTGAACGCTCGCGTGATATTATGCTTTCCTGTTCTCCATATTCAACCATCCCAATATGTATATTCAAAGTGCTTCGGATGACACTTGAAAAGCTAAAGTCTCCGTCTTCCTTACTTATACAAGTCTCAATGAGACTTTGAGGGTTGCTTTGCAATTAAGTTGTCGGTTAAAAAACACTTTTTAAACACTTTTCAAATAATGCGACACATGTTGACGTCTTCTCCTTCAGGTGATGAGTATTATACAGACAATAAGAGTTTTGTCATTCACAAAAAATTTACATGAGTTTTGGATCCAGTGCTTGATTCGAAATAACTGAATTTTCATTCATCATTTTCAGCCAAGTTTAAACAATCTAAGTGTTTTTAATCAAAAACAGTATGTTACTCGGTTAGAATGAATAAAATTCTAACCTTGTTGCAGAATCTACTAGGTATTCACAATTCCTGAATACAGACTCATCCTAGTTTACTAGTATAAACCGATCTTTACTCAGAGTCAAAATATATTTCGAATCATCAAAATCGCTTGAAAATAGTATGTCGGTCTTGATGTAAGAATTGTGACTACTAATCACTAAAAAACAACTTCGTTTTTATATTTTGACAATTTTTTGAATGAGAATGAGAAAGTACGCATAAGCTTCATACTCGACCAAGAGTTCACAGGGGTATTTTTGTAACAACCGGTACAAGATAGACTGTTACGGCTCTCCAAGCCTCTTCAAAGTCATAGTTTGCGGAATGACATCGGCTAGCTGGTACATGTTTTATTTTATTCGCCATTTCCAAAATATACTATATATTTTTATAATACCAAGTACTGCACCATTCAATTACCGATATAAGCCCCACCATATTTAATAACTTCAGCTTGAAATTCCATCTGGGTTAAACAATCCACTCTATTCTGTACATTATCATTTTAGCACGTTTTTTCAAGTTAGCTCTCGAGCCAGCCTGATATTCTCACAAGTGGATCTGAGATCTTCCACAAATGACGACACTTATCGTCTTTCTCGAGCCTCCGACGAAAATCCCATCTATACCCTAATTCTAATAACACCCCATTATTCCAGAATATAAGGACGCGCAAATTCTCACCCCCGAGTTCAACGGAAGCAGTTTCATCCAGTTCCCGCGATTGGAGGGTGTTAAGAGGACGTTTTCGATCGAGGTCACTTTCATGCCCACGGCAACCAACGGCCTTTTATTGTACAATGGCCAGATGAAAAACGGCCGCGGTGACTTCATTTCGCTGAATTTGGCCAAGGGGTTCCTACAGTTTCGATACAACTTAGGAAGCGGAATCGCCAATATCACGTGAGTTGATGGCCACCGGTTAAAATAACACCGACTGTCATACATATCAGTCCACTGCGTTCTCATGTTTCGTTTTTTTTATGGAAATCAACAGTAATAATAAAATTGGCCTGATGATCACGATATCCTTCTATTCGCACACTGTTGTCAAATAAAAACAGTTTGGTATTGACAACTGATTCACTTGAAAAAATCAACCTGCTGGAAAAGCAGACTGGGTAAATGACACCGTTTTATAATGGAACGATACAGTTACTGCTGTAAATGAAAATTACGGCAAATAAAAACCATTTTTTCCTTCAAAAAACGAAATAAACCTGTTAAGGTATTTTCTTGTGCATTAAATATATTTTCGTGCAATCGCATGCGAAGTCAGTATTTCGCGTTCTCAGCATAGTCCGCGAAATTCAATTTTGCAGCCGTTTCCCCTAGCAACGGCCGCGAAACCAAACGTCACTTCCAAATTTGAATATCACTTCCAAATTTGACATTTCAGAAATACTACAAAGACAAGGATTATTTTGTCACACCAATCTTTAAACTCGCCGTAACATTTTTCGTACTGCCGTTTAGATTTTTCGGGTATTAAAACGGAAAGCTCCGAATTTACAACGCTTTTGAGTTCAGGAGGAGTGGAAGGTACTGAAATATCGCTATCAGTATCAGATATTTTGCGTTTTGTCAAGAACTGTCAAAATATTTTGCATATATTGAAACATATCATTTCCAAAGCACACGATGATATTGTTAAATAAATTGAACTGCTGTTGATTTTAGAGCAATTATATATTTACAATTATCTAGTTTAATAATTTCAACGATTGCACGACAAATAGTGTTTATGCCATGGCCGCGAAACTTTTTAACGACCTCAAGATTATCTTGCCTCGGCCGCAAGCGGCCTCGGCGATAATTGTTCTTTCGGTACATTGAAAAAAGTATTTCGCGGCCTAAGCATACAAATAACTATTTTTTAACACACACTTTCAAAACGTGAGGTTATTTTTGTATACCGGTTTATTGATGGTTTTGAATTATTTTTCTTGATGCAGGAGTCCCAAACCAGTGCCATTGAATGAATGGCATTGGGTTCAAATTTCCCGAGATGGTCGCGAAGGTAGAATGCTCTTAGACAACTCCTCTGACGTTCATGGTTTTTCTGGTACACCCTTAACGGAATTGAACTTGGAGACACATTTCTACATTGGATCAGTTCCGTAAGTGAATCCACTTAAATCGGTTTTGTACCAAAAAGTACAAATCATTATTTCCCAAAGAACTACATACATTCCTGATGTGGAATGTGTTCATTTATACTTGGGAAGAAGTTGGTCGACATGATATTTTCTACTCCCACTAGAAGCACGCAAAGTGATAGGCATGAATTTCAGAAACTGGAAACAAATCCATCGGTTATCTGGAGCTTCGAAAGGATTTAGAGGGGCCATCCAGAAGGTTGTCCTAAATGGTAATCCCCTTTCCCTATCCGGTCTACTAGAGAATTGTGCCAGTTCAGGGGCATACAACAGTTCCGGATGTAGTGCAAATATTGGATACTATGACGGCCTACCGTGTGCTTTGACGAAAAATCCCTGCCTAAATGATGGCCTGTGTGTGCCTGATTTGCAGGATTTCACTTGCAGATGTCCCTCGAACTTCAAAGGGAAACGCTGCGAAATAGGTGAGTCGATTTTGTTATAAGGTACGCGTCTATCGACATTTATGTATTACCAACGTAGGTGATCCATTTCTTACAGTGGAGGTAGAAGTTATAGGACAAGGGGTTGAACTTACAGACAAACTCCACCAAAGTGTTTAATATGTAGTCATAGACTTACATTAGGACATGTTTCGAAGGATTAATCCTTCATCATCAGCAATAATAAAAAAATTACATCTATTAAGAGAAAAAAAAACAATGTTAGAAATCTTGGCACATCAAAAAAGAAATACCTGAAAACTTACCAATGGTGACAGTGAAAATTTAAACATGAAAAATTATTATTAAAATAAAACAAAGGGGATCGCACTAAGTGCGAACTCCCAATGTTAAGGGATCTTCAGAAATCTCATCATCAAATATAAATCAAAAAATTATTTAGGTAAATGTTAGGGAACCATATCTTATTGATCGAAAGAATGACTAACGAGTGAAGTGAAATGACATGTGAAACAAATTATATCAAGCACAGAATAACAAGATCAAAAATATGACATGAAAATATGACATGAAATATGATTTATGTATCAGGTTCGTGGGTGATTTCGATCAATTCTGATTGCAATTTGTTATGATTTTCATCTCATTCAATTTGATGATAATTGGTAGGGATTACGAGTTGCTGGGAAGGTTTTGTGGACACGATTTAGGTTTAATAGGAACTTTATTAAATGTATAAATTACAATATTCGGGTAAAATTCAATGACATGCAATCGACTTGAGTGACGGCTATATTCTTCAATTTTATTATTTTACTTCCAGAACTACGTACCGTATACCAGAGGTCTACGGAATGGCGATACATTCAACAATAATAATAATGATTTGACTTCAATTATACCCTCAAAAAAATCAGTATCAATATTTAATATTTCACATTTCTTCATACTTCCAGCATAACCTTGGTCATTGGTTATTTACATTGAGTTTAACTTTGGAACAGTCACCGCCATTACCATATGATCGATATCATGAATTTGATTGATTCAAGGTCAGCCTTTTGTTGATGATCTGAACACTTTTCAGTAATGAAGATGTAATGTTGCTGTATTAGCAATTCGCCACAATAGCTCAGGCCTTCAGGGTTACTAGAAAATGACCTATCCGTTTATTTCAAACTAACTACCATCTTGTCATTATTTTTATTTTATCAATCTTGTCTATTTTCGAATTATTCAATTATTTTCCAGAAATATTTACATTATATTCAAATCAATAATCCACCACTTTCAGATACATCAAATATTACACGGAATGCGTCGAAAAAATGGCATACTAATTAAAAAATATGGTTTGTGCACTTTTCAATATATCATGCCCGGAGTAAGCTATACTTTGAATTCTGTTCTCTACACCTGAAACAAACTGTATTTCTGCCCATTATAGGTTTTCCTCTCGTGCAGATAAGAGAAAAATGTTAAAATGTAAATACAAATTTCCAACATCTTTAGTGAAGAAAACAGATGGAAAAGCGGTGTGAATAAATCCGCCTAATATCGAATTAGGAAAAAAATTTGAGATGACCTTTCGAAAAATTCGAAGTTTTCAATCTCTTTCAACAAATCTTACAATTATGTTGTGCTCTTTTTATTATATTTAGCTCATGAAGAAATTCGGCATTGAAAATGTGAGAATCACCTCGATAAAAAAATAACTCATTATCGTTTCTTTCCGAAACTTGAATTATGCATTACGTGGAATTCTCAGAGGATTCTCCAGAATGAAAAACTTGTGGGAAACTTCGAACATTTAATAACGCCACCCAGCTATCTCTGGTTATGTCGAAAATATTAAAGCAAAACAAACTTCCTTTTTGAATGTGCATCTGGCTGAAAAACTTTCCGAAGATTGAAATTTCTTTTGAAGGCACAGCTCAATATGTGTTTTTAATTTTTACAGTGAAAGAGGACAGCTTGGCGTTGAAACTGAATGGTGAAACTTTCCTTCAGTACAGAAACAAAGGATACAGAAGGTGAGCATTTCATATCGAGATTTATTTTTACCAGTCTATAACAATACCAGGAAAGTGCGAAAGTGAGAGCTCAATTTGATATTTTTAAGAGTTATCGGTGACTGATTGATAAATATTTTTTTGACATATACCTAGTAAACTGCTTATACCCACTACACGAATTGTTTGTCATCGATCGATTAACAATCGGGCAAATTTATCTGACTATTGTTCTCAACCAGTATACCTTCCGCTTGTTGAATAATACTTTCATCGATTTGTGATGAAAATTGAGTATAAACACATCCCACATATAGGCCAAAATCGAACTATCAAGAAATTGATTGAAGATATCGATGTCATAATCATGTAGATTACTTCGAAACGAAATGGACTATATTTTTATGAAACTTTGCAGGCCAGTGCAATGACGCATAATGCTTCCAATGAGATTTGTTTTTGTACTTCGGGTTTTAGAAATACCCTAAACCCGTATCCAGTAGATACGAATTCGAAATATTAAGATCTATAAAAAACTGCTAAAATATTTCCGCTCAAACCCTGAATATATTTGCACTTGTGCTTTTTCATGTATGTATTCATGTAATCAATATCTTCTTGTTCTGATACCTACAATTGATGATATTATTTCAGTTTTCGCAGAGCTATATGAAGTAAATATTCAGAAAATCTGTGATTTCAACAATATTATTAGATAACTATTATGTATATAATTCAAAAGTAGTTACATCGATACATATATATTCTCATGCAAGTGGATTTGTACCAGTTTGAGCAATACAATAATTTTTAAATATGGAATATGGATAAATGAATACAGTCATTCGATGAAGTTGAATTATTTCCAAGAAGTAAAGAGGTGGTCCTCAAATCCGGAAACTATTATTTCAGATGTGGCATTTTTGATTCTGCAAATTGTCTGCACCAACATCGTCATAATAGTAGTTCAATTAATACAGGAGAAAAAGTACTGTGATTACATGAATATTAATAAAATCTATTTTAAATCTAGTAATTTGCTATATCTTCTATTTTCATGACAGTTTATTATTTTGTTAAGTTTCTTGTAGTTTCAATTGTTTATGCTTAGTAACAAAACTAACAATACTAAATACTTCCACTAACAGCGAGAACTCTTCATATGATATCGATGATACTGAAGATGTCTTCAATATCACTTCAGAAGAAGACATTTTCCAGAATAGCAACAGCTTCTATGATGAAACTAATTTCGACTTTGACGACTTGGAAGCATTGTAAGTAAACTAACCTGAGATATTCAATCGCATGGGAGGGAGGGGAGGATTTCAAAAAGTTAATTTGCATTATGTGAGCCCGGCTTTTCTGTACTGTAAGGTACATTTTTATTTCTACCATCAACACCAATATAAAGAACACATCACCTGACCAATACTGAAAGCCACTAAAATATAGTGTATATGAAGTTATAACCGGTGGCGACCTATAGGGCCATGCTATCAATATTCAACAGTAACCTCAGTAATGGAACTCATCCCTGTATATATTAACATTATTAACTATATTACATAACAATAGATTGGAACTCACCCTCAACGATGTCGTATATCCTGATGTCGAACTCATCGAAAATGGCACATGATATACATTATATTGACGACCACAATTAGCTCTCTATCTACTTGTGATCTCATGTTTTCATCATTATTGATGCTATATGAATCAACCGTTATCGAAAACGACTGAAAAACGTCGTCATACATTCTGAATTATAGGTTAGTATCATCGATAGTACAAGCTGTACAGATGAATTAACGAACATATAAATCGCCTTACAGTATTACAAAACTGTTCAAATTTCTTGAGACCTACTTGGTGGATGAGGTAAGTAGCCTTTTCAGTTTCAACTTTACAATTCAGCCAACGCCATCTCTATGACAACAGTGTCGTGTCTTCTTGGTCTCCTCCGTATAGGCTCCGTAACATGCTCTCGTATTATTATTCATCATACGAGCATACTACAGTGACTCTGATCATACAATATCATACCGTTATCATACTATATAATAGAGGAATGCTTACATTCGACATTTGCCTCAATTTCGAACATTTAAACCAACAGATGGCTATGAGTGGATCCTGACGAGTATCTGTAACGAAAACTTTTTTCTTTTACTTATTCAAGTAAAACTTCCGTTCAATTAATACGGATCCAAACATTCAATGAAAACGAAATCACATCAGAAGCTATGAGTTTGAATAACACCAAATATGGACGTATAATGTCCATACTGGGAAACTATTTATATTCATTTTATCATCGATATTTATTCTCAGGAGCTAACTCGTGTTCTTCAGTTTCTTCCTCTATAGGTACCAACCTATCTATGCCACAAGTTGCCACAAGTCTGTATTTTCTCCTTTATTACAAATTAATGGGGGTAAATGTGATACAGGATTAAATCCATGACTCATTAGTCCTTGTTATGGATAGAGGATAGAAAAAGTTTGGATGAAAATACGATATTCGAGGCAAAATCCTCTGAGATTTTCACCATCCAATATCGTTCATTATGCAGCATCGTTGCAGTCGAGTTAATTTCGCTTTCTCAGACATACGATCTATTCAGATTCAGGAATATCCAATAATACTGTCGATATTTTATTCATAGGTTTCTCTTTCAGGCAGTTGTCGATATTCTCAACAACACTATAACATGCTACCCTATTCTTATCCAATTCCAAAATTCCCGAGATTTTTTGAAATGAATTTCAAGACATCAATTTGACTCAATTTTATCAGGAAATCACTCAAGTTGCACCAGTATTTTTTTTATCATATGGTTATTATTGATCTATGGTTGTAGATCGACTGGGTGAGATAATATCGGAGAATATGTCGATATAACAAACATTATTTGGTATTGCTAAATCTGATTCAGCTATATCCTAATTTTTCCATAGAAGAAAACCAGAAAGAGGGAACAGATATGAAATCAGAATTCGTACGTTCATGCCAGATGGACTACTTCTTTGGAGGAATAAGAATAGAAACCATGCCCAAGATTATCTATCAATTGCCATAGTTGACGGTTATCCCGAACTGAGCTTCAATTTGGGAACTCCAAATGCATTTTGGGCAGTGAGGTACGGTAATGAAAAAAAAGTTGAATGCTGAAGTGTCAATGAATTTTATATCCCTAGGTCCCGAACAAAGGTGGACGATGGTATGTGGCATACCATTCATGTGAGGAGAAGAAAGAGGGTGGGTTTCATATCGGTAGATGGCAAACCTGCTACCAGAGGTGTTGCCAAGAGTGGCTCAATCGCTCTGAGAACAAACGCCAAACTTTGGATAGGTGAGCATCAACAATGTCCAAACATATGGTGTATTGTTAGGATATTTTCTCAAGAAAACTCAGAGAGCACATTTTGAATACATTTTGCCAAGAACCTGGCACAATGTATTCTGATATCCTCTGTTTCATAAGAGAATATATATCACGCGTGGATAATACTCGGTTGTTATGTCCAGATATTAAAATGTTACAACCTATTCAAAATAACATAGGAACTCGCATTGTTGGAAATTGTTACATCAGAATAAGGATGCACATAATATGTATACTCTCTGAGTCCTTGTCTCGACGCATTGTACAAACTATAATTGCATGATTTCAATTTCTCAGGTGGTTCATCCCATCTACCTTCAGGTTTGCCAACATCATACTACAAAGGGTTCGAAGGATGTATCCAGCGAATCGCAGTACATGCCAAATCTTTGGATCTGTTAGGAAATAACGACATTAGTAAAATACATTTCTGCCACGATAATGAAATATAGTGTGTGAATCTTGTATAAGTAGCTGTTGTAGAATCTTTCTTAAAAGATTTCTTACTGTGAGACTGATATTGTACTTCTAACTTCTCTGTATTGAGAATTCGGTTGAAAATATAATGGCCAATCCCAATAGCAGAATACTTCAGATAACACCAATAAATTGATTGAAAGCAATTGTTGAACATATCTGAATTACTTCATCCATAGTATGGCCTAGTATGTTGTATATAATCGGAAGATATTTCCTAATCCAGAATATGTCTCAACTTGTTTTGCATTACTGATGAATGCTCCTAAAAGGAAATCTATACAGGGTGGTGCATTCTGATCTGAAAACGTTATTGAACAAGGTATACAATAAGAATATATACCTTTGTAACAAGATTCTTTTGTCTAAAGTACACGGCCTTCCAAATCAAATCTACAGAATCGATCAAATTAACTTTTTCAAATATAGAATGCATCTTATTCAAGAATATTGTAGAATCCTAATCCTTGTGTCCATCCATCTCCATATCATCACTGACTCCCTAATTTCTAGCAGCATGATGAAATCATCACAATTGTTATGCAATCGAGAAGAAGATATTGTCCATATCAGTTATTATATATGTATATGATGAATAATTGTCAATTCTTATAAGCAGGGTGACCAAGACAGATTCTTCAAATTGTATATTTTAAAAAGTTTTCTCCGTTTCATCAATTCAACACCCAGTATATTTTCAATCCATATGATTGATAATTGGAGAACGATTTATTTTGTATTAATTCCTAGTCAATATCAACCCTTTCCATATCATCAAACTTGTAATAAAAATCATGATCAATTACTATGAGCACGGTTTTACATGTCATGTTAGCATCTTCAGGAGAAAATTAAAATTCTTTTTATCTTCTCCTGAATATGCTAACATGGTTAGCGTAAAACATGTGTCGAAGTGATAAACATATCGTGCCAAAGGTTTCAGCATACGTCATTTATGAGATCAATTGTTCATCAGGTAGGTATTGAAATCAAGTATATTTTTCTTTCAAAGAATGTCAAACGATTTTTAGCTACCATAGAAGATTCGAGCAATCAACTTTATGAGCACTCCTACCCCACCCTGTATATTTGAAATGTCTCAATCTAACTCGTGCAATGCCAGAATCATACTTTTGAGACCCTATCATTATGTTGAATTGTGATAAATGACATAGGAGAATATTTGTGTATACTATCAGCTTGAATATATGGGATTCTTAGCTAGGACATTTCATGTAAATAAACACTTATTAGATATAATGGAGATCAATAATTGGTTCTCATATGGTATTCCGTTTTGGAACTCAACGTAGAAAAAATAAAAAATTCAATAAACAATTTTCCAATAATTCAAATAGTGAAATGTTCTCTAGTCTTTTATTTTATTATTTTATTGATACATAGGATCGCAGTTCCAAAAATACTGAGTGGTGCCATAATTATCCTTCCCTCAACTTGAAACAAACTTTCAGTTTCTTCATAATATTGTATATTTAGTATATTGTATACAATAGATATGCATAGATCTTAGATGCAATTGACACTGAGTTCAGAGTTAATGAATCCATATATCGAATAGGCATATCCTTCTTAAGAAATAACTAAAATCTACAATATCTATGCTGGTTATGACAGGACTTCTGCTTGAAGTTTGATGACAAGTATAAATGTATTTCGTTGAACCTCAGTGTTATTGTTGTTTACTTAAGGAGTATAATGAAAAAAAAGTTGAATGAAAATGTTTTCAGAATAAATGATGTACAAAGCTTTGTTATAGCGAAATTATTCTAGGTTACGTTAAGTTTTTAGAATAGTTTTTGAAACATATATAATTTATAAACATGTACCTACTTGAATTAACATATAGCTGTATTTGAGTTAAGGTTATTTTGTTACTCTAATATTTTTGTAAATACGCAATTAATATATCCTTTTCGCAATAATATAACATAGTCTGTACCTTATTCACTTCAAAAAGCTCTCTTTGGAGAGATAGAAATGGACACTTTCGAAAGGGCGTGATAAAAAAAGCGTAGCGAGTGGAAAATATCAATATCAATATAAATAGCCTATCTGTTCTCAAGTCTTTCGTTTGGCCAAATGAAGATGCAGATTCAGATGACGTAGTGCCGTCCTGGGGGCCCGGAATCATGTTGAAAAGCTGAGCAAATGGCCACCAGGTCACAACAGTAATCCACAATAGTATAACCCACATAAGGCCCGAATTTCAATCCGAAAAGTAACCACAAATATTGCACTGAGAGCGTCGCGGCGATATTGTCAATTTTTAGCGATGAAACCAACGATTCCTCTAATTGTTGAAAGATAACTAACTTTTCTCATGTCCTCGACTATTTCAGAAGGTACATCGAAAAAAACATAAAAAAGTGCTATCGATTTCTCACGAGTATAGAGCTATAAGGCTATATCGCGAATATTTATTATATGAATCTGGTATTGCATATCTTTGAAAACATTCAATGGATTATTAATAAACTAATTAAGTGAATACTTAACATATTTAATTCCAAACAAATCTCTTTCCATACAATTCAGCATAAAAGAATACATCCACTTGCCAAGAAGAGAATCAGAATCTGTTTATAATGATTTTCACTTGATTCAATTCATCTTTTTCGAACTTAATGTCTTCTTCAACGTCCGAAGAAACTGAAAAAAAAAATAACTGATAAGTTTTTAAATCACCAATCTAGTAGTATATTGCTTATTTACCAAAACGAGAAATGTTCTCGTTGTTTTTATCAGAATTATTCTCCATAGTAAATGATTTTTTGATTTTCTCTGTGAATTTAGGGGAAGTGAACGTATACAAAATAGGGTTGGATGCAGAATTTATCGGGAGAACAAAAATTATCAACCATGCATAAAACTCATCTGAAAAAATAATTATAGGTCAATATTTTCAGTGAGAATATACATTAAAGAAGCTGACCTGAAATTTCCCTGAAAAATAATGTGGCCTTCAGAATTATTATCGGAAGCCAACATATAGTATAGATGAAAACTATGAAGAAGAATCTAATAACAAACTCATACTCTTGTCTTGGCAACGAAGTAGCATTCCTGGTTTTCCAAATACTAATGAACATAGCTATATACACAACAGCAATGATGATAAGACTAGAACATAATTCATTAATGAGATATCTCAGAGGTTGTTGGCATAAACTCACCTTGTAGCATTTAAACCAAAAATTATAACGGCCGAATACTGCCATCCAATGAAGAACGGATTACCAATGTGTAGAGGAAAGCATAATCCATTCACACCGTAGAACCTGTTATCGTTCGCATATCTAATAACTGAGAAAATGTAGATGAGAAGTTTAGTTTTGAATCACATAGGTTAATTACCTGGAACAACTGCTATCATTATACCCAAACACCAGATTATTCCTACGATAGTCAGAGCATTTTTCTTGTTCTGTAAAGTAGTCTTTCCTAGAGGCGAAGTTATCATCAGGAATCTATCGACGGATATAAAAACTAGGAAACAGACTGTCACCTCGGATGAAATCATTCCCACAATTCCTGTCACAGTACATTCCCAAGAAGATCTCCATTCTTGAACTACTTCGTTATATCTATCCCTGTATTTGACATCTTGTGTTCCAATTATCAATAGATACACACCCATTAGGAAGTCACTGACTGAAATAGGTGATGTGTTCTTTCACGAACAAAATTTCGATCGTCTACAGAGAGTTTGAGATCTAACCTGCCAAGTTCCTGATTACCAAACTCAACATTTGATTGTCATCCTTGCAAAGAAGCCTGTTGAAAACAACTAGAATATTTCCTATACATATCACTGCTGCTATTATCCAATTCCAATATCGAAACATGGGTTTTGATAAGAGATTGGTAGAGGAAGATATACCTGCTCAAAGATTTAAAATAATTGTGTGAGTCTTGATATATGCTATCAAAGAGTTACCATCAGTACTAGGAAAGCAGTTTTCTTGATCGGGAACATAATGGCAGTAATAGTAAGATTTAAATTTGACTAATTTCAAATTCTGTAAAGATTCGAACATTGAGGTATTTATATCATCAATTTGGACCTCTTCGAGATTCCTAAACAAAAAATAGAATGGGTTGTTAAAGAAACTTACAATATGCTGAAAAAACTCACAGGTATTCTAGATCCACCAGACTTTTGAAACAATGATTTGGTATGACTGCTAGAGGATTATTACCAAGGCACCTAGGAGAAAATTCACAGTTAGTTGATGTTGCTCCTTATTGGACATGTTATTGACTTACAACCGCTTCAGTCGTTTTTGATGAATGAATGTGTCTGGATTCAGCCGGAAAATATTATTGTGGCATATATTCCTGAAATTGATGAAATAATTCGTAATACACCAAAACCTAGCATAAACGTACAGTTCTTCCAGTTGCACAAGATGTTGGAAAGCTTCTTCAGCAATTACTCTTATGGTATTGTATGAAAGACTTCTGGAATAAATGTGAATATAGACATATTACATTACCAATTATGTGAAACTTACAATAGGTGAACATTAAATACATTCGTGAATGTATGTGCTGTGATAGTAGTTATCGAGTTGTTATCCAAATATCTGAAATAAATATGAAATACAGACCACTCCAAAATAAAATACAGTACCAAGACTACCAAGACAATACTTACAATTCAGACAATAACGGAAGCATTGGAAATGATTGATAATCCAGCGTTAACTTATTATTTTTCAGAGACCTGAAGTGATAACATAGACAATATATTATGATCAAAATCCACTTATACATACAGATATTTCATCGAAGACATTGATTGGAAGAATTCCAGATGAATATACTCTAATGTACTGTTTTCTAAACATAGAGTTGTTAGATTCACCATACCATCAAAAATGTTATTTTCTATTTTGGATGAGTTCATGTTCTCTAAGCACCTACAAAATCAATATTTTACATATCTATTCATAGTTGACTACTACGTACCAATATAGATACTTACAAACTCAAAACATTTGGGTATTTGTCCTTCAATGTTTCATTGGACATAATATCATCCTGATCTCTATTCGAATTCCTACAAGTTGAGTAAAACTTATACTGGGTGTCCCAGATGTCTGAGTTATCGGCAGACTAAATATAAAGGCTTGCATGGAATCAAAAGCTCTGCCGAATAACGTATTGAAATCAACCCCATATAGAACAACCCTCTACAAACCTACCCCAACTTATATTTCTCAAATGGCATTTCCATTATTTTCTTTTATAATCAAATAGGACTCTGCATTTTCATCAATCCACTGATATAAGGTACATTTTCCAACCCATCAATTTGGAATATCTAACCCAGAAAATTATACAGTATAAGAGTATGTTATTTTATATATTACTATATACAATTTTGGATTTCTATGAGGTTGATTGATAAGGGGTTGATAGCAATACGTTATTTGAATCTTTATTCAAGCCATTATATTATTTTGTACGCCAATAACTCAGATAACTGCTGACCTGAAAGCTCTCATAGATATAGATATATAAATTCCAGTGAGACTGAGAATAATTGGTACGAGAAGAAACTTACGTAAGTAAAATTGATGATCCTAGAATAGGTTTCGTATGCAAACCACTGGTATTAGCTGGGACCCATAATGATCCATTATCTGAAGAAATAAATAGTGTAAGAATCTTCCAAAATATTCCTTTTTAATGAATAAGGTGAGATTGTACGTTATTCGGACATTCAAGGTAATCCCTCCTGTATTGACGTTTTCACTCTAAACTCGACTAGAAGCCAGAAAAATTCCTTCATCTTAGGATTACCTACTCGAGAAGAGATATGACGCTTTACTAGAAAAGGATTCACCAATATTTATTTTCTATCAGTGGTCGAAGTATCATCGAAGCATCATAAGTATTTTCCATGATGAATGAAAGAGTTATGAAGAGGTAATAAATCTCCATTTCTATAACAAAGTGGGGGAACCAAAATCTTGATTGATACATCGTAACATATGATGATTTTTTCACTTTCTAATTGTTTGATTTCGGTGGAAAAAAATTAAGTGGTGAATGATTGCAAATAATGCAATACTCACCATGTCCATCTGGATTATCTTGCATTTGGTGTGGATCTGTCAATGAAACATCACTTATACTAAAAGTACCATTGATTTCTCCTGATGAACTGCCTAAAAGAGAACATTGGTTGATCAGCCTGTTGTACTTATGCTGTGGAACTATAGAACCAACTGATTCATCCCTCAGCCCCGCATCTTCAATTTTTATTAGGCAAAAACTGAAAAATGCCGGCTCCGCCCACTCATATTTTTTTCCTTTATCATCTTTATAATTTCAGCTATTAGATGCCCACTAATTGATTGACATTTGGACATGAGCTCGCTGTTCTTTTTGTGTTAAGCCTATTTATTTACAGATATATAGACATGAACGTATAGGATATAGTTATAATTTATACACAGCAGAGGATAGGATTTCTTAGGGGCTAGGGCAATGACAAAAATTTTTCATGGTTCAAGGTCAAATGCCTTCAAATTTGATGATATAAATATTTTTCTTAAAACTTTTTATAACAATGAATTCATCAGCCACTGCCATATCTTGTACGTTCTCTATAACAATGTATCATTGCCACAATGTCAAATCGTTTTCGTAAAACTGAGAGTCAGCATGAATTGGAGAGTAGTACCTACCTGGCTATAAAAAAATACATTTACGATATCATCCAATTCATAATTTCAAACACAGCACGAATAACAGGTAGACAGCGAGTAGTCTATGGAGCAAATCACAGTGAATAGGTACAGAATGCAGTACAAAAAATGCCCTTCTATTAGTTATTCTGATTATCTGTTTCGGCCTATGGGTACATCGCACAACACCCATTGCATTGGTGCATTGGCCCCGATGTCCCCATGCAATCGCCACCCCTGAATAGTCGATCAATGGCGTGTGGAGTGGCACGCCTGACGCGTGAACTGCCACTCCACGCGCTGCCATATTTTCAAATGGAGCAAACTGGTGCAAACCCAACCGACTTGCGAGTGAGCATCGGCGCGGCACTCCGCAGTTCACGCGCCAGGCGTGCCACTCCACGCGCCGTGGAATGGCCCCTTTCGTCTTCACACATCTCATCGAAATATTTTTTCGTTTCGGAATTAGTTTATTTTGCAAAATTTTTTCAGCAACTTCTCCAGCTTCTTTTATTGAATATTCGATTGGATTTTATCAGATATTTTGCAAAGTATTGAGCAGACCATCCATTAGTGAGCAAGGATAATATCTTTCTAAATTTCTACATTCAATCGATTGATTTCGCGGAGAATATTGGCTCAAATAGTCAAATTCAGAATAAATTCAAAATTCTTTATAGCAGGGAAGAGAAGACCACATTAAAACACGAGTGAAATTTCTGTACTTATACTATTATTTATTATGTGGTCAAAGTTAAGTAAATGATGATTTGTCCATTCGTCTGTGAAGTGTGAATTTGGCCGCCCTCTAAACTTGCCGCCCGGGGAGTAGGCCCCGGCTTGCCTCCCCCCCCCTCAGATCCGGTGCTGTCAACCCTGGTGATCTAGATTATTGCAATCTCATATTTTCTCGTACACAGCTATATACTGTTCAACTTCAGTAACGTTTTCCGATATTTTATCGAATGTGTGTTTCGATTTTTTTTTTTAATTTTTTCCCGAACATGAGAAGTCGATCGTCTTTTGGTTTTTTTATCGATGATGGAGAAGCGATTGCGCATATCAACATTTGTTGAAATGTATCCGACTTTCTGCCGGTCACTGTATAAGCTATCGAAAAAAATATATTCTTTCATATTAGCTCATCACCTTATTGTATTCTAAGTGGATATTGAAGAAGATCTCAACCTCACCACAATCATTTTAAATTATATGCACAACTATAATAGTTTCCAGACGTTGTATATCCATGATATTTATAACGATTTTCATTATCGATATACCATTGACAATGCTTATAAAATGGTGCACGGATTTATCATGATGTTTATAATTCTTCAAATGATTGACTCTTCATTCCCAGTCGTTACTGCCTATCATATGTTCAGCAACACAAATTCTTTCCTGGCCAGTTCCGTCTTCAAAATGGATTTCTGGCATGGTTTCCATATGTGGTTCCCGATAATAACTCGATTTGTTATAGTTCCTTCGTTCGTTTGTATGATCATCAATGTCTTAGTAGGTGAGCATATACTTTATGAACATTCTTAATCAGAACAATAACAATTACTAGTAGACGATGCATCAATAATAGAGATTATACTTTATCCAAACAGCATACAGCAACAATATGTTTGTTTATATCTTATATGAAATTCAGCTATATGCTGTACATTTTTTATAGGTACGAGATATAGATAGATAGCAAGAAATACATAAATATGAAATATTTAAAAAAAATTATCATATTTTGTATTGTTTTTTTAATGTGGAGGTAAAATCCTTATTGATTTTATTTTTGCAGTAGACTTTGGCTTAATAGTAGAACTGACCCTGCTGTCGATATACTTGGTAGTTATGAGTCTGATGTGGATCTATCTACCGCCGTTTTTTCTAACAGCCGTGGAAATATTGTTGCCTGAAGGAGTGCAAGAAGTGGTCAGAGAAATCATTGCAGAGTTTCGGCATGACAGGTTGGAGATTGCAGAACCAGAAATGTATCCAGCTTTGTTCCTCTTCGTTTATACGTATTTGTATGATCAAGTTGATATTGAACTCGATATAATACTTTTCAGATTAAGATTGTACATAATGAAACGTTATGATATTTGGATACCTGAAATCACTGAAATATGACGATATGTGTATACTGACAATGCAATGCATCATTATCGCGTTTATTCCTTCTTTCTAGATTATAATTTCGTTCTGAAATGACTTAAATAAAAAAATAAAATGATTCCATCATCAGTGGGTATTATTATTTGTATTCCATGATCATCAATTCATTGATGCACAAATTATATTGAGAATTGAAAATTACAATATGAAAGGTAAAATCAATGGCGCTCACATCTTCATGGAACTCTATAACTTAAAAGTTCAAATACATCACTCAGAGCTAGACTGTTCATTGATTGCAACCATGTATAATAGTGTATGTTATATACGTTCTCCTACGATTGAATATATGGAAAATTATAACCTGGGAAGTTAATAAAAATAATATTGTCATTACAATTGATTTACAACAATAGCTTTTATTCATTAGTTTTATCTTATCTCACGGAAGACGAATAAGAGAGCTGATGAATTGAACGTTTTTATAGTCCGTTAGTTCCAACTTATGCACGAAATTCATCAACAACACTAGAATTAGAAAGAAAACTATCAAAACTAGATTAATAATCACTCGTCATTAACTTTTCAGTGAATTTCGGCTAGACTTCTTTTTTCTATCGAGCATTCGATTGATAATTATTTTAAATGTTTACTCGATTTTCTCTGATTGAAATATATGTCGGGACTAGATACCTTATACACATATTGAATAGTGTATTTCATGTAAAACTGTAGTTTTTTATCTATTGCCTCAAAATTGATGTCGATTTGAATGTCGATTTGAATGACATAAGTATCAATTCAGAATATAGTTGAAAGTGATCGTTGTAAAAATAATATTAACTACTAACTTGGGTACTTATTAAATGTATCCAATAATTCAACAGACACATATGATATAATTCACTTATATGAAATTTATTCTCGAACTAATGGCTGTATATTTTTCAAATGAAACTACTTTACCTTCAGTACTGAAATGGTTCATTAGGAAGGTCGACACGAGGATCACGATGACCAAGAGCACCAAACCGATGATTTTGAAACCAGAGACATTAATTTTACCATCACGATTTTGTATATCTGATAGCTGCTTATCTGGAAATCCGATGCTTTCAGTTGACATCGTGAAAACAAACTGATCCAGAGCTTTTATGTTTCGAGGACTAAATATACAGGCTTTGGTGGTAAAGGTGATAAGACTTTCGGTACGTATACATATATATTGTTACAGACCAGAGGTATAACTACTACGTAGGTTTGATAATGTAGCAGATAATTTGGAACCAACTCAGATTCATTTAAGAAAGTATTTTCACTGCGTTACTATTACATTTTGCTCAAAACCTCGAAGAGGATTCCCATTAATGACCTTGAAAATTCAATAACAACATTTTTGGTTTTCTATCCATAGTATCTATTAGTGTTTCACCAATGAAATGGGTAGTCATAATTTTCACCTCTGCTTTTTCTTTTCCATCTATGCAATAAATTCAGTAAATGACGAATTGAGGAAGAACCACCAGGATTGAAGAAACAGGAACCTTGTATAATTCAAAATTGATTATTTGCGCGAAACCTTGAAAGAACGTAGATTCTCATCAATGACCTTGAAAGTTCCAATTTTGGTTTTCCATCAATGGAATATCCATAAATATATTGATGTAGCTATTAGGGTGCTACCAATAAAATGGGAAGTCGTAACCGTTTACTTCTGCTTCACAATAAATCCAATGGATGATGAATTGAGGAAAAAACCATAATTGAGAAAACAGAATCCTTGTATAATAATCCAAAATGATACTTGGTGTCAAAATATAAGACAGTTCGTCTTGCGAAAATATCGAAGGCACTTCACAAAAGCTACTATTTCTCTTTCGTACCAGGAAGTATTTCACCTCCAGAATATCTCTCTACAAATCTCAAATTCAACCATGTTCTCAAGAAATGTGCCTCCGAACTAACACCTGTTCTTTGCAAGTTGTTCGACCACTCTTACAATTTGGGGGGATTTCCGTCCAACTGGAAAATTGCAAGAGTATAACCAGTCCTCAAAAAAAGGCAAAAAGACCTTACCTATCAACTACAGACCTATCGCCCTGCTATCAATTATTTCAAAGGTCATGGAAAAAGCCTTTAACACCGAGCTAATGAAATATCTGGAACACTCAGGAATTGTCAACGATAGCCAATATGATAGGCATCAGAGATCAACTGGTGACCTGCTCGCTTACGTCTACATTTATGGCAGCTATCTGTTTGAAAATATGGAGAAACTTTAGCCGTGGCATTAGATATTTCCAAGGTATTTGATCGAGTTTGGCACCATCAGGGACTCCTCGCCAAGCTTCCATCTTATGGTTTGCCTCCTCAGCTGTGTTCTCTGCTTGCTAGTTTTCTCTCAAACAGGTATCTCCATGTAGTGGTCGATGGCGTTTCATCTGATACTCTATTCATAAATGCTGGTGTTCCGTAGGGATCAATTTTAGCACCAACACTATTTCTACTTCACTCAACGATTTGTTGGAAGCAACTTCATGTCCTATACACAGCTTCGCGGATGATAGTACCCTCCATACCGCTTTCTCTTCCAGGGCTCCTATATCGGCCTGTCAAACCAGAAATGAACGAGGAAGAAATGTTAACAGAATAAAAATGGACTTAGCAACAATTCTCGAGTGGGAATCTAATAACCTGGTAGAATTCAATGCTTGGCGTTACTATCAGCAATAACCTTTCTTGGGAAAATCACATTAGGTCCATTGCCAAAAGTGCATCCCAAAAACTTGGATATCTGTTTCGAGCCAAGAGCTATTTCACTCCCAGTCAGCTGCTTATGATCTATAAGGCACAGATCCGACCTGTGCTGGAATACTGTTCCCATATTTAGAGTGCGGCACCTAAACATATCCTGAAACTATTGGATTCTGTCCAAAAAAGGGCAATTCGTCTCGTCGGTGATGCCTCGCTTACAAACTCGCTCACTTCTCTGGAACACCGTAGAAAAGTTGGCGATTTAACTCTATTTTATAGATATTTTCATGAGCGATGCTCTTCTGAAATAACAAAAATCGTTCCTCCGTTAGCAGTCTCTTCGAGATCAACCCGTCAAGTCCAATGTCTTTGGTCTTCGTGGTCACTTTAGAGATCTGCAGAATGTCCCTTTCCAAAGACTCGTTCATCCAACGAACATCGAGATTTCGGAACTCATTGCCTAGAGAGGTGTTCTCCGAGGCATATACCATCTCCAGAAATTTAAGAAGAACACCCACTCCTATCTTCTTTCTTTTGGTTCTCACGATGTTCTCTGAACATTACAGGATATCTCTTTTCGTGAGAACCAGAACATAAAAAAAATTTCATACTTGTTTGGTTCCGCTACAAATAATTTCCAGTACTCATTGGAAAAGGAGCTTTCAATCCTATGAGATACTTTGGTGAATTATAAATAGTAAGCCCCCGTATATAGACTCGACTAGCCCAGCATCTTCCAAAATAACGTTCCCATATATATTTTCAGAAAGTTTAAATTTGACGACTAAAGTGACTATTTATCAATATTTGTTTTCCATCATTGCATACTCGTGTCAGCAGAGCATTATTGGTTAATCCTATTGCGAGTAGTTTTCCTGAAAAAAATAATGCGCATAAATTCCTATATATATATCATCTAGTACAATGGTGTTTGCGAATTCCTCATACACTATTAACTTTCGATAACAAATACATGATCTATAATCAGATATCGCACTACAAATCAATGAAATCCTTTCCGGACATCATTTCATGATCATAATACCGATAGACTATAGACATGTAATAGCTATTCATGTACCAAGTGCGTTATATAGATCCTAACGCCCGGGGGGTAACATTCACCCGAGGGCCTTTCGCCCGAGGGATGAATGTTGCCCGATGGGCGTTAGGATCTAGTAACGCTCGTGGTGCATACAAGATTTTATTTTTCACGAAAAAATTATCTTAAACGACGTTGTTTACTTCATAAATTTTTTCTCATAGTATTTACTGCGTTCTGGTCGGCAACTGAGCACAAGTGAGCTTCTATGCAATTGCCATGGAAACATTGAAGAGGTTGCTAAGGGTTGTTTATTTAATAAAACGACGCTGCATTTGGCGGGCGTTATGATTCATAATGCCCTCCATAACGCCCCGGGCGTTATGGGTCTGTTAATAGCAACCGTTGCCAAGGTATTATAAAGCAGTAACGATCAAGTGAAAAATAAATTATCTTAAACGACGTTGTTTACTTCATAAATTTTTTCTCATAGTATTTACTGCGTTCTGGTCGGCAACTGAGCACAAGTGAGCTTCTATGCAATTGCCATGGAAACATTGAAGAGGTTGCTAAGGGTTGTTTATTTAATAAAACGACGCTGCATTTTTGTAAGAATTGACAAGCTTGTTAGTGGAGGAAACTAAAAACTGTTGTGTTCATAATAATTATGGAGATCCCACAGAATGTGACGCTCAAAGCTGAAAAAGCGTTAGGAAATTGAACTACAGAAAAAAACATTTAGCGGGCGTTATGATTCATAATGCCCTCCATAACGCCCCGGGCGTTATGGGTCTGTTAATAGCAACCGTTGCCAAGGTATTATAAAGCAGTAACGATCAAGTGAAAAATAAATTATCTTAAACGACGTTGTTTACTTCATAAATTTTTTCTCATAGTATTTACTGCGTTCTGGTCGGCAACTGAGCACAAGTGAGCTTCTATGCAATTGCCATGGAAACATTGAAGAGGTTGCTAAGGGTTGTTTATTTAATAAAACGACGCTGCATTTTTGTAAGAATTGACAAGCTTGTTAGTGGAGGAAACTAAAAACTGTTGTGTTCATAATAATTATGGAGATCCCACAGAATGTGACGCTCAAAGCTGAAAAAGCGTTAGGAAATTGAACTACAGAAAAAAACATTTAGCGGGCGTTATGATTCATAATGCCCTCCATAACGCCCCGGGCGTTATGGGTCTGTTAATAGCAACCGTTGCCAAGGTATTATAAAGCAGTAACGATCAAGTGAAAAATAAGAGTCATAACGTTGAACTCCTTATAAATATTTTTCGAATGTAAAATTTTCTCGAAATGATGATGATCAATATCGATATGGTGCAAGAAAATTATTCCAATTTCTATATATTTTGAATTCTGTGTAGTTGATACAGTGATACAGAAGTGATATTTACAAATGAAATATTTATGATAATAGATCACCCAGAACTATACTACCAGTTTCCTCATTTCACTAACTGTTTTCGCTATTCAACTATATTGTGGATTCATAGTAAAAAGATGATGACCAATAGTTTATTGTATGTTCACTCAATTTCTTGAGTTGATTGGTTTGCTTTGAAAATGATTGGTTTTCTTGTTCAATATTGTGAAGTCATGCATAGAAATTGAAATATACATGGGCAATTCCCGAAGATAAATACTTGATTATTTTTTAAGATTAACAGGAGAGTCTAAACCATTCATCACTTGGACCTACAAGGTGAAGTTAACATCATTTTCATCATCAACAGCAAAATCTTCCTGAAAATTTCGAAAACATGTCAACAACCAGTAATTTTTTAATTGTAACCATATAAAGAAAGAAGACATGTCCTTTTCTAGATGAGTGAATCTTCTCCTTTTCTTTTATTTGTATTTGCATCTTTCAATCGTTCGAGTTCTGCAATTATTTCAATCATCATATACAAGATTATTTTTTTATTATTTTTTTGAGAAAATATGTACTTTGTGTAGACGGAATCGGACTACAGTAGAATAAGAAATAAAAAAATACGAAATATGATGGTACTAACTAGTGTTTTCGCTTTTCGTGTTTTTCGAGCAGTCGAAACATGAAAAAAGCTAGATGGTATGATTTACGTTTCTAAATGTTTTCTATTCATCTACACTTAGTTCGTAAATTATAAAGGGATGTCGAAGGGGATACAATAATCTACGAGATTTCATTTGATATCGCTGTGGTAATAGAAATCGTGTAATTCCTTAAACGATCAAATTTTCGACTTTAATAAAATTACATAATGGTCCACCACAGAATGAGAATTCTTATCGACCAAGTACATTTCGATTTAGCAAAGCTCGCAAACCGTGACCAGAGCTTCAGACAAAATGAAAGCAATGAATTCGATCCACATAAATTGTTTCATTTCGCCGATAAAAAATTATTAAAATTTATTTTTAATTCAGTCGGTTGCGGGTTTCTCTCTTTTTCGAATAAACATCGTTTCGCTACTTGAGGAAGTATCTCCCCCTCTATCCTATGACTCTGTTAACGTCTATAAAGATCTGGTGAATGATATCCATCAATCAGTACTACTTTGCTCAGGATTATCCAATTTGAGAGTGTGGCTTCACTGGTAGGTTATCGATTGATTTCACGGTGTATATGTGTGTGGTGTTTCCTGTGAATTGTGGTATAACCAAATATATCTTCTGACATATTTTTCAGCAAAGGACATGTTAATGTTTCTGCTCTTAACTGCTCTCTCAGGTTAGTAAATTCTCATGTGCTATTCGAAGGGTCCACAGATGTTTTCTTGAAAAAAAAACTCATACTAGCCACGAAAATATCTGACCAGCTATTGTAGATGCTTCAATGTAACGTATTCAGTGATTATTCTCAGGATCATTACAATGACAAATTTCGAATCGCTATTGTTTTATTTTTCAGTTCCGTTGTTCCACACATTAGAATACGAAGACATCGATGTCCTCACCAACTACGATGTGCAGTTTGCCCAGCTGGCCCAATCGAACCCACAAACGCCGAAGAAGAAGCAAGGTTTCAGTGCTGGCAGCGGCTTGCGCAGCATAGCAGAGGGATCTTTCAACGCTGCCAACGATGCTGTGAACAATCAGGATGCTGCTGGACACCAGGCAGCGTACGTGGCCAAGAATACGCTGGCCCAGTCTGCAGCAGCGGTGAGTCTCAACTTTCGGTCGGATTTGCGAAGGGATTTCCTCTTATGGTACCAATGAAGCTTCATTTATGACTGGACCTTTTTTCGCGAACACCAGTAGAAATATTCGTGTTGGAGGAAAAATCTTATGTTTTCAATTGAAGCTAGAGTGGTATTCGGTAAGAAAATTGCACACCTAACATTTTGGACCGATCAAAAATTTATATTTTGTATCGTTACCATAACGACTACAAACATTTCCGGAAATGTTTCCCACCTCCTTGGTGTAAGAAGCATAAAATTACACTGGGAATTGTTTGACTTAAGTAACATGACATTCAGATTCGAATTCAGATACAAAGTACCACTTTGAGTTCCTTGTGAGAAAATATATTTCCACTAACTGTAGTGGAATAAAATTAGAAAAGAATGAAGCCTGGTTCATGCTCATACGAATATCGCAAAATTTTTGCATAAAATGGCCGCTGAGAAGAAATAAAGAATGAAGATAATAATAATAAGAATAAAGTTGAAATATTTGAACTTTTTTCCGGATTTTTAATGTTACCATGATATGATACTACACAGCATGCACAAATGAATGGTGTTGTAGAGTAGAAATGATATCAATGTAATATTTTTTATTTTCCGATTCGCAATAGTTTTGCGAAATTCGTATATGCAGGCTTAATGGTTTGAGCTACCACCAACTGCCTTATTATTATCTGGCGTAATAGAAGGTATAGGTCCAAAATTATCTCTCAGATAAGAAGTCACATTTTGGTGTGGAATTTTCCCGAATATCGCTCTAGCTTCAACTAAAAACTGAAAATTCTTTGTCGAACACTAATATTTTCAAAATATTCGTGTTCTCGAATGAATTTTAAAGTAATGATTGAAGCTTTGATGGTATTATAAGTGAAAATTTCACACCAAAATGTGGCTGAGAGATAATTTCGGACCAAGACTCCAGCTGAAATTACGCTAAATAAGTCTGCAGGACGAGTGGTGTTTCCTTCAAGCAACTCAGTTGAGTTGTGAAATAAAAAACAGATCAATGAGATAAATCCAATCACGAGTGGAATTTTATTCGACTATTTCACAAATAGAGTGAATTTTAAAAATCTAAAATTTGACGGTAGAATCAGCGTGATTATTTATATTTGATGTTCAACTGTCACATACAGAAATCTGAAAACACCGAACTTGACAGGCCAATCAGAGTCAAGAGTCAAGCTCAATTTATAAACTCCGCTGTCGTAGCTACAGTTGACGCTGCCATTCCAAAATGTATTGAGAAGATATCCGACGGCACCTGCATCACCTGCGGAATTTATGAACAGATGTTTATTTTTAGCACATTTGATTCACGTACAGTAACTGCAGCGTCAACTGTAGCTACGGCAGCGGAGTTTATAAATTGAGCTTCAAGTTTGTGCTATCGATAATCTGAACTTGATTCATTTGTCAAATGCGATATTATTTCACCCAACTTCTTAATTTCAAGAGTATTTATCACAACATTGGTAAACAAAATTCGTGGGGTGATATATTATTCTGATTCAAAGTTGAATGTGTATGCGATGTACCAAATCTCATAATTATATGATTAACGGTTCCGGAAATATTGAGGAACAACCGTCTTCAGAAGGTGCCCTAATTGAAGGGGCGTTTATTCATGGGAATCTTTTTTCATAAAAAATACCTCAAGAATCACCCCATAATTTTATTCAATATTTCGGAAACAGCCCCATTCTGTAGCGAAATGCCGTCTAGCAAAACTTACGTTTTTTGAACTCCTGAACAAAAAATTCAAATGATATTTTCAGCGATCTCAACTACTAATAGAGATACGAGTCCCAAAGACTAGAAAAACAGGGATTCCCAACTATCAAAATACCTCCTTTTCTTCAGCCCAATCTACAAACACTGATTGAACGATCTCCAACTTAGTAACCTGGTAACTGATGACAGAAAATAATCTTTCTCACTTTCATTAATAAATGATAACTTTTGATTGGCATTCGAAAGTGCGTGATTAAGAAGAATGGTTTTGTGTTAGTTCACCGGTGAAAATTATTCAATTAAAGTGTGGGGATTGGGCTGATGAAGAGAAGGAATTTTGGGAGGAATTGGATGGAGAAAGCCTCGTTATTCCTACCTTTGAGATGCTGAGCTTTTGTTTAAAAGGCATAGATACGTAGGTTTCCACCAAACGGCATTTCCCTACAAGGTGGAGCCTGATGACTACAAATATATTCAGTATATAAACCAAAAAATTATTATGTAAATAACCGTCATTGATGTTGAAGGGGTGACCTACAAGCAGAATCTCCAATCAAGTTATGAAATAATGAGATTGTTTTGCAGTTAAAGTCTGAATAATGGAATGGTACAGTGATTTAAATTTATTGAGTCTTAAAATGATTGGAAGGAATCATGATTTTTCAATCTACATTTCCTTTGTACAGGTACCTACTTTATGAAGTAAGAAAAAATCTATCAACTTTCTCTGGTTTCGAAGAGCATGACTCTTCTGTGGGAAAGTCAGAACAGGGCGAAATCGATCAAAATGCTTGAATAATGATGATTACATAATGCAAATCCTCGGTGATCTAGCTAGACCAGTTTTCATATTCAATTTCACACTCGATTTAATTCGAAAGACTTGGTAAAGGAGAGATTATTATAGGATAATCGACTTGAAAGAAAAGAGATTGCATAAATCGTTGACATGAATCTTCACACCTTATTAATTCCTATTACCAACTGACACTTGGTCACTCAACTCTGACGTCGCGTCGATATGAGGTGAAAAAGTCTATATGAAACTATTTGGTAAACCTTACTTCATGTCAATTTTGGACACCTTAAGCAATCAACAATATTTGGTAACTTATTTATTGTGTGTACATCATCAATCCAATTTCATTTACCAATATATTCCGTTTTCTTATGAAAAGTGAAATAATGGAATCGTTTCACGAAAATAGTTATTGGTTAGGACCTTGTGCTAAAATTTGAAATTATGATGATATAACCAAAAACTCTACAGATATCACTAACTTCGATTTTGTCAGTTTCAATAAACCCAATAGAAATTCTCAGTAATCAAAAGACAAAACACTGTGCATGTATTCGTTTATTAAGCATTCATCAATTTTAATAACAAGATATCAAAATGTATTACATTATATTATAAGAAAGCCTCACCTTGAAAAATTATGTTCCCAAATCTGAAAAAATATTTGACTGGGAAGTGAAAACGAGAACATATTTTGAAGCCTGATGCCAAGTTCTATAACGGTTCCAGGCCTCAGCTACCGCCCAAGCTGCCTTAGCAGGAAAACAAATTCTTCTTCAAGGCCTTGAACAGCAACACAGGGATGCACAAACTGCACTGATGGGAGAACAGCAACAACTGATGCAAGTCAGTATCGAAAATTGACTCAATGACCACTTCCTCGAAGTATCTCCAGACAGCACGATTTGATTCTGAGAATGTTCTCAGAATATTCCAGTAGAAAATTCTCAGAGCATGAAAATGGGACGAAAACTCCAAGAATGTTCTCATTAATATTTTGGAAATATTCAAGATAATTCTCAGAATATATCCTTGAAACATTCACAAAATATTCTATGAACATCATCAGGTATATTCAGCGAATATCCTGAGAATATTCTCAATATTATCAGTATATTCCGAGAACATCCTTATAATCTTCTCGAGAATATTCTTTTCATTTCTCGAGAATGTTCTGAGAACATGAAACGAAATAATCTAGGAATACTTTCAGTACATAGGGAGTCTGGAAACGTATCGGAAATATTTCAGGAATCAATAAGGAGCAAATTTAGTAACAAAATGATTATGAAATTGAAGTTGAAATCACATTTTTCATAAAAGCTGGTAAAGAACATCAACAAAACATTGAATAGGTACAAATTAGAGTGCCTTGTAAAAGTTACGTTGGTGCTTGAATTGGCTGATTTCTTCTGCAATACGTTGGGACCCAAAAAAAGAAAAACAACGAAAGCATCACCTTAACAATTCGAACATACATTTATAATTATCGTTTGTTTCTAAATCAGTTCCTTTACTAATCCTGGAATATTACCAAAACGTTTCAAAAACCGAGCTTTTTTATTATTCAGCATATAATAGAAATACATGAATATTCCCTGGAGAATATATACAGTGTGTACCAGCCAAATGTAATAAATTCGTTAATAAATAAACGTTGGCGTTTTGGGAAAAACGCTCGGACACGTCGATTTGTATCTTCAGTTGCGCTTTTTTTTCAAAAAAAACTTTTTAAACAGGGTGTGTCATGCCACAGTGGCCAATATCAACTTTCTTATTTTAAATACAACACCCCTGTATATTATTCAATTTTTGGATTCCTCAGAAAATTCTAGACATATTTCATGTACAATGTCCTATACCTATCATCAACTGTTTCGGAAATATTAAGTGTTTTCGGATTTATTGCAAAAATTAACATGGAAAATAGAAAATTATTTGATTACAGAAATTCGCTGCAACACACTCAATACTTATTTCCCATTTAGGTTTTGATAATGAGAAAGTAAGCAAAAACCAGTTTAGCGTTCCTTCATACCACTGAACTCAAACAAGAAATGGAACGACAATATAGCAGGATGCGCGAGGATTATTTACGGCCAACAGGCGAATCATAAACCTTGAATCGAGCACATGCGCAATATGTGCCAGGGTTAGCTGGGCACGTCTGAGATTACGTTTTTGATGTGTTATGTGAACGTATGTCTGAAATTACATATTTCAGCCACAGAACCAAGAGTTGGCGTCAGCCCACTCGTCAGCCTATAAGTTTTGTTTACATTGTATTTTATTGCTCTTTTTTTGAAAAAAAATCGCAACTAAAGATACAAATCGACGTGTCCGAGCGTTTTTCCTAAAACGCCACCGTTTATTTATTAACGAATTTATTCCATTTGGCTGGTACACACTGTACTATAATAGATTCCCAGAATATTCAGTTGAAATATTGTATAAATACCATTTGAGAACATTCCTATCACATTCGGAGAATATTCTGTAGAACATTCTAAAGGAGGTATATTCTGAACGTTGTGAGAATATTCATGGAAAATTATGTGCTGTCAGTTTCTGATGTAATCGATTTTTGTCCACAGGCGCAGAGGGCAGCAGATTCCACCCAACAAGCTGCGGTAGAAGCGAGACAACATGTCCAGGTCCTCACCAATACGCTGAACGCAGCCCAGGCCGCGGCAGATCACGTCACCCAGGCAGCCTCAGAAGCTGCTGGGGAGTTAGCTGCCCAGCAAGCCATGGTGGGGTCCGCGATGGACCGACTCCAGGCTCTGGGAAAACAACTGGCGGCCGTGAGGATCGACTTCGAAGCTACCAGAACGGCGGCGCAGAAGGCGCAAGCTTCCGCCCAGGCGGCTGCTGCGAACGCAGCTGCTGCAGCTGCTGCCGCTGCAGCCGGCTTGGCGAAGAACGCGGGGAAGCAGCCCCTTCCGCCGCCACCGGCGCCACAGCCTGCGGATGGGGGAAAGCAGGGAGGGAATGGTGGTAACGGGGGGAGTGGGGGTAAAGGGGGAAGTAAAGGGGGGAATGGGGGAGCCAAAGGTGGCGGTGGGGGAGGAAAGGCCTCCGGAGGGAGTTCCAAGTACATAGCTGATGCTTCTTACGAGGAGAATACGTTCTATCACCCTTTATTCTATGGAGAAAATTGAAAGAGAGTCTCAGTCCAATTGTTAATTTTTTTGTTGGTTAATAAAATTCAAAATAAAAAAGGAAATGTGTGCGTATTGTTTTCTTCTGGTGATTGTTTGAAATGTACAGAATGTTAGATTTCATGGGATTTCATATTCTCATAATGTTCGGGACTGAAACATCATTTCAATTTTCGTGAAAAACCCTCAATTATTGTATTATCTTGTTATGTATTTATTAAATATACTTCTGTTATAGCCCATTAATATATATTTTTTCTAAATAACTCATGTTTTGTATCTCTCAAAAATATCTCACACAAAACCATATTTGGATTACAAGTATGGAAGCTCCAATTTCATAATTTTCATACCTATTATTCTGGCTCTGAGAATGATCTATAAAAATTTTCAGTTTGGAAAACCATAAAGAGGGGGAAAGAAAAAAAACATAATCACTTATTATTCTGGCTCTGAGAATGTTCCATAAAAATTTTCAGTTTGGAAAACCATAAAGAGGGGAAAAGAAAAAAAAACATAATCATTTATATACATATATGTATTCATACAATTTTGTTTTGACACTCGGGATATTTACAATTTGTCATCGTGATGTATCTCCAAGCTGTAATAATCTTACTCAAGCAGTTGGTACCTCTTCTACTGACTCTCTGAAATGGTGAAGGTTTAATGATTCGTTTCCCTAGTTCATATCAAAATGTTTCGTTATAGTTTCGTTAGAATACATCAAAGATGCGATATTGAAAGAAAATATAATTATGTCATAGATCGTGTCTGCAATACGAATAACTGATTGTTATAGACTACTTGACTTGACACTAAATTCAATATACAAACATTACTATTTGTTTGTAGATTCTTTATATTCCTAATTTACTGAGAATTGTTTTGATGTTGATCGAATGCATCGGCAAACTTTGAGGGATGCTTCTTTGAATGAGGAACAAGATGAACAAAGTTAATTTTCAACAAAACTGAAGTTTATGCAATATAATTATCACCTTTAGTTCTGATGAAAGCTGTATTCGAATGCCTCATAACATTAAGTTTTCCCCATACCAAAGTAATTATTTTTTTATTTCATATTCAAAACTGAAGTTACACTTAAGAAGATGAAAAACATGAGATCAAGGATATTTAAAATGGAACTACACTGTATATTATTTCAAGATCTAACAGTGTTGGAGCGAAAACAAAATTCTGAAGAGTTGAATTCCGAAAAAGGATTATTACGAGAGAATAATGTTGTCATTGTTAAAAAGGATTCTTGTCTTTGTAGAAATTGTAGAAATAAACTAAAGAATCTCGAGAAAAAATATTTTGATTGCCCTATATGAGTAGGTACTTATATAATACGTTTACATTAAATATTTGATTTCGTTTCCGAAATCTTTGATACAATCAGTCATCGAAGCTTTTCGACGTACTTAATTGACACCCTGTATATTCCTTGGTTACCACTCTTCCAAGATATACAATCCTGCCCTAGTTTCACTGAAGGGACTATAGCCGGACCTGTAATCTGCAGTTTTCTATTATCGATTTCAAATGCGGGAGTTACCTTACTGTACTCATCATTCTTCCTTGTCCTTGTACTTTATGGTTTCGTGTTTCATGTCCAGTGCAATAACAAGGTGTACAGGCGAGTGAAAGGAGCTATCCGGATACGAAGACAGTTCTCCTGATACTCCTTGTAAAATATTTCGAGGTCAATAATAGCGACAAGTACGATATAAGCATGGCCAAATTGAGAAACCAAATATTTTGAATTGTGTTTTCGAGGATGGAAGAATTTGTTCAACTTTAGGTATAATCATAAAAATAAAAGAGCTGATTCTATCATTTCAATGGATTCACTAAAGTGTAACAATAAGATATAAATTAATACTAATTAATATATACAATATACTACAAATCCTCATAAACATTTTTGCGCATGGATAACTGATGTTCTGTATATGACCTCTTTTTCAAATTACTTCCTTTTCAAAAAAATTCAATAATATTAGCCACATTTATCAAAAAATTTAAATCTGTTAAAACTTAGATACCTATATACATTGTGATCAGATCCATCTAATCTGTACCCTTACCCAAAATATTATTATTATTTTTTTATATGTTCGATAACGTGACATGTGACCTTTCGATTGACAAATTAAAAAACGATAATTATGATCAGTAGGTCAGCTCTCACTTCAGTTGCGATAGAGTTCATGGTTTGAAAAATAGCATGTAAAAAATTAATGGATTATATAGCTAATTGCGAAATCAACAAACAATGAGAATATAGATATATAGGTATGTATTGCGCACTCTGTATAATACCATGTTAAATATGAAGACGCAATGAATTTCATCAACGGGAGTCGAAAACGAATTTGTTCAATAAATTAATTTTATTCAAGTACATACCAACAATAAAAAACGTAAACAAATTACAGACAACCTATACTTACATTTGGTAATGGTACCTACCTACAAGTTATACATTTCTAAAACATCATAATAAAAACTAAATTATCATATGTTTTATTTCTTACCAAATAACCCATCTAAATTTGCCAACAAAGTATGCTTTGAGAATTTGATAAGGTCCTTCTACCTTCTTTTAATGGCTCCGATAAGTCGCCAATGATAATGAAGATAAAAGTCATGTGTGACTCTGTAATTTGTCATAAATTTTAATGGAACATCAGCCTTTTCTGCCTCACCTGATATTATCTCGACATTCCAGTATATATGATTCTTAGACCCTGTATTCCAGAACTAATTAATTACGAAAAACTATCTGACGCTTTCACAATATCTATTTGAATCATGTGCCTATATATGTATTATGTACACTACATCTCGATGATGACCAGAAAATTGAAACAGAACTTGATCATTGAGCAATTGACATAAATAAAAATATGGATTCATAACATTTATTCCTGAAATCTTAGGTTGAAGAAAATTGAGCAATTTTGCAAGGAGTCGTTATCGAGAGCCTTAATTTTTCAATCCACAGTTACAAATATCTTAGAATCCTGTGATAAGTGATTGTTATATAAAAAAAATCCTTTCAGATTGTTTATTTCCAAGGTTTTCAAACTTTTTACATAATTAACTTAATTGAAAATGGCATCAACTGGGAATGGCTACTTCATTCGATTTGGATTCAGATCGGGGATCACAAACTCATTTCCTCGCTCAAAGAAAAATATAAAGATTTCCTAAGGATGAATTATTGTAGAATATTTCCAGAAGCACGTTAGATATATATTGTGCATTTATTAGGTTTGTTTTTCCTCTTTGATTTCCTATAGTGATTTCGATATCGTCTTTTTCAGTGATGATGGTGAATTTATGGAGAAGCTTATTGGATATTCAAGACGCGCATGCTATATTCAAATGTTGTCAACTGATTCCGAAAAAAAATCACTGAAGAGGAAAAGAAAAGCTAATACGAAGAAGATGACCCCCCTTACATACATGACGATTCCAAAGAATTAATTCGAAATGGAATAGACTAGAAAGTATACACCGATGAGAAAAAATATTTCAAAACACCTCATAGAACGATGTATAAATAGTTTTCTGAGAACGACATCTTGCAACGTGGAAATATGATTTGAAAATTCTATACAGTTATTAATTTAATATTCCTATCAGTCTTTTACACTTGATTTTTGTGTTGTCTTGTACTCTGAAAAGAATGTTAGAGCTTTCATGAGCTGATAGCTTTTTGAAATGGGAATATTTGAGTCATAATGTTTTTTAGAATTTTTGCAGTCCACATAGAACCACCAATTGCACTTCAGAATGGTATTATCGAATAATGTTGATTCCGGACAAAGAAAGCTTTTCATGATCAAACCATCCTCTGTCAACGCGCAAACGTGGAATACCTGAAAAAATAAAAGTCGTTTGCGATGGATATTACTGCTTCTCGTATTGACGTCATGAAAAATAGAATTGTGTAAAAAAATCATCATTGTCAGGTCGACTTATTTTTGAACCCTCAAAATTATGTACTACAGTTTTTCAGACATTGTGGGAATTCAAAGTTTCTATTTCTTTTTCTTCATCAAACTGAATGATTTTAAAGAAAATATTGGAATTCGAAGAACGAAATTATGAACTGGGTGGAAGAACATCTTCCATATTCACATAACCGTTTGAAAATAATGATCATCAATAAGTCATTACTTATACCTACACACAAATCATCTTGAAATGATATCCTTGATATCATGATATTTTCCTGATATCAGAAAGAAGAAACTTTCATCAGTATTTTGAAATAAATGAATAAATAATCTTGCGCTACATTATCACATTCCAAGGTTACTTTCTCTACTCCTTCATTGATCATTATGGATAGAAGAAGCATTTTCCCGATGACCGATTATAGTTTTTCAATGACCTTTGTTTCTTGAGTAATCCCAAGAAATTGACATATTAACTTTTATACTTATGTTCATACACTCATTCAAATATTGTGAAAGAACCAAGAAATGTGGTAAGTTGTGTACAAACCTACGAAATTATTTTATCTGTATTCTCGACTCTAATTGCAGCAATTTTTTCGCTTTAAATACAACCGACTATTTCGTAAATATAGCTGACATTCATACTACCTTTATGAATGAATTTCAATACTCGGGGATGATTCAACCAAAACGATAACTCATCGATTATACCATAGAAAGTATAGCAATTCATTTCTACTGAGGAATCAATGGAAAAGAATAGAAAAGAATGAGATATTTCATAAACTGAAGAAAGCATTTGAGTTGGAACATGTATCTGTCTCGGCGGTTTTTTGCACCAGTGCTTCTTGGCATTACTACCGACTTATAAACTTCTCAATTATTAGGTAACGAATCTTATTGGGAACTAGACACAGACATAAGAATTTTGCAATTTAAACCCATTCGTTTGAATATTCGACAATCTGGGTAGCGAAATTAAAGCAACTGCATCAATCAGTGAAACTTACCATGCATCCTAAATCTTCATCAGCATACAATCCCGGAAAATGCTTCTGATCCCCACAGTAGAACGAAGTCTCCGGCAAGTCAACCCTCGAAGCGAAGTTATCGTCGAAGTTTTTATCATACCCCACGGGGTAATACTCCTTGGGAGCATTCATCACCTTTCCCACGCTGTTGGAATACTTAGAAGTAGGTCTATGGGTCGTTGTTGTCGTGCTGGTACTCCTTCTGAGGAGCAGCTGCTGCTGCCTCTGCAGCAGGGCTAACTCCAAGGTTTCTTCAGTAACATTATTGGCGGCCAAGAGCGCTTGAATGGAGTTGGAAGAATGCTGGGGTATGGGTTCAGGAAGGTCATCGGAAGAGGGCAAAGTTCTATCAGCGAAATGACTACTTCCCATTTTATCCATAGCGTACACCAGGTGCTGCTTTTTAGGGACCGCTACTACCGCCATAACCTTGGGACTACTAGGATCACCTACGGAAAAACGAGAGATAGAAGAGGGCATAGCTGCGAAAGCAGGAATTGCAATACCCATGATAGATGGTTGAGAGATAGAAGAAGGTAAAGCAGGCCGCTCTTCTGCAGGAGGTATGGGTTTGAAGGGAGGGACCTGGGGGGCAAAGGACTTCTCCAAGGCTTCTTGGACTGCTCCTGAGGCTATCGGGTTGACGATCTGTGAAGACGAGTCTGATCTTGACGAAACTGAGGCACCCGATATGTTTGTGAGATTGGGATGAACCTGGTGAAACCAATTCACTGCCATGATGAATAGTAATCGAAAAAGTTAATCAAACGAGAAATTATCAATAAAGTAGTCCAAATACAAAAAAATTTCCACTCATTGATTGAGTACATATATACAGAGAGTTGCAAAATTATGAAATATGGAATTTCGGAAGTATCCTGAAACAGGTCGATGTTCATTTTAGAGTGCTTATTGTTTCATTTCCTTACATATTTTTTAACACAATTGAAAAGTTAGCTCTTAGAAAAAATAATTTTATATTTTTCTTCAATGTGAGAAAGATGAATATTTCAAGCTTAAGAATAAATTGAATCAATAACTTTTTGTGCTCAAATATGTGCTGAACATTTCATAATCATTATTGAATCAATCAAACGAATTATAACTACTCCAACTAGTAGTAGTCGATAAAATCACCAAAATGATAATATATTATTGATTGAATTTTGTAAGAATACCTTGTAACAGTAGTCTAGAAAATCATCAATAAATTTAGCAACTGGACGATTTCAGATAAGGTGAACAGTATAAGGTAGATCATTTGACAATATGAGTGAAGGTCAAGACTCATAATGCACTTATAAATTTACTTAGATTATGGAACATGACATAAAATTGTTGCTGTACTTTGTTCAGCACATTCAAGAGAGTTGATATTGAGAAAGAATGTAGGTACTGTACAATTATGTTTCCTTGCATAATATCAATAAATCATGAGTTTGATGAGCTGTTGATGAAAATGTCATGTCAACGAATATTATACATTATAAGATTATATAGTCACAATAGTTGCGATACTAGATTTATTTCATTTGGCTGTTCCACACCAAGAATATTTACGTGCAAGGCCTACATTCGAACTTTCTTGCATTACATTCATATTATTGCAATTCACTCTACTATTCAATACAGGCAAATTTCGAATAACCAGCAGCAGCGCTATTATGTCCTTACCGTTTTCTTAGCATTTTGTTGTGCCTGTATCAGCTGAGCTTGCAATTTTGAAACTGATGTAGACCTTCTTCTATTCGTTTCGACGTTTGAAAGAGATTCTTTGAACCCCAGCTCATCACCAACACTAAATCCTACAAAAATGTCAAATAAAAGTGCTTTCATGTAAAAAAATGAAATATTATCATCATAATATTACCAGGATATACCATGATAGTAATAATTCGGTATTATATAGAATCCTTGATTATATACAGTTTGTTTTGGAATGATCTGAATATGTGCTTATGAGAAATCGTTTCGAATGTCCATTATCCAAAATGAGAAGAATGTAGTTTAAAATGTTAATATGTATATCTTGAAGATCCTAGATTTTGGGAGTTGTTTTTTGTGGATATATCGCAATTTCTACAGAAAACAGCTACTGGAAAGTAGGCAAAATATTACAACAATAATTTCAAATCGTGAGATCACTTTTTAGAATTTTCATTTTCCTATTCAATGAACCATGAATGAAAGTAGTCGTTTATGTTAATGAGAAAATAAATTCTTCAATATCCTGCTTTTTCCATACACAGTCTGCTTTGTTCAATGCCCAGCAATGTGTCATACGTACTCATAAAGAATTTACCCAATGAACTAAATTAAGACAGCGGTCAAGTACGAACTTTCTACGTCTGGGTCAAGGCCAATAACGTCGGGATATACCTACACCGAACTTTCTCTTTGTATTCCGATTTTCGAGTGTCTTCTTGAAAAGAAATTGGTAGCCTTTAGAGGCTGGGAAAGTAATAAGTTAGCGAACTCATTTAAAATCATCGGTGAATATAGGTCAAAAATATATGTTCATGTAAAAAAAACGTGTGAATGTACAGGCTAACAAAATTAACAAGTAGAACAATTTTTTTAGATATTATCAGCTATGCATATTGAACTAATTTTGTATGATACTTCAAACTTATTACTTTCGAGAGACCCCATCAATGACGCCACATAATACAAGATGTTTCTTGTGACAATAGCGTCGGGAAAAGCATCCTGTATATAATAACATTTTGTTGAGGCCATCAAGGAGCAAAGAGTTCAATGCTGAATTACTAAAACTAAACTATTTAGATTTTTTCTAAACTTTTGTATCTTTCTTGACTGATCGGTTTTTTTTATGTTCAAATTGAAAATGTTTTAGCCTCTACTCGATTTTGATATGGATAGGTAACTTGTATATCTCTATCAGGATTTCTCAGAGATATACCTATATAATAGCAGTCGTGAGAATTAATTCCAATTTTTCGTGAAAAATACACTGTTCTTAGTTATATTTGAAAATTTATTATATCTTCTTCGTTGAAAAAGATCGAGAAACCATTTCTTCTGAATTGAGTGAAATACCCTTTATATTAGAGGATTCACTCGAGTCGATTAACTTGTTTACCTACAGGATGGTCAATACAATGTTGTTATTGTGTATTATTATATTATAAAATATTAAGGTGATAAGTGAGCATCATGACCTGGAATAATTATTATTTATCGTAATGCTGAGTAAATTAAATAAACTATGCAAATCTGAACTTTCAGTTTCAATCAGAGGAAAAATTAATGCAGTTTCATTAATAGTGTTTAGCAGAAATTCCAATGAATTGTTATAATTATGAATACGATCACGAATACGTGTAGGCGATTGTTAAGTCCCAAGGATTTTTTTTTTATTATGGACGAACTATTTTACATTCACTTAAGACGCTTATTCAAAACGGGTACAATACCTTCAGCTTCAATTGTCCAACATGAATTTTTCGTATACCAGCTTATGCAGGAAGAACTTTTTGTGTAACATTTAACATTTTTTTCACGTCATTCAAATATTTGTCATTATCATCTATCTACTCAGAGAACAATTCTACGACCAATAAATAGACCAATATTCGTATATGAAATAACTTTTCCTCGAAGGTGTACAAGGTCTTTTTTCGATTATCAAAATCTTATTAAAAAACTTGACCACCCTGAAACTGATTATTTTACTCAAAAAGGTTGCTTTTCAATTCACCGTGACTTCGAACTGATTTCCATTTATTTCATGGAATGTTATTATTTCGAGTACCATGTCTGATGTATTGAACGGATGTCGATCCATGATATTGAAATTATTATATTTACCCCATAATTATATATTCATATATTGTAATATTGTGATTGCAAATCGAGACGAATATGCCAGAAAGTCGAGTAAGCTCACTGAAAAATAACTTTCGAAACATTGCGGAATTTTGTGTTTTCGTGAATCTAGGCAAAATTTTTGTTTTGCATTGTAAATATGTATTCAGTTACTAATTATTTTGTCTTTGCCAATGAGTCGAATAATTTGAGGAACTTGTTTCCCTATATGCCTATATGAATACTAATATTACATGCAAATAGTTGCTCAACGCCAGTAAAATATTGTTCAGTTCAAATTTTAAGTAGGAAATGGCAAACTGCCCATCTTTTTCATTTTGGAAAATAGCTCATAATTAGAATTTCCTGTTTACATTCCAAGGATTGAGTTGAGAAGTTCGGATTTTTTAAGTCCATCTCCAGGATTCCTCAAAGTGGCACATCAAAAATTTTAAGGTATATATCATGAAACTGAGAGAGAAAAACAAAATTTTCAGCTCAGTAGTTGCCAATGTCTACAACAATTTATTTTAGTGAATATGTCTCGACTATGAACAAATTTTCATTTTAAATAAAAGCACCTTCATGAAAAATATAATTTTCAATCGATTGGAGTGAATAAAATCATTACAATTATATTTTGGTAGATATTCCGAATCATGTGCAGTATATAATATAGTCAGAATTTGGATTTCCATTGAATTACATTTTTCAAATTTACTTTCCTTATAACTTTTTTATTTCTACTCACATCTCAACGTAATTTCGATATATAGCATTTCGAAACCTCAAAAGTGGTGTAGGTAGTCGATTTTTTTTTAAATCACTAAATTTTTTTCTTCAATTATTGATATTGAGAGATAATAATAATAGTTGGCACTAAAAATTGAGCCTTCTTCATGAAACCCTCTGAAGTTTCCGATAGTGTATCCATGAAAAAAATCAAGGCAGTAGGTTGTAAACTATGTTTCATAACGATGCTTCCATTTTGAATGGGTCACCCTGTATATCTACATTATATCTACTATACAAGATGTTAGTGTAATGAAATAGAGTAATACAATATATCAATGGGATTAAATACAGAGTTTAGGTGTATGAAATTCTGTAAATGTAGGACAATACATTTATTTGGGACAAACATTTCTCACAAAAATCGTAATCACAAGAAAACGGTTGAAGATCATTATAGCAGGAATGTTACGCCAATGACTATATTTCGATTTTTCATAATTATATGTTCTTGTCCTAAATTTTCAGTATTTTGTTTGAAAATTAACATAGAAAACACTCAATGGGTTACGGGCTACGTGATATATACATTATTGTGTCTCTCGCAGAACCATAAGAAATTAATAAAACATTATAATTCATCTGATAAATTCAAAATATTCTATCTCAACTGAAATCAAATCAGCAAAAACAATCAAAGTTTCAACAAGAAGCCTCATTATGAATTCACAAGGCACACTTATTGGAATAATGATAATGATTATAATAATCATAATCAAAATCATCAAGTTACTCTTCTGTATTGTGCGTTAGCCATGCATAATTGAAACAGAAAAAAAAGGCTCTAAAAACAGCGAAATAAGATTTTGTGTACAGATGGAACGAAAGAGACATTTTTCATAATGGATCATCTGAATTCTTCTCTTTTTTTTTCTCGTTTTTTTACGTACCTACACAATGAAAACCTTTTTTTCAACTGCAATAATACGAAATTATTTCCAAACTGTTTTTGATTGAACGATGAAGTGTAGCACATTTAATTTATTCACGTGATGAGACAATGAAGTCGTTTTTTTACTGATAATTAAATCACGTTCTCAATAGAATGTCATAAAGAATAAAGACAGCTCAATTTGAAAAAAATAATTTCGATATTTTATGTAATAGCCTCATTTTATTTGCAGCATGGGCCTACGGCTCATACGAAGAGTATCATTTCGTGATCGTTAAACAATGTTCTGATTCCTGCATGGACACACTGTATATGTCCCCCATTGATAATTCATTATTCAAGGACACCAAAAACTACATAGACCAAAATCATAGATGTTAGGTTCAAATACTTAGTACGAGATTGTTAGATTTCTGAACAAGTTTCTACACAAGAGATGAGATTTAAAATTAGACATTTCTTCGAATCAGTAAACACATGCACAGTTCTGTTCTTCTGATTCAGAGAAAATTCAGCACAGAAAGATAGAATTTACCCAAGCCTATGTGTGCTTTAACACCACCAAGATTTCTAACTCGAAACAGGCCTGATTTCTTAAAAGCACAGTTGAGGATAATTCCGAAATCTGACTCCAAAACACAGGTTGGCCGGCCTAGCCGCCATGTCCCCCCTGTAAGGAAAACCAATTTTCATTTTAAAGTCATCAGTCTACAAGCAGAAGGTACCCAGCACCAGGCCAATACACCAATTTTACTATATATATACAAGGTAATAGGTTTACTATATTCAAGATAAAACAGATACTTTTTGAAAGAGAAAATAGCCTATCCAATTAGAATATCAAACATAGCTTGAAATGAATGTCTGGTAGACTACGATCAGAAAACAACCACTTTCCTGGTAAATACCACGCAGAACAATGAATTATATCTGCTCGTAGTCCATGAAACGATTCACACTGTGAATGCAGATCGCAAATGTTTCTTTCTTCCTAAAACGTGACAAATTCACATCGGGACAGGCACGCTTAACAACCTACAGATCGGTTTCGGGCTTATTAGCCCTCATCAGTGCAGGGTAGTTATCCGAGTAGAGACCGTAAGATCCCCACTCGAAGCGTTGCCTGTCCCAATGCACTTTCGTCGCGTCTATTTGACCGCACTGAGCCGCGTTCCAAGAGACAATTGGAAGTGGCGACACCATGCGGCAGAAGAAAGACACACTCCAGAAATAAATCTCCCAAGTTACAGAACTTGGAAGTGGATGACAGCTCGACTAAGCTAATAAATGAAAAATGGAAAAGCCATAAATTGGACAAACATTTTTGAAAGAGAAAATAGTCTATCCAATTAGAGTATCGAACGTAGTTTGAAATTTGAAATGAATGTCTGGTGGACCATGCGGCTCAGTGCGGTCAAATAGACGCGACGAAAATAATAATAATAATAATATCGTCTTTATTATTTTCTTCCTTTCCAACGGTACAGTCATTTGACTGATAATAAAATATATAACATATTTATTTTTGGAAGAAAATTAAAGGCGGAGTTCAATTTCAATAATGACGAATCACGAATGACGAAATAATGACGAATCACGAAATAATGACGAATCACCATGGAAATTGCTTCTTGCATTGGGACAGGCAACGCTTCGAGTGGAGATCTCACGGTCTCTACTCGGATAACTACCCTGCACTCATGAGGGCCAATAAGCCCGAAACCGGTCTGTAGGTTGTTAAGCGTGCCTGTCCTGATGTGAATTTGTCACGTCTTGTAGAAAGAAAGAAACATTTGCGATTTGCATTCACAGTGTGAATCGTTGCATGGACTACTGCGTGGTATTTACCAGGAAAGTAGGTAGTTGTTTTCTGCTCGTAGTCTACCAAACATTCATTTCAAACTATGTTTGATATTCTAATTGAATAGACTATTTTCTCTTTCAAAAACTTTTGTCAAATTTATTGCTTTATTTTTCAATACAGATACTATTATACAATGCCATTAATTATAAACAATGTCATGTGCTTAGTCTACCAAATATAATATTATTCATTACTGGAGTTCAAGAACAATATAAGCCATTATCAGTAAGGTTGGACAGACACTATAAGTACCAAATTCTGAAAAATAAATTAATTCTCGCAAAAATGTTACGGGAACCGTGAACTTATAAAACTAATCTTGCATCAGAATTTTTTCTCTCCAAAATTCAGTGATACTATTTGATGGTGTAGGGCAGGGGTGCTCAAACCGTCCAGAGTTTTTTGAGTCGATCACGGGTATTCCCGGAAATAAATCAAAATAGACTTATACCACGCCCCGCAATCGCTAGTCACCATATTGCATAATTATTACTACCTTGCATAGATAACACTCTTCGTTTAGAATTCGTGATACAAAATGAGTAGGTACGGCGAAAAAAAGTTAATCATATGATTTTAATAATGAATGGAAGGAACTATTCTTATTTACTATATCGTCAAAGATAATTGTATCTGTTTCGTTTGTCGAGCTAGTAGCAATGCCTAAACGCGGAAGAGAGTGAGTTATGAAATACAAGATACAAGTGTCGCTTGAAAGCAGAGCAATCAATGTTTACTAAACCAGTCAACCAAACGGTTTAGCAGTAACAATCGGGTCTCTTTAAATTACCTATATTCTGGCAAAGCACAAGAAGCATTTATCGAATCGGCTGATGTATATTATTGTTTGGTAACTTCAAAAGCAAAACTAACATCAGGTCCAGTTATCTCGTCCAACTGTTACTAGACGTGTCAAAATTAAATGCGTTCAAAAACAAATTGAAGCTGTTAATTGATCGACTTGATGGATATGAGTTGAAACATTTTTCAGCATTCAAGCATTCTGAGTGGGTTAACGTTTTTCTGATTTCGACAAACTGAAACATGTTACAACAGATTACAACATCAGAAGAAAATCAGTGATTCCAATAAGTCCATGATGGTAATTCCAAAATATAAAAACTAATTGATCTTGGTATTTTGAAGTAGATCATCGACACTATATAAGTCTGAGCACTCCTGTTGTATGGTGTATGTTCTATTTCACACAATAAAAAAGTTGATTAAACAAACCTGAGGTATATTATTTCGCCTAAAACAAGCCAAACGTGCAGGTGTTTCAAAATCACAAAGCAAATAAACTCACCACTTTATTTATCAGATGAAACGTTGAGATAAAGGGTGTTACTTTTTGCAACTACACAAACACATTTTCTCTCAATTATGTACTCAAGAAAGCTTTTATAGATTCTAACAAAATTGGATGGTGAGTCTCGAAGCCGAATAGGAGATAAGTATATATGTTGTATCAGAATAATAAGGATGTAGGTATTCATTTCCGCTAAATTGGACAGAAAGTCAAAAAGATTTCAGCTGAGTTCACAACCGATAAATATTATCGAAATATCAAACTAATTTTTCAGAAAGATCTAATAGAAATTTGATCTATATGACCCTGTAGAAAACATGTTTATCTGTCTATTGCTTTAATCAATATCAAATAATTCCAATGCAGAAGATGATGATGATGATTATATTATACAATTAGGGAAATAAACCTCGTGAATGTCATAATACTGTTTTTTTATATATATATTGAAGAAAATAGTATTCCACAATATTCATGGAGGAATTTACATTCTCAAAATAAATTATGCAGCATCCATATGTTTACTGTGAAAATTGGACTGGTTCTGAATATATTTAATGATTTAGCAAGTCGGCTCACATACCCACTAACCTAGATACTGATGGTAATGCCACTGATTCATTCATTTTGAGAAAAACACTCAGGAAACATGTTGAAACATGCAACAAAATAATAATTATAATCATATGCATATTTGCATGGTCTATATACAAAAATTCCATTGATAGCTTAATTACTGTATTTCCATCATTCGATTTATACTTATATATAAATATCGAGAAATAATGTTCAATGATATGGTTTGAAATAAAAACCATGCATACTCTCACTTTTCTAATCTGAGGAAATTGCGATCACACTGAAATGAATTGTCCACTTTGTCACTTTCCAACTTGACATTTATTTATCAAAGAATCTCTCTATTCGTGTACCTACTTGTATATAGCGTAACGACTTTTGAGGTAAAACTTGTATAATGTTAAAACGAACAATTTCAAAACGTAATTTAATAATAAAACGTTTTAAAAGAGTTGATGAGAATCTAACAAAAATAATAAATTTCCTGGCTCATTCGGCTCAAAAGATGTTTTAAATCTACTATCTTACTCCAAATCAACCATACCAATGATCAGGAAAGTCAGGAATTATTTTGACATAACTAAAAGATCTGGTCTCGATATGGATAAACCCTAATATTACTAGTAATATGAACATATTTGATGGATTTCGGAGTTCCTACCAGCGTTTTTGATGACACAGGGAACGCTGAAAGATTTTATACAAGTGTGTGAATCTATTTCTGACACATGCCGATATAATAAAGTCATATTGAAATTTGATTAAGTGTATAATATGAGTTTATTTCAAACTACCAGCGATTCTCCATCTTTAGATATACATACCATCGTTGACAACAAGGTTATTATTAGCGCATTATCTCATGACTTTCCCTTCAATGTTTATCCGAATACACTGATTCTGAGGATAACATAAAATAGATACTTCAATAACAAAACGATAACTTCTAATGCATTAGTCATAAACAAGATTGAACAAGATGCGATTGACAGATGAGTTGGACTTGAAATCCTTCAAAAACGGCAGATGCAAGTCAAATCGACACTGAGATCAGTCAAGTCTGGACCGAATACAACCAACAAATGTATGATGGTCCTAATGACAAGCATCAGAAGAGCATTCGAAAAAAACTTGGGGGCTCAAACCGCATCACCTGTATAGAGTGGATCGAAAACCCAGAACTTCCAGAAGCCTACTGAAGGCAGCTAGAGGGATGCTGCAATCAAATTATCAAGAGCAACCTCAACTGCAGCAGAAGATTGGAAGTCAACAGATGAAACCAAAGAGAGAATCAAGTGAAGTACTCACTGATTTTAAATAACGGAAACTACACTAAGTTGATAGTGAATAATAAACATCTTCGCATAATTTACGTATCAGATACTTGACATTCTTGTTTGTATCCAACTCACAACGCAGAACATTCAGATAGGTATCATCTCGGGTACTATGAAAAAATGCTGCAGTTCTTTATATTTTCAATTCGCAGCCGTTCTAAAATATTAGTATATATAGAAGAAGCAATGTACAAATAGGTACCAATTTACAGAGTCTACGAGAAGGACACAGTGCGTTTGGCGGAATTGTTTCTGTACAAGCACTTTCGAGATAAAGGAAAATGAGTTTCGAAATGAATTTATGGAAAAGTAATCATTCGTCTAATAGTTGATTCCACAAATTTCCGCATTTTCCGGCAACTTGTACACCCATATCCGTTCCCTTATATGAATACAATCATTATTTATTTCACCAAGAAAACAATATTACTTATATCAATAGGCATAAACTACAAATATATAACGAAAGTAATATTCAACTGGGCATGATCCTTGATTGATACTCAAGGGTATGATCTTATTTTCCAATACAGGTACTTGTATATATACACATCACAGTGAAATTGTGATTATTATAATAAGAGTATTATTCGAAAGAATATTAGATTGTGGGAGAAACCGTTCCATTATAATGTTATTATAAAAATTATGGTTGTTATGCTGTAATTCACTAAATTGAGAGAGAAATGTTACCTATACCTACTTAAAAGATATATAATAGTCCTATTGTTTGACTAAACGGTTTTCCAGGTTCTGAAAATATACGCATGCATTAATGAACCGCATTTAGGTATCTAAAAAATTATACAAGGTGGTTACATAAAAATATGAATTTGAAAATATTATATAGCCATTATTGTTGCCGCATTCACAAGTCACATAATAGGTATGGTAATAATTATTACCCCAATGTGCAAAAAGCTGATATTCGGAAAATAGAAATTCCATGTACCCGAAATCAACATCAGAGAGATGAAAAAATAAATTTTGTGGTGGAATTCATTTTCAGTACAGAGGGAAATTATTGCAATATCGTCATAATTTCATTCCAAATGGTACTATTGATCAATGCCTATACCAATCTGATTATAGATATCAGATCATTTCCCCAAAAGTTGTTCAATAAGTTGCGAATACAGAATTCAATTTCAATTCCAGGAAACTTGAAAATGTGGCAACAATAGTTATTCTCTCAGGAGCACTTTCTGAAACTGCATAGTAACTTCAAGAGATTATTCCTTATATAATTGTTAATTGAGATCCAATAGTGAAAATTCCAAAGTTACCTTCATACAATCAAAATGATTTCTTAGAGAAAACCTTCGAATTCCTTACAGAATTGCAGTTTGTTTTGACAGCATTTTCCCGTTTCAGTGAGTCTTCTAATTCGTTTGTTTCCTCAACATTGGCAAAAGATTCAAATGATCGGTCGAGACGGAAGTCTACTACATTATAATAGGTAGAAGAAAAATTGCTATAACGGATTATGGGTAGGTAGTTTACACAATCGAATGCAATTTTTTGTATAAGTATAATGCTCATTACAATTGAGTTCTACTAATTGAGAATCTCATTATATTGAAGTAGTTATATATAAAGGTATAGGTATAACCTCGATAACTGGCAGATTTTCTATACATATTAGGAACCAGCTCGATTTTCATGAATTATTTTTTTATCAAGCTCAAGAATCAATCAATATAACCTCATTTCGCTAATAAACTGTTACAGTTATTCCTAAACGACTGTTCTAGAAAGTGAAAACCTCGTTAGTATACCTAAACTAATTTTCAGTATTCCTTCAAACGAATTATTCACAGTATATTGTTCTTAATAATCTAAGCCCCAACTCACCGAATATAGTGATGAATAATAAAGCACGGATACACTTCATAGTTAGCACTTTCAAAACAGATTGCACACTTTCAAACTAAACATCCGATCGAAACAATCCATGAAAGCGCGGGATATCGCTGGTCACTGCTTAGCCATCGCTATAACTACTGGTGCTATAGGTTCTCAGCTGTTGACTGCTCGCACCAAAAGAAGTCATGAATGTGACCCAGGTCCGGTGTGTAATTAACGGTACCAATCATGGACGTATAAACACAGATGGACTCAGTTGTTTACATTATAATGTGAAGCCGAGAAATTCAGTGACATGGTCACATTCTGTACACCTGCCATTGAATTAGATGTTGTCACGTCTTGTCATTGATGAATCCTAATTTTAGTCCAAGATCATATTCTGTTCATTTGGGATATTTTAATTATCCAATCCTATCGTAATGAATTCAGAAAGTTCCTGAAACAAATGGGATCAACTCAATGAAATGAAAATTGCTCGTAATCGAGGTGGTATTACGTGGTACTACTCCTGCGGAAGTAGAAGAGCCAACAGAGGTTATGTACAACTGGCAACATTGCTTCAAATCAGTCTCGTTTGACATTCGCTTGGAGCAAGTCTTTGTTTACCAAACTTCGTTTGAGTGATTAATAGTGTTTTTTCGAGTTATTTTGTGAAATACTTTGAACATAGACAGTAAAAATGGTGAAGCAGTGCTGGTTATGCAGGAAAACTAAGTTTTTACACCCAGATCTGACATTTCATTCGTGTTTACATTATCGAATCTGAGTAACATAGGCGTAACAATGGGTTTATTTATCATTTCATGATCATAATAGTATTCCAATGATATTGTTAGTTATATAGCAGGTTTCATATCAAGGAGTTTGAATTCTATTGTCACTTGCTCCAGATATAAAAAATTATTGACGGATGAAAATGAGGAAACTTTTTCCAAGCTACAGAAAAGGAAAGAGTATGAAAACCTTACAAAAGCATCTAAATTAGTTATTGGAATTCATAAAGAGGCTGAGAAATATTTTAGATTTTTTAATAAAACAACGAATATTTATAATAAAAGAGTTAATAACCTTATGAATATTTTGGTGAGTAAAACATTACAAAATATTCCGAAGGAATTATATCAACATTTTGGTGACCACTTTCTATGATGGAGATAATATTGATGGCCACCCTGTACAATTTTTGAAACTAATCCTTCATAAATATTTCAAAATAAAAATACACCACGAAACGATGAATAAATTAGATTCATCAACTGTCAGATTACGGAGTGTTTTGACTAAGACTATTCTGTTCAGAAATCAATAGTCACATTGAGGAACTGTTTCAGAAATCGCAATTCTATGTCAGTCACTGTATCTACAAAATTAATAAAGTAACCTTAATATAAAACTTTGTTTTATTACATCATATTATCTTTCTACATTAACTTTGAGTTACCTATAAAGAACAATAAAATTATCACAGAGGGGTTTAATATCATGTTATTTATTCAACTTAGGATACTTCTGCCGTCAGATGTTCGATAGATTATAAGGGTTGTCAAAATAACTGATATTATTTATTTTTATTCATTCTATATACCTATAGCTACTAATTCAATGATAAGCTCATATTTGAATGTGTATTTAGTTTTGAATCGTCCATTGAATTTTATTGGACAACGAAGTAAAACTTCTCGATACGTTAATCACGTACGCCACTGTAGCGAAGGGAACAATCACAGTCTATCGTTTCCAACTCTCTTCCCTTCAACCCGACTGCCTACGAACTCTAAGCCTTCAAAACAATGTATGAAGGTATAGGCGTGCTGTGTCCATCTGTGTTTATACGTCCATGGTACCAATAATTACAGAACGAAGAGCTGGTGTGGATATTCGAATCGATTTAATTGTTCAGGGTCGTCTGAAACGAGCGAAGAAGTGGAACATAACAATAACAAGTGGACCAGAAAACCTGGAATTAGTGGAATTTAATGCATTGCTTCTAGTTCTGCCAGTTTTCAACCGGTTTATTTCACCTTCGTCATGATTTCTGGAAATCGAAAGTATAATATGGTTCCGCACAAAATGCGAATGAAAAAAGTTGTCTATTTCCTTGTGCAGTTTGTTCAATCACATCGAGAGTAAAATCCACATGAATTTTGATAAAAATCTTATGGTTTGGCAATTCACGATTTGGGAACCGCTGCCCGTACAACCGTTGTGCTAACAAAGAATTACCCCGCGCTTCCCCATACAAGAGATGCATATCTGCAAGCTCGGCTAATTCAAACCGATTCATTTTTGCAATCAGTGTAACGTTTGAAGATAATTAAGTACTTAGAAACTGACACTTTTACTAAAGTTTGACATGTTTATGTGTTACCATGACAACATTGTTTTGTTTTAGATTTTCAGATAATGAACCTTTCAATAAAGTTTTTAATAAAATTTTTTTCTCGAAAACGGAGAGAGATACGAAAAAATATCAGGTGACAAAAAAGTTGTATTTTTAACTGAGCTTCCTAAAAAATATATAAAATTTTTAAAAAAAGTCAGCAGCGTACATTTTTTGTCATTTTTATTCGTGACACTGTCCCCCGGGGCGCCACTGGAAGTCATAATTAACATTTAATTAGTGCTAACTAAGCGTCTTATTAAAGCTTACATCACTAGCAAATTTCAAGAAAATCGGTTAACGTGTCTTTGAAATATTAATAAAAAAAAGTTTTTTGAAAAAAACTTTGACACCCTGTATTTTGAAAACCATGCACTTCCGGACATCAGTCTCTTATCTCAAACTGCTTGTCTATGGTTCCTCAATATGCCCCAGAAGTTTTTTCCAATTGAGAGGGGACACCCTGTATATGAACAGATAAACAATTGAAAAAGGAACACCCTATATATTATCAATTATTGTATTGAGTATATTCTTCTGATTTCAAATATATATACATATGTCATGTTATCTCTAATAGATTTGGAGATATTTCATGTAATGTTGAAATTCAGATGTTATACGGATTCTTTTTTGATGGTCATCAGAGTATAGCTATATCGAAATAATTGAAATAGATTTCGAGATATTTGAAGTTGAAATTCAGATTCTATCCTGATCCTCTCGCTCCTATACATGATTGTAAACTGGGCTTACGCTTGTGCGTTAGATTTCAATTATTTCAATGTCATCATTGTTACCAATCGAAGATGTTTCTATTATTAATCGATATTGAATCCATTTTTTTCTTCACATCAATTCAGAATAGAAAAAATTGTACATGACACACGTTTTATGAGACACGTTGTCGCACTTGTTCACTTGAAGCACTCCTCGCTTCGCTCGTCTTAAGCTCAATTTATAAACTCCGCTGCCGTAGCTACAGTTGACGCTGCAGTTACTGTTCATACACTGAAAAAACAATTTATTCATAGTAAACTAAATTAATCAACAGCTAATAAATTATTTATTCGAATATGGCGGAATAAAAGTTTATTTTTCAAGAACAAATAATTTATTTAAACTATTCAAATATACCTCATTATTACCAAATTCAAATTTATTCCCAATAAATATATAGGTCCCGCTATAGATCTATAGATTTATCAATTGTAAATAAATCATTATTTATTATAAATAAAGAATATTTATTATTATTATACATTTCGTTAGCAATTAATAAAGACATTTTTTATTAATATGTTCTGTTTGTTATAAAAAAATTATATTCATTATTAATAAACCAAAAGGAAAGCGAGACGCTCCTTCTGCATGAAATCGAAAATGAATTCAATATAGAAGGAATCGGAATCAATTTACCCTTTATAAACTTGCCTTGGTATGTACTTATCAAATCAACAAACTTTTCTCAAATATACAAAATTGATATCCCTCAAAAACTTTTCTAACCCCTGAAATTTGTCCTCCTCCATTTTGGCTTGATCAACTGCGTTATATACTGATATATCTTTCACATTTAATCACTGATTCAAATCACTTATATAATTATAATGAACCTACTGTTATCGTGTTCTAGCATAAATAGTTTGATTTTGAATTGAATTCATCACACATCATGCATGCCACTTGGCCACTCGACAAACATAACATGAACTATACAAACGGCACCACACGACTAAACTATAATTTCAATGGATATTTGTTATTTGAAGACAAATAATATATTTTCCAATGAAACCAATGATTGATTTATAACAAATAACACTGAAAATGCAGAAAGTAAATATTTATCATCTGTTACTATGACTTATTCACTTTAAATAAACTTGTAATTAATAATTAATACATTTCCAGTAATATCACCCAATAAACTATTTTATTAGGAATAAATTTATATTGTTAATAATACACAAACCGACCAAAAACAAACTATCTATTATTTATTAGTTGATGATATTTTGGCGATTATTATTATTAAATAATATTATTTAATACTGAATGAAATTTTCTTTTCTTCATTAATTGTGAATAAATGGCACCCAAACAAATATTTATTAACTATTAGCCCTATCTTTTTTTTTCAGTGTAGATGGAATGTGCTATAAATAAAAACCTGTTTATAAACAACGCAGCAAACGCAGGTGCCGTAGGATATCTCCTCAATACATTTTGGAACGGCAGCGTCAACTGTAGCTACGGCAGCGGAGTATAAATCGAGCTTTACTCCAAACAACGCGTGCCACAAAATATCGTCTTATAAAACTTGTATCATAATAAACTATTTCTTGTCACTGAAACCCATTATTCACAAATAACTGAAATATTAAAGCACTCATCAATTTGACAGATTTTTATCTATGTCCTAAATAAGCTGAAAACATCCGGAGAAAATTTTAATTTCCACGTCAAATATCTCGGAATCTATGAGAGATAACATGATATATATTGTATATTTGAAATCAGAAAAAATACTCCATCGAACAGTAACAAGATATATAGGGTGTTCTCTTTAAAATATATTTGATGTCCATAATATTTTTTAGATCTATGAAATCTACGAAAAACATTACTTAAGATCTTGTTAGGTATAGGTACATGTGATTTTAGAGTATAGGAATATAAGGTATACGTGTATATACCTACCAAATAATGTTGGAAATTGCCGAGGAGTTGAAAAACTGTTTATCGGTAGTCGTGAAAATTCATCGATCTCTATTCAAAAATCATCTGACTTTCCGAGGAGATGGTTGTGCAAAAAAAGGGACAGTATCGATAAAGGTCCTGTTCCTGCCAAGCGATAACCTTCGAAAATAAATCTAAAAGACAACTCTTCACTGATATCCCATGTAACATATAATCTAGCAAAATTCAATGCAACGTAAGCAACGAAAATTGTTTCTAAAAAATTTAGGTTTATTCTTCTTCCTCGTCAGCAACTCTTCATAGCACAGATTTTACCTGTCATGGAGAATATTCACATAATGTTCACAATTGTATCATATTCCGCATAGTGATGTAGCTACTGATGCCTTCTTATTAATTGATTATTATAAATCAGTGATATTTTAACAACAATAATTCTCAATTATTTATGCTTCACCATTCCTAGATGTCAAGTTGACATATTTCTCATCCTGCAAATTGAAATTTAAAATGTCTGTCGATGCTAGAATTTGTGAAGACGGGAGTTTTCGAATACCGCGACTTCGAAGATGGGAACCATCCCATGAGTATTAGGATCTATACGGGGTGCAGAAGAGCGGGACTAGGCGTATATACTGGAATCCGAACCACTTCCAGGATTGATGGATATATTTCTCGGACATGAGGGTGCTTTGGGCATTGATTTGACATATTTTTAATGCCTCATATGATATGGAATTTGATACTATGATTATTTGTGCATATCGCTACTTTTGAATTTGGTAACTTTTCATGTCAGCGGGATTGAGTAAAACGAAACCAACATTTAATATTCAGGAACCTATAAAAACATTTTCTCACATAGGTATTTCCATTAGTGATTGGACCCCTTGGACCATAATGTCATGGTATCTCCATCCAAGATTCTTAGTCTTGCCATTCCGAATTTCATTCTTTATAGTCGTAAGGGGCTGTGAGGGAACTGACGGACAATGAGAAAGTTAGTCCTATAAAAGGCACATACAAAGATGATCAGCTCCTGAAGCAAAATGTTTCTCAACAGTCCAATAACACTTGAAACGGGCCATCATCCGGATGATGTCGGTCAGAAGATACCCTTTTGATGGTATAATAATAATAATAATAATGTTTATTTACACAATAAATTTTATAACAAATAAAATAAATAGTAGGTGAAATAAACTTATACTCGATGAGTGATGAACCCCTCGTTTCGAGAAAAGTGATGTAGGTACATGATAATAAGTTATAAAAATAAATTATTCGAACAGTTGAAACTAATAATTAATAAACGAATAAAATATGGCAATAAAAGTTCAACTGTGAATAAAATAGTTACACAATGTATAAACAATAAATTGCCCCATTGCTGGTTGGATTACCCGACAATCATGCGTTATTGGGCCAGAGAGCGGTCAGAGATTCTTTGTTTGCTTTACTTTGAGACTTCCAGATAATATCCAGAGGACTGTTTCGTCAGTTTGGATGACCCTGCACTTACGAACTCACCTGACACAGACGTGTACGGGTAACCTCGACTCGGAACCTGACGTACCTACTTCTCTCTATCTGAATAATTTTTTTATTGAACGGCGAAGTTGAGGAACTAATTACCTAGTGAAATTTTTCCTGATTATTATAACCTCCAAACTTTTCAGGAAACATCGAATACTTATTAACTGATATCTTCTAAGTACCAATTTTCCTTCAACCGGAATGCACGATGTTCTGCGTACATTGAAAGTTTTATTTTCGTGTAGTCGAGATATAAAAAAATAAACAAATAGTTCATGTCGATACCTGAATTGCATAGAAATATTTCAGGTGCAGATTCTAGGAACAAAAACAGTGAAAAAAGTTCAAATAAACATGGGTACAAAATTCCCCCCTAAGGAGTGATATTTATTTAAAGGTGAGCCCGAGATTAAGGTTTTTTATGAAAATTTTCGTAGCCCTTCGAGATGAAATGACCAAATTTTGTCTATACTCCTAACTTTTTTATGCTCAATTCACAAATGTTTCGATAGTATTCATAGTTTTCGAGATAAATCGATTTTAAAATTATGCTGCGTAACTACTAATCATTCATGACACCTTAAAATAAAATATTTTTCAGAAAACAAAATTCAGACTTTTTGAAAAAAACGAAAACTTTGGAAAAAATAGGTTTTACTGTTTATTGACAAGTTGTAAACAATACAAGAATCAATGGTGGAGATGTTGCGGCAGCAGTGTTTTGTGAAATAACAAAAGCCTTCGACTGCGTGGATCACGAAATACTCTTGCGGAAACTACATCACTATGGATGTAAAGGAGTGACTCTGCAATGGTTCAAATCATATCTCAAAGGTCGAAGACAAACAGTAAAATCAAATGCAAATGAATACTCGAAGCTAATTGAGATCAATTCTGGTGTGCCTCAAGGATCTGTATTAGGTCCCATACTTTTTTGATTTATGTTAATGATCTCACAAATATTAACTTGACTTGTAAAGTAACACTCTTCGCAGATGATACCACAATTTTATGGCACAGTAAAACAGAAGAAGATCTGAAGAATAAAATAACTGTCGATGTAAAAAAGATCATTCAATATAAATAAAACAAATATAGTAACTTTTAGGTGCTCACTCGATAATGTTTCCCTTGATACCGGAATCATTGAAAATACAGACTGTACCAAATTCTTGGGAGTCTTCATAGACAAAAAATTAAAATTTGATAGGCATGTCGAGCAACTCACAAATAAAATATCCTCTGGATGCTACGCAGTTAGGGTAATTTCAAATGAGCTTGGACCCCAGACTGCTAAAACAGCATATTATGCCTTAATTGAGTCACACTTAAGGCACGGGATACCTTTCTGGGGAGTGTGTAACCTAAACCTACTGGAAACTGTGCAGATACTTCAAAAAAGAGCTATTCGTTATATTTATAAAGCTAAACCTCGCGACACATAAAATTTTGACAGTGATATCTTTATTTATATTAGAGACCGTATGCTTGGTGGAGAAACACTTCACCAAATTTAACACAGCTCAGTCCAATTATTCCACACGCCACAGCATTAATAGTTTGAAACTGCCGATACCCCGCACGTCTTTGGTGAGAGATTCCTTGTATTACAATGGTGTTAAAATGTATAATCACTTGCCAAATCATGTTAGGGGTGCATTGATAGATGGTGAAATGTTCAGGAAAACTGTTAAAGAACTACTGAAGCTCAGACCATATTACAGCCTTAAAGAATTCTATGATGACTCGATCTGAAAACTTCTTGACTGACCTAATATAGGGGTATTCTGATTAGAATTCTAGTGATTACTTCATTCTAATTAGGTTTGCTTATATATTCATGTTTGTGATTTTAATATTATAGTTGTGATTTTAATATTATAGTTGTAAATTTATATTTATTTTATATATAACACTATTTACTGACTTCATGCTTTGTCGACAAGAAGACATTCTTTCATGACAATAAAGTATATTTATTATTATTATTAAAACAAATTACTATTAGCTACCATAAATTTTCAAAGTGATTTTCTTGCAATGAAAAAAACATGAATTGAACGTGTCATGAATAATTAGGAGTTATAATTTTAAATTCGATTTATCTCGAAAACGATGAATACTATCGAATCTTAACTAGAGTACCATTTATAAGTAAAAATGTTTAGATTTTCATATTTTCTGTTCAAACTGTCGCAAAATGCATAAACAAAAAAATCAAATCAACAGATGAATAATTTTGAGTTATTTTTATTTCGCTGTCTGGGCATATAATCCTGCTTTGTACCCTTTAATTCAGTGAAGGGACCTGTAAGGCTCATGTTCAATATACCGGGTGTCCACAGAAGGTGGATCGTCCCAATAACTTTTTTGTTTTGAATGAATTGTAATGAAATATGGTGGAAATGTTCAATCCATGAAACTGCGTTTTTCGACAAGTAACTCAACTTCATGCAAATTCCGGATTCACCAGAAGTGACAAACATTTTTTCATCAGATCCATTTCATTCCTATATAAGTCTGTACATGGTCATGTCATACATTGTCATGACGAAGGAAAATGAAAGAGCAGTATTTCATAAATTTTTTATAAGAATTAAAGAACACAAACAGTTTAAATAAGAACAAACGAAATAATCCAGAAACAAACACAAGAACAAAACCTATTACAATGAGAACTGAACAAGCAACAGGTACAGAACATGTCCTTCAAACGTCGAGTGGCATTTGGTCTTTTCACGATTTGCACATATACAAATTCTAAATTGGTACAAAACATCATCATAAACTCATTACGTTAATTCGAAAATTTAAATATCTGTGTCTCAACTCCAAAGTTTGTGAATATACACTAACATTGTAATTTCTCAAAATCATTACTTCATAACATGCAATCGAAAATCTCGGTATAATAAAACGGGCAAACATACTTATGATTGGCAATATATGTTCTCACAAAAATATTAGTAGCTATAAAATCTCCACTATCCGTATTAGTGTAAAAATACATTTCGATTATGTACAATCTAATTTAAATATAAAAAACTTTCGATTTTCTCACGATTATGCTGAATAAGAAAATGTGAAAGAATGGTGAAAATGAAAATGACACGTTATGGTAGTTGGAAACAAAACCAAAAACTCACAACATCTATACCATACCAAAAGATACAGAAATCAGGAAATATAAGAATCTTTGTATTCATAATAACACACTACAGAAAAATACTTTTGCATTGTTTTTGCAAGTTCAATTTCTTTGATAATTCTTACTTTTTCGTAGTCAATCAAATGAATGCTGTCAAAAACATAAAACAAAATTCTCTGAGAATGTGATAACAAAAGTCTAATGATGGGTAAAAACCAAATTGCCACTGAAAAATAAATTAACCATATTAAAGTAGACCACTATTCCCCAGTCTTCTCATCCATATCCTTAGGCGAATCAGTCTTGAAATCAGCTGCTAACTTCTCTGGAATCTCATCTGAAATATAAATGTCATTTTTAACACCCAACTCTTCATTTCCAATAAGGTAAAGCCTGACTTTTGATGAACAGTTCTGAAAGTGTCTTCCAGTCACTCTAGAGGTCAATTTTCAAGATATACCATATACACAACTATTCTCACGTTAAATTGGGAAGCCAGCTAACCAAAACGAAACAATTTCATCAATTCTATTCAGCAAAATTACTTTGCTTCCATAACCGAACCAATCTTCAAAACAGGACCATAATTTCATCAGCTTTTTTCACATCTCACGCAAGATAAGCTTTTAGTTTCAGGCATTTTTTCTTTATACAAAATCCATCATGGAGTCTATAAAATACAGTACCTCGCAAGTTGGAATTGATCCATTTATGATTCCATACCGTTAAATCACCCAAACGTATCCAGGGAAATCCGACCTACCCAACCGGATCTAAACCCAACAAAATTGAGTAAGTCATGGTATCCTCAGAAATGGGAAATTATTCACTACCGCAAGTAGTGGATAAGGATATAGATAAAAAATAATAATCTGAATTTCTGTTCAGTTGTCAGATATCTACTGTGTGATTGTGTTTCGATTTTGAAAGATCTACATCGACCATCGAGTAAAGGTACTAAATACTCATTTTATTTCAATTTGTACTGGCTCTTCGATCAGTTGTTTCCCACAGGTCATAGATTGGTTATCCTGATTTTTTTCACAATATTGTACGTTACTTCCTTTTGTTCGTTTTTTCAATTGACTTGGCCGTTACTTGATGAATAAAATCACAAAAAACGTACTATAATTCCTGAAGAAGCTACTGTGTGAGCGAAAAATGTCGAGAAAAAAAGTATACATGAATATATAGCTTTTGTGAAAATCTAATCGTTGTTTGTGATTCCAAAATATCCTTTTGGATTATATACTATACACAAAACCAGCCACCAATAAAAACCAACCGCCGTCCTTTTGTGGAATCCAATGTTTCCAGAGAGTACGAGAACTTTCTCCAAGTAGCGCGAATATTCTAGGAAACATAGCGCGTCTAGCTGGTCGTACGCCGATATCGGACTCCAGAGGCGTGCTCAAGTCCATAGCTCAAAGTGGAGTAAAATGATTTGAAAAGAAAACGGGAAAAACTCTAAGTCTTCTCCACACAGAAAACTTAGTTTTTTCCCTTTCTTTTTCAAAATATAATGATTTATTCAACGATAATTTGATTTTGTTATGAAATCTCGATATTTTATGAAAATATTTTTTACAATAACTCTTAACACAAAAGGAAAATCTTTCAATTATCATCATGTGGGTACTTTCTTCCAAATTTTTATTTACACTGAGACTAGTGGACAAACCATAATGAAAACTGATCCTGACACAAAAAGAATCGGAAAATATTTTGAACTCAAGTTGGTGTTGAGGCATGAATTTCATAATTTGTGGATACAAACTTCCTGAATTACAGTTTGAAAAATGGAATTATCTTTTTATTGAAATCAGTATTTTGGTCATATGATGAGCTTATTCATAACTTACCAGTAACTATAATAGAACTGGAAGCCTCAAGGGACTCAGGCAACGATAAAGATGAAGTACAAGTATCAATACTATCTGCTTTGGAGTCCACATCTGAAGCACTACCATTACTGATATTATGTGCAGTTGTTGAATTATTATCATTAGGTGGAGAATCAATCTGAAAAAAATATTCCATAAAAAAAGTATGAAGAGTTATGATTGTTGTTGTACCTTTTCCATGGATTTTTGTTTCATCTGTTCTTCAATTTTCCTCAATTCTTTCTTCAAAGCTAGCAGTTCCTTTTCTTTACCCGAAGGGCCAACAGACTCATAACCAGCGCCTGAGGATGAGGAAGAAGAAGGCATCTCCTCGTCAGTGGGAGTAACAGGATTCACTTTGTTGTCTTTCAGCTGTTGCAAATACGCTGCGCGTTCTACTTGGAGCTTTCGGCACAGTTTTTCGAGCATGGAAATTTTTTTCTGTGCATTCCTGAGATCAGCGGCACCCTTTTGCTGGAGATCTGTCAAGTGTAGAACCGTCTGAGTACTGGTCTGCCATCTAGTATGCCAATCATTACGGTCCTTTTCCATTGAGGCATTGGCTTTTTGCATTTTGGTCATTTCATCTTTGAAAGAGTCAAAAACCTACATAAAAAATTGAATTCTATGACTCATTCAGTGACAATATCGACGTGATTTGTATGTAAAATCATATGTAGTGGCCGGCAGAAAGTACAGATACACATCATTTTATTAATGAATTTTTACAAACATTGCTTCTGTATCAAAAGAAACCTTGAAAAAAGATATATTGTCCCATGAAAGTGTGGCAAATTTGGTTTAAAATATTAATTCCTTGAAAATATAATAGGACAGGCAACTATTCAGGTCAGCATACATATGCACAATGAAACAAAATACCAAACACAATTCATTATGTACACATGAAATTTATCTCAGTAATAATACCAATCAACAGATTAATCCACCAGAACAAAAATTCATTGTGAAAAATAAGGTTGCAATTGGAGAAAAATAATTTGGTTCAAATACATTGTGCATACATTATCTCATTTCTCAATATTTTTATCATTTCAATTGAGAAAAAGAAATATTTAGGATATTAAATTCATATCATAGTTGTTTTGTGAATTATGACAGAGAACATAATGCCCAGTAAATGTGTAAAACATAATATTATACACCTGAACTATTGTCAAAATATATACCTGATTGCTTCTTTTCATGGTGGATTCAAAATCAGTATACTGCCTCTGATAGGAATCCAAATGTTCCTGAAGACTTTTGACATTCTCCTGAAGAACCCTATTGGTCTCATCACTCCTCTGCAAATTGGCTACCAACATTGCACGCTCTTTTTGCCATATCTCTTTCTCTGTTTCAAACTCAATTTCTGATTTTTTCAGTTGAGTGTCAGAGAGCTTTTTCTGGAGATCCATTTGGCGTCCCATATTGGTCAATTGGGTCTCCCTCTCTTGATACTGGTTATAAAGTTCTGAAAGTTTTGTTGTCATGTTCATATTTTCTTTATGAAGGTGCAGAGATTTGTCTCTGTTCTCATCCATTAGTTGAGTCAAAGTGCTTAGTTTTTCTGTGAAATTAGCTGCCACCTCTTTACGTTTTTCTTCTTCCTCTTTGAGGCGGTTGTAATTCTCATCCTAAAAAATTATAATGAGGATCAGATAAAACCCACATAAGCAAACTTTTCCATACCTTTATTTCTTTATTTTGTTTTTGTAATTCTCTAGCAAGGCTTTCCATCTTTGATCTACTAAGAATATTCTTAGCAAGCTCACCTTCTACATGATCTTTTTCTCTTTGTAACATTATCATTTGTTTTTCAGTTGCTTTAAGAGTTGATACAGTTGATCTGAACTCTAGGTAGAGTTCTGTGTACTTCTCTTTGATAAAATCAAATTTTTCGGGGTAGGATAGATTGCTTATGTTTTTCATGAGATTGTCCCATGAACGCTGATCCCTTTTGATCCTTTTCTCATCTTTTTTCTTCTTGATGGCACCTGTGCTACTACTGGGGCCAGCATCAACACCATTGTTTACTTTGTCTTCCATTATAACCTGTAATTGAATATCTCATTGACTAACAACATTGAGTAAAGACTTATACCTACTTTATTATACTTCGACATAAATTATTCACAATTTAAAATGATTGTTAACAACATATAAACAAATGAATGCAGACTCTAACGAAACTACATGACAGTGAACAGCTAGCTATTCATCAAGCAAAATAATTATACGTTTTCATTTAAGTAGTTATATTACAAAAACAATTAATTGGAACAGGAAGTGGTTCAGTTATTTGTTATTTATTATAAATAATTCTTGAGAAATTAAAGTTAGGTTAAGATTATCAAGACAGACCATAACCCCAGCAATACATCAATCAACGCCATAACAACCGGCAAAAATTATAAAAAACTTTGCAACCGGTAAATTTATACCTCCAACTACAGAACACACTACAGAATTATGTAACATGTCTTTCACGGACAGTTCACTGTCGTTGTCAACGCGCAAGGATGTTTGACATGATTGACTGTAGATGGCGCACTCAATCAAATAAACAGTGAACATATACACGGAGAAAAAAATGCACGTAGACGACTTAAGACCACTCAGCTTAAGACTAAGAAAATCATATCAACTTCTGATCACGTCTTAATTTGAATAATTTAAATGCTGTTTGTATACACTGACCTGCGTATACCGAACCTGAAACCTAAATTTTGTCGTCAATTTTCGGTCACAAAAATCGATTCTTGATTGTATCGTTCAACATGATGATGAAAAGCCGGACTTTATATAGTAAGATCAGAACCAATCGTCAAAAAAATAGGAAAAAAGTGTGGAAAATTTCCTTATCACCAATACTCATGAAATTGTTAAAGTATAAGATATTGTGCGTTCATGGAAATCAGAGGTTTGTACCGAAGTGGGTACATAATCATCATATCGATCTTGCAGACATCCGAATTTTAAAAGAAAATTATGTATAGGTACATGTACATCTATTTAAAGATGGTGGCAATATAAACTGTATTGCAGATGACGAGGGACTTACCTACCTACAGAATTAACGAAATAGAAAGAATGTCTTTCAGAAAAAAGGTGGATATGTTTGATTGGATTCCAATCAATGAAGCACATGCATATATTCACCATGTATAATATTTTCCTCGTATTTGAACGAGCACATAAAAAAGCAGCTGAGATTCATGAAGACTGTGTAGATATCGATTTACACTTGAGGTACCTACCTACTACCTACCATATTAAAAAGTGGTTGATTTCGAATCTTGGTTATCTTTAATAAATTGTCATGTCATATCATATTATTCTTAAACCTGCTACCTATTAGGTTATGTCACATTCAAACTGAGATGATAAGAATACTATATATACTATACTATCTCGAATATTAGGGTCAAGACAAATGATGAAGCTTGAAAACGAAATAAACTCACTGTTGATCCTAGAGTATCCTTCATTTAGAATATAGTCCACTAAACATCGACAATTGCGAACTTTCGATTTACAAATTTCAGACACAAATACACAACTCCAACTAGCGTGCTCATTTATTTTTGGACCGTGCTGCTAAGTTTAGCAGACTACCATCGGTGAGATACTCAAACAATATATTTGAATTTTTACCGCCTGTGCACCTAATATAACCACTATATACTTAAAATAAAGAAGTATCTTTATGGTCGTTGCTATTATTATTATTGTCATGACAGTTTCCACAGCAATTGTTCAGGAAACTCTTCATGGTAGGAACGTAAAAAATGGTTTTCCGACGACCTACCTGAAATACATATCAGTTCGCACTGTAAACTAGTACACAAAATAAGATATTTCGCACGAGTGCAATATTCATCTCCACGCTCTCTGCGATTGGTGCGTTTACCTAATATAGTTAACTATACTCTGATTTTTACTCATAGGTAGCTGTGACAATGACATATCTATAACAAACGAATTCATAACATTATAGTGTCAATGTGATTTACCAAGTAGATAGGTACCGAATCGTATAATTTGTTCAGTTTTCTTTGCTGTAATGTCATCCGACGATGAAATGGTATATTCTACTCCCACAGAAGTATGTAATTTAGGTTTGATGGAAGAAAATAATAGTATTCCGTCAGTACTGAACAATTGTTCATATATTACCATCAATAATTATTTTTACAATATTTCGTAAATTCAGACCAAAATGTACCCAAATATTTTTGTTGAATGTTCAATAAAATTTGTTCTCTTTGTGTGATATACATCTTTCTTAATTTGCTTCTTCAGTCAATTGAATTGGTTTCCTGTAAAATTGGTTTGTAAGTAGGTAATACAGTCATGCGAAATTAAAATCCGACATACCTATGTTTTTCATGTAGGTCGTCATAAAAGTATAGCGTACAACTCGTGCGGAAATTGCATATTTTATACTGGTTTGACAAGATGATAAACCACGAGCCGTAGGCGAGTATGAAATAACCTATTTTCCGCACTAGTTGCACAATATATTATTGTTTCATTCGTAAAACAATCAGTTTTGGGACTCGAGTGCATAAGATCAGAATTGACACCACTGAACACCATTGTAAAATAAAAAGGACGAAACTTTGATATTCAGGTGTTGATTTAATTAGTGTAATTTCAATCCATTGGATTAAAAGTACACTCAAGTTTTATTTCACCGGGTAAAGTTTTCTATTTTGAGTATCTCCCTTGTCAAAATGTGTCCACAAATAATGTTCAACATCTTCTTTCGTTCTTTGAGAAAACATCACCCACACGACACTATACACTTAAAAAATATATTTTCTATTCGTGATTGGTGAAAATAATCTTGCGAATGTTCTAAAACAGGATACTTAAAGAATTTGAAGTCCTTATTCATATTATCCAATGTGAAATATACGTATTCCTACAATCAAAATCGTACTACCGACTATTTCCTATTAACGTATACTATTGTATTTTAAATTGAAATGATATTATTATATTGAGTTTTAAAAATGTTTCTCAAGGAAATTACTCTATCGATTGTTGTGCACACGGAATAAAAAATTCAGGATTATTTTCAAAGATATTAATTGTGAATAATACCATTATTATGATTTTTTCGATATCCCTATCATTTTTCAGCGATTTTGCGAACTAGGCGGACACAGACTGGCCACTTGTCACTTATCAAGCTTGAGACCTGCAGAACTTGTCTCTATAAGAATTATTTTTTATTATCGAACGGCGAAGTTGTGGAACTCATTACCTAGTAAGATTTTTTCTGATGCCCATAATTAAACTTTGTCATAACCATCCAATACATATTTCCTCTTACAATATCCTTCTGCTAGCTTGCACGATGTCTCACGAACATTATACTTCCGTTTTCCTTTCTTGAAGTCATTCTATGAAAAAATCTCCACATGCAATAACTAAAAAAAAGGAATAAGTCAACACAGACGGAATATATAATATATAATATATAATATATAATATATAATATATAATATATAATATATAATATATAATATATAATATATAATATATAATATATAATATATAATACATAATATATAATATATAATATATAATATATAATATATAATATATAATATATAATATATAATATATAATATATAATATATAATATATAATATATAATATATAATATATAATATATAATATATAATATATAATATATAATATATAATATATAATATATAATATATAATATATAATATATAATATATAATATATAATATATAATATATAATATATAATATATAATATATAATATATAATATATAATATATAATATATAATATATAATATATAATATATAATATATAATATATAATATATAATATATAATACATAATATATAATATATAATACATAATATATAATATATAAATCAATCAAGTTTAATAGGTTCAACATATTTGCCAAATAGCCCTTCAGATGATACGCAGTAATTATCCGTACATCTATTATGATAATTACCCCCACAGAAAAAATCATCGAGAGTGGCTTAGAAAACGTTTTCTGAATTCAAACTAACCGAATTAGCAATTGATGATTAATTTAATGTTGTCTGACCACGGCAGAACACCATAAAAAAAGATTCAGACAGGATGCCATAAGTATAAGCAATAATTATATCTTACAGTATATACGCGTGCGGCAATTTTTATGCGATACCACGTGACGCGAGCTTCATCTTGGCAGGCTGGAAATTTTTCTCTTAATTAGTATTGAGTGGTGATTGGGCCGAACCGAACAAAATATTGAGTGGCTGTCACAGTTGATCTAAGTGAGTAAAGTAAATTAATACGTTTATGTTATTGTTCATTGATTATGTAGGGATCTTTATAAAATTTTCAAAATCGTAAATTTGGGAATACGGAAAGTGTTCCTTTTTGAAACTTTTTTAAACCACAGAAAGAGGTGGTATAATTTAACGAGCAAATTATTTTCATTACTATTATCTTTTACGCTTCCTCAATAGATTTGAAATGAAGAAAATATAATTTACTTGTGAATATTTCGAAATTACGAGTGGAGTATGTTTTTATAATATAAATACATGACAGGGTTCAGAGTTGTGTAGAATGATTTTTTTCATCATATATGGCCTGCCTGATAATACAATTGATTTGAAATAAGTTGCCAATTTTCAAATTTTCACTTTTTTTGATTTTCATCAGCTACCTAATCACTGTAAATATATTCATCAAATTTAATTTTTTTGAAATATCACGAGAATCTCAATTAGATTGTAACGAAATGTATAAGTATTCCAATTTTATTTATAAATAGCGATTGTAATTTTCAGACTTTGAAGTACATTTTTTTCCCAGATGTAGCGATTTTATGCATCTAATAATGCACTCGGAAAATTAGATATAAATAAACCAATCAAATCGAAATTAGAAATTATGTAAAATGTATCAAAAGTGTTTAATACAAACAACTAGCTATTGATTTTCGATTTCATATCTAGTTTCAATCCATTACCGTAATTCGTTGCTGAATTTTTAGAGGCCATATTTCATCATTAATTGCTAATGAAAATCATCGGTGCAGGAGCTCCAAAAATGGTTGGGGTTGTTGAGAAAAATTAATGATTTAAATTTTTTCAACAATCAAATTAGTGTGGAGTGTATTGAAAAATTTACGCAAGGTTCAATATTTTCATCTGGCGATACTGGTTATTCCAGTACGAATTTTCTTGGTATTATGCACTATATGATGTTCTTCATTCACGATATGAAAAAACTTGGATACTTATCATCCCTGAATTTATATTTCCACTGACAAGCGACTTGGACTTGTTTATCGCATTCGAATATGTCGATAGGTTGAACAGGAAATTGCCATAACATGTGGAACAAAGCGAATCGTTTAACAATAATATTATTTTGAAGAGGACTCTTCTATTTTCGCATAACATTTTTGCATGTAATCAACTACCTGAATGATCGGAATATAAATTACGCATAATATATTCCCTCACTTGGTGTATTGTGACATTGTTGTCTTGATTTAAACTTATTTGAACTTCTCATGCGAGTTTTTGTTGAATCAAGATCCCTGTTTGGAAGAAATATACAGTGAATGGCAAAATTGTGGAAACAATCATTAAAAAATCGCTGATTTTGTCCTAGAGTAGGTCGTTTTTGTTGTATAATCCCGTACATTTTGATGTGAAATTTTGATCTCTGCCACAATTCAGGTATCCTATCATGTTTAGATTTGGCTGAACTGCCAAAAGCTCTTGGAGTTCACCGTTCACCTCGTTCGTTATTCAAATAATAATATGACAATTCCACAACATGGAAATATATATGATATACAGGGTGATTCGGGTTTCAAGATACAAACTGAAATAGGTGATAGAACTCATAATTTCAATCATAAAATTTTATATAAACACGATACCTATCCCGCTCACTTTTGAATACATCGATTTGGAATTTGTTGTGGTGAATACTTCCTAAAAATCATAATTTTCAAAATCTACAGTGCGATACATTTCTACTCTTCCATAGTACGCCTCTGAAGTCTTTCAGTTATCAAATTGGGTGGATCGTTTAATTCAGAGGCTTTTTTAGCTCAATATGTTTCTTCGTGTAACGAACCGTTTTCGAGATAAATAAGCATATCCGTTCTGAAACATTTTAATTTTGCCTATATGTTACGCTTAAAGTTTATTTTTGGAAAAAAGTTCAAAAACTCATGCTAAAAACATTGCGATTTTATTATACATTATATTATTGCATTTTTATTGAATTTTGTCCAAGAATAAAATTTAAGCAAAGGCAAAATTAACATGTTTCAGAACGATTTGCTTATTTATCTCGAAAACGGTTCGTTTCTCGAAAAAAAATGGATGAGCAAAAAAGCCTCTAAACTCAACGGTCCACCCAATTATTTGATGAAAGTTTGGGGGGGGGACAAAGAAGCATTTATCCCTAAAAATTGTTTCGCCGTGTAGATTTTGAAATAATTCAAACAACTTCGAATGATGATCTTCTAGGAAGTATTAACCACGCCAAATTTCAAATCGATATCTTCAAAGATAAGCGAGATATTCTAAATAACTTTTTGAATGAGATGAGTTCGATCACCCATTTCAGTTTGTGCCTCGAAACCTGAATATATATTATATAATAATATTATATAATAAATATTATTATATATTATATATTATATATTATATATTATATATTATATATTATATATTATATATTATATATTATATATTATATATTATATATTATATATTATATATTATATATTATATATTATATATTATATATTATATATTATATATTATATATTATATATTATATATTATATATTATATATTATATATTATATATTATATATTATATATTATATATTATATATTATATATTATATATATATAATATATTATACGAAGTTTAATATATGGGAATTAGTTTAGTTCAAGGTAATGTACAAGTTGATTATTCATAAAACATACTTACGATATACCTAATATAAATAAAGCTATTATTATTCGAAGCATAGTCAACCTATCCTATGATTCCTTCATAATTCTTCTATTTCATGCGAAAAGTGGCAATTTCGCTCCAGATTTGGGTGCGAACAAAGAAGGTACATTATTAGATCCGCCGACGCTGTACATTCACCAAACGAAACTTGATATATTATAATGCATGGTTTGCCCTGAATGATTGATTATATTGTATGTTTATAAAGCAATCCATGTCATAAGTGTACTTGATATGATATATATTATTATGAAATTCATATCATAAGCTTTTATTATTTCGTTCTTGTATTTTTTCAGCTTTTAGGTATGCACATATAGCCTAGTCAAAACTACATACTATAAAGTGATAATAAAAAGAAATGATAATGATGAGTTGATATCAAAACTGTTACAATGAGATTTAATTAATCAACGGTTATAACAGACAGAAGATCATATAAACCATTCCTACTTTGTGATCCAGTCATATCATAATAATTGCAAAACCGTCATATCGAAAAAAAAAATACCTACCTAGCATTGAGTTTTTGAGAATTCACAGTAGGATATGGAAAGATATCAGCGAGTAGTCATCAAACAATGAAATAAATAACAAGAGATGCTATACATGTCTCACCTTGAAAAACATGAATCGAAAAACCATCATAGAATATTAATGACTTCCATCATTTCATATTGGATATTACCATTTGGATAGAAACTCGCTCTTTGCAAAGAAGTTGAAATCGAAATTTTCACATTAACAACAAATTTAAAACGAATTACTTGTAACCATCAAGCGGAATTTAACTGTCATAAAAGTTTGCGATATCAATACAAATAATATTGAATTACTGAAGCCCTACGATTTTTTTCCGATGTTCGAACATTCGTAGATCCTCAAAGATGAATACTTTTCTGAAAACGTTTTCATTTTAATATAGGGCCAAGCAGTTACACATAGCTACAGTGTCTGTGTAAGCATAATATATGCTTATAACAGAGTTATCCCAGTTGTATTGAATTTTTTCACTTCACTTTTATTTTCAAAATTTGATGTGTATTCAGGGTCATAAAAGATTCAGAATACTTGAATATTTGTTCGAAGCGCAAAATACGGTCAAATATTTCATCATCATGCTATCCAAATGTAGGCTAAATCGAGTCGCCACTAGAAAAAAGTTAAATAACCCAATTCCTCGAGCTATTCCTTGACCCCATCACCGACTGGTAGGAACGCCACTGGCGACGTCGTTTACAATGTTAATCTAATCGCCCAAAATTGAGACCTATCTTTGATTTCAGATTCGAAATTCATCAGAGAGAGCTCCGCAAGTCGCCTACACTCAGTGACTTCAGTATAAATGCACTCCTCCTAGAGACCAGACCTAGTGTTGAGTCGGGAGGGTGGCATTAACGGCGCGATGCTTCTACCACAGGGGGCACAATCTAGCGAAAACTGAAACACCGTGACAAAAAACACGCAGTTACCAATCTAGGTCGCACTCCTTAGCCCCCGAAGAACATGGAGCGAGGTCACTCACTGTACACAGTACTAACGACCGTAGCGTTCCTCATAGGGCTGTTGGGGAACCTGGCGGCCCTCTGGATCCTGCACAAGACCGCGAGAAGGCGAAACAAAAAACACTTGTTCATGCTGAGGTGTTTGGCTACGAACGATATCGTGGCCCAGATCGGAATGTTGCTGCTGTTGCATCTGAAGGTCAATAAAATTCTTCCGACCCATTGGACGTGCTCGGGTTACGTTCTCATAAGGGCATTCGGTTTAGGGTCAGGCTGTGTGGCCCTCGTTATGGCCCTCGAGCGGTGGCTGGCGCTGACTAGACCCTTCTTTTATCACCAGGTACGTTATTTTACCTGCTCCGCGTCTAGCTTGACAGTCCGTCCGAAGCTGTGGTCGGGATGTGCAACATGTCAGTTCACAGTGCGAACTGCGAAGGAATTGTGAGATTTGTGAGGCTGAAATATGTTTTGTTGTGGAATGAGTATCTCCGTTTTGAGTTTGTTTTCATTCTTCTGATAACGGCTCATGCGTAGTTGTTTCGTTATTATCGAAACACAGCTGCGCACGCGCAGGGCAGGTCTAGTTCAGTCGCTGAGTACATAATACTATGAGTATACATGTGTGTTTACGGGAACGCAGAAGGGCCGCATTCATTTTATTTTTTTATTTTTGACCATCAATTACGAGATAAAATACATAATCATGGGATAAAAGTTATATTTTTTACTATCCTGTTATAACGACTAACTAAGACATACTTACGAGATAGAAAACATACTTATGAGATAGAAGACATAATTATGAGATGAAAGTAGTTTTGTTTCAATTTCGACTTACTAACTCGCTATTACGACTTACTAAGACATAATTACTAGATAGAAGACATAATTATGGGTAAAAATTGTTTTTTTTTTCAATTTCGACTCACTAACTCGTTATTACGACTTAAAGCTATGGTCCCCATCTTCCTTACTCATACAAGTTTCAATGAGACTTCGCGGTTGCTTTGCTACGAAGTTGGCGGTTAAAAACACTTTTAAAACAGTAAAACATAATTACGAGATAGAAGACATCATTGTGGGTAAAAGTCCCTTTATTTTCAATTTCGACTTACTAACTTGTTATTACGACTTACTAATAATTACACTTACAAATAATTAAGAGATAGAAGACATAATTATGAGATAAAAGTAGGTTTTTTTTTCAATTTCGACTTACTAACTCGTTATTACGACTTATTTAAGCTATAAGGTCTTCCTTACTCATACAAGTCTCAATGATACTTCGAGGGTTGCTTTGCAACTAAGTTAATTGGCGGTTAAAAAACACTTTTCAAACACTAAGACATAATTACGAGATATAATACATAATTATGGGTGAAAGTCGTTTTTTTTTTCAATTTCGACTCACTAACTCGTTATTACGACTTAAAGCTATGGTCCCCGTCTTCCTTACTCATACAAGTTTCAATGAGACTTCGCGGTTGCTTTGCTACGAAGTTGGCGGTTAAAAACACTTTTAAAACAGTAAAACATAATTACGAGATAGAAGACATCATTGTGGGTAAAAGTCGTTTATTTTTCAATTTCGTCTTACTAACTTGTTATTACGACTTACTAATAATTACACTTACAAATAATTAAGAGATAGAAGACATAATTATGAGATAAAAGTAGGTTTTTTTTTCAATTTCGACTTACTAACTCGTTATTACGACTTATTTAAGCTATAAGGTCTTCCTTACTCATACAAGTCTCAATGATACTTCGAGGGTTGCTTTGCAACTAAGTTAATTGGCGGTTAAAAAACACTTTTCAAACACTAAGACATAATTACGAGATATAATACATAATTATGGGTGAAAGTCGTTTTTTTTTAATTTCGACTCACTAACTCGTTATTACGACTTACTAAGACATAATTATGGGTGAAAGTCGTTTTTTTTTCAATTTCGACTTACTAACTCGTTATTACGAGATAAAAGTCCCATTATTTTCAATTTCGACTTACTAACTTGTTATTACGACTTACTAAGACATAATTAAGAGATAGAAGACATAATTATGAGATAAAAGTAGGTTTTTTTCAATTTCGACTTACTAACTCGTTATTACGACTTATTTAAGCTATAAGGTCTTCCTTACTCATACAAGTCTCAATGATACTTCGAGGGTTGCTTTGCAACTAAGTTAATTGGCGGTTAAAAAACACTTTTCAAACACTAAGACATAATTACGAGATATAATACATAATTATGGGTGAAAGTCGTTTTTTTTAATTTCGACTCACTAACTCGTTATTACGACTTACTAAGACATAATTATGGGTGAAAGTCGTTTTTTTTTTCAATTTCGACTTACTAACTCGTTGTTACGAGATAAAAGTCCCATTATTTTCAATTTCGACTTACTAACTTGTTATTACGACTTACTAAGACATAATTAAGAGATAGAAGACATAATTATGAGATAAAAGTAGGTTTTTTTTCAATTTCGACTTACTAACTCGTTATTACGACTTATTTAAGCTATAAGGTCTTCCTTACTCATACAAGTCTCAATGAGACTTCGAGGGTTGCTTTGCAACTAAGTTAATTGGCGGTTAAAAAACACTTTTCAAACACTAAGACATAATTACGAGATATAATACATAATTATGGGTGAAAGTCGTTTTTTTTCAATTTCGACTCACTAACTCGTTATTACGACTTAATTTAATTTCGAGATAGAAGACATAATTATGGGTGAAAGTCGTTTTTTTTTTCAATTTCGACTTACTCGTTATTGCGACTTACTAAGACATAATTACGAGATAGAAGACATAATTATGAGATAAAAGTCTGTGTTCATGACTTACTTAGACATAATAACGAGATATAAGACATAATTATGAGATAAAAGCATTTTTTTTCAATTTCGACTTACTAACTCGTTATTAAGACTTAATTTAATTTCGAGATAGAAGACATAATTATGGGTGAAAGTCGTTTTTTTTTTCAATTTCGACTTACTTACTCGTTATTGGGACTTACCAAGACGTAATTACGAGATTGAAGACATAATTATGAGATAAAAGTCTTTGTTCATGACTTACTAAAACATAATTACGAGATATAAGACATAATCATGTGATGGAAGTTGCAAGGCGTGATTTCTCTTCGTGAATCCTTCAATCCTCATCTGGTATACCATCGGAAACCATGATTACTTTAACAATAAATCCAGACCAATATCTTTATTAGAAACGCTACCACCTTCAAATTTTTTTAGAGCTTTATCGAGGGGGAACAGTTAGCGATATCATCGAGAAATCCGAATTAGTTAGCCTCGGGGGCGGTACGGCAGCGGTAATATTTTTATTGAAAACCCTGCCACGACCATATCACAGACCATATTCCCTTACGACCATATTTTGTCAGAGTATCTATGATGACTGATAATGGAAGTTTCCATCGAGAAAAAAAGAGCTTTGTAGTCGGGCTGGCCTCAGCAATTTTCTTATTAGGGACCACTGCCATAATTGTATCAGAGTTTTTATGATGACTGAAGATGAGTGTTTCCATAGAGTAAAGAAAATTACCGATCGTGACTTCACATGGTTATGTCTTCTATATCGTAATCATGTCTTAGTAAGTCGTAATAACGACTTAGTAAGTAGAAATTGAAAAAAAACGACTCTCATCTCATAATTATGTCTTTCCTCGTTATTATGTCTCAGTAAGTCGTAATTGAAAAAAAAAACGATAACGAGTTGGTATTTAAAAAAAACTACTTTTATCCGATAAATATGTCTATTATCTCGTAATTTTGACTCAGTAAGTCGTAATTGATGGTTAAAAATGAATAAAAATGAATATGGCCCTTCCACGCTTCCGTATGTGGTCATCTACAAAATCTATTTTGTAGTAGCGGTTTCTAAAGAAATTATGTTATATATCACTTAGGTACAATCGCAATTCCTTCATAGACTATGCTGTGAAAGCCATATAGAGGGTGATACACTGACATTTAGTTTCATGGCACACTTTTTCACTTCGAACATATTGAATTTCCAACTGATTTTTATGATGTTTCCAATGTAGTCTGAGGTGAACGGCTCTCAAAAAAAAATTCAACTTTGAAATTTTGAATGGAATATAATATGTTTTTATTTCTCATCAGAAGTGATCAACTCTTATCAGGAACAATGTGAACCCCTTGAATAACTACTTCAAGTTCTTGATGAGGATAATTAAAATCAAACAAAGCTGCGAGATGTTATAATTTCATAATATATCATGTTTGATTTACATTTTTTCGTTGGCAGTTTTCATCTTGACATTCCTTTGTTCATACCAAAGCAAAACCCCTCCCAGCAGCAAATACTGTTCACGGTCCTGCTAAAGGTAATAACAAATGATGATTACCAGAGCACCACTACACTGATCACTGGTCTCTTTTCTGATTTATTTGCACTTTAAAGGACAAATGAAAAATATCTACATAGTGTCAGTGTCCCATAAATCACTGTGGCTGTTTTCAAATGAGAGCGGTATCCTTTCGAGGGTGCAAAATAATACAAAACACAAGAAATCACTTGAAGTGAAGTTGAGGAATATTCATTCATAAAATTATCAACATTAAATTCAATTGCCATCATGAAATATTGAATTGAGAATTATACTTCATGCAGTACCTTACCTGAAGGGAAAGATACCTGCATTTTCATTGTTTCTCTTCATATGATTCGAACTGAAAATTCAATATTCAGTGGAGTGACCAATCATAAACGAGGGAAACAAGAGCTGATTGCTTGTTTCCGATTTTTATATTCACATTGAATATGGAATAGATCCAATGAAAATTCATCAATGTTGGCTAATGAATATTCCCCTATGAAAAATGTAAATATATTTGTTTCATCCATTCAGTCTTGAGCGGAATAAAAATAATTGAATGACGAAAATAACTAGATACCTCCTTCAATGACAAGACCCCATTACAGATATGTAATTGTAAAATGATAACATCATGGAGGATGATAGTTGATAATTCGTAATATGTTAACCTATTCAATTCTACTTACGAGAAGGATTTTTGTAAGGAAGTGTATACCGGGAATACATTTTTTCCAACCTCTTTACACCACACTTATTCAATATTCATATCGTCTTCGAATTTACTTTATGTATGTTCAATTTAATGGGGTTTCAAACAACTCTTAAATCTCCGCTTGAATATATCAAATTCTATAATATTGCAATATTGGCTGAATCCTCGATGAATCTCCAATAATAATGTTGACGTGTTCGAATGTTCAGTATCGTCTCGTATTCACATCATTCGATGATTGCAACCACAGATAAGTTACAAGTTTCAGCAGGAAATAAACTGACATATGAATGTTCAATGCTCTCTTCTCCAGAACGTATTAGCATCTACTGTGACTTTATGATTTAATAATCATATTTTCTAATATTCTCTTAATTCTAATGGGGGTACATCGAAGGACTAGAACATCTAAGAGATTTATTTGAAAATCCTTTCTTGACACTGACAAAGAAACGGCTCTGGGGTGGGGAAACATATTGACGGAATAATTGTTTGTCCTTGGTTAATGCCTAAAACGTCTATATGCCCCCCTCATAAGAAGTGTGAAGTTAGATTACTATCATTTTTCCCCACTGAATGATAAATTGACTATTTGTATGCTCAGCATGAAGCGATACATTCACAATAATTGCCACTTCATCGGAGCAAATGTATTTATGATTCATTTGTTCGAGGAAACTTATCAATATAAACAATTTGATAATATAAACTGAAGCTTCAGTATCATAGCCCATTATATGCTTTCATATCAAAGATCGTAACGAAATATCAAGAGGCCAAGAACACTTCTCAATGTGTAATTATCATAATCATCAATTGTTATTGTTCAAGTAATATATTTCTTGAATATATATCGGCCTTTTGTCAATTCAGAACAAATACTATTAGTGAAAACCTAAATAATTATCGATTTCAAAAGGATTGTCAACAATATCAATATCATCAATTGAAGATGGAAATCAAATTTCGAAAACGTTTATTGTATTGCGACATATATAGAATGAAATCAGTTTTGTGCAAATTAATATGGAATTTCAAAAGTGATATATGTTAGTTCAGTAGAGTTCAATGCAATCAAAACTCAAGCTCGAATTTTGTTTTTCAAGAAGGTGGACCTCACAATGCTGTTAATATGTAAGGTCCATTGCATAAACTTGGTTTTCAGTTTCATACCAATAGCTATTTAACACCCCAACGGCTTATCATTATCTACATACGACTTGTCATGGAGTTATGGAATGAGAGGCATTCTCATGATTGGTTCAAATCCTACCTAAAAGATAGACCACAAATGGTTAAAATACCTGAAAATGGTAATTATGTTTTCTCAACAACTGATACTTACTTAATAGGGGTACCGCACGGTTCAATTCTGGGGCCAGTCTTGTTTTTATTATATATTAATGATTTACCTGCTTCTATCTGACAGTTTAACCACAATATATGCAGACGACTCCACATTACTCATAAAAGATAAGGATGCTAAATTATTGCAAAGAAAAATTTCAGTAAATAAATCATCTGCCTGGTGTTCTGATAGATCCTTGTGTGTTTTGATTCTACATTATCATTTAGAACACACTGTGATAAACTATGTAAAATTTTGAATTCAAAGTGTTATCAAATGAGAAACTTGAATAGTGCATTATGCCTGAACCATCTCCTCAAATTTTATTATGCAGAAGTTCATTCATTAATAACTTTATTTTATTATTATTGTATATGGGGAAACACTTCAGATGCTCAAAATGTCTTCCTTTCTCAAAAGCGCATTTTAAGGTGTCTTGGTGGTTGCCCACCAAATCAGTCAAGTCGAAACCTCTTCAAGGAGCATACAATTTAGACCGATTTTGACAGTCAGAGGAACATTTATTTTTGAAATACTGACGTATATTCATCAGAATCGGGATATATACTTAAGAAATAGCGATACACATTCATACAATACAAGGAACAAAAAATATTATCATGGACCTTTCAAACATCTAGAAATATCCAGAAGATCTTCTAATACTTTTGGTGTCCATTCATACAACTTGAATCCACAGAAAATATGACGCTTCGGAAATTCAAATGTAACTTGAAGAAATTCCTAAAGCTCAATTTATAAACTCCGCTGCCGTAGCTACAGTTGACGCTGCAGTTACTGTCCGTCAGCCGACGCAGGTGCCGTAGGATATCTCCTCAATGGAACGGCAGCGTCAACTGTAACTACAGCAGTGGAGTTTATAAATTGAGCTTAATAGATCTATCTCCTTACACCATGCGAGAATTTATTGATTCTTGTTAAAATTTTATTTGTGAATTGTCCTCTACTATTTATAATTTGGAAATGTTTTTTTTACCTGTCCTATAACTTATACGTTCCAACAAAGGATTAATAAAATGATTGATTGAGTATTGTCCGCATGTTTGGAATTCAGCTCCGAGAACGTTCTCTCCCTTTCCTTCAAATATTTTGATGTTCATCAGCGATTCCGAGCAGGCAGAACAGACGGGCTCAGACTGGGCACCCATTCATTGTCATGCTCGAAACTTGCCGAACCTCTCTTTATCAGGATTATTTTTCATCGAACGGCGAAGTTGTGGAAATCATCGCTTGGTGATGTCTTTTCTGTTGCCTATAACCTCCAACTTCAAAATAAATCCCAATACTAATATCCTTATTACTTTATAGTTCTCCTATCCAGATACGAAAATAGGCCGCTAATGTCTTTAATGGTTTGCTCTCGATGAATATGATAAATAGATTGACAGCCCGATTCAGTGAAATTTTCCGCAAGAAAGTATTTCAGGAACAGTGTTGATTATATAATGAAGGTTAGGTTCTATCAATCGATACGGTTCAGAAGAAACTCGTGTCAAGAATTTGTACTTGAACCGGTGATTGATGTACGCTTGAACACTATGAAGTATAGTCGAGGAATCGTGCTTTCTCCCTCTTCCATTTTATTTAAACTACGCAACACTAATTACGTCGCACCACGAAATTTTGCCCCTGTTGAAATTTTAATAACTTTTTTCTGATTTGAACAATTCGATTTCTGTTTCCGCTGTTCGCTAGCTCAGTCCTTCAGCTGTAATTTCGTTTTTTTCGATACATGAGGTTCTTTCCATAAAATTGCTATAGGATGTTTTTTGAAACTGTGCAAAATTTCGGAATTTTCAAAAGGATCCCAAATAAAGAAAAAAAGTTTTTTTAACTTTAACAGCAGAGGCATAAAGGTGATCTCATTAACTTGGTTCATCTCCAAAATTGTCTTCTTATCTATTTTATTTACAGAGTGACCTCAAAAAATCAATTTTTTGGTTTTGCAGTCATAACTTTTTTCCGCTTCAACCGATTTTCAAAATCTCAGGATCATTTTGAAGCTGAAACGTTAGATGAACAGACATGAATAAGATTAGAATTGAAGATCAAGGGTTTCTGCAAAGGTGACTCGAATCTAAATCCCCCTCGAAATCCCGATTAAAAAAGAAAAATATCCAAAACGTTGTTTGACTGAAACGAAAATATCACCACCAAAAAGACTGTAAAAAAAATGTTGACCCTCTCCCCCCCAAAATTTGTTTTGGGGGTAAAATTTTTGCTGATCAAACAGTTAGATACATTGGTAAACATATTTCACCTGAACCCCACATCAGGATCGGAGATTGAAAAAAAAAATATTTCTCCTCCCCTTCCCCTCTTGGGGTACTTTGGGCACGGATGAAGGGGAAGGAGATTTTTGTGATTTTTTACATAGTATTCTCGTGAGTTTCGTACAAAACTAATAAGGCGAAAAAAGTTCTTTTTCAGAATCGAGACAAGCGGTACCCATAGCTGTGTTCAGCGGAAAAATTTGATCAGAGATGAAAAAATTTTTTCCATAGGCGTACGTATAAAATTTTTTTGGGGGTCTAAAAAATTAACTTCTTTATTTTGAATTTTTTTATGAAGTCTTGTATCTTCAGAAAAGAAAGAACTATGAATAATTTTTTCTGTCCTGATTGTTATTTTCACGAGAACGTAATTTTCAACCTGTCTTGTCAGTCACTTATTATGATTCTTGTTACGTTGCTTACGGACCATGCATCTTGGCTGATTTTTATTTTCGAGAACAATGCGTTTCAATTTGGTTTTCTCACGCACAATTTTTGACTACTGAAAGAAAAAAGATCTGGACGTATCCAGAATGAAAGAGCCTACCGGAAACAAGTTGATATTCATTTAATTCTCCTCCCAGTCGGGATTTACAGGGTGTTTCAGATTTGGGTCACCTTTGAGGAAACTCTCGATCTTGAATGTTCATCTTGAACTAATTCTGATCTTCATATCTTATCATATAAGGTTTCAGCTTCGAAGTGAGCCTGAGATTTTGAAAATCGGTTGAAGAGGAAAAAAGTTATGACTGCAAAACCAAAAATTTGATTTTTTGAGATCACTCCGTAAATAAAAGAGATAAGAGATGGCCAATGTTAATGAGATAATCTTCATCCTTCTGCTTTTAAAGTTGAAAAAACCTGTTTTTCTCCATTTGGGATCCTTTTGAAAATTCCGAAATTTTGCACAGTTTCAAAAAACATCCTGTAGTAATTTTATGGATGAAGCCTCATGTATCGAAAAAGTACGAAATTATAGCTGAAGGACTGAGATAGTGAACAGCGCAAACATAATTCAAATTGTTCAAAGCAGAAAAAAATTATTAAAATTTCAACAGGGGCAAAATTTCGGGGTGCGACGTAATTAATGTTGCGTAGTTTAAATTATCAATACGACCTCTCAGTCCAAATGTTTCAGTGGTATTTCAAAGAAAAACCACCATTTCTGAACCTTTAAAGTTATTATTATTATTGAATATACAGGGGGTTTCACCGAGTAAAAAAAAGATTTTGAGCCACATCTCACACATCATTTTGAACCAGATGCGATCCTAAATAATTGTCATTGAAACATGTAACATGTAAGTCTAAGACAAGAACTTTGTAGGTATTTGCTATCCTTTCAACCTGTATGTTCAACTAATACTTGATGTGATCAGCCTGAACAATCGTTAGCCAACAATATTAACCAGTTTCTGCTATCGCTATTCAAGAAAAATGATATTATAATAAAAAGACAGATTTCTATAGCCTTTAATAATTTGTCATTCGAAAACTATCAATGGTCTCGCTCGGAAATGTGTTATTAATGTGTAATATTAGAAAATGTTTTGTAATTATAAGTATATTATATATAGACATTAGTAAAGTCACAAGAAAAAATTCGGCAAAATCCACAGATTAGTAGGTACACTACACACATAAGTGCTTCTTTTTCTGGGTTGATGAAACGAGAATCATTTATTTATTTGTCATCTGTCAGTGCCAATGCAAAATGTGACCGAATGTCTACTCAAAACAATGAATTGAGCCGGAGATATACTTGAGCGATTCAAATTAGTCAAAATGTAACTGCATGGTTACCTGGTATTTCAGTACCTATTATAACCGGACTGTGAAGGTTGAATTCACATGAAATTATGAATGTTTCAAAAAAATTTAATTCTGACCTATCGACAATAATAACCCTGAGAGTTTTTTTTTGACGTTGGGGTGCATCGATTACTGATTTTTTTCATAAAGATAGATTGATTTCAGAAAATTCATCCGATTGTTGATCGATGTTTTTTCTCTCAGATGAAATTCTATTTTCAGGATTATTTGTGTCACGCATACAGATATAGTTCAGTATAATGACGAAACCGCGATCATCTACCTCGAAAAAAAAATTGACCCTGCAAGTGTATTGACAATTGGACAACCCGTATGTTCTTCTGGTTTCAGCTTGTCACATATCAACGATTGAAAATATTTCTGTGTGGTCTTTGGTTAACTGCAGTTATGCTGGTGTACCTCCCACTTTTTGGATTTGGTCTGTACTACGATCCTATAAAAGAACAATGCAGTAGATTCAGATATGCGACAGAACTAAAGGATAGGATATATGCATACATATTTTTTGTCTTTGGTAAGTAAATCAAGGTGACAATTTTCAAGAAACATTGCGACCAATCCAAGCTAGAGCTTTCGACATATTTTTTTTATTTTGGCCGCGGTTTTCCTGATGGTGAATTCATGACAGAAAAATAAAGCAACTGCACTTCACAAGTACCTACTCATTTCAAATGAAATTGTCGTACAGTTTTCAAGTTTAAAAAACCAAAACAAACGTAATCAAATGTTTTGATATAGGTTTATAAAGAGAACCTAAAAGCCAAGTAGATAATAATAGTAAATAGTAATCAACAGTTAGAGAGCAGTTAATTTAATTTGTTCTATTTTTTTTTCATGAATTCGTTCTATTCAGAACACACAGGGAAATAATATTATAAGATAAGGTCTCGGTTCATTCAATCGTAAATTAACATTAAGGCACGATACTGAATTGATTCCATTTCGCTAATCCATACTCTGTATATAACATTCATCCATTTTCTATTACGGAGTGTAATTTTGTTTGTTTTATGATGGGTATTTTTTAGGGTCAACACTATGTCTTTGCTTAGCATTTTGCAACACATCTGTCATATGCGAGCTATCAAAAATAAGATCTCAACAAAGAGTTTTAGTAAGGAGAGTAAGCAGATCCATAATAAGCAATCGCGTGGGTTGCACCAGATATCAAACTCCTGAAGAAGTGGCTTTTGCTAAATTGATGGCGGTCGTTTGCATAATATTTGTGTCTTGCTGGGTACCGCAACTGGTGAGTACAATCATTGTCCTTGAATGAATGGGAATAGTTCATAATTGCAGAAAAATCCAAAATACATTTGTATCATGTACAGTTCTGCTCATTCAAAAAGCACCAAGTCCTATAGAAAATCTTCCGGTGTATTCGACTTGCATTAGCAACTGATGGGTTACATATACAAGAGACATTTCGAATTCCCTGAGAAATATTAATTAAGTATAATATTATGAATTTCCCTGAGGTATACATTAGCAATAATTTATATCCTCCGGAAATTATACTTACGGGCATCATTATAGGACAGCATTTTATCTATACAATAAGGTTGTTATACACCAAAGTACAAAGCATTATTATTGCTGCATTACACAACGATTCCAATTCCAAATATTGACCGAACTGATATGAATATCGAAAGTTATGATAAGGAAAGTATTTTGAATGATTTCTATTTGTAACGCTTTCGGCGTTCACATGAATCTTATAGGTATTAATACAGGAGCTGAACTACGATCTTTAATTACAAACTCGATTACAAATGAGTGAATACTCCTGTTCGACGAACTTTCCTTGTTGATTTTCTGAAAATACTATAGCTAATCGTGAAAACATACATGATGATTTCGCTGTTAAGAACATTGCTTCTGCTCATCAGCGCTTTACTAGACAGACACTAAGTATGAAGAATGATAATGAAGATAATACCAATAAAAATGATGATGATGAATTAGCTATATCAAGAACGCGGTATATCAAGGCACAATAGTAGTATATGTAAAATTAAGTGTTTTTACTAAATTTTTTTCCAGATGACAGTTCCTATCTCACAAATTCTCACCCAATCAAATGGGACCCAGAAATTCACTGATGTTGCAGATGCACTTTTGACAGTTTATCTAGCAATCGACCCATTCATTTATGTTTTGCTGCGTTATTTTGAGGGACAGTTGAAATGCTGTTCCATCTTGAAAAACCAGAAAGGTGGTAAATCTGATCATTCCGTGCAGAGTAATCAGCATGTCATTGATATTTCTCCCGAAATACCTTGTAAACCACTTCCTGGAGAAGTGGTACTCGAAAATCTCAACGTAAAATAAAATCATATGTGTGTATAGTTTACCTATAGTATTTAGTTCCTTTGCACTTTGTACGTGATTATATTGTTATTGGTAGATATTGTATATTGTGTAGGTATATTGTGATATTCATTCTTAGGCCAGTCCGTTAGAATCAATGATTAATGAATTTAAATTTTCAGACGAAAGTATACTTATCATATAAGTTAATGTCTGATTATTTCTGGTACCTCTCCTGTAAGCAGAAACAGAAGAAGTCGACCTTCAATATAGTATATCCTGAGGATGAACTACTTAATCTCCGGAATATCGAGAATGACCGACATTTCAATAGAATCTTTGAGATATTGATCTTCATTGCAATGTGTACGATCGCCCTGTATGAACCCTGGTGACGAAAAAACATCTTGTATATGCTACCCTTCATTTGCTATATCATATCTGCTATACCATATCATACTGGGTAGTACAACAAGAACGCGTCGGATGATAGTTACTAACTTTTACCTATTCAAAAATGGTCCCAGCAGTGCCTATTAGTTTATTTAGAGCGCAAAGTCGTTGATTGATATTCTTCTACAAACACAGTTCCTACACAAGAAAACTCGATACTTCATTCAATTAACTTACATTTCACAACATTCTTCATCTAAATCATTAACTATTCACTATTATATTTGAATTCAATCTAATAATTCATACATCTAACAGAAAGGAAGGAGAGAGGACTTATAGATTAAAACAAAACCCTTTGGCTATTGAGGCTACTTGAAAACTTTTGTCTATCCCACAGTTATAATACGTTATGAACCAAAAAGATATAGTCAAACTTATTTTTGAAAAAGTTTAATTTCTCCTACAATCCAAAATTATTAGTATACAGTGTGTCGAAAAAGAGACTAATATCAAAATTTATGATTTTCTTTAAATTATTTTCATGTTAATCAAATGCAGTGTTGCCAAGTTGTGATTTTTTAAAGGCAAAAATGTTCAAAAATATACTTTTTTGAAAATGTTATATCTCTTGATTTTGGCCTAGTATATCCTGAACTCTCTTGAGTTTCTGATAAATGACAAGGCGTCCAAAATATTCGTTCAAACTTTCCTAGTTTCAATGCAACAGAATTTCTTAAATAAAACACCCTGACCCTATACTACTTTGCAGTTGAAATGCTAAGAGTATGCTATTTCAGAAAATATCATATTTTGCCGAATCTATCTCACTATATATTTGAGATATTTCTCCAGATTTACAAAAAATAATTCAATTCAATCTTTTTCAACACACCACCCTGTATATTTGAAAATAATCTCGGACTGTATAGTGAAAATGCAACTGGGTATCTATGGCCCGACGCGCGTTTGTTGGGCTACCCAGTACACGCATTGCCGAATAATTTTTGTTTTTGCCGTTTTGCAGGTTTCAGTACCAGTAGCACAATATCTGGGTGGTAACTCTTCCTCATTCGATAAAATCGCTGACGCACTGATGTGCATTTATTTCACGTTAGATCCATTCGTGTACGTCTTACAGAACTATATTGAAGGTCGCCTTTCCTGCTGCTCCACTAGAAGATCTACTAGTAGCCTGCCTACTACTACTTCGACCACCATGGTACCAACACCAACTTCAGGCCTCTTGCAACCTCCCTCATTCACCATTCCCGATGTGTAAAACCAGAACAAAGGTGGATATAGGATGGTGAAACAGCTCTTCAATTGTTTCTGCGAAAAACTTGTAGACCGTTTTGAGAAGGTAGTAATATTTCCACGATTTGAATGAAGATGGCGGTGAGATCGAATTTCAAGGAAGATTTCTGTAGCTTCTTCTGTGGTGCCAATCTGACAGGCGTGAATTGAAATGACATTGAAACAATATATTTTCAGTCAATCTGTAATAATTATTAATATTTTTACTCTTATCGGTATTTTTTCTCCTAGAACACATGACACTGACAAAAGCACAGTTTCTGTTTTACCGACACAAGGTATGGCGCCATCTTTGATAACTTCAGGAAATATTACTACGGTATGAAATCAAGTAGGCAAAGGTCTACAGTTTATTCTAGTGCTTGTTAATAGGAAGCTGTTTCACCATCCTATATCCACCTTGACCAGAACCTTCTGTTCTCTATTTTATCCGGTAGATTATGTTAATGCAACCGTGAACACGGGGTGGATCAAAAAGGACATGAACTCTCACGTGATCGTCATCATGAGCATCACTTGACAAGGTAACGTGTTTCGAAAATATCGGACATACAGAAAGCAAGTTTATGTCTCATTATCTGTTTATTATTATGGAAAGTCGGTCAGTTGTGTTACGGAAAATTCATGCAACATTACTAATCTTAGCTTTATGTTCCTGTTCCTGCTTAAAAAAAATACTAACTTAGGAAAACGGAAGGTGACAGCATTGACATGAACAGTTTGATTAGATTGTGTGATATAAAAATCCAGTCTAGAAAACTCAGTTCATATCTCAATTAGTTTTTCATGGGAGTTTTGACCTAAATAACAGGTGAAAGAAAATCAGATAAAGGCGAGTTGCATGCTTGTTTAAAATTTATCTTTCCCGGTTTGTATCCCTCGTGGTATTTTCTTCATCAGGATGTCTTCGTAGCGTCTTCAAAGCTATTAGAAATCCCAGGTATTCTCATAACTCAAACAGTGCAATTTGAATATTCGTTGAGGAAAGTATCAATCCAACACTGCTTTACCAGACACGAGAGTGCTGCTCAGAGCACGTGGTTCAAGAAATGTAGGAAATACTGTTTCTCATATGTATGTATAGGAATTTCAATATCTCTCAATAAGGCTGGGGCACTTGACATGACAAGATCATTTTGGATACGTTATACATCAAACATATAATTAGTCATGGCTTTTAGATATTCTTGATGAGGTTCATACAGGCATTGCATGAAGAAAATGGTCCATGCGGACGAGGTCACATGACTTTCTGTACCTGTTAAATGTTCTAACAAAATATCGCTGGAAATAGTATCATTTGACTGAATTTGGAAAATATAATTTAAGCACAATTTTTTATGAATATATCTGTACATTTCTAATTCTCAAATTTTAAAACTAAAATATATTTTTTGAAGGAAATGGGAATTTTGCTACATTGGTGCTGATTTTTGATGAATTATATCGCATATAATTTATCATAAAATGTTTTTATGCTCCCTGGTGGGATTTTTTATTGTGTATTCACCATGTAAAATCACATTCCCTAAAATAAGTGTATTTACTGTCTATATAGGTAGATAAAATTAGTTGAAGTTTGAATTCGATGTAGCACTTCACTCACGGTTATCAATATCGTAGGTTTTAAAATTGCATTATTATATTTATGATATGAAATAAATAGTTGTGAGTGATCAAGGAATCACTATTGATGAACTGCATTTAAAAGTGAAACAAAACATTCCACGAAGTCACTTTGATGATAATAATCATTTTCTGGTTCGAAGTAAATCTTCAAAACCAAACCAATATTTTATAAGCACTGAATCCATACTTTTTTGCTCACCTCTGTCTAACAGAAATATCCGTGTACCTACTTGATTTTTACTTTACAATTTGGGACCTGGTTAAGAAACATTTATTGTCCTCTTAGAGAGATATGTGAACCATTAACTATATTATAATGTAATTCAGATGGTGGAACTGATGATATTAATTTGTGATAAATGTATAGTTTACTCTATTAACTTTCTGAATAAAAGTACAAGATACTTATAGGTTATATTTTCTTATTAAATCATATACAATTACATAAAATTTGGAAGAAATAGATAGAATATTGACGCATCAACATCCCGATATCCAATCCAAACCAAAAGTTTTTTTATATTGAACTCTCAAAAACATTCCAATACCTATCCAATATCCTCTTCCAATATCTTCCTTTTATGTTCCACGAAAATTATAGGTATTTCCTTCGTGTTGCAAAGAGATAACAAAAACTGTATACAGGGTGGGAACAAATTCGCTAGAAACATGCATACTGGAACTTTTCGTAGGCTCCTTCATGATAAAAGAATCGTTGATATCGTGATTAATGATGAGATCGGGATATCACCTGTTGAACTGAACCATAATTTTGTTTTCAGAGTGTGGTAAAATAAATGCCTGCTATGAGTATTAGGTAAGAGGTAAGAAAATCTCAATATTTTTTTCCTGTGCTTCTAACAAATTCCTTCCATTCAAAGTCCACAGCCTCTATGTAAAGACAATTTCAAATATTTTATAAAACAGAAAGGAAAGTGTGGTTCACTAGTCTCATTGTGGTCGGAGAAATCCGTGGTATCATTTCGTAGACCTCAATTCAATGAAGAAAATCAAATGCTAGATGCTGATCAATGATAAATCACTATACAATGCCTGGGAGATACCGATTTCATCAATTCATGTCCGATGAAAATTGAGTTTGGGTTATACGTGCAAGTCTTTTGAAGGTCTAAGGTGTTAACTCACTTCGAAGATACTGCCCTTACGTGTTTGGGTTTCCCATGCGTGTTCAATGATTTTGTTCCTTCATTATCGAAGGAAAATCTAAGAATACCTACTGTGGTTTGCATGCCCTGTGATTTATAATGAATCAGTCGTCCTGTTTTTCCAACTCGGGGTCAAACCACTCGAAAAAGTTCATTAGTTACACTGTTTCGAAATGATGTAACAAAATCCATACTTTTTTACTATTCTCGTGTTCATGTGAAAATTCCACATCAGTAATTTTGAACCAATCAAAATACGTTATTTTCATAGATCACCATGGCAACGGAGATATTTTAGTGGAATTTTTTTTCCAGTGGGATACCCACCAACAGCGAATTATACTGGACATTTTATGACGTTTACAATAACAGACCATTTTTGACAGAATGGTTTTTATTTGTTCACATAATAGTTACTTTTGATACATTTTAATTACAAAGCTAAGCTGTTTTCTATATTCTTCTCTTCTTAATGGCGAAAATGCAGGACATGTGTAATGAAATATATATAATATATAATGAAAGAATATAATATTTTTTGTAGGTCAAGAGGGTAGAACTTACAGTCTAACTCCACCAAAAATGTATTCATAGACTTACATCAGCAATCATAAAAAGTACATCTATCAAGAGACAAAATTCAATGTTAGACATCTTGACATATCAAAAAACTTACCAATGGTGAAAAAGTGAAAAATTTAGAATATGAAAAATATTGAAACAAGAAAATTGCATATAGGGATCGCACTAAGTACGAACTCATAATGTTAGGGGATTTTCAAAAACCACATCTTCAGAATACAAGTCAAAATTATTTTAAGTAACTGTTAGGGAACCATCTGATCGCCAGAAAGATTGACTAACAAGTGAAGTGGTTATATTTTTTGTCCCTACATGGCACTTTTGAGCTACTACAATCAATAGTAAATAATAATCAACAGTTTATAGGCTAAGATTCCATTAATTGGTGTGATGACAAACTGAATATTATTATGTTATCTGTTCCTGTAGGTATGTAACTGTAAAGCTCATATTTTTTCATTTTCTACAACTTGTAGTAGCCCGAAGTAAATGAAATAATCAAAGGATGTAATATATTTTAAAAATATTTGATTTTCCACCACAATTCGGTGAGGAATTTTCTTACCGAAGTCAAATTAATATCCGGCAACTTTTGACCTCTATTGGTATTACTAGTGAAAAAAATCATATTTGAATGTACCACAACTGATTTGCTTACTCTGAACGACTGAAAAAATGTTCGTGACTTCCACTTTCTCTACCACTCAATTTTTGTTTGGCTTTTAATCTCAAGGTTATTCTTATCGGTCACGGTTCTTACTAGTTCTGGGTGTTTTTTGTTCCTATGTATATGAGCAATTATCTCGAAGATTTTTCCATTTTTATGTAAATGAGACGTTTACGTGGCCAAATTATTTTATTAATATTAAAATCATCAGGAAAAAAATAGGATTGAGTGTGAGAAATGTGGCTCGGTGTGAATTCAGTGGTTAGATATATGCTACAAGCTTTCTTTTCTCACACAAGCTCAATACCCACGAGTCTAAAAATTGTCAAATAATCTGCCTTCTCAGTACATACAATATCATCTATCAATAACAAAAAAATGCCTATCAAATAAAGCTCATTATTTTCTTATTGATCGATATTTAGTGTATCAATTCCGACTTTGGATTGGTTTGCTTCAGCTCTGAATATTCAAATTTACGGTCTCTACTCGGATAACTACCCTGCACTCATGAGGGCCAATAAGCCCGAAACCGGTCTGTAGGTTGTTAAGCGTGCCTGTCCTGATGTGAATTTGTCACGTCTTGTAGGAAGAAAGAAACATTTGCGATTTGCATTCACAGTGTGAATCGTTGCATGGACTACGAGCAGATATAATTCATTGTTCTGCGTGGTATTTACCAGGAAAGTAGTTGTTTTCTGCTCGTAGTCTACCAGACATTCATTTCAAACTATGTTTGATATTCTAAAAAAACATTCAAATTTGTTTTGGAAAGTAAAAAACGTTCGGCAGGATGGAGGAGGAAGCAGATTAGAAGTGGCAGCACTTTTCTGAATTGTCTCCTGAGCAGGCTACCATGCACCCCAACAATAAAATCCCAAAAGAAAACCCCCATCATGTGATACCTCAGTAAGAAGGTTTGTAATAAAACATTTTTATCTTTCGAAAAGTTAAGGAATGTTGGAAATTAAATATTATCTTGGAAAATATTCAGGTGAAATGTTTTATGCCACCCCTAGAGCAAGCTTCCTTTCTGAATAGTAAAGTCGCTATGCGCCTTCATTCTAACATTAATGATGACAGGAACATTTCAGATACCTGCTGCATGTGGTCAGATTATTCTTTAACACAATATTTATTTCTTTGTAAATTGTAAGTACTGTCGCCGAATGCTTATTTCGTTAATCTGCATAATGTTGGGGACATGTTTAATGATTTTTCAAACTGCAAAAACTAACGTGAATTCGTTGCACGCACGAGTGTAAGCAAGTATGTTCTCCCTCAATATAGCATTTGTTATTTCGTAATACTAACACTGCTTCTTATCGGTATATATTGCACCATGATGCAGATATTCCAATGAATATAGAAGTTCTATATACAATTCGTGTTGGCCTTTGGTGGTAACATTTTCCAGAAACATTTACACGAATTTGTGTATCTGTACTTAGAATGAATAGCATTCTCTCTTGCATGCATATTCAAAAGAGATTGAATCGACCACAGTATGAGATAGCAACAGTAGAAATATATGCCGGACGCCGGACGGGCTATACGATATACAGTGTAGGTACATTCAAATCTCGAACCTCGAATAAATCCAATGATTGAGGCACGGAGATACTGAAGTGGGTACAATGACAATAGCTAGGCAAGATACATACAATAAGCCATAAGGCCTAAGTGTCATCGGAGACTTCGGTCAGACGAGCCTACGTAGGGGGTGGAGTGTTTAGTGGGTAAACCTGACTGAGATCAGGGATTCCCACACTATCATATGGGGGATTAGACCCATATAGTGTCCATAAAGGATCTCAACCACATCCTAAAAGAAGAGAAAAAGAAATCCAATGATTACGGAATTTCATCATTTCTTCCGATATGACAACACTATGCTTCATAATAAATATATTTATAGAGATGTAAATGAAATTCCCACATGTGCACAGAAACATCATATTATATAGATCCACTATGCTCCTTGGTTTTTGTCATCAGAAGTATTGAACGAAACTTTGGATGTTATTTAAATTGTCAACAAAACAATAACTTTTGATGATTGGAGTCATTCATAATGATGTAGAGGACAAACTAGGTTATCTATATGATTTGGGTTCAAGGAACGTTTGACATGATTGTGTATAGGTACAACTAGAGAAAAGAGTGCTTACAATTTCACAATTGATCAAATGATTCAATGGTAGGTTTCTATATCAGTAAAGAGTAAATGAGAGTGCACTTTAGCTTGGTTATGTGAAATTAAGATTAAGTATGTTTACTAAACAGTGGCGAAAGTTTGAACATATTTGGTTTTGGCGTGGAATTTTGTACAATTGATTAAATAGTCTTGATGGTGATGATTATTAGCCAAAATTTCCAATGTCTGATAAAGAAAAACCATGTCGCCAAAGCAGGTTGGCAAAGTGGTAAATGAAATAAAATATAATCCTTCTCTAAAATATGACAAATAGGTACTACTAACATCGTTGTGATGATGCAAAATTCTGAAGATAATGCAAAATTTTATTCCTGAATATAGTTTCCTAATTCTTATCTAACGAGCCATTTGGAAAAATGGTTCTATGCGAAATAATCATTCGCATGTTCTTCCCCAATAAATTCATAGCAAGAGCTTTTATACCCTAGCCATTCCTTTTAGCGTTATTTTTCTGAGCGCATTAATTTTGATAAAATCTACGGAAAAGGTTACAGGTCACCAAACATCTTGTATGGCTCTGGAAATTATATGCAAATCGATTCGACTTGATAACAGCACTATCAACAAAGTTGCGCACGATAGTGCCTCTTTCGAGGAAATATCCACGTATTTATTTGTTTATTAGCAATAATTTTGAGTATTTGTACATTTGAATTAGAATTCGGAACTGGTCAATGATAAAAACAACAGAGGTAATTGAAGCTAACACCCTTTAGGAATCGGAGAGTACAAGGAAAATTAATTAACTGGGAAAGAACTTTTGCAATCCCAAAGAAAACTTGGATTAAGCATTTCTTTATGTCACGTGAGTTCTCGTGGTAACGTCTATACTATAATTTCTAGGAATGTGATGTTCACGAGTTCAGCATTTGCAATAATAGTTTTATCTGTGGGAATCGAAGTCTAATTTGAAATTGCAAAGAAATGGTCCATATTTCATCACAACAAAGTCGCGCCAACCATTAAAATTATACTTGAATCTGAACTTATATTGAAAGAGAAAAAGATAGATTATTATCAAAAACGAGATTTTTTGCGGAAAATTGTTCACAGTAAGTAATGTAAGTATTAGTATTGCTAAAGTTTATAACATATTCTGTAAACGTTGGTACCTACACTGCAAGGACTAGATTAAGTCAAATATGATATTGGTGATTCACTTCACTTTATTGACAAGTCGCTAATGTAATGTAGGTACTGTGAATTCATCCACAAATAAGCAATTCCAAAGTGAAGATTTACAAGATTTCCCTATCTTATCGAAAAGAAGTGATGAGAATTCGAACTATAGACCTATAGACGGGTTTGGCTTGGTGAAAGTCAGTTTTCTAGTGCACTGATGGATTTATAAGTAGATTTGTTTAACACATATTTCTAATTCATAAATCCCACAAGTAGTACTGAAGAAACTTCTCATCTCTTCTCATCGTTAGTACCTATACCGTAGTTCAAATACGTAGGTGTCAAAGATAAGACATTTTGTAACATATTTTCAAGAATGCTATGCTGTTGAATTTGATATTTCAGCTCCAGTACAAGAGTTACACTGTTGGAAATTAGTTGTTACTTTCAACAACTTCTCATATCGTTAAAAAATTGTAGTCAAATTAAACAACAATTGTGTCTCAATTTCACTTCCACAATTTTCGATGATAATGTCAATACAACAGCAACAAGTTTGCATCAAATGAACAGATGAAATTCCTGTCCAAACAACTTCATATAATCTGTAACACAACAACAAATAATTGTAACTAGAACTTCAATAATGGTTATTGAAATATAGACAGAAGAACATCATCTAGTTGCTAATACATTAATATTAAATAGCGGTTTTGTCGCACTCTGTTGACAAATTAACATCACCTTGTTTTATAGTTTGTGCTCGGTTACAAAGATTTTTTAGTTCCGATCTCTTCGGATATATTCGCTACTTTTCGTTTGTCTTCTCACGAATACCGATTCCCTACAAGTCCCAACCCAAGTTTACTCAGTTATCTGCAGTCTGTTGCCGTTGTAGAGCATTAGAACGAATACATTAGGTTTTCCTCTCGTGTAGTCAAGATATAAAAAAGGTAAGTACCTACATGGAGTAGATTGATGTGGACTCGTACATAAATTTTATTTACTCATGCCAATATTAATATTATTTTTGTTTTGTTTCAGTTAAGAATATTTTTCCTGATCTAGAGCAACAAATAACAATGTTTCGTCGGAATCTGCAAGCGCAATAATTTCACATGATTTGTTGAGAATTTTTCTTGGATTCTCTCTGTGATTATTGAAGGTTCGCTGCAAAAAAGTGAGTATAATCATATCAGTTTTATATTCACATTTTGAAATTATTATTATGGAAGTTTTTCTACTTCTCATGCATATTTCATATATTTTTTACTATACTTATGAAGATAACTACAACATCTAGGTTAAAACTGTTGAAGTTGTGATGTGATTATTTGTACAACTCTTCATTTCAGGTATTTGTTCGATGGATCGATTTTCACTTTCTTCGGATTTTTTCAAGCTACTACTGGGTAACAGAAAAGATAACAAAAACTGAGTTGAGTTGAAGAGAAATTAATGTACTGGTAAGATTCGTTCTGAATTATATTTTGAATGATAATGCACTATTCAGTAAATCCAAGTGATTTCAAGAGTTAATTGGATTGAAAAATTCATGACCAAATGAATTATTGATATAATTTTTGTTTCAGCAATTGATCGAGAGATACTCAACACTCCAGGAGGATAGGAATAAGTTGTCTCGGATGACAAACACAGACAGAGGTTGACCATCAGCATTGTAGTGAATCACGTGCCGCGATGTTCTTTCGATTTACTGACAGCTTTTGATGTGTTTTTGTGCCAATAGTGGATTTTTTTGTATTGTTGCTATGCAGAAAATGAAATGTCTTTCATGATATATGGTTATTTCAGTATCTTGAACTTTGAATTCTAGCAGTAGAATATTGTTGAAAATACACTGAGTTGTAGTACAATCGACAACTTTTTGTAGCTAGAACTACAATATGACGTAGGACTCATAACAACAAATTAAAGTGAAAATGACAATTTGTAATTGCTCAATTAACTTCAGAGAATACTGCGAACAACTATAAGGTGAAGTAGAATTATTAACTTACTGTAGTTAATTCACCAATAAGACGTAGTAGCCATACAAAGAGGCGGTTGTTGAGACGAGCAATAACCATTATGGTGAAAATTAACTTCAAACACTCTTGATATTTCAACTATAAAATGTTGTAGACCTACTGGGACTATATTTTTTTGCTGATTTAGCAACTAATTTCCAACAGTGTATGTTACAAATAAAAAACAAGGGTGGTTGATAGATAACCTTGAAATTGTGAATAAGCTAAAGGAAAAGCATTTACAAAATTTGATGTATTGAACAAAAATCGCAGTAAACTTCAATTGTTTTGAGTAGATCAGAAATCAAACCAATACAGAGTGTTATTCAAGTTCGTTGCCAAACTGTCAGTCAATTTGGGTGATTCCAAAATCCGTGGCTTGACAAAGTAATTTTTTATAATAGAATTTTATAATAGAATTGTTTATATATTTCAATTCTACTATAAATATTTCGAACAAGCTTCTCCTACATTTTTTTCTCTAGAAATACTTTAACGCGTCGTCGCCAAGTTGAATTCAACATCAAAAACATACGCCCGTTTTGGTGCATTCATGAATGAACTATAATTTCGAAAATATTTCAAATGGATATGTCACATTCAATTAGGTATGTCTATCATCGTAAGTAACGATTGTCCCTCACTAACACGTGAGGTAAAATCTCAGCAGGAGGTTGCAGGTTGTGACGCAATCGTTTGCGTGAGTTGGTCAAGGCGCTATAATGGCCGCTCGGCACCTTATCGCTCTAAGATCACCTCAAGAAGCTTATGGATATAGAGGGAGCGAAAGCAATCCGTCCGCAGTATTTCAAACTATCATTCAAGACCGATAAACTTATTGTTTCGAAATTCGTCTTCCAACATGGTTCAGCGTTATAACAAAAAATTGTAGGTAGGTACAGCGTCAAAACACTTTTTTCAAAAATTATATATATATGATTCGTGGGACTACGAAGAGTAATTCGATTTTTTTTTGTAAATTCCTTGGTCAAGGGTTTTTCTGAAATCGGCATTAAAAATTCGAATCTCCCTCCAAAAATGGGACGTCACCCGGTAATATGGTTTAGATTCTGGGTCTGTTCGCTGTGTCTCCATTAACTACACTATTGTACAGAATAGTAGATTGTGTAACACTGATACCGTTCGGTGATTTCCCGTGTACACTTACACTATGTTCGTTGTTAAAATGTTGTAGCACGAAAAAACCAGTTGTTACAATCGATTTAGCGGAGGTGTGATAAGTGTAGTGCAAATGGATATTGGAAAATCTGGTGTTAGATGTATATAATGATATATTTTGAAAAAAAAAAACTTCTTCGACAAAGTACGTAATGGTTATATTTGTTACCCGGGAATCTTTTGTCCCCATTTACGAATGCATCAAAAGAATTGACATCAATGCCATTGATTGATCCTCGTCAGATGAACTTGCCAACAATTCATCGTCCGAATTCGTAATGATGATTGCATCATCTCTGTGCATTTTTGATGCATTCAAAAGAGATTCACAAGCCATAAATAAATACAAAATAATTATAAGCATAACCTCAAAATCAGAATCCTAGGATTAGCATAAAGCAGAATAAAAGCACCCAACAGATGTTGAAATAATTACACTCCACTTAACTACACTCATCTACAACGACCAGTGGGTGTAAGAAAATGTAGTGTACAATATAAATTTCATGCATAAACAGCGAACAGACCTTCTGTTCCATTAATCAAAGTGGAAGAAGTATTGACAATATGTCATCTTTGACAGTTGGCGGGAAATAGAATATAATCATTACAGCTTTACAGGTACATTCACACTTATTCCACTGATCAGTAACCGTTGTGAACAAAGGCTTTTTCGAACAATTTCTTAAGGTTTACTAGTCTTTCATGTTGTCACTATCGGAAAAAAAAATGGATCCATTTCTTGAAAGATCAGGAATTGATGTACTTACTCCACTTTGAGAGCAAATGAATCAGCTTCTGCTCAAGTTGTTATCCGAGAAAAAATCTACGCCATTTTTTGATATACGCCCCTTTGTAAATTCAATGACGGTTTGTTCAACATCTTGAACATATACCCAACACAGAGTGATATGACCAGATTCAAACACTGCTTCTCCTTGTTCAAAGGGTATCTCCTCATCTCCAATATATCTGGAGCCTACATAAGCCTATAAAAACATTATAAACTCATATAAATACATGTTTCGCGTTCTATGAATAGCGCCCTTTTGAGTATTCTGGTTTGGTTTCCTGAAATATGAATGAAACATTGACTCATTTTCATCTCACTTATCTGCCATTACTCATGTCATGTCACAACATTCTTCTTCCCTATTATTTTCATTATTTTTCAGGTATCGTACCAAACTACCAGGTGATGTCAGCAGAATATGGTGCTGTCAAATAATTATTTTGATTTTCTCGAGCATGAAAGAATATTCCCATTCAATTTTGATACCATATCGGGAGTGGTTTAGTAAGATATCGTAATACAACAATCAATTCTGCTAAAGCTTCACAGGTTTATGACCCTATTTCCGAAATGACCGATATTTCTAATGAGAATATAGTAATTTATATGAGAATATCCAGGGACCCGAATCATTATCAGATTCTCTCTATAGACTGATCAACTTGAAATTCCGAGTTCATCGCTTTCATTTATATCGAAAAAGCGATACAAAATATAAAATGTTGTCAATTTAACTATATACTACCCTTATCAAGGACAATAACACTACTATACTATACCAAATAGAAGGGGGTTAACTATGCTGAAGAAAATATTCATACCAGTCAACTTCCTAATTTAATAAGTATCAATAAGACTTTCGAGGGTTGCTTTGCAAGTTATATGGTAAGTCTCCATACCAACGCCACGACTGCGAACTGCGCGACTGCACTGCGATTTGACCAATCACAGGCACGACGTCATATTAGAAAGCGCAAAAGTTAACTGAATTTTAACCTTGAACAGCAACTGCTGGACGTTTCAACGCTGTTTATAACATTTGGTAACCTCACACCTAACCTAACAGCAGCAACATCAAAGATTAGTGGTCATGCAGTCGTGACGACGACGTTGTACTGTCAGTATGGAGACTCAGCATTAGTTGACGTTTGAAAACACTTTTCAAGCAATTTTCAAATATTTGTTAAGATCAATGGAATAATTCGTTTCGACTGAAGTTTTTGACAGAATCTAGAATAAGTGAAGTTCTTGCTTTGGGTCATAACCGCATGGATATGCCTGTGTATCTTGAGGGTGGTTTCGTTTGGGACACCGTATATTGTATATAGCACGTGCATGGCTTTGAGCACTGGCTATGTTACACCATAGGGTGAGAAATGAGCGCGCAAGCGTGTATGCTTCAAATCTGTCTGCAGCAGCAACGCATTTCAACGACGGCTGTGATTGCAAAAACTAGTGCGACGTCTGCTGGTTCTTCAGTGCAAGATGAACGCTCTCTATGTGACTGTGTCGATAATACCTCTCATACTGGTGTTTGCTGGTTTCAACCACGCTCATGGACTAACGACTTTCGGAAAAACGAATAATCAACCGAACGAAAATAAACCAACTGGTACGCATCCCTATCATTTACCTATGCACATCCAGAGATTTGCTCGAAATATTTGGCATTACTATTCTGATGACCATCATGGAGACTGCATCTTCCTTTATGTTCTGTGCCAAGTTGTTTTCAACGCGATGTCACGGAACACTGGTATTCAAAATTAGTTTTAACGTCTCTTAGGACAAGTTGTATGAACGATTTTAAGCTGAACTTGGTTAGTAGCTAGAGAACCAGTGATTTGATTGGCTATTCAATAGCAACCGAATGAGGTTCAGCTTAAACGGAGTTCATATTCGTTTAGAAAAACAGCCCTTGAGGTGTCTTCTGATTGTTTCTTCTGTTGGGTCAAATTGTACACGTTTCGCGCCAGATGCTGTATATGGAAAGACAAGCACATCATGGTATTTGATGACACCGAATATTTCACATCCTTGAAACATTTTATATTATCAATGTTATAAAGAGGTGGATATGATAAAGTCGAAAGTAAACACATTTATCAAAGAAAGAGAAAATCAGTGTCAGCCAGATCGGCCAGAATTTTCAATTCATCAAGATTAAATAACCTATTTAAAAAGTGTGCAGAGTGCTACGGACAAAGTCCCCAAGGCTGTTGAGTTCCTTTCTGTTGGTAAAAGTGGATATGGAATATGGATACCTACTGCATTTGAAAATACTCAACGTGAAATTGTTGTCCTCTGTAGATGATTTCTAACAGAGTGATGTGAAAATTCATACAAATTCAATATGTACTTAACCGACAGCAATCAAATTTAATGAGCTGAAATACATCATGATATGGGTGAGATGAGTTTTTAAAAATTGTTTTGAGACCGTTAATCAATCTTAGAGGTAACTTATCTCTGGTATTGTACAATCGGAGTAGAAATGAATGAAGACTTTAGCATAGTATGTTGACGAGTATTTTGATATTTTGATTTGTTCTTCATCGAAATTGAATTGACCTCGAGAATTTCCTTGAGATACGGTGCACAGTTAACTCAACCTACTTATGTTTTTCCCATTTCCAGCTACAGGTAAACCTTGTACAACTCAAGCCAACTGTAACTACATTAGAGGAACGACATGTTTGAAATCATATTGTTTATGTGGAGACAATAGCCATCCAGTCAATGGTGTTTGCAGTGCACAGTTCAAAGGTAATTCTAGATTTTGAATAAGCTATCAATTCACATTTACAATAGGTATTTGAGGGCAACTGGATTCAACATAAACAATGAATTATCAATAGCAAATTTTTGCGCAGTTAGCAATATTTCGAAAATTTTAAAACGGTTTGATGAAAGTAGTTTTAGACAAATATGCATTTCGAAAAACTTCCAGATTTGATGAAACTCTCTTTATAGCAACTTCGCTATAAAGAATACGACTGTTTGGTCAGATTTTGATCTCGAAATTTCGGTTTTCCGGAACCATCCTCAACTTTACATTTCATATGGACCTCATATTATTAGATTTCGGTGGCGTTGAAAAGATTATATACATTAGTCTTGACAATAAAGGGTTATGGCTGAAAGATAATAAGAATTTTTTTATAGTGGGCAAAGGGCATGAAGTCACAAACATAGCAATACATCCATCAACAATTTTGGTCAAACATGTTTTTAAAAAATCCAAATTAAATTGATCGGAAATAGTTTTGACTTTTATTTATTATTGCAAGATAAAATTGAATGTAATTTGGAGTTATCTATAGTTGTTAGGAAACTCTTCGAGTAAATCCTTCTTATCAGTTAATCCTTAGGTTTACTTTTTATTCTTGCTTCATCCTAAACATATCATGAACATACATATCTGTATTTAATTGTATTCGGTCAAAATTCCCAGGGTAAAAGTCTCAAACACACCTCATGCACACCTCCCTGCATATTCAAGAAGTAGGTATCTATATTATTATCATTAAATAAACACTGTACCTCACATAGAAAGTTTTATCTATTATTATGGAACCATGGTGAAAATATTTTTTGGAATCAATATGTTCTGCCGAAACAAAAATCATTCCTATTGAAATATATTCTTATATTAGCCCTCACATCTTCGATAATATTATTCTTTCATACGAACTCAAAGGAGCAAATGAAAGTTGTACCTGCTCTTTTAAGTGGAAGGCATGCGCTTATCTTTAAAATAAAAGGCCGTCGTACTCGACCCTCCGCTTCGTTTACTCAGGTTCTTAGTGGTGACTTGACTAATTTTTTTTACTTCCGACTAAACGAAAAAAAAAACTGTACTGTTTATGGATACTTCGGCAGGTCTCGAGCCATATATGAGCCTGGCAATGAAAGGGTGGCATTATCGAAACCTACTAGAATTTCAGATCCCCATTTCAAAATTCTAGCCAGATCTTCACTTATACCTTTCTCTGCTTTGAACCTTTGGCTCCATTGAATGATAATGAGGCTCTATTGGATAAGGTGGTATGAAGTCCTGCAACAAATTGTTGATATGTAGCAAGAACTAAGTTTGTGTCAGTACAGATCCTTGTGGAACACCGGCATCGTTAGCCATTTCATCAGTGAAGATGCTGTCAAACCACTTGTCGGAAGTTCCGCAAGTTGTGGCCAAACTCGTCTGCACAAAATTCATTATTATTATGAATAAGCTGGAAATATATATGGCCCTATCATTTACTCCGTAGTCTGGTTTATATGATTACACATTTTGGCTGGACTAGGGGCTGTATTCCTAGAATTTTCGAAACGTCTTGTGTTAGATGATAAATCATTTTATAATCCTATTTCGGGTAGATCAATAATCGGGGGCATCTCAAATAGGCCACCTCAGTTCATTGGACGATATACCTATGTTTAATTCATATATGCCCATTTCGAAGGGTTGAAGCTGAAGGTGCCCTTATCGCACTTTTATGCAAATTCTTTATTTTGAATCTTGGATTCAACAAAGAATATCATAAATAACCACAATTCCCACCACATTTCAACACGATATGCTCGAAATAGGAGCGAAAGGTCAAAAGGAAAAGGGTATAAAAAACACACTTCAATTTGAATGTTAGATGATACCGATAATCATGTTATACAGCTGAAGTATAATAGATAGTATAGATAACCGAATTGCTTTTATTTCGACTTTTGATTATATATCTTGATAGAAATACACTAACATTACTGAAAAGTATGTACCTATTAGTGCAAAAATAGATAAAAATTATCTAATGAAACATGTCAATTCTATCTCTTTCATTTTGAGGATACAGTATAGTGTACCTACGCCAATCCACCAATTTTTTTTTTCGATACTTTTTATCCAAATTTGATATTCCATGCCCACATCTTTCTGTTATATGTTATATTTCAAACAATATATGATTCAATATAGGTTAAAATGATAATAATTCATGAGATGTTATGACCAAACTATTAAATGTTACATCAAGACATTTCAGTCACTTTTTTTTTGGATATGTAGAAAAAACTTGAAGCATGGCATCATTTTACTTTCACACGCTTTCGATCGGAATGGTGAAAGAGACTCACCCCAGAAGGTGGGGCGAAGCAAAAGCTTAAAAACTGCTGGAAATCAGTTTTAGACTCTCCTTTTTTCGGAGTTGGACAGTGAAAAAGATTTAAAAAGCTATTTTTCGACGAAAACTTAAAATAAACAAATATTCAAGCCATATTCTGAAACTTTTATGATTCTGGTACTGAATATTGTATTAGATTTCACGTCTTGTACAGCCCTATCCATATTTTCTTTTAAACAATCGCAGTTGGGCTTTTTGTCCATTTTCGTTTTATGAACTCTGACCATATCAGCTTTGTCCAACTCACTCCTGAAATAATATTTTATTGTTACGCCACTGAAACCAAGAACTTTTGCAACACGAAAATGATACTGGAAACGCTGGAAAGACATATTCAAAATATAATAAAGCAACTTTTCCAAATAATATATGTTCTACCACTAACCATTTGACTTGACTTGTAGTTATGAGATCAAAATTCGAAAATAACAAAAATTCAGCGTAATGTTTGGATATAAATAAAAATAACTTACCAGTATCTATAGGTACGAGCTATTCTGTATGAAATTATACAATAAATGTGAATGTAACAAACAAACTGCGAAAATGCAATGTCTCATGTCCAACAGTACCCCACTTTTGACGGTACCTACTGATAACAAACTAAAGGCTGGCCTTCAAAGATACAACTTATGTCGTTTTGTGGGATACAAGAACTTGTAGACTGAAGGGTACCAATAAGCTCTGGCCGTATCTATTGTTCCGTTCCATGTCTCTCTTGTGCGTCTTCGTATATCTTATGTTGTTTTAGCTTCCCATAACATCTGTTTAGCTGGTACCTATACCTTGTCTTTCATCCTTCGTCGATCACTCCACCATCCTATAGTTGTTTCTGTTTGTTCCATATATATTTCTTGGCTTTCTATGTTCGAATATTCTTTTATATTTTTCTTTCTGATTATTCTATCCCTCCTATCAGAACACCGTACTGTTTATACGTCCATGGTTCTAAGATATTCATCTTTCGAGAGGATTCCCGTTACTTTGTATCTATATGACCTACATTACATTCATTTTTGTTTGTTTGCTAATTCATGTATCCTTTTTTCATCACGTAGGTAGTAGGCAATATATTGCCAATATATCAATCAACTGGTGAGTATACCTTCTGTTTGCATTTTCTCTTCTACTAATGAGATATATCTCCTACACTTTTCTTTTTCCTTCGATGTGACACCCAGATAATGATATCTTGAATCAACCTGTTGTATTTAAGCTCCTATCTATATATTTTTTGTAATTTCCGTTTACCATCAATTTGTTTTTGTATTCATTTTCATTCCATATTTTTGAGATTCCGTTCCATATTGGGAGTTTTTTTTGTTAATCAGTCTCTTCCTCTGTCATGATTGTTACATCATCTGCAGAGGCACATTCTTTATTTTATTCCTCTATCATCTATCTCCAGATTTCTACATCCCACATGTAATCAAGAGTTCTTGTTCAACTCTTTGATTTTATTTGATTCATATAGTGGTTCATTCCACCTCCTTGTCTCAGTCCTTACTACGTGGCTGTTTTGTGTCTTCTTGTGGCTTCCATAATATTTTTTTATTGACTCCTCGTTTGCAGTTATTTCCATGATTCGTTTCTTTGTAACTCTGTCGGAAGCTTTGCGCATATATATCCTAATTGTATCATTTATCAGACGGACCTGTATCTGTGATATCTATCCAGAGAGGAGAAGGCGTTATCGTCCGAAAAGTTGTAACGGAACAGGAGGTTAATAACTATATTGATGAAATGGTAGAAAATCATTTTGAGTAGCGTGGTCTTCAAGCCCTCCGAGGGCTACTGAGGGTTGTTCCTGCAACTAGGGAGACTTTTTTTGGCGATAGTGAAACTCACTATTGATGAATAACAATGTTACCATACGAGTTATATTCCGTGATACATTCAGACTTATTATTGCTGTTCATACCAGTCAATCAAAAAACCCCGCACAGATTAAATTGGATACCCGTAGCTCGATATTCCCACGGAATTCAAAAAAATATAATTATTTTTTTAACTCAACGAATCCGCAGAAAAGCAGTTGGGTTTACTGGATGGATGAAACAAAAAAGATAAAAGACGCTATCGTATCAGGCAGCAAATACCTATATCATTTGTGACCTCGACAGATGTGGTCACCAGAACTTGCCAGAACCATATAACTATCGCCCTTCTAGCGCGTAGAAACACAAAAATGTTTTCGATTCCACGATAGACCTTCAAAATGTCACCCAAGATTCCAGAGACTCTCAAGTTTGTAGTTGGTATCGTACCTCCACAAAAGAGAGTGGTTCAAGGCAATATATTGTCTATGGTTTTTGTTTCTCGATCCGTGCAGGGTCCAAGAAGTTTTCAGAAAGCTGCAGGAGTAAGCACAATATAATTCTGCAGCTTCATCGAAGTCATATGATTCGGGGGATATTGGATAGGTTAATGAGAAAGGTGGTGGTCTGGTGGTGGAACTTATCATTTCCCACTGTAACGCAAATGCCCGAAAGCCTGGCATTGTTGAGGTTGACCTCCGCAGGAATTATCTAGATTCTAGACGACTCTGTCAAGTGCTCTCAATACGAAAAAATATACCTGCTCGTTCATCAGAATGCACACTGCTTGGCTAGGCAGCCGCCATTTTCAGTTAATTCGTCTGCTCTATATAGACATACTATATTTATTTCTCTGTACGCAGAATTGATGTGTAGAAATATGTTTTCAACTCTAACAATAATTATTTTATATATGTTGTAGGACCGAAGCATATATGCCAAAAGGATGATGAATGTGTAGATGGCGCGTTGTGCTTAGAACAGAAGGATATCAAGAAGACGAACAATGCTCCGGCTACGAATAACAACAATAATAGCAACAACAGTAACCCAATTTTAACATGCCAGTGTACGGAAGGTTTGAGTGCAACACCAGGTGGACAATGTAATGGTGAGTAACAGTAATTAATATTTTTTATGGCCGTTTTAGGCCTCACAAATACCTCGAAAGCCACAGATGCGAAGCTTTCGAATTTTCAGATAACTATACTAATAAGTAATAATAAGTATATACTTTCTAATCGAAAAATTCGCAGCCCAGACAATCATTGGTAAATGGATAGAATTACGGATATTCTGTTTAGTACTTACTATATAAATGTAGTAATCTCATTCATTCTTTCAATGTTCACGCAAGAATTATATCCGAATAAATTCGACTTTTGACATTTTCCGACAGGAAATTACCTACGAGTCATAACTGCAAAAGTATGCCAACGATTTATAAGCCAAGTGAGCAGGTATGCATTTTCCAGAAAAACGACCGCAAAATCTGATGTGTAAAACGTGTAAAAATAAAAATGCAAATTATTCAGTTATTGACCGATCTATATAAAGAGTTTACAACGACAACCTTCCCTTTCTTTGTGTGATTTTTGTAAAGGCAGAATGTGTTCTGTCAGTTCCTATACCTATCAAGAAATAGTTATAGTTACTATTAAGCATAAATGTCACGTAAAAAAGAATTATAATATCTGATAATATCTGTGAAGCAATATCGATCGCTACGGAGTATACCTACCTACTTCGACCACAGCAAGGTAATTTGAACATAATTATATGCAGCTTTTTCAGATACGATTTTTTTGCATTAAAATCAACGTGCGATAAAAACACAATCATAATAAAAAACTACTTGCGGTAATATGCGGTATTTGTCTTCAAAGGGTGCGTAATCAATCTATGAAGATTATTTGAATCAATCAAAACAGATTATTAACTTATAGGCACATAGATAGTTAGCGAGTACCTATCTATTGTAAAAGTGATGAATAATTAAATAATGAATAATTTGAATGGTGTCATAATTCTAAGTTGTGTTTCCAAATCACTTCATTTAGTCTAGAATTTATACTTTGATGAACATTCACCCACAACACGTGTGTGAATCTAACGGTATATTCAGAGATTTCAACACTCAACAGAGATATAAATTTACCTCTACACTCATCTTCGATTCATAGTGAATTTATACCAGTATCAGTAGTATCAATGTGAAAGCATAAATGTTGCTAATATTTTAATTATCATTGAGCCATTTACTCATGAATTTGAACACATTCTTCCATGGGCTGAGACCAATAATAACTAGGGAGCTGGAATGTTCAAGTAGGCTAATGTGCTCCAAAACCCCGCATTTATGAATGTGACGTTCAAAATGTCATAAATTTAGTACCTTTGTAAACTATGTCGAGTTCCCAAATTCCCAACCAGTACTGTTCAGTACTTTTTTACGAAATTGCTGACTGTCATCAGTAAATTCAGCAATATCGGAACGCGACTTATATGAGCAAAATGGATGACACCATACCGATTCGGATTATTTTAAAATCTATTATGTTAGAGTCTTGAAGAAAGTATAGAATTCTATACTCACGTTTGATGGTTGTTATTATATCGGATGATTCCGAAACTCAACCACGGCTCGTTTGGAATAATAGCCATTTCACGCTCATTGAAGAGAGGGCCGTGAATAGGTATACTATAAAGGCGCGTTCACATGACAGCTTTCGCCTATCGCGGAAAGCTTGAATAAAACACTGATACGCAATAATTTATAATAATGACGGTGATTTCGAGCTAAAAAGTGAAGACCAAGTGTGATAGATCGATCAAATCAGCCGTCCAGAGAGAATCCAATCAATCCATTAAAAAAAAAGCAATTTAGTTTCATCATGACTTTTTGACTGATTTGCTCAATTTTTATCAATTGAAATAAATTTAAAAAAAACCTGTATCACAATAACATCTTTCGCCAGCTATCTTACTTCAGAGGAGATAATCGACCGTTTCAATTAAAGCCTGCATAATATCAGCGACCCTGTATAACGCTATATAGCGCGTCTATTTCATTTCAAAGAAAGATACATTAAAGACGTATCACGTCATTTTTCATGATATCATACATACACGGTTTGAATAACTTTTAAACAACGATAGCAGATATATCCACTCGCATCATTTCAACGATTAACACTGTGACTACCCTGCACTGATGAGGACCAATAAGCCCGAAACTGGTCTGCAGGTGCCTCTGCGTCTGCATCATTTTGTATTCACAGTGTTAATGTTAACTGTTAATCGTTGTATAGACTTGACAGTTGAAATACTTCAATAACTGTGATTTAAGCATGAGTTTCATCCTAATAGTAATGGTTTTTCACATCATAACCTTGAAAATGGATTATTTTGTTCTAGGTGGTTCACCACTTGTCATCGTTCCTGGATTACTGGTTGTCATCATTTTACTTATGAAGTTCTAGTGATGAATTTGAAAAACATCCTGAATTTGTACTTTTGCACCAAAGTTTGTCGAATATCACAAGCTTGCATATTCCATATGCTAAGATTATATTTATTTTGTGTTATACTTACTTGCTAGGTATTTTTAGATATAACTATTTAATATGATACCTATACCTATTAGATGAATGTATTACCTACCTACCCATTTATGTGAATAATGAGGTATGAAGCTGAAATACTGCTTTATGTCTCCAGAGAGATATCTCATGACTATTTTTCAGTCTACAGCCTATGTATAGTGTCAAAATGCATACCTATTCAACAATAGTTTCAAAAATGTTATGTTATTCTATCCATATTACTCTGCATTATTACACCGACATAAATATTTCATCTAATGAAAACATTTGAATAGCTAAAAAAAATATTTTCTATAGATATTCATACTTGAGCCAATCGAGAATCAAGCCATTCTTTTAATTGTGCTTGCCCAATAAAACTTGACAAACGAACAAACTCTTGCTTATTAAAGTCACCATAGATGAACGTTTTTTCACATCGATCTTTTTCGATGAATGGAAATTAGACGTTTCAGGAAATTTGCCTACAACGATAAAGAAGTACAGAAAGTTGGTTTGATTTTAGTGGCCACCCCGTACTAAATTCATTCACTTAACTGCAACATTTCTTGGCTGACCCAAGTACAATATAATTATTACATGAGGAAATATCGAAAATATTAAGTGTCTATTCTGAACTCATACAGAAAATTTTGAATGTACAATTAGTAGTTAGTTGGCATTTTTATAATTACACAAGTAGTTCTACACTTAGTCACCTCAGTTTCTGTCACCCATAATATTGATAACATTGATTAGACACAAACCAAATGTGAGCACTTGATTTGAAGTGGAAAATAAATTACAATATACATGATATAAACTTTATTGTGATTTTATATGACATATAAAAGCATAATTTATAAATAAAACAGTAAATAGTACAATTCATTTTTTAATACTAGTATAGGTATTCACAGGATTCCACTATCAATACATTACAAATATTTATGTTATAAAATTTATAGCATTGATCAGTTGAGGGTATCCAAAAAAATTATTATTGAATTAATGTAAGCAGATTGTTGGATAAGAGACAAGAGAATAGGTAACCAAAGATATATGAGATCATTTTTTTGAACATTTCAATGTAAATACCAATTTTTATATGTCATGCCACTCTGGGCACCTAGAAAATATTGAATGGATGATATCGAAAAATTGTATTAAAATCTGAGATTCAGTGGTAGAGAAGTTTCTAGCTGAGAATAAAATTGATTGTGGTCTCTTATTCGACACTATATCTCGATGTGTGTGACTGAATTCTGAGTTACCTATTTCGGAATAAAAAGCATGCATGAACATCTCGTTCATTTCACTATTCAATAATTGATAAATGATAATACTGTTTCGATGTCATAGGAGCAGAATCACATTGGGTAACTGGTAAAAGAAATTCCCCATTCTAGCCACAATCGACATTTTTCAATTTGACAAAATACCTAAAAATACCTATATAATGAAATTCGAAATGTCGGAATGTTTCAATCAAACTCAAAATTTCGATTCTCATAGAACCTCATTTTGAACGAATCAATCAATGATACCTATTCAAGAATGTAGTTCAACATTCTTGTAATTTGAGTTGCTTTTGATTATACAGTGGATTTTCTGGAAAGTAAATTCGATATCGAAATAAGTATAATTTTGAGTAGCAAAAAAATGTCTCGGTTTATTGTGATATTAGGTATTTTCATTTTGCTCACCCAACTTGAGCTCTAGAAGTGGATTCCACTTCTTTTACCAGTAAGTAGAACACAAAATCTTATATATAACTATTATATAATATTACATACATTTGTTTATTACCAATAAACTATTGTTTCTTGCCTTAGACAAGTTTTTCGAACCGTCATACGGGCGTAATAATAATTGGTGAAAAATTCTATAACATTTTCTTACACAGCCTCAATGAATTTGGAATGTGGACATCCATCAATTTGTTCATATTATTTTTACATACATTAGAAAATAATTACTATTCAAGTATTGACAGTCATAATAAACAAGCGCCATATTAAAAAATAAACAGGCCAAAACGTATCTGCCCTCACAGAGAAATTTAAAAGGTTAGGTTGTCGCCCACAATGCATGTTTTTATATCCCACTAGATGTACTGTAATAAAGAAAAAGAATAAACAACAAAGGCAACAAGGGATTTCCCAGAGACAGTTATGTTACATTTGTACTTCTTTATTAAATTTAGCCGGAATATTTTTGTGAATCATGTCTGAGCAATCAGAATTATAATGTTGATGATTCGATGAGTGATGAACCATTGAAAACTAGTAGTATGAAACTATTTCAGAAATATATATCGAACATGCCGTATTAGGAAAACAAGTGTAATTTGAAAGAACTGAAAGTATTCAATCCGTTTGAACTCTTCCATAAAACCAGCTAAGTTCATCAGTACTGAGCATGAACCCTGAGAATAATCTACTACAGAAAATGGGTCCAAATCCATCATGGTGAAATTCAGTATAATTTTGAGTTTACTCTCGATATCTGGAGGTTCTTGAGAAACACTGAATTTTGTGTTCATCTATTCACAAAAACCATGCTGGGCATCTAACCACGTATAACAGCATTTCATAAATCACTTTGTGGATGATTTTGATGATAGCCGAAATGCTTGATTTTTTTTAATAAAAATACTTGATACTGATTGTCTGGGTGCTGAGATCAGTACACATAAATAGGTTGAGTTGAAAAGCACTTTTCGACATATTGATCATATCTTCATACCGAATGAAGACATTTTTTATTATTATTTTATCGACTCATTAGGACATAGATATAATCACATAGATATATGTATAGCTATTATAGCTAGTGAGCATATATAGCATACTATGAGTATCAATTGGACTGAGATGTTAGATACACGGAAATTACTTTGGAAACTTGTTTGGGAAATTGAATAGAAAAATATTTTTCAAAACAAGGATTGAACTATATACAAGACAACTTTGGTTTGAGTTCCGGAATGCGAACAGAAGAGAAGTTTAGTTCTTGAAAATACCATGAATGTCTTTTTCTATAAACATATATATACTTTTCACTATACTGACCTCTTACCTCGACAGTGAAAAGGCACGTATCTTTAGGCATATTAGGTAGGTACTCTCAAAAAATGGTTCGTCATGAAAGTAGTTCTGCAAGTCCAAATTTTTCATTGGATCCCTATTTTAAAAGTGGATATGGTCTAAAATTATTTAGGTTAGATATATCAACGTATAGCAATTGGGGACCCCAGATGTTCGTCAATGAGAAGAAATGGTGCTAAGTTATGAGCTCATTTTATGACACATCCCTAATAGTGGATGCAGAAATGAATATGAAGGATTACGAATCAGTCCTGACATATGATGTCTCATGTAAAAATAACTTGAATTTATCATGACACGTTAGTTCAACTACCTTATCCATGAATGTGGTAGTTGAGGTAAAAACAATAATAGGACGAGTAATAAACTACTCGCTTTGGCAACACTGCTACCACACTGAAGCTCATCTCTGGGATAGGAAGAAGAAGGAGGAGATTCATCGCCTATTTTGCAACTTTCACCTCTTGATTCAAACTCTTTCTGAAAATAAAGAAATATCAAAATTTTGAAGGTCAGGGTCATTATAGCATGAAAACTTACGGCACAAATTTCTTTACATGGCGGACAAACTATGGCACCCTTATGTAACCATCCAGTGCTAATTATTCTAATAGAAATCTCCTGATTTGCATGGAAACATTCATAGGAATAATTTCCAACCTGTGAAAACAATGATGACTATAATAGAAGTATCCACTGTACGTAATTAGTAATGGGTATGCTTGATTCGTGTTGTTTTTTAAAGATGACTACATCGTTTTAAAAATTTTCAGAAGCTATGAGATAGTTTTCATCATTCTGCGTCACCTACCAGAATGTGCAATCTTCCATTCTCACATCTATAGGCATAGCAACCTGATCCCCAGTGTTGCCATTGTCGCACTTGCCTACAAGATCTCTCTTCCCACATATGGTCTGTATGATCAAAACATAGAGATTTCTCACCATACCTTTCAAGGGCGAAATTCATATCTGGCTCTGGAAAAAAGAAAATTTCAATTTGAATATTAAATGATGAATATCACTGAATGAGCTAAAGGAAAGTGGGGGATTATTTGTGAGGTTAGTAGTACTTCAATCTGCCTCATTCACTGTGGAGAATCTGATGTGACCAATGAAATATAATTGTCAAACACACTGTTGATACGTGGAAATGAATTTGGAAAAGTATAAACATTACATATGTCAAACAGGATTCGAAAAGCTTTTCAAGTAAAAAGTCGAGCTGTTAAGAAACAAACTCAATTTCATTCAAAAGTGCTTCCTTTGAGAGATTCTATCACATTAAAATTCGAGTTATTTATTTATAGCTACATAGATGTAAAAACTTTATTTTCTGAAAAACAATACCTTTCTCTTGATACGACTGATACCTTCGGTATTTTTCACTTGCCAGACAATATATAAATACTTACTCGGATCATTTTCAGCATACTTGCAATGGGACCCTCTTACAACAACATTTTTGGATCTCCAAGTGAATTCTTGGATATAAGGACAATAGTCTGCAAGAGAAACTGAACCTCCATAGAATCCTTCCATACCTTTATCAACATATTGGATGTTGTCAAAGTTCTGAAACATAAAATATGTTAGAGATACAATTTCTATTTTCTCTTGTTGTTTGTTACCTGATAGAGCCTTGGCAATTCATGTTCATGTTCGACAAGGTTACATAAAGCCACAGATGTGCGGTCATCGGTACATTCTGTTTGCAAAGGATCACGCTTCACTTTATTGCAAAATGGATGGATGGAAAATCCCCTGTGGAAATAAAGAATGTCTCTATTTTCTATCTTCAATCGACTATAAACCAATCAGAACAACAAAAACGTTAAGCAACTGATAAAACATATTATAATTAGATGTATAATAAATAGTAACAACACTGGCAATCATTACTTAGAGGATTTCATAAAGCGTGTTATTATTTTGTTTAATTGTTCAACGTGTTCCTTTGCATGGTGACGCAAATGACAGCTGTCAACAATCTGGAATCATTATCACAACGCAAGCATTGATATTAAGACCTTATTTACTTTGATATAGATGAAAGCATAACAACAATAATAGGATATCTTCACATTTTCATGCAAGAACGTTTAACATTTTATGGTAATGATTCAACTGAATCGATGTCTGACAACGAGATCATAAAAACATGTATGGATATTAGCATGGAATATTTGTGCCAAATCAGAGCTACTCGTGATTTGATGATGGTAACAGTTAAGATAATTTTCCACATGAGAATTATGAAACTTAGAACAAAATCAAGCGAATTTGTGCCAAACGTCGTGATTGTCTCGTGAAAACCCAACTGAAGTGCTGAATGGGTGCTCACCTAGCAGACTTCATGGTGATCCATTCCTTACAACTCTTCAGCACGAAATCACATCCCAAGTTTCGTCCCCAAGACATATCCTCTGCCATTGAGTAGTTTGCCAGATACCAACCCGTATCTTCCATCAGTGCCAAAGTTATACGAGAAATAATGGGGTTCTGGGTGTGTGTGCCAGTCATAGCTTCATTCTTCAACAACGCATTAATGCTCAATATTGCTCAATATTCCAGGCATTCCTATTAGCTTACCTCGAACACTCTTTTCTCCCAATGAGTTAGAGCTGTACCTTCTTCGCCCTGGTCTTCTAATTCGGCCCCCTCCAGTTCTGAACAATTGAAGTGCGCTCTAACCTCCTTTGCTACATTAGGTGTCACTAAGATCTGTACGTCTCGCTTAATATAGCCGGCTTTTACCAGCCAATTCGGCCTCGTGAACGTTTTTATTACCCTGTCACTCCACTGGTACGTCTGAAGCCTGAAGAAATCGGTAAATAGGAAAATGCTTGGCTTTTATTTTGTTAAACTCTACTATATGAATTGAGGTTCCAGTATCATTCTTGATATATACTTAACCAGCTTATCTTAGCAGATGTTAATTTCGAAATAGTGATCTGTATATTATTCATGCAACACAAACACATGTAAAGGAAAGTATTCTACGTGAAAAAACAAGCGGAATGATATACCCGAACGGAAAATCGGTCCATCCGTTTGGAAATTATGGCGATTCGAAAAATATTTTTTCACGATTTCTTTACGAATGTTCATTTGTTTCTCTCTAGCTCGACTCTACGTGGTTTGGTAGGCCACAGAGTCGTGACTGGAAGTGATCAAATTCAATCTCCAGCAATAATAATAAATATGCTTTATTATCAGAGGATACAATGTATTGACTTGCTTCAATATTCACTTACGATTCGTTGAGGGGTGGCTTTCCTGTTTCGGGTATTCTTTGAGTCAAAGGCCGTCCTTTCTGATCTCTATAAAACGCGTACAAGCTAACTGAAAATCCTAGCGCATGTAGAATCTCATGTTTGACTGTGGACAGTTGGGTCTCTAGCTCTTGACGTTTTGTACTGATACTGTTTGGGCACAAATTGGCATGGCCAGCGATTGGTCTGGAAAGAAATAAACTGTAGACGAAAAATCAAATAGGACATTCAAAACTAATATTGATAGAATATTGAATAGTTTCCAAAACTCTTGATTTCGCCTGCTTCAATAAACGTGTCAATTAGTGACATCGTGGGAAACTCTTTAAATGAAGCTCTCGACCAAATTTGTAGTTTATACAGCAGGTATCAATACAAAAGCATGGATACTCGATCCTAAATGACATCTAATAGGGTCATAAACCTCTAAAGCTTTAGCAGAATTGATTGTCGTTTTACGATATATCTTAAACTACTATTGATGTATCAAAATCTAATAGAAATATTCTTTCATATTTGAGAAAATCGAATTCAAAAATACTTATTTGACCATATTTCTGCTGACTAAAATAAAATAATAGGAAAGAAGAATGTTTTGACATAAGACATAAGTGATGGCAGATGAGTCAGATGACAATTTGTCAATTTTCAATTCATATTTTACTCGACAACTAAAACAAATTCAAAATATTTAAAAGGACGCTATAATTGATTGTTTATCATCTATATAACGCAAGCCAGGTATTTTATATGAGTTTATAATAATATTTCTATAGGATTTTCAATACCACCTCTGAGAAGTCAATGAGACGATCTAACTCAAAAACACTATAAAATAGAGAAATAAAAACGAAGAATTAATTCAATTAATAACTTTATTGTCTGGGAAAAGTAGGTTAGTGTAGTGGTGCATTATTAGAAATACTTGGAGTAGGAACAAATATGTCTTTTGAGAATCCACATTCGTGTTGCTACATGATAAACAAGTCTTTGAATGCTTCAATTTTCTGAAAATAGTGGTCAGTGTGTCAGTGAAGAGTGAGGTGAAGAGTGAACGATACGCTGAACAATGAAATAAAACTCGATACGTAGTAACTTACCTTTTTGCACGATTGATCATTTTTGACTGTTTACCGTGACAGATTTTACGTCAGTAGGTGACATTTACTAGCAACTCGACGGTAAGTAATCCAACTCGACGATAAGTACTCCAACTCGACGGTAAGTAATTCACTTACCGTCGAGTTAAGAATCTCTTAATTTTAATTTATTTTTATAATTTATAATGGTATCAATCGTGCAAAAAACGTTATAAGCATGACGAACGTTAAGGGTAACATATCTCAGACAATAATTAGAGTCGTCGCTCCGCTCCTCCTCCAAACAATTGTCTTCGATCGGTATAAAACCCTTACCGTTCTCAATACCTAATTTACTATAAATCACACTTTCCCTCTTTCACAGGAAGAATTAAAATCGCCCAGTCAATTTTTACCGCCAAAAGATGACAGATAATTCAATTCTTCTTCCACTTCGATTAATGGAATAGAACCTAAGTTTAATATCCTTGACCTAAACCAGCCTACCGGGTGACGTCACATTTTTAGAAAGAGATGAAGAATTTTCGATTTTTGAAAGCTGATTTTGGAAAAACCCTAGACATTAAAAATTTCAAAAAAATATCGACGTGTTCTCTGGACGCCCACGTTTTACATATATAATTTTTGAAGAAAGTGTGCTACTCTATCGTTTCTGACACTATCATGGAGCAATTTTCCAATAAGTTTGATGTGAATTGTTTCGAACATGATTAAAGAAAATTGATTTAAATATTTTTATATTGTAGCGAAGGTTGCGCTCCACCTTGTACATCTTACAAGATTGTTATTCGATACCGGAAATAACAAAAGAGCAGGAAAATGAGATTATATACAACTCATGATATTTCTCATAATTCTCGTATATCAATTTAGGATCAATATCCGGTATCAAACCACAGACTTTCTAACCTTGAAACCGACTGCTTCTCTCCCTTCATCTTTAAAAAAATCCCCATATCAGTGCATATACCGCTCGAATAATCCAAGTATACCTACCTATCCAAAGAGGATTCCTGTTGACAATGAGCAGCGTACGCCACTGTGAGCAACTTATTGCACCGTTCGGTTTGAATGGCAGAAACGTAGAAAATGAAATCGAAATCTGGAATGCCCTTGCCAGGTCGAGATCCCTCGGCCACTCCGCAATTTTGTCCAGTGGAATTGCAAGTCCTGCAAGCATCTAAATGATCTTCGGGAACTTCCACCTCACCACACATAGTTTTTTCTTTGCAAGTGTCTATGCAGTGCGTCCAGCCATCTTTGACGAAAACTTGCGTGTCGCTGCATTTCCTGCAAAAAATCCAATAATCAGGGATAATATACCAAGAACACGCAATATATGTGAGATCACATTCCCAAACGAAATATATATATATTTTTTTTATTTATTGCTTCAAAAAACAAAAAGTTTCACAGCAAGGGTTTGGTATTATAGTACCTATGTATAAATAAATGAAATATTATAGATAAATAAGAAAAAAGAACATTCAATGTAGCTTAAGCTTAAACAGTATAAAATATGCTCGTCTTAGTCCAGTGAAAATTACATTTGTGAAGTAGCCTGGAAAATTAATTAGTATCATTCATTTAAGATGAATGAACGTAGTTTGAGGACATTCCAAATATAGTTGGCAATCGTTTTAGCGGAATCTATCGACAAGTTTTCGAGAGAGTGGATCAATGAGTTTGGGTTGGATAAACAATCGCAACTACGAGGTTTCATCGAGCAGTAGATTGGACAGTCAAATAGGATATGGTTAATAGTTTCCTGTTGATTTTGGTTACATACTGTGCAGTTTTCGTTCGGATTGATTGAGAAAGTTGAACCACTGTAAGTGAATTTCATCGATATATTATTGCACAGTCGTAATTGCGCTATGGTACGGGTTATTTGGATAGGGATGTTGAGTAAGAGGTAGTTATTTGGGAATTCGTTTATCTTGAAGAAGGTATAGTGGCAGAGGAACCTGGATCGTTGAGTGAGAGACGAGTCTGTCTTGAAAAGTTTTTGTCGAAGTTTGGAAAGGACGAGTTTTGTATTTATTTTCAAAGAGTTCAAGCTATGATTTTCCCAGATATCTCGTGCATCAGCAAACTCAAATAGATCCTTGAGCTGGAGATACCAGTTGAATCTACCATCACCATTACAAAGTTGTTTTCGTCTATTGAGACAAAGTTTGGGGAGTCGATTGTCATCCATGGCCATGATCTTGATATACCAGTTCAGGGTCCATTTGAATATGTTATACAAAATTCTTACTCTGCCAGTTTCAATACGGAGAACATAATCAGGGGTGTTAGTTGATAGAAGAAGAAGTCTCTTCAGGAAGGTGGTTTGAACTTTTTCCAAAATTTCAGAATAGCGTAAGCCCCAGACTGGAATACAGTTGGACATCGTACTAATTACTAACGATTGAAAGAGATGGATTCTTGTTGACCAAGAATTGACTTTGGCTTTGGCGAGTATGGGTAAGGTTGCACCAATAGCTTGCTTGGCTTTATCAGCGGTTGCACAAGCCATCTCGCGAAAGAGTGTTGAGGAAGTAAGTATTACTCCAAGGTATGTGTACGATTTAGTTATTTCAATGACAGAGTCGTTGAATAAAAATCGTTCACTTTCTTTTGTTTTATACGGTCCCCTTGAGAAACACATTCTTTTTGTTTTAGTTGTGTTAATGGTGAGGTGATTTTGGGCTGTGTAATCTTGGAGGATTTTGAGTTTTTTTCCATCGTCTATTTCAGAGTGAGCCAACAAGACCAGATCATCCGCAAAAAGTAGCATAAGAAGATCATGTGTAAATATATTTGATACCCCATTCAGGGTTTCCATACCAGAGAATTGAATGGAGTTACACGAAGCTCAGCACCATTTTGCAGGGAAAGATCTGGTATACCTACAGACTGATCAAAGACTACGGATGGGTCAGGAGCAGGAGTATACTCGAAAAATAAGCAGACCAACCTCATCTACCTATAACACACCTCCGTTCTCATGAGCGTAGCCAGAAAATGTTTCCAGGGGAGGAGAATGACATGAAACATTATTTTTTGAAGTAGGCAATTAATAGATTGAATAATATTATTGTGCTACAACCATAAATAACAACATACAAACTATGGACAAAAGTCGAAATAAAAAAATATATATTGATCGGAAGTTGATAAAATCTGAAAACGATTATGACTCTGAGTCATGATTTCCCCTTTTCAAGTTGTTGATTAAAACTTTAAAAATATTTGAATTTTGTTTTTGATATTTGTAAAAAAACTGTTGCATTCATTCAGCAGATCTATATAATCCAGGCCCTTCTCAATAGGTACCATATCTTTGGCATAAATAAAGCCACCAATAGATGTAATTGATCAGATTGAATGAATCGGTTCGCTCTGATCCTCTGAACGCGTAATTCCAGGGGGGCGACGGGCCCCCCCTGTCTACGCCCATGTCCGTTCTTGAAGCAGAGGTATACGCAATTATCAACAGGAGAGCCATCGAACATGAGCAGATCAGGTGGTTAACATAGTTGAAGGAATGATTTTGGGGAAAATGAAAACTCGAACCTTCAAATTATATTTTTATTTGTGCATTCATCCAATTGGCAGTTTCTATTATTTGAATAGTGGTTCATGTGGAAGTTATTACTTCTCTGATATATTCCGTCTTCAATAACGAATCAAATTACAAAAAAATCAATAGCATTTCCTGGTAGCCTCGAAGTATAAAAACCATTAGCGCAGAAAATAGGGGGCCGCAACGTCTAAGTTGAAATTGACCAGATTGGTAGGTAAATACGCACAATCAGCATAAAAACGTTGAAATGGAATTTCACATTGATCAATCCACCTACTGATTCAAATATTCCACAATTACCGTTTCTCTTCGACACAAAGCATTCCCAGGACAGTTATGTGACAATACGATTACGTATGAAGCTGAAAAGAAAACTGCAATACATGTTATCAAATATCAAGAGATTTCAACAGAAAACTAGAATGCCACAAAATAGTGGAGTATTACAAAATCATAATAAGTATCTAATATTTGTGTTTGTGTTATTTATTAGAACAAAAGTTTTTTCGCCTCAGATTTTATTTCATATTAGTTGCCACTTTGTACTGATCTATCCTGCATTGGCCCATTGGCGTCGAAATAAAAAGTAGTAAAGAGTTCTATATCAGATGGCTCGAAAAAAAAATAACACCCAGTGGAGCTAGGTCGCCTCTATCAATATGGAATATTCATACCGCCAATGGTAACATTCTCACCGAACAATCAAATCGATAGCTCTGGTCTCAACGACGATAAAAATTCAAAATCAAAAAGGAATGCTAATTTCAACAACCCGTATAAAACTAGTATATTCACGACAAAACTTGTGAAATTATTTTTTTTCTACCGATTGTTGAATTTATACAAGTTATACCTGGGAAACCTTGTATAATTCTTCAGTTTCATGAGAAAATTTGATACAATGAAAAAAAAGAAAACCTGAAACCTCTTTTATTATAATGAAAACCTGAAACTAGTTCCCAGAAGAAAACACCTGTTCGTAAAGTTTTGTAGTTCTGCTTGTAAAAATAATACCAACAAAAATTAGTTGGTTTGCATTTTTACCATTAATACGATCTAAGACTCGTATATTTCTTCTAAAGCTTCATTATGCCGATTTTTTTAATATTAGTTTTTTTATCATGTCAACAGCAAACTTTTTTGACATCATTGATTGTCTAAGAAAATCCGGACTAAATCAATCATTCAATCTCGTAATCTGGTTGTCTGATGTTACTTACAAACGAAAAATTAGTTTTGCGGATTTTATCATCCATGCCGAAAGTTTTACGAGACCAAAGAAGTTGCCGGCCGACTGAAGATGATCAAACAAGAAATGGCTACAAGGTAGGAGAATTTATTGTCTATGGAGAAGATTTCCAAAAAATACAGTCATTTACAACACATAAAATTTTGATCCTTCGAGCCGGAGGATTTGCCATTTGAGTCGTGAGAAAAATTCCTTCAGCAAAGCCATTCTCTTAATATTTATTTCGAGTACTGTTGCAATCTCTGATGTAATTGCCAACGGTTCAAGCGTCCAAACTCTGAATTTTTTACTGATTTTATACCAGCCTCCAACAAATCTCCAAGATTAGGGGTGGAGGCAGGAAGCAGGGCTGAAACATGTTCAGTATCAAACTTCAGCCGGTATAACTTCGTCTGTAAGCCATGTTATTTGGAAGCAGCAATTCGAGAAGAGATCGTTGTATTCATCGTTCATAACAAAAAATTGATCAGCTGATTGCCGTGCATCTTTCTTTACTCACCTCGTCAGTCGAATAACATTTTCCGTCCTTCTTACGAACAGTGCCTTTCCCCAAAACGCAACTGCCTCCGGCAATATCGTGTTCTGTAACAAATGATGATTTGTTACCAGGCACCTGGCTCTTCAGAACAAAGTGAATTCAATGATTTATGGCAGTAACAAAATGGTGAATGCGAGTACCAAAGACATTTTTGAATGTCTTTGGCGAGTACAGATAAGATCGATATTTCGACTTTAACATTTTGTATTTTATAGTACGATTCAAATAATTCGTACTAAATATATATATCAGCTTGTACAGATTCCTTGAAAAATTATTATATGAGTCAGTCTCTAGATAATTCTAAATGGAAAATAACATGATCAAAAATCCTACTGATACATTATGGTTATTTGTTTCCCTCCATATTAGTCGTAATAACAGACCTGATAACATAGTAAATTCGAAAATTGCTGTAGATACAGGATGTTGAGAAGGAAGATCTGGCTAAATTAAGTATGTCATTATGATATGTAAACATTTCAAACATACACGTGTGATTTATGGATGAATTATGTATTAATTTTATGATCTATTCTATGGTGTGGAAATCTAATATGTCTGCCATTGGAAAAATCAAAGTTCTATTAACCTTGGGCTTCGATATCTTCGAATCTAGTGGGCCTAGATTTTTTTCATATCATCACTATTGAATTCAGCATATAAGTATACCAAATTTCAAAACCCTAGCAGCAATAGTTGAAAAGATATCGAATACTACAAGAATCGACCATTTTTAGTTTCTTTCGATATTCGAGATGGTCGTGAAATGTAGCATATTTTTCGTAATATAACCTAGTTCGTATCTGTCTCCGCTTCCTATATGACGATAGTGTGCCATGAAATTTGCATTTACCATTTACCACTCCAGTTCTGATACTTACGTTAATCAACTCGAATCTTTCCTCGTCTAATCTGAAACAAAGATATATTGTCTTCAATAAAAGATCGGTGAAAGCTACTACATCATTATATACATATATATCATCTTCCCATGCATAATAATACTAATTACTTAATTCCAACGAAAAATAACTATCATTGAGATTTGATTCAATTAGTCTGTAGTGCATGAATGCTGCACTGTTTCAATTATTACGACTTCAATAATTTTATTTATTGAATTTTATTCGTCAGGCTCAATGTCAAAACATTTGAAATTAGTTAAACAGCTGAAATGGCATGTGGTGTGAAATATATACCATGATTATCAAATTGCACTAGCAAAGAAAATTTAATGTTTGTTGGATTATGAATGGGATACTCATTTATCAATCAAGCCACAGAAGTATATTTGTTGCTTTCTACAGTTTTCTCGCTGTCCTACTTGATAACTATTAAGTAATTATCGTTTCGAATTTCGATAAATCCTGCCTTTCTTTCAACAGAAAACTCTGAATCTCAAGCTATATCAGAGGAAAAAACCCAAAGTTCGGCTATGATCAATTGAAAAACAACAATAATATATCATAATATTTGCGTCAGTTTGAGTAAGGCCACATATCACTCAGAAGAGAAATAATAGCTAAGAGGTTGAAGGTTTGAGAAAAACAAGCTCATAAATACAGAAACAAAAATATCACAATTTTATCCAACAGCCAAGCAACTCGCAAGCAACCATCAAAGCCAATTGGAAAATCGCAAAAATAAAAAACTCAACCAACCAATTCTAATTCAAACAGTTAAAATGACAGGTAGATAACGAGCAAAAAACAACTATTTTCCTGGCTAATTCAACGGAGAACATTGAATTGTATCCACTTGCCATCGAATTTTGTGAACTTCATACTTCCCTAAGAGTTCCTCAAGGAAAATAATTGATCTTATGGTAAAACTTCGTTTATCGCACTCCTATGAGTTCAGAAAAAATGTTTGGTGGAACTTACGTATGTTGACCTCCTGATCACGAATCTGAAGTCAAAACGCGGCGGTCTCAAGTATTTTCGGAGATACGGCCCAATTTTGTCTCAAAAATGCACCATTTGACATGTCAACTTTCTGCTATTAGAAATACACAAAATTCACCCTTCTTTGAACCAAAACACTATACACGCATGTATTTACTTGTTTCCAACACTTCTCAGCAGAAAAAACGATTATTATTCAAAAAATTCACCATTCTTTGAAATGTAAACAAAACAACCTTTTAACACTGATTTTCTGGTAATTTGCATTTATGATGTTGGCAACGTGATTGTTTGGCTCATGGTAAGACGTTGCCAACATCTCAAATAAAAATAACCAGAAAATCAGTGAAAAAATATGTTTTGTTTACGTTCTGAAGAAGGGCGAATTTTTGCGAAAATAACAGTTTTTATGCAAAAAAGTGTTGGAAACAATTGAATGTGAGCATGTGTGATGTTTTGGCTCAAAGAAGGATTAATTTAGTGTGTTTTTATTAGCAGAAATTTTAGATGTCAAATGGTACATTTTTGAGACAAAATGGGGCCGTATCTCCGAAAATACTTGAGACCGCCGACTTCAGATTCGTGATCAGAAGGTCAAAATACGCAAGTTCCACCAAAAATTTTTTCCGAACTCATAGGAGTGCGATAAACGAAGTTTTACCGATCTTATAATAACTATTATGGATCTGTTACACTCAAAACAGGAATGCAGTTCAAGTGATCGCAAAAAACGATGTTGTTATTAACAGCATATGATTGCACTGCTTTTCGTAATCACTACACCGATACGTTTCAGGTCATAAGATAAAACAAACGCAAGGCAAGCACGAAACATAGAAACAATATGTACTTTGCATAACTCTGTATCAATTCCATGATTAGAATTGAATGACAACATATCGCATATATACAAGTGATGATTCATCGTAGAAGATCACTTCTGTACAAAAGTATGATACATATAAATATTTTGCACACAATTAATAAGAACATATAACATATTATTCACGACCGAGTCTACAACATTGAACTGGATATTTGGAATTTAATTACTTGTGTATCATGGGGTTGGGTTATAATGAACTTACCATGCAATGGATGATAATCGATGGTGAACCCAATAAAATCTAAATTCGCGTCTCAGCCATTCACGATGATATCAACTGATTATACGAAACCTACATTATATCCAGATTCATCTGGATTCAAGTGAATATCATTATCTCTGGGATAGCTAGTCTCTTTTTGGATGACATTGATGAAATGAAACTGTTTTCAATTTCATTCGCGTTCACTTAACAGAGTTTTGAAAATTCACGAGGTAGTGTCAGTACAGAGGTAGTGCCAGAATAATTTGTCATTAGACGTACTCCAAAACTATTCAAATTTGACTAAATTAGACGAGAGATTGAATTGAATTAGGGTATGGTCCGTAAGCTTACCTAACGTAACCAATGTTATGGTTAACCGGTCCGTAAACTCTGAAAAAACCGAAGGATTGAACTTACCGTGACTTACGGGACTCGGTTCCTGAAAAAAGTGGTCAGAATATGCAACCAGAGAAACCGTTCTTGGGAGGTCGGTTATTCCGGTTATTATATTGTCGAGTTATTATACAACTGACAGCACACCTGGCGCATAATATTCGAAAAAAGTTCGTTAGGCACTTTTCAGTGATTGAGTTGTAATGGACGTAATCTAGATAGAAGAATAATTATTTCATCAGTTTATTGTATATATATATATTTTTCATTTCATAGGATATCAATTTGATTGCATTATGTACCCTTTTCCATTGTCGCCTGGAAATAGGTACCTTGACTTGAACACCCTTGAACACAATATTAGAAGCAGATAATAAGAAGGCATTGATCATGAATGCTTCCATGAATTTGATGAGATCACTTTCGATTGTGGGAGTAATATCTCAAAAGGAATATTCAACCAGTCGGCTCAGAATGATGTCCCATTAGCTGCTACCACCTCAGTAAATCCGATATAATGTTCTTGAATACTCGTCTATCACATCCACTACAAAAGTCCTTATTCATGGTCTGAGAACTATGAAAAATAATTAATTTTGATTCGTTCCTCAGAAATTTGAATTCGTTCCTCACCCAAAGCCCAAAAGCCCTCTGATATTATCATCTTCCCTTTCACTACTACTGCTAGTAAAGAGAATCTCATTCATTACAAAATTACTTATTTTTTCCATTATACTTATACAATGATAAAAAGTGTAAAAACGTAATTTTTGTGAATATTCCAACAAACTGGCGGGCAAATCTGGGAGTCCTTGTGTCAATCCGTGTTGTCACTGTTGTCCGCGTGTGGTCCGTAATGAAACCAGTTTTCAGGCAACCGATCACTAACCGGAGTTGTTGAGTCATGGTTAACCTGGTTAGCTTACGGACCATACCCTTAATAATCTTTGTTTGACAAGTGACAGTGAGTTTTGCGTTTGCGAGACGAAGCCGAGCTCGCAAGATTTGCGATTCAAACAGAGACACTTTCGATCCGAATGCAACATGCTATTTTTTCTGCAACCAAAAGAATTGATATCTAATTTGGAAAATGTAAGCGAAATAACCACCATTGCGGCTCACGACAATCTAACCTTGACCTTGACCAACTTTCTTGCAGAAAGAAGCCAATCAAACAAAAAAAAAAGAAGTAGAACTAACCTAACCTCTCATTTTATATGTACCTAGAGTTTTGGATTCGCCTTCAGACCATGGTAGATGACAGGCGGCGTCCTCGAGGTTGGAAGTCAAGTAAATGTTGAATGTGAATGTCCATATTGCATCAAACAAAATTTATTGAAAATATACTCATATATGTGAAGTTAAGTGAAAATTTGTGAAATATACTTGGTCCTCTTGTCTCTATGCCGGTACCCAGGCCGAATGACAACGGATTTGTCGTATGAAGGGGCCATACCTGTATCGAAGTTCATACGTATTTGTGAAATAAAATAATTTGGAAATTGTGATCATGGACAGAATCCTCATGGGGTATGAGATAGTCTCAGATCCACTTTATGGTGGGCCCCATTGAAGTTAGATAATCAAATATTGCGTGTACTTGGCTGGATAGTCCTGGTAACTTAGGCCATCATTCAAATCGAAGAGAAGAAGATGTAGAGTTTTCTTGTTCATTTGATATTTGTTGAAAATAATGAGATCAATTTTAGTGGAACTTTTGAAGGTTCTACATTTTACACAAGTCAGTTTTATTCTATTTTCAAATGTTGTTCCAATATCAACATCACAAATCGATTGAATATTATATGAACGTATGCAGAGTTTCTTGTTGAACATAATGAATAATATATGTTGTTCATTCCTAATAAAATAATAATCACAATCATATCAATGCTACCTCATTTATAAATCCTAGGATTAATAAAATGAACTCAATCTCCTAGGCACTAAAAGTGTTGCGAGTCGGTTGCAGAAAAAAGTATGTATGTTTTTCTTATATAGAAATTTGATATCCCAATCGAAGAGGTGTATCAATCATAAAACATACCTACCTGTATACGCTGTGGTCATAATGCAGCAGTATCCTCAACGACTGGTCAGCACTTCGCTTCTTCATGACATGTTCTGGCTCAATTTTGGTGTGTAACACCTGAAACAAGCACGTTCGTAATCAATTGTGCAACATCGATAGCCAATGTGGAATCTCGAGGAAGCTACTACAATAATAGAGGGAAATTCACAAGTTCGTGAATAGGAAGTGCCCAAACACACACATAATCGTGAGCTAATCATGTGATAAAAATATTAGTGAAAGCAGAATGTACGACATTGTCACATCAATGACTATCGTTGGGTTTCTTATTATAGTATCTTATTATAGTATCCAATCAATATTATTCACTAGTACTTTATGACCTTGTATCATTATAATATTTATTTTCGGATTATATGTACGGGGTGTTTCATAGGTAACTGGAAATATAATTGTCTATCGTAGTAGAGGTCACCGAGGTGTTTCTAAATATAAATATACCATTTTCAATGATTCTAACAGTATTCATTTCATAAACGAGATACACAGTGGCCTCTACCAACCACACTGAAATATTTTCATTCATATATGAAACACCCTTTTCATCAGTGAAAACGTTTTTGATATTCAACAAATAAAATATTGTGCAAAGACTTTCATGCTAGTTCGGCAGATATTATAATGAGTAGGTAACTCCGAATTTCTTTTACCCAGTCTGCCTGCCCCTGGTTGAAATCAATCACTTATAAAAAAATAAGATCAGAAATAATAATGCTTCTCGATCTGTAATGAAACACCCTTTATTTAGTACTTTGTTCAGGTTCACCATTCTCATAATTTTTTGTCATTGTTATTTTATAAAATTATTAAGTTAACGAAGTAATCATGAATGCTGTAAAATATAGGTACTTAGGTATATTGCGGGATATTTCCCGAGAGAGTAATGAATACACAAAGGGTATTTCATCTAAAACACTAAATTAACTTCATCATTTATGGACTTTTCGATTGTCATTATTGTTTCGAAACCACCAAAACAGTTCAAAAACACAAACGCGAGAAAAATATACCAATAATTTAACATATAGGGTAGACCAAATTCAGTGATTTCATGGGTTTTCATTCATCAGAATACACCCGTATCAGGTACCTACGAGTAGGTATAGAAAATACAGGAACAAATACAACATAACATGCATAATGTTTTTGAAAATTTTCTCATTTCTCAAGCATACTATATCAGTTATTCGAGGCGCATTACTTTTTTTGTACATCATTTCTAAAGTATGGACTAAATAGGTAATTGTTTCAATACAACACCCTATATTTTGGTATCATTATTGTTATAATTATACAAATTTCCGTTCCGTTTTTTCTATTTGATTGGCAAGATCTGCACCTTATCAATACCGGTTTCGTTACTGGTTCGTATTTTTTTGATTGTATCAATCGATTCTTTAGCAATTTTTCAATACACTTCGACATGTGTTTCGAACCATTCCTTTTTTAATCATCCGTTTATGATGTTCTGTCAAGTTTTTGTTTTTGATTATCATCAATATAATATATGTTATTTAGTAATATGAATTCCTCTGTAACTTTCGGTAGGTTACTTTTTATTGAAAGATTTCACTAAACCATCAGTTATCCAAGAACTGCTCTTAAGGGTTTTTCTTTCGTGTGGTTTTATTATACTCTGCCTTATAAACTTTCTGAATTTACATATTATGAAAGATTCCGTGATATTATGTCGTTTGAAGTGAATAGTTCCCCGGTGAGAGTTCCGGCCATTTTTCCAATGTTAATAATATCATCCCTTCATCATGATCCCTTGATCAAATAGTATCAGTAATATCAAATTCAAGTGTTACACTAAGTCTGAGATGAATGCGATGTTTAATGATTATCTATTATTCACGTTTAGGAAGGTTAACTAAAAGCCTTCAATAATGAAATGAACGGTATTCATCATCTGAAAGTAAAGAGAACACAGGGCAATTCACCCGCGGATAGAAATAGTCCCTTCCTGGGCAGCTTAAAAACCTGTCAATAATTCCACAATAATTATCTAATTCAAATATCGTCAGAAATGGCCAGTTGTCATTGTACTACGTGAACTAAAAAATTATTGTATAAAAGACAATTATTGGGAATCTATAACTTTCCAAGAGGTAATTTTTTTTGTTGGAAATCAGAGATGCCATCTCATAATGAAGAACCGACATTTTATTGACTTGTCATCTAATTTTCATGTAGAGTGTTATTTTACAAAATTGCCTTGGAGTACCAAACAATAATAATAATGATTAAATACAGTGTCCTAAAACTATGGTGCCAAATGGATACGGAAGATTCTACTCGAAAAATAAATAGGACTTTCCTATTATATTTTTCTCAGATGTCGCACATTTAAAAAAAAATTACATTAAATGTCAAGGAATATTTTTGTTCAATGACTGCTTTATTTTTAATTAAAAATCGCATTTTCTGTTGCCACCAGTGGCATACAAAAATGGTATCATGACCCTTTTCTCCCCTATTTTATGCGCCGCTGGTGGAATCATTCTGAAATTGTAAATCAAGTTCATGTCGCCACTTCGTTTAGAAATACTTAAATGAGAAACCATAAAAAAACGATATTCAATAGAATGAAAGGATATTGTGAAGTCTTTGTCCTCAAGAATTCCTGTTGAAAATTATCCCCTTATTTTTTAATTAGCATTGATTTGGTTGCTACTTTGGCTGTATTATTGTTTTGCTGCCATTCGCATCAATATTTTACCATTACATAACCGGCTCATTAATTTTACAATGACATAAAGTAATACAACGTGATTTTTACCTGTGTACTTACGGAAACTCAATTATTCAAGAACAAGTCTAACTGGTATTTCAGCCTATTCAGCCTCTATGCAATATTTTGTGAAAGGTCACGGAAGGTGAGAGAAATCGAATCTGAGATAAGTAATTTCCATTTCGTTTCTATAGTCATTGATCGTTTACGTTTTCTAAGAAAATGGTTCTGAGAAGCCAATTTGTGGTCATTGTGGTAGTTGTGATGAAAAAACTTTTCAATTCGGTACGAAGCTAAATTCTATGACTTTGACATTGGTCTTCGAGATACAAAAAAGGAAATTAGATTCCGTTAGAAGTGTCACACGAATTGATAATGAGGTCAAGCGAAAACTGTATTGAGAAAATGTGAAAAACACCTCAAAATGCCGCCCAACATCATACAAACAGTCTGCAAGGAATTCTAAGAAATTTTATAGCAGTCCAAGGCAGTGGCGGATCCGAAAAAGTTCCTCTAAACGTAGGTATCTCTCGATACTAAATGTATCATGGTATCATTTAGTTCGTTTTTTATGAGGTTTTTTACTATTACCGATTCTATGTATAAAAAATCTCGACAGTTTCCTATAAATTAACCAATCTGTGATATCACATTGAGGAGTCTTCAAGTATCTAGTAAAACTGAGGCAACTAGAATAGTTAAAGAAAACTACTTTATTTAGTTGATAGAATAAGAACGAAAGCTCTGAAGGGACACTATATATATATTTTTTTATCTCATTATAATGAGTTAGCTATCTCGATATAATGAGATGACATCTCATTATAATGAGATAGCTAACTCATTATAATGAATTAGTTATCTCATAATAACGAGATATTAACTCATAATAATGAGATACTAACTCATTATTATGAGATAACCACAATTAGGCCGTAGTTTTCAAATTGATGGATATATACATGGAAATATGATGCCAGGAGTGATATTTCAATGAATGTTCAGAATGTCACTAGTTGAAAATAAGGGTAAACAAGTTCATATTCAATTACTGATTTGTCACCGCGAATATATAAAGGTAAGATTTCAAATACATGTTATTTTGAGAGACTATAAATATTTTGAGGTTACGCATGACTACTTTGTCAAATGCATAAAAAAATTGTTTTTTATAGCTTTCGATGAAGATGACTACACTATAAGTTGATGGAAAAAGAAGTTTTGGGTCGGCCCATTCTCAGAAGTAGATGTTTCAGCCATAGGTTCCAGAAATAATGCTCTTTGTTTCAGCAGAATCTCATCAATTCTGATAATTCATGAATATACCTAATTATTATACATTTATAAGATCTTTTCATATGTTTCAAGAGAAAGGTGTAAGGTTATGAAATATTACTGCTTTCTGTTGAACTGGGCTTGATCCACTTGATCTATTATAGTGATTATATGAATGTTATATGAATGTCAAGCAACTTATTGAAATTTCTTTACATCGTGAAAACGTAGAACTCTCTTTATATGTGAACGAATTGGAAAAAATAACCTCCAGGTTCAGTGATCAAGCCAAATAAGTCTATTAGCTACTGAAATGTAAACAACACCAAGCTGAAAGAGATGGATATAGTGTCCTTATTTCATCATTCTTCAAGCCAACAAACATTCGCATATTTCCATATTACTTGGAAAAAAAGCACTTGTTGGCAACATTGCTTAATATTAACTCATTATTATGACTTATTGTATCTCATTATTATGAGATAATCGAGGAGATAATTTATCTCATTATAATGAGTTAGCTATCTCATTATAATGAGAAACCTAACTCATTATATTGAGTTAGGTATCTCATTATTTTGAGATAGTATCTCATTATATTGAGATAGCTAAGTCATTATAATGAGATAAAAAAATATCTACAGTGTCCCTTCAGAGCTTTCGTAAATAAGTGTACCTTCGTTCAGAGAAATAAACAAATAAGAAGTACCTCTACTCTTTTGATAACTGAACCAACAGCACTTGGTCATAATATTAGAAAATCCGCGTGATTATGCACGACAAAAATAATCCTATTTCCAAACATCTTTCAGTGGTTACCTGGTATAACACTCTATTCAAAGCTATTACTCAATATTTCTCCACACAGAATGCTCGCTGAAGATCGAGAAAGCCATGCGAAACCGGTCGGAGCTTCTTTGTTTTTTTGTAATACAGGTAGTGGCTTTTTATGATAACCAAAAATTGTGAATACATAATCAACGGCTCAAGACTCCAAGAGGCGCCACCAGTTTTTGTTAGCCATATCAAGGCACCCTATACCCTACACCGCAACATATCATGTTTCCTCCTGATTCACGGATTGCTCTTGAAATTCCAAAGATACTAACATTATTTGTACCTTATAAAAACTTTACTTCCCAACATGGTATATATCTACGAAAACTCAGAAGGGACATTGTAGATATTTTTTTATCTCAATATAATGAGTTAGCTATATCATTTCAATGAGATAACTAACTCCGAGATTATAATGAGAGAGCAAAAAATGTTTTCCTACTGCTGAGTTACCACAGTTTTCTTGCACTTTTCACACATTTTAACAATAGAAAAAAGAGATCTTTCTGAAGTTGAATGAAGAATCTCAGAATTCTGATGATAATATTGATAATTATTATAATATAATCAATATACATACCTGGAAAAATCCTTTCATTTGTTGGAGAGGTGTAAGGTGTGGGGTTACAAAAACTGCAATATTTCAGTTATTACAAACTTGCTAATGAGACATAAGGTGATTGTGATTTGAGAAATTATTGGCCCAAGACAGTGTGTCACGAGTAGGGGTGGACGACAATGATTTGGAAATATCGATTATCGATAATCAGAATTTATCGATATTATCGGTTTATCGATAATTATCGGTTTATCGATAATTATCGATATTATCGGTTTATCGATAATTATCGATATTATCGGAATTATCGATATTAACGATATTATCGATGTGATGCAAGTTCTTATGAAATCGCTTAAGGCTGAATATGATTGCTAAAGCTTCTCTCTCGAGTTGAAAATTATTTTTTTCTGCATCTGATAACGTGCCTGATACAAATAACACAGGTTAATTATCGGATTTATCGATATTATCGATAATTATCGATATTATCGGATTTATCGATATTAATGATAAATCCATGTTTTTTTAATCCTTCACGCAAAGAAAAAAACGGTAGAAATTACCAGAATCGAAGTGATTTTCACTGGTTTATATAGTTGATATATGGACAGAAATTCTTTCCAGTGAACACTACTATTGAGTCCAAGTAAATTGAGTCAACTTACTGATCACGTAATATAATAGTCAACATTACTAGGAACACGGTTTAATTGTTACCATTCGTAGATCATTGGTGTGTACTTTGAGGAATAGTAAATTAGACAATACTGAAAGAGTACCGCTTCCTTGTATCAAATATTGTATTCAACCTATGAGCACTAGTAGTTTTAATTTTTTATTCAGTAAATTGAACTTTATATGATAGATTGAAATGTACATTGAGGAATAGTAAATTTGACAATACTGGAAGAGTACTTCTTCCTTGTATCAAATATTGTTATAAATCTATAAGCCCTGGCAGTTTTTGTTTTTTATTCAGTGAAATAAACTATATAATAGATTGGAATGGACCTACTACATGACAAAAACATCGATTTATGATCCTTAGAACAAGAGGCAAACATTCTTATTGAGCTTCCAATTTCGAAGGCTTTTATAATAAGTTTTCGATTATTTTCAATGGAAAATATAGTGGTTACAGCCATAGCGCAGCTTTACTGATGTTATCCAGTTGATCCGGAGTAGATTTTTATAGGAAAGTTTCGATGTCTCTATTGGTACTCTTCGAAATCGTACTGAATCTGGAATAAACAATTATTTAGTTCGTAGGTATTATTATAGAATGAAAAAGTCGTTTTTCATACCAAAGTGTTTCCCAGGTTATGTTTATGCGAGCAGAAAATGTCTTCAGTATCCTATCGATGCTTTCATCTTTCGTAACCATAACCCTTCCTTGAAAATGTATTAGGTATTCCATCTTTGTGTCACCATTATATCCATGAATCCAGAGAATTTCTCAACAATCTTCTAGACAGAAGTATTAGTGATTCTATAAAAAATAAATCAACCTATACATAACAATCACAATTTACTCTAAAATCGCTATAATTACCTCTCTTTTCACTTTTCTGATTTTTCTTCTTGGCTAGTCCTATAGTTTAATCACCCTCATCCTCTTATTGCAATAATAATCATAAAGAATCCCTCTAGAAATCATTTTGTATTCAACACATTCATACCCTGAATCATTTTAAAATTTGTGCGTTATCCTCAAATGTTCATTGGGATCCTTGAATGAAGCAAATACCACTGAACAACAGAAACAACTCATCTTCACCTTTATTATGATGGCACACTAGCTGCGAAAAAGAGATACTGTCTCGAACAGAATCAACGAATAACTGAGGAAAAAAGTCAACCCATACCAACACCATTCAGGGAAAAAACAACTATTTGAATATTTATTGTTCAATTTAGTATTCATCAATGAACAGCATTATGGCAATTATTACTCGCTGAATAGTTAATAACATTGCTTGGGAAGAGTAAGTGCTTATTTTCATTTGGATTAGTTCACTTTATCATTTTCTGAGATTAATTTCACTAAGGTGATAGTAAATATTTCTGAATACATTGTTAAGAACTGCTGACAGTAATTTTCAATATACTCTCTGACAAATTGTACCAGAGTTTCCAAGTTGAAATCACAATAAGGAATAGTGAATACATCACCTGCGATTTCTTGTTAGTAGATTACTTCGAGGTATCTACTTTAACTGGAATGTCATCTTCAGACTGGTATATATTCCTAATGGTATATTCAAGTAAACTTTTTTCGCAGTTGGGATTACTAGGATTGCTGTTAATAAGTATCAGAAAATTATCACTAGCCGGAAAAGTGATTCATCAGATGGATATTTCTTAGCGTGTTCACAAGCTATTGAGACAAAAAATTCGAATAATATTTTGTATTGTGTACGTGGAAATGTAAAAACTATTGATACAGGATTCAGAAAATCAGGGGTGGGCGATAACGGTTTGGAAATATCGATTATCGATAATAAGAATTTATCGATATTATTGATATTATCGATATTATCGATAATATCCCCTTTCCAATATTTTTGCTCCCTCCCTTCGTAGAAAAACCTGTGGCTTTGCTAGCTTCGGGCGAACTCAGCAAAGCCATTTTTTGAAAATCCACTTTGTTCTGCTAGTCATTATATCGCATTATATATATAGGGCTGATTTGAGGCTAATTGATTACCCTTATTTTATATTTTCATATCACTATATCAAAATTCGTGCGTGACTTTGCTCGCTTCTTTGGTATATTGTAGACCGATTGTAGACGAATGTACCAAAAAATCTGACGTGTGGCTTGTTTCGCATAATTTAACAATTATTCCACTTTTTTCAATGAAAGTTTTCTGCACACATAGTGGTAGAGAATACCATATGCATACCAAGTAGCGTGAAAAGCATCAAATTGTGCCAAATTCACATCGATACCTGACCAGTGTTTACTATGAGCTGTGAGGGACACTTTTTGATGAAATAATTTCCAACCATTAATTATAAAATATTAGACGTCATGGAACAAACGCACGATTTCACTGTATTCTGATCTGATTCTGGTTAATTTTCACATTCCCCTATCCATGACAATAAGTGAACAATCATTGTCATTTGTCGACTAAATCTTCGGCTAAATCGGTTTATATAAGTTATCGGAAGAGACTTTCTCTTATTTGTTATAATGAAAGGTTTCGACAAAAAGAATCCGAGAAAAAATCTAAATTTGAAAAAATCTCGATTTTTCGAAGCCTTATATCTCTGTAATACTTCGAAGCAGTGTTTTATACGAGAGGTTGACCACTAGGAGAAAATGTGTACACTGGAATTCCTATAAGCCGGAATTCCCCTGGAATTCCTCTGGAAGCAATATGTCAATTTGAACCGAGATTTGAACAAATAACGATGGAGTTTTGAAACTGAATGTAGATGATACTTGAATTTCCCGGGAAATTACGGGGAAGAAAAGAAACAGATTGGTATGAGCAAAGTTGAAAATTGGTCCATCCGTTCGAAAGTTATGGCGATTTGCTTCATTTTTTCTGTGATAAAAAAAAGTTTCTTTTTATTTCGATCTTTTCGATTGGGGAAACGGATTCTATGGAAAAAAATAAGTAGATTGGTATGAGCGAAGTTGAAAATTGGTCCATCCGTTCGAAAGTTATGGCGATTTGCTTCATTTTTTCTAAGATGAAAAAATTTTTTTTTGATTTTGATTGGAAAAATAGGATTCTATGGAGAAAAATATGCAGACTGGTATGAGCGAAGTTGAAAATTGGTCCAACCGTTCGAAAGTTATGGTGATTTGCTTCATTATTTCTATGATGAAAAAAAGTTTTTTTTTTATTTCGATTTTTTCGATTGGAGAAACAGATTCTATGGGGAAAAATATAAGCAGATTGGTATGAGCGAACTTGAAAATTGGTCCATCCGTTCGAAAGTTATGGTGATGTTATGGCGATTTGCTTCATTTTTTCTATGATGAAAATAACTTTTTTTTTGATTTCGATTTTTTCGATTGGAGAAACGGATTCTATGGAATAAAATAAGCAGATTGGTATGAGCGAAGTTGAAAATTGGTACATCCGTTCGAAAGTTATGGCGATTTGCTTCATTTTTTCTATGATGAAAAAAAGTTTTTTTCGATTTCGATTTTTTCGATTAGAGAAACTGATTCTATGGAAAAAAATAAGCAGATTGGTATGACCGAAGTTGAAAATTGGTCCATCCGTTCGAAAGTTATGGCGATTTGCTACATTTTTTCTATGATGAAAATAAGTTTTTTTTTTATTTCGATTTTTTCGATTGGAGAAACGGATTCTAAAATAAGCAGATTGGTATGAGCGAAGTTGAAAATTGGTCCATCCGTTCGAAAGTTATGGCGATTTGCTTCATTTTTTCCTTGATGAAAAAAGTTTTTTTTGATTTCGATTTTTTCGATTGGAGAAACGGATTCTAAAATAAGCAGATTGGTATGAGCGAAGTTGAAAATTGGTCCATCCGTTCGAAAGTTATGGCGATTTGCTTCATTTTTTTTATGATGAAAAAAAGTTTTTTTTATTTAGATTTTTTCGATTGGTGAAACGGATTCTATGGAAAAAAATAAGCAGATTGGTATGAGCGAAGTTGAAAATTGGTCCATCCGTTCGAAAGTTATGGCGATTTGCTTCATTTTTTCTATGATGAAAAAAAGTTTTTTTTTATTTCGATTTTTTCGATTGGAGAAACGGATTCTATGGAAAAAAATAAGCAGATTGGTATGAGCGAAGTTGAAAATTGGTCCATCCGTTCGAAAGTTATGGCGATTTGCTTCATTTTTTCTATAATGAAAAAAACTTTTTTTTTATTTCGATTTTTTCGATTGGAGAAACGGATTCTATGGAAAAAAATAAGCAGATTGGTATGACCGAAGTTGAAAATTGGACCATCCGTTCGAAAGTTATGGCGATTTGCTTCATTTTTTCTATGATGAAAAAAGTTTTTTTTGATTTCGATTTTTTCGATTGGAGAAACGGATTCTAAAATAAGCAGATTGGTATGAGCGAAGTTGAAAATTGGTCCATCCGTTCGAAAGTTATGGCGATTTGCTTCATTTTTCCTAGGATGAAAAAAAGTTTTTTTTGATTTCGATTCTTTCGATTGGAGAAACGGATTCTATGGAAAAAAATAAGCAGATTGGTATGAGCGAAGTTGAAAATTGACCCATCCGTTCGAAAGTTATGGCGATTTGCTTCATTTTTTCTATGATGAAAAAAAGTTTTTTTTTATTTCGATTTTTTCGATTGGAGAAACGGATTCTATGGAAAAAAATAAGCAGATTGGTATGAGCGAAGTTGAAAATTGGTCCATCCGTTCGAAAGTTATGGCGATTTGCTACATTTTTTCTATGATGAAAATAAGTTTTTTTTTTATTTCGATTTTTTTTATGGAAGAAACGGATTCTATGGAAGAAAATAAGCAGATTGGTATGAGCGAAGTTGAAAATTGGTCCATCCGTTCAAAAGTTATGGAGATTTGCTTCATTTTTTCTATGATGAAAAAGTTTTTTTTGATTTCGATTTTTTCGATTGGAGAAACGGATTCTATGGAAAAAATAAGCAGTTTGGGATGAGCGAAGTTGAAAATTCTGAATTCTCATAAAAATCCGTTTTTTGAAGTGGCTAATGCAATTACGCCCTCTAGCAGTCTCTTGGCCACTTTCATCATAAATATTTTTTCCGAAACCTATGCGGCAAATAGTTTCCGAGATACAGCCGGCGTCCTTTCTTAGTGGTATACACCCGGTACCTCGCCCTGTACAGACTATTGAAGTGACAAAACTTCAAAAATTTTGCCCTTTCGCTATAAATATCTGTCGCGCTAGTCGTAAGCCATTCTGTAAATGATTTTCGATTTTTTTTATTCATACATCCGAAATAAATTTAGAAGATACTATTTGAGAAAATATTGGCGAAAGTTCTTCTACATTTTTTTCCCAATAAGGGCGCTAATACCATCAGGCATTTCTCGAGGCAACTGCAAATGTTTTTCGATGTTTTCTGACGAAGCTATACCAATTTACTGATGTCATACGTCATATTTTCATTGATGATTCTAATTAATGTTGATAAAAGTTAAAATCCATTCGCACAACACGAGATCAAAGAGTTATGTACACCGAACTTCGAGAGATGTAAGTATAGGTACTCATCTCGGTACTCATTCTTGATCATTTTCATCTATTTCCTGATACCAATCAACACTTTAATTTGGTTTAATTGTTGATAGATAATCTAAAGAACTTGTGGAGAGAACAAATATTGGATTCCACTTCGGTTTCTACGGTTTCCATCAAGATTTTCATCATACTAATAATTTCATTTTGCTCATAAAGAATTAAATTGAATTGAAAGTATATTGAAATATGGAATCAAATGGGTGGCTCGAGTGTGAACCTATTAGCTCGTTCCAGTTGTTCCTGTCTTCTCATCAATCAGTCGCCTTTATTGGTTCGATATTTACGAGGAATATAAAACACCTACGTATCATCAGGGTACCTATATAGCGAATCGAGGTAAAACCTGCCTTTCCACCTACTATTGTTGTGTTTATTGGTATTGTCCGTGAAACTGTTAATTGATAATAAAGGATCAGATTGATCAATATAGTGCGGAAGTTGATTACTCTTTCGGTCAAACCGGAAGTGATTGGTAATTTTTTTTCATGTTCGAATTCTGCATCGATTGTGATGATAGACCTACCTAGCACTAAGTAGGTACTGAGGTACATACCGACTCGACGTACTGACGTACATCCCCAGAATTTAATTCGACAGTATTCTCCTGATCACCCCATAGGAATTGAAACTGTAAATAAGCCGATTGCAAGAAAATATATTTTCTTATTTTTGTCAAGATCTTTATTTCATTTTCCTGTGGTACATTTCTTTTCTTGTACCATTTTACAAATAAATACTCACAAATACCTACATAGTATAAACAAATAAATAATGGTAAAATATGATCCAGAAAGAACACCTTCATCTAGTCGACAGCGGTGTAACCAAAACCCTCGCCAAAACCAACATGAACAATAATTTGGTATCAATTTGCGGGGTTGAGACAATAAATATTCGGATTGACTGAAGACTTCATTACTTATTATTGTGCAGAAAGAATTATGAAAATCGTGGTAATTGATACATTTTAATTAAGTTTTCTAAAAAATTTATATTCTATAAATATGAAAATTTGAAAAATTATGTAAGGGTGATGATTATGGAACTACGATTCAGTGAAATAATTTGGTGCGACATACACCAATGTCACCAATTCAAAAACGGAACAGAACGTTTAAATTAAGTACGCGATGGTAATCAAACCATTCGTCTAAATAATAATATGTGATATGTGTAGTAGGCATAAGATGGCATAAGTAGGTACATCGAAATGGGACTGTATTTTAAAATGCAGTAAGATAATACAGCGTTAACACGAATTTTCAAGAATGAAAATGCAATCGATATGTTGTCCTGTGGCAAAACTATTCAACAAAGTACAAGAACTAACCTCATGATGTTTGGGATGTACATGAGTACAGATTCTATGTCCACAAGCACTATAAACTTCAAAAACCATCAGAATAAGAAAACAAACGATACTGTTACAGTTCCATGTCAGTTTAATCACCATTCTTGCACAAAAATACAAAATAAGTGGTGAATATCATTCGCGATTTTGAGGTTAGAATGGTACGCGAGCTCACATTTGTCAACAGATCAAAACCAACACGACTAACCTCCTTCACGGATCGAACAACACAAAACAAAACGCAAACGCGTGTTCATGCGGCGCGATACTCCTTCGTGAGTCGTGACGTGAAATATTCGTTATTCGTTTTCGTTGGAGATTTTCTCCATGAAGCTGTATGTGGCTGTATCTTCTAGTTTTGATACCATTTGCGCAGACGTGCTAACTGCTATGTATCTCGTGATATACAGTGTGTCCAAGATTCGCTTCTCTATGCAGGGATCTCGGCTCCTATTATTCCTACAGCAAAGGTTAAATGGGTAATGTTTCAGAGGCATCCGTATAGCCGGTTTTAAATTTACGATTGGTCAATTATTGGTTTTGGAAATATCGACGAAAAACCGGAAATAACTGTTTTCATTCAATTAATTAATTTGACAGCTGTCGACATGTGACATTGTTTAGACACTTTTTTAAGACGAATATAAGATATATTGTACATATCATTTCTAAATCGTCCTCGAGATCGTCCTTTATTATACCGTAACCCGCCTCAACTTTTATTTTTCTTATGACCGCCATGTTGGATTTTTCCGAGGATTTTTCGATTCTTGGAAAGAGCGTATAATCAAAAATTTCCAGTCTAGTATGATGTCTCACAAATGATGCATAAAAGTTTTGAGTATCATCGAAATAACACATTCCGTTGAGTTTTAAGTTAGAGGCCATAATTTATTTGAAAACCAGAAAATTGAGTTTTCCGCGGAATTTTCCCTGATAGATCCTCTGACCTTTCCTTTTTGATTTCTATCTCTGAGGTCACACAAAGAAAGAGGTTTATGAATTTGATCCTGTTTCGACTACAGAAATCCTGTGAAAGAGTTTTGGACACATTTACAAATATATTACACCAAAATTAACCGTTTCGGATTTATTTGCGAAAAACGAAAACCACCATTTTCGATTTTTTGCCGATATTTTCAAAACCAATTGATCGATCGTAAATCTGAAGCCGGATCGAATTCACCTATCGAAAGCGTATAAAAGCGTAATTTTTTCTAACTTGTAAGATTTACCAGACGATCATTTTCAATAATCTTACAAATACCTTCAATTTCTATATAGCATGTTAGATACCTAAATAATAATGTAAGAACATTTATTTTGGCTTCAGTGGAATAAAGTAAGTCAAGAATGATTGTTTGAACTTCCATCAGCTGCCTTATTATTTGGCGTTACTAAAGTCGTAGTCGGTATTAAAAACAAAATCTTCTCTCAGATGACAAGCAACAAGGTGTGCAATTTTCTAACCGAATACCATGCACTCTAGCTTCAATTGTTTAATTAAAGGCAGCATTTTTTTCTGGAACACGAATATTTTTCAGAAAATTCGTGTTCTCGAAAAAAATTCCAGTATAATAATTGAAGTTCTAGTCGTGGTATTATAAGTGAAAATAAGTACTAATAATTTATTCAACAAGACCAACAAATTGGAGAGATTCGGAGGTCTTTGATGAGAGCATATTGGTATTGGTAGGAATACCAGGTGCCTACCCAAACTTCTTATGCAGAAAGCGTTTGGTAGAATTGTACCTACTTTCTTCAGTTTCACTTTCAGAGCTTCCTGGATTACTAATCATTAATATCGTATCAAAGGATTGATCGTATCTTATAGACAACTTTTATTATATGTTATCACCATATCATATGACTGATGAAATATTACAATCGTAATAAATTTTCTAATGTCGAGTACCTATGCCATAGACATAGTATATGTATATGTCTTCAATGTACTTAGTTATAAAGACTATACAATGATTACATTACAATGGTACAGGCTGTCGCTTTTTCGATGTCCTCACGGGATATCACACTTATTTTCAAAGATAGATATATTTGCGGTATTCGCAAACGTTGGGTCCTTTTTTTGTTATGCCTACTCAAAATTTTCATGGCCCGCTATAAAAACTGAAAATTATCTAAATACAGGGTTAACGGTTGAAATATCGTATATAATTGTAACATATTTTTGAAATGCGCAGAACATCTATGTTTCAAATATTGAAAAATATACAAGGTATTCCATTTAAAAACATAATTTTGGGTTGGGTTATATCTGAATAATGACAGCCTATGTAAAAAATCTGACGGCGCCACTGGATTCTACGTAAGAAACTGTATAAAAGCCATTTTTTACTTCTTTTATTAGTCAGAATATAGTTGAGATACAGGCCCTAAAATGCAAAATTTTCAATTTCGCCCTGTATATCGTTCTCGAAGACTGCAAATCTTAATCTTTTAAAATAAGCGAGATTCTTATAAGGACATGGGACAGCCTATACAAGAAATCAAATGTTAATGTGCATAAGGAAAATGTTCTTCTAACAAACTGCCAGTTGAAAAATGTGGCGACAATTCAAAGGTTTTAGTGCAAAGGATATTTAGAAGACGTGCTAATATATTTCCCTTCGAATATCCTAAAGCCACTATCAATCAGTGGAAGCCTTCATTCAAAGCAAGGTGGATATAGGATGGTGAAACAGCTTCCTATTAACAAGCACTAGAATAAACTGTAGACCTTTGCCTACTTGATTTCATACCGTAGTAATATTTCCTGAAGTTATCAAAGATGGCGACATACCTTGTGTCGGTAAAACAGAAACTGTGCATCTGTCATCTTTTTATCAGTTTCATCTGTTCTAGATGAAAAATGATTGAGAAGAGTCAAAATATCAATATTCATTCAAGGTTTATCGAAAATTTATTGTTTTAATGTCGTTTCAAGTCACGTCTGTCAGATGTGAACCACAGAAATACATGAGCAACAGAAATCTTCTTCGATAATCGATCTCACCGCCATCTTCATTCAAGTCGTGGAAATATTAGTACCTTCTCAAACGGTCTACAAGTTTTTCGTAGAAACAATTGAAGAGCTGTTTCACCATCCTATATCCACCTTGATTTAAAGGAAGGACGACAATGTAATCTCAGTAGGTATTCAAATTATCGAATTTTCGCAAGTTGCCATCTCTCAGTCAGCTATTGAACTAAAACATCTGCCTGGTGCTTTAATAGGCCTGGCCTTATTACCTTTCAACTAAAAATCTACTCACTACGTGGCGCCAGCAGTCCGTGAGTGTGGACAACATATGAAACCCGCGAAGCGTTTTCCCATAAGAATTGCATGTAGGACATGATTCTGTTAATTTGAAAATGTGATTTTATTGGGCTGTTTTCTGATTATGTTTTGCATTACTATGGTAAACAATATATTACATATTATTAAAATCGAAGAATATAGTGCCTTCGATTATTCATACTGTGTGAAAATGATAGAATAAGTTACATAATTTTCTGTTTTCATTATTGATTGAGAGGATTGCTTAGACCTTATGCATGGGCAAAATCATGAAACAAGCATTTTTATTCATCCATAAAATGAATTCTAAATCTGATTCATTCATAAAGTAGTACCCCGTTCCAGAATTTTCCGAAATAAGGCTCCCGTCAAGGTATTTGCCATCAGTTATAAGTGAGAGGTTTGTGAAATAATATGTAAAACAACAGTTACCTACCAAATTTAAAAAAAATTAAACCATATTGTCTTTATTTTCTATTTTGATTCCTGATTACAGACATGAGTTAGGTAAACTTATCTCTGCTGAAGATAAATCAATACTTGATAAATGTAATATACTCAACAGCTAAAATGTTCTCAGTTGTTCAAAATCACTGCTGTACTGTACAGTTACAACTATGTATGCTCCATATTTTCTTCACAATTTACATCCTTTATTCATTGAATAACAAATATACAATATACATATGTGATAAAATAAACTAAATCATTATAAGATATATAACACAAACTGCCAGAGTGGTTTGGATTTCACTTGATAAACTGAAGATCTCCTGTCCACTTTATTGGCACAAGCCCTTTGATAGCTTCATTGACTCACATTGAAGTGATGTGCTTAATCTTGCTCTGGGGTGCATAAGACCTACCATTCTATACCATTTGTGCTTTCATTATTCTTATTGAGATCTGGCTCATCAAACAACATTCTGTAATAGTCACCTCTGTTCAGAAGATGGATATAATTAATGTATCCCAATACAATTATCACTCTCATCTGATTAAACATTCAAAGCCTCCAGGCTTATCTGATGTGCTATATGTTATCATGTTATGATCTGATTCTTTTGATCATTCAACCTCTTCTTCAAACGAAATATGGGGCTATATATGTTTTTAAAATGAAAATTGCTTCTATTTTCTTTCCAGAGATAATGTCTGATATCAAACTATTGCATTTGTTAAATAACCTAACTTTGAAATCGAATCAGAAGGGTGTTCCACCGTTAGCCCCCCTCTGTCTACCACAATGAAGGGAACAAATATGGAGACATCTCTTTCACACCAGTTTTTTTGCAAAATAAAATCCATCTCAACCATTTCGGCAAACATATCCAAGGTTTTGGAAAAATAATGAAAAAAACTTTTCCTACAATCTACAAATATACAAAGCTAATATTTCATATGTAAGGATAACCTTGGTGTATCGACAAAATTTTGATTTAGTTCATGAATTCTCAACAATAATATTCATCAGTATTCATAACATATAATTCTTGTTGATTTTATAACAAAAATACTTCTCTACATCCAATAATATAATAATAATCTATAGGAACGTTGATACAAGTTCACATCATCAAGAATTATATAGGTTCTCTCATCTGTGTCAATAATGACTTCAGCTTTCTGAAAACTACACCACTCTTGAATTTTGATAGACTCGTATGAGAAAAAACGATGATAATTTCTTCGTTATTTTAGTCCATTTGTAAGGCTACATGATTGATCTCACCAGCGAAATCAAAAAATTCACAAATAATTATGTTTTCATGTAATAATTTTAAATGGAGTCCGAGCTTATGGAAAAATTCTTCCCATTCTGATGTCCCCATCATCTATCGGCAGTTTTGTGTACTACTGAATTGTTACATCACTGTCTATCAAAGTTGAGCATGTATTTTGAATATGTTTTAAAACTATGATTAATTACTTGTATAAATGCTAGCATGGAAATGTACACTTTCAACTCGAATGTGACTAGGACTATGATAATGATGCATAAATTAGGCCTAAGCGTTGATATTATTTGATTGTATGATGAATGCACCATAATATGCGATGGAAAAGAAGTGACATCACAACCCATTGTTGATTGTAAACTATTGTTGAATATACGTTGTGGCCTTGATATTCTGTATTTATCCACTCACAAAGTTTCTGTAAATTGCAAAAAAACATTGATAACATTGGTTTATTGAAAATACATAAAAGATCAAGTTTTTTTTATTATCAATTCAATGATGAAACCAACTGCATACATTCAATACCATATTCAGATTGAATACACATTCTCAAACTGGCAATGAAAAAATATAACAACAAAATTTTAAATAGTGAAAAAACATTGTACTAAAACATTAAAGCTATTCCTCTCAAAATGAGCATACTTCAGAGTACCATTTCTTACTATTCAAACAGTTGATATTTATACAATGTGGACATCTATTCAGAAATTTTGCTGAAACTGGTATTTTGTTTGCAATATGAGCTCTCACCATATCAGAAAGAGCTTGTATAAATATAGGATGATCATTTGGAGCAGGAACTCTTCTAATTATTTCTATCCCAACCTGAAAAATTTCAATGATGACTTGTACACAATGATTTCTTTTGTCTACCTCTTTTGCCAAATCCTTGCAGTATTCGATATCCAGTTCATGTAGTGTCTCAATATGTTCATTGACAAATGCAATAGGAACAACAATAAGTGTCTTCTTTCCCTGCTCAGCATAGCCTCTGATGGCTGCATCTGTCATAGGTCCCAACCATGGAAGAGGTCCAACCTTTGACTGCCAAACAAGCTGATAAGGTTGTGAGAAGTTCAACTCTTGCATTACTTGATAGACAGTTGCACCAACCTCAGAAGGGTAAGAATCCCCTCTATTGACAGCCTAGAAAAATTATCATCGTCATGCACATACAGTATGTCCACCTCAAGGACTTACCACCCCTATAAGATCGTTATTATTTGATCAGTTTCGCAAAACTTTTTTTTGGTTTTTTGGATTGTTATCAAGGCCATCAGCGACCAATTTTATTGACCCATTTTTCACAAAGTTTAATAATGTATTTTTTTTTCACAAAAACTAATGATGTATTCTGGATCAGGATCACATGAAACACACCTGTACCGATTTTTATCATCTTAAAACACAAGATGAATTTTTTTCAGTATTTCATCAAAAATAAGTACTATGGTATTTTTGGGAAGGATTAATGATAAATTATCATTGAGGATGATTCACCTAATTTTCCAATACACTTTTCAATACGTCGACGATTATTCTTCACTACTTTATTTCTTTACACATTGTATATATTGATGATAAAAATTGGTAGATATATTTGAAGTAATCCTCAATAATAATTCGTCATTAATTTTTTCAAAAAATACAACAATATGGTACATTTTTCTGACAACCTGTGATTTATGACGATGAAAATTGGTACAGGTATGGCCACAATAACAGCAAAAAAATATGATCACTACATTGTTGGATAGACATTTCAAATACCTATCCAACAAAAAAAGTTTTTCAAAATCGATTGAATAGTAATGATTTTACAGGGGTGGTAAGTCCTTAAGGTGGTATATCATTATTTTTCCTCAACTGTTAAGAACATTCCATCTGAATAAATTGAAATTTTTTGTGATCTGAGGATCTCATAAAAATACCTTCAGTGGTAAAGAATGAGCAGAAAATAATATGATGGCCTCTTTTCTTTTATTTTCAGGAATTGTATCCAATTCTTTTCTTATATTATCTGCAAAACATTTTGCCAGCAGAGGGTGATTTGGCCACCTATCAATAATAGTCAATTTCATTCCATGTGGAAGGCCTCTGGAAGTAATGAATTATTTATACATACTCATTCACCAGTGTTAAATATCACCTTTTTTGAAGCAATCTGAATATGTCATTAAAACTAGAACCAGAAGTTGCACAGCTATATTGAGGAAACTGAGAGAATAATATAGCATGTTCTATTCCATCCCTGGAAAAATGTTCAAAATTTTCAGGTGAATATGAAAAACACAGCTTACTTACTTTTCCACTTGTTCAAATGCATGTTCTGCAAATGGTTCAACATATCTGAAGGCAACATATGATTTATGAGGGCCAGTTTCTGGTGAATCTTTGTCCAGAATATCACACATAAGTTTACCTTGCAATTTGGTCCACTTCAAAATTGGAGAGCCACCACCTATTTCAGTATATTTTTTCTGAACTTCAGGTGTTCTTCTCTTGGCTATCCATGCACCTAAACGACTAATTGATATTTCATAATACATCAAGCACTTCAAAGTGCTCTCTACTACAGAAAATGTTCATTTAGAACTGGATACTCACTCCTGGGCTATAGGCAATTGTATCATGTCTCTATCAGTCATTATCCTATGCAGATAATCATGAACTTGATCAACTCTTTCAGGGCCCCCCATGTTCACCATTATAATACCAGTTTTAGGTTTGGTAGCACCTGTAGACACATTTCTTGAAATCGTAAGACCTGAAATAATTATTATGTGAAAGAACGTAGACTCCAAGAAATATTAATATAATCTAAGAAGGGATCAAATTTACCTAAAGAAAATATTGATCGTCTCGGTAACATGGCGCTAGTAATATTTACGGAACTTTTAGGAAGGAAATTTCAAATTCAGTCAAATCATCAACACTATCGTACCACCACTGAAATTATAGGTTATTTCTTATGTGACAGCTTCTCTTCTTCTTCATGTGCATGTTCATGTTGTTTTGTTGTTGCTGGGTCGGGGTCGGGTGGGGCTGTACGGAAAGTTCTCCTTGATAACTGGATTTTTTTCTGATAAGTTAGGCTTTTTACTTTGGCTAAGGAGATGTAAATGAAATGGAGATATTTTTTCGGTGTAAGAATAACCTGTGGAGTGTGGAAGGAAATGAGGAGGGTAATTCTTCCGTTAGGTGGCGATGTCTTTTTTTTTCAACATTTTTGGCTTCAGTTATTCAACCTTTATCATCCTTCTTTAATTGTTGTTTGAAGAGCTATATACCTTCCTTATTAACTATAAAGTAATATTTCATGAGAAACGGTATTCTATTTATTAATTTAACCATTTATTTCAAAATTATTATCAATGCTCATATTAACATCTTCCATGACAAAAGGTTACATTGGTGACAAACCTCAGCACAAATTTTCTCGTGGAGCATTCAGTATTTCTTTCTATCTACTTCGTGACGAAAAGAAGGACAGATATATATTGAATGAGAATTCCCTCGCGTGAACGGACGACCACTGGCAACATTGCCAGTGTTGTCTCTGTTGACAGCTATCATGGCCGTTATTTAAAAAACTACATAAATATTTAAGGTAATATCAAATTTAAGCAATATCGTTTTGTTTTTCTGATAACTGAATTATAATGAATATGGTATCTATTTTCCGCGAGCACTTACACCGAGTTTCGTGTACAACAGACAAGCCAGTGATGATCAGTTGAATAATAGCAAAAGAAGGATGATGAAGGTTTTATTTTGCGAATATCTCGAAAAGTATTGGTTTCCGCACAATTTGGTTTTCAGATTCGTGATCAGGAGGTCAAAATACGTAAGTAAAGCCAAAAATTTTGAAAAAAAAGACATCGCCACCTAACGGAAGAATTACCATGAGGAGTCCTCATGCCCACGTGAGGATTTTGTGAGGATTTTCAAATTCAAGCGGGAATAATGTGAGGATTACAGCTGCTCAATGTGAGTAAATTTCACATTTCATAGTTTTTGTTTATGTTTATCCTATTAGATGGCGATAGCATGTCGTATTGGAAGATTTTCATGATTTGACTTTTGTGCTATTGATTAATGTTATTAATATTTATTTGTTGCCTTATATTTTTGGAATAGTAGGAGTGGGTCTTGGGACTTGGGAGTGGGTAACTTACATAGATCTTTCATGCTTACGCTAGATCCGGTATCCAGGTTATTTGTTTCGTAGTTTCAGGGAGGTTGAAAGTACAAACCATTGATTGGTCGTTTTTATTTTTGTCCTTGACGGATCTAGCGTAAGCAATATAAGATCTATGGTTCTAAGAGCGTTGAAAATTCTTTGATTGAAACGTCGCGCACACTTGGTGTTCGAAGATGAAATTCGTTAACTTTCGGATTTAATGCACAAGGCTTTTTCATTAGTTTGTAATACACACCGCGGTCATAAAGAGTAAAATCGAAATAGTCATCGATAGAAAATTAAAAATGAAATTAAAATATATACTTATTAATGTTCGAAATGTCACATTCATAATATTCGAAAATGCAATAATATATATAGTGATAATTTAAGTCCAAAGTTAAATAAAAAAAGTGGAGTGGTGTCAGTGGCGTAACTTCATATTTTGGGCCCCCCGCCATAATCATTAATAAGGGCCCCCAAGGAAAGAAAAATATCAATGAGAAAGTAAAATTCCATGCAAATTGAAAAAATTGCAGAGTCAACATTCATTCCTGTTTCAAATGTCATACTGCTACTATACTTGTTGGACATTCATCATCATATTTAACTTTATTATCCGAAACAGTAGTAGTAGTCGTAAAGAACGTGGTAATGTTGGGAATTTTACACTTCTCAACATCTAAATTTTGTTTCCTTCTTCTATTTGAAGCACCACTAGTTTTACTCAAGTTTTCCATATAAAAATAATTGGATTGACTGCAAGAGTACAAAATAGTTATTTATGTACCAAGAACAAAAAACTGTCCAATATTGTCGAGCGTGCAAATTAACTAGCGAGCAGGATAGACAATAATATACCGTTTTTCGCCGAGGTGCATATTGAATTTTTTCGTCGATCTCGAACACCCTAATGTTCACCCACGCCGGTATTATTCATACGTGAAATCTCTCATATTTCTCAAATAATCAATAATAAGTCGAATATTCATTCGGAAATTTGTACGTGAATGATAATTTTTTGTAGAGGTCGACGAAAATAATTATAATGTGAAACTCACCACACAATTCGAAAGCCTGAGGCTGGGAGTCTATAATCTTTGCTGTGGTATTCACCGATCGCCGACCGCGTATAAGAAGTTACAAGACCGATCGAGGCATAGGGGTTAGGGGATAGGGCCAAAGTTTGCAAAATGACCGGCTGAAAATTTGCGGCACAGATCACTCAATTGAGAAAAATGTATCGTTGATTTTACACATCACCCTTGACCTAAACTGAAAAAACATGCCTGCACTATTCGCAGAAAAGAAAAATTAATAATCCAAATACCTCGCAAAAAAAACAATTATTTCTGTTGCATATTTACAATTAGAAAATATTCATGTATCAATCAATTTGGCTAACTCCTTGTTCTGGTTAGTGGACCCAGGGCCCCAGGGCCCCTCTCCGAGGGACTGCCCCCCCCCCCCGCGAACGCGGAGTTTCGCGGTATAGTAGTTACGCCACTGAGGGGTGTACATGATCCTGTTTATTCCTGTTACAGGACGAAACTGACGGAAGGATCATTCACTTCCACTTCACGACCTAATGGTTGACATACAATCAAAGATATCATATACAACATTCATAAATTATTGATAATCTCGTTGATCATCAGTTGGTATATATAGCCAATATTTGATCAAAGTGTATTCCTGAATTATATTGGATTGGTATTTCTTATTTAGATATATTATCCAATTAATCACATAACATCAATGTATAATTCCCAGACAATCATTAGTAGAAATGACAAATTTATAATCGCTTCATTTTCGTATAATAATAATAATAATTCCGACGCTGTTATGTTGAACTTTCAACATTTCAATGGTGTATATAAATATCGCATGGCCAATGGCCCATGTAATATTACATATCCGAGTCTGCTTCAATAAGTTTACGAGAGGGTTCATATCTAAAAATACAACTAAGGAAGTAAATAAACTTTTCTCTCTCGGCTATTTGCTTTTGAAGTGAAGCAGTTTCACGAATTTTATGAACCGCCTAGTGGTGAAATGGGAATAACATTTTTCTCAAATGCATTCACTATGGATAATGTAGAAAACAATCTCAGTCAAAATAAATTGATTTCGGAGGTGTTATAGTGTAAACCTATCCCATATGATTCATATATCATGCCTATCTATATACAGGATTTTTCACGATGAGCGTTAATTGGACATTTCTGGTTAACCAGACAACGGATCCACCTGAAAATCCGACAGTATACATAAATCAAATATCAATATGATTTGACACTCCTAAAATATTTTAGACGATGAGGCGTTTCCGCTTCTACTATAAAGTAGAAGCTACTCTGATTTTTCATATGGAACACCCTGTATTTTATTGCATCTTTAGATTCTCATTGGAAAGCTGATTTCATTGATCCCTCATACTTGGGGTATTTATCGAACTATTACAGAGATATAGGGTGTGAAAAATCGAGATTTTTCAACTTTGGGAATTTTTTTTGTCGAAACTATTTATAATTGGTTAAAACGGCTTACATGTCCCTATCTCAAGTTTTTATCCACTATCGATTGATATTTAATTGAAACAAATACAGGGTGGTTTAGAATTCTAAATTTTGAACCACCCTGTATTTGTTTCGATTGAATATCAATCGATAGTAAATGGAAAGTTAAGATAGGAACATGTAAGCCGTTTTGAGCAATAATGGGTAGTTTCGACACAAAAAATTCCCAGAGTTGAAAAATCTCGATTTTTCACACCCTAGATCTCTGTAATCGTTCGATAAAGACCCCAAGTATGACAGATCAATGAAATCAGCTTCCCAAGGAGGATCTGACAATGCAATAAAATACAGGGTGTTGCATATGAGAAATCGAAGTAGCTGCTACTTCATAGTAGAAGTGGCGACGCCGCATCGTCTAAAATATTTAAAATGTGTAAATCATATTGATTTATGTAGCCAGAAACGTCTAATTAACGCTCATCGTGAAAAACCCTGTATATACTTATTCTGAAATTCAAAATATTTCATGTTGACTTGAGAAATAATCGAAACCATCCCAAATATTCAAGGATTCTCAGCAATGTATAAATGAGAGAAGATGAAAATATGTAATCATTCGTAATATCCAGTGAATGAAAAAAGCGTGATGCCCCATTCAGAAACCGGATGTTGTGTTATCAATCCACCTACGCCATTGGGGGAAGTGCTTGGAAAGAATGTAATGATATTCTCTTTCATATTTGATAAATAAAAACGCCAGATTTAGTTCTCTTCGGAATGAACATATAACAACTATACGAGCGATAACAGTGTCGAAGATCATTCTTCAACGTGTCACTGTCCTCAAATCGTTCAACCCGAAATTTCTTAATATTGATAAGAAAAACTGCGCGCGGGGTCCAAATCCATCATACAGAAATATTCAAATCAAGTGTTTGGAAGTGTTAGAGTGGTGTTGACTGTTGAGTGCCCATGAATAGGACAAAGATACGCGTGAAACTGATAAAACGGTAGTCTAGGGCTGGGTCCCGTTTTGTTGCCCAAATCATAATCCCTACATAACCAGGTTAGTTTTAGTTCCAGCTTTACTCGATCATCAATCAAGCTATTTCTTATCTAGCTTCGTACACATTCGATAAAAAGATATTTTCAACTCGTAAGAGCATGAAGTGAATGAAAGTTTTTTCAGTTCTAAAATCTGCGTTATTTCAGAACTATGCAATTATGATTAATTAGTTATATAACTGAACCTATTAAAAATTGACGGATGAAGCAGTTGATAGGTTTGATAGAATGTTCTTCAAAGTCCGTGGTTTATTGACTTCATGAGAATATTTTTCATTTATTGTTAAGTTGAACGATGTCGAATCAAATAAGTACCTATTTCTTTTTGTCTGGGAATGTCATATAACAAATTATTTCAAATAGCCATGAGTACATACGAATATGAAGATATGGAAGAGTTTAGTTTTAGAAAAAATAAAGTAATAACAATGTTGAATGTTCCTCAACTCAATATTGTTTTAAAATTATCTGATTAACGAGGCCACTGTCAGCTGTCAGTACTGTACAAAAAAATTCAAATTTATTTCTTCACTGCTATTCTGCACTAACAAGCTTTGAAGTGGTTATACTATATCGAAAAGCTGAGGATAAGGCATACTTACTACATCGAAGACATCTGCTGAATTTCGATTATATACTAGAATATATACGACTTCAAAAATGATTCTTGATCGATATAACTCCGAATTGGGGTGAGCACTTTCAAGTACGGCAGTATTTTGAATCTTATGCTTTTTACTCCAAAACTAAAACAAGTATTACGTCACATATCCAAACGAATTCAAAATAGAATTCGTGGAACTTGACAAAAAATGTTTGAAATTGCTGAAAGAGATCTTGCAATTCCAGAGAAAAAATCTATGAATAAAATGAATAATTATAAATTTCTTTGGGCTGAATATATTTTTTATACGGATGTTCATTCGGAGTTGGTTCAAGTAGGTATATACTATACCTTTTGCGCATTTGATCGAGATGACAAATTCGGAAAATGATTCATTATAGATAAAGATGGGTGGAATTCTGAAATGTAAATAATATTTTTTCTTTGTCATATACTGTAGAAATACTATTCAGCGCATTTGATAAATAGTTCAATAAGAAATTATTTATGGAATAATTTATATACTCGCTCTATCTAAATATATAGTATAACAGTATAGGGTGGTGTAGGAATTTACTTATTCGAGAATAGAGCGTGAATATATTTATTCAAGTATAACACCATTTTCGCATTGCTACGCCCATGGATCAAATATTCAATGTTGTCATCCAACATGCTCTTGTCTGAAATCATCAGAGATTCTGAAATAGAAGAGAAAACGGTCTGGTCCACGACAGTGGCGGATCTGCAAGAGATTAAGGGGCTTGATGATTTAATTTGTTTTCATTGTTTTAATTTCACTAATTCGCTATACCTGTATTTTCTTTATTTCTTATTTCTCATTTTCGGATGTATTATTACAGAATTGGTCCAATGTTTTGGAACTTGAGTGAAGAATTAAAATCGATCACTCACGATTTTTCACTATCAATCATCAGTTTTCATCAATCTTTTGGAGAAACAATAATGAAAAAAACAATATATAAAAATTGAGCCTGGTTCCAACTGAATTTTCAAGTAACAATATGAAAGATTACATATTTGGTTCAGTCAGTATATCTCTTCTCTCAACCTTGGATTCACCTCATACGAATCTTATTTATATCAAACGACATGATTCGGCCCACGCAATAATACTAAAATTCAACACTATGACTTCGTGTCAAGGTGGATATAGATATGGTGGAACGAGTCCCATTAAAAGGCACTAGAAATATATATAGACTTCTGCCTACTTGATTTTGTTGAATTACAATTATAGTTTCAAACACCAGTAATACTTCCACGACTTCATATTGATGGCACCACGTCTGCTGATTCCGCACAATTATGAATGATCTGTCACTGTCACTCAAACACGAAACCATAGAATAGAACTGAATTATAGTTATTGATATCAAATGTGATATTTACGCCATCTCCGAAAGATTAATGAAATATTCGGTGTTATTATCTTCGCTGAACCAGTCTACAGGTTTTGACGAAAAACAATTGAAGAGTCGTTTCACCATATCTATATATCCACCTTTCTTCCTGTATAAACTCTATGTAGCTGATCCAGCTTTTGGATTACGTGCGTGAAGAAGACTTTATGAACGAGTAATGGTACCTACTTATTATAAAATCAGTATTAACTTGATTTTCGTGAATTTTTCGAAAAAGTTTTCAAGCTCTCAGCAGTCTCAGCAGTCAAGATAACAGTGAACTCGAAAATCGAGCAATGAAAAAATGCATCGTCTTCTCTTTCGGAAAAAACCCAAACAAAGTTGGAATCATGCAAGCATTTATTTATGATAAAAAACATTCATATACAACCAAATTCAGTATTCATAATTTTCGAAGCTAATATCTACATACAAATACAGACAAAGAAGTAAATATAGGTATATATAAAATAATGTTTAGTATATATTTATAAACACACACAAATTTGGAAGAAATCGTCCGACATTGCAATCCATAAAATTAAAACGCTGGACTCAGATAACATTATTGTATAGCCACCACACGCTATATAGGTACATTATATATTCATTTATTAGGGGGCGTTCATTAATAATTACGTGAGACGTTTTTGGTGATTTTTTGACCCCCCCCTCCCTCTGGTGTCGTGAGGTTTAGCTCAACCCCCTCCCCATCCCCCAATCTCAAATGAGATTTTTTTAAATACATATGTGTCTTTTTGTGTAAATGCGTTGGATTTATTCTAAACAAAAAATAATTTGCTCAATATATTTATCAAACTACCAACAACAATTTTCATAAAAATATAGATCGCATGATAAGTGCAAAATTGCCAATTACGGGATTGAACGTGGACTATTTAGCACCCTGTGGAAGTACCCTCAGAGGAATCCAAACCGAGCCAACGCCACTGATCAACTAAGGACCCTTTTAGAGTTTAAGCACAGTTTGAGGCTTTTACTTTGTCATGATCGCGACTAAAGACGATGGGACTTCGCCAACCAATCGCCTCCCAACATTCAGGAATAAGCCGAGTCCAGTATTGCCAGTATGTTCCGAACTCGGACGAAGAGTAGAATCCACGCTTAGGCCGTCGCCCCAATCCAATTTACAGGGTCGGACCGCATTTTCAATGAATTAAGAAAACGCCATATAAAATATAGTTTAGTGTGCACGGAGTTTGATATGATCCACGATATTTATCTCGGTTTATTGGAGCAGTGATATGTGGTTATTTTGGTTCACTGTTTGTGTGTGTGCCAGGTAAACATTGAGGTAAACAACCTTATAATAATTCTTCTTCAGCTCAGTCGCCTGCATTTTCTATGGCTGGTTCTTCACAATGCATTCATTTCTTAGGATGCCACACACTTTGTGTTTATATTTTATTGCCGGATACCCAGAAGTTGAGATGAAATGCAGTAAAAAGAATCATCTCTCTAACCATGAAGCAGTAGAAATAATATAATTCAGATTCTATAAATGCATAAATAGCACATTTCAATAATTAGTGCGAGAATCAGTGGTTTCTAGTTTCTGCAAATCTACAATACCTATACATTTATTTTACCACATTTAATAAAATAGCGACTAAAATAGTATCGGGAAGTAGATCATTCATTTCGTGGGGAAAACTTGACCACATTTATATTTTTGATTTGAAACATTAACAAAGTTTGAGCAGGTTCAACTTCTAGATATAGTATATAGGTATTTAATATTAATAATCAATATTTAAATTAATTATCTCGTTAATTTATATTCAATATAGTTTGAGTTGAAAAGTCGATTTCATGTGGTAAAATTGAATGCACCATACCTAGTCAGAAACAAAAAAAAACTTTTTTCGAGTTCGTAGGTACCTACATAATATACACAGGGTGAGTCAAGCTGAACGCATCGGACTTATATGACCATATAGTGTGAATTTTCTAATGATTCTTTTTATTATTCAGGCATATGTACCTACATCAATCGGGACTACATTCCTAATAGTTTCGCCATATTTTATTGCATTTTAAGCGAGATTTTAAGTTCTCCCCTGGAAGCTGATTCCATCTACTATAACAGTTAAAACACTTGGAATCTATAATAATTTGACCGGTTGTCGATTTCCATATACTCATCGATGTGCATGGTCCTTTCAAGGGCATTCCTAAAGTCATTTGGGAAGGATAGATTTACCTCTTCATCGATTCATAGTATCAGGTACCAAAGTATAATCTATACAATTCGCAATATATACCTCATACCTCGCAATATACAGGGACGTAAGACCACAGTGGGCCCCCTTCATTAGTTCATTTTTATGTGTGCTTCTTGTATTCCATGCGATTCCATGCCTATCGTTTTATGCTATCGAGTATGCTATGCATCGTTTTAGACACCATCGTAGACTTGAGGTCGTAAAGTTCAAATTATTTAAAAAATATATATAGGTATATATTTGTTTCCAAATGTTCTGAGCTGATTATCTTACAACTTGTTCAAGGACAAGAAAATTTTATCTTTATAACGATATCATGTAAAAAATTGCTGAGATTGATTCGTATGAAACTCTCAGAAATTTTCACTTTCTTTCATTCTCTAACGAGTTCTCTAATAAGGCTCTCAGCACCACTTGCCCCCCCTGTTGGTACGTCCTTGGCAATATATCGCTATATACGCTTCTCGAACTTTTAGCACTGATAAGACAAACCTCTTTATATATAGGGAATACCTACCTACTTCATTCGCGACTATATATTGCGACCATGGATTGAAGAAAAAAACTGCAATCGAATGTGAACCATCATCACTGATACTAAAGGTGCCAATTTTTTTCCGAATGAAAATATTCATAGCAAAATGGTGGTTCCTAATCTCTTCCCTTGTGAAAACGCGCTGACATTTTCTTGGCATAGGAACAAAAAATTTTACGAGAAATCTTCCCCTGATCAGAAATATATTTCAGTTCACTATAATACGATATTTCAGAAGAAAACTCATACATGTTATTGATATTGAATTAATAGTTTTTTTTGATTTTCTATATATTATAGGTAGTCCAAAGACTAAGTCCATACTACCCTTTCTCACGATTTCATCCGAACTGCATCCAACTTCCTTCTCCGCCAATTAATTGGAAATCAACGTTAGAATATCGTTAATCCTCAAATATTTGTCGCTTTGTCTCTATATTTACATAATGTATTATCTACTTTTAAATATTTATATTCTGATATACTGGCGGTGGGTACTACATAATATATCTACCCAATTTGAAGTTTGACTGTATTTAATATTTTAACTACGAAAGTTACTCATTTTCAAGAGATAAGATCATTATTCAAAAAATCACAAAATAAACAAATAATGATGAATGTACCAGGTTACGAATTGTTCTGATTCATTGAATCGGCCGTTTGTGTCAGTGCAGTGATGAGAAACAATGCTTCCATTGAATAGCGATAACTTATCCACAATTTCTCAGAATCGACCTAAATTTCAAATAACAGTCAACAACTTCAGTCTTTAGTTTTCTGGATATGTTGTGAGTAGTTATTTCCGGTTACTCTTATCAAGTGTTACGTTCATATCCCAGTTCATAACCTTATTTCAATGTTATATATACCTACCTGCCAAGAACATATTATCAAGTACTTATTTTATGTATTTTCTTATTGAACACCTCGGTCAACACTTAGGTTGATAACCTATAACAATAGAAAAAACGAAGAATATTTCACGGAATACGCCTCGGAATACGCAATAAAAGAAGATTTTAGTAAGTACCTAGTAAAAGAACTAGTGAACCTCATGTTTTCAAAACGATGGTTCGTGACATCACGTGACAATTTCAGATTTCAAATCAACAACTTCACATCCTTCGGTGGGAGTTGATCTCGGAGTTCATTGAAGATATGGCATGTTGCTATAGGTAGTCGATATTGAAAGAAAGTTTCTTCTTGGAGAATACTTGAATTGAAAATCCCATTTCTAATCGACCATGAAACTCCTCAAGTGATTCATTTAAGAACTTGAATGAACAATACCCTATACTCGATCTTGCACATCTCTCGATTCCTGGTTACTACTTATTATCATTTTCATTTATTTATAGTTTGTACCTATATCAATGGTAAACTGGGAAAATTATCTGCCAGTAGGTATCTCGAGAACAGATTTTATACATCAGGGCCCTCCTCCTTGAACCGCGGTCGATTGAATATAGTGGCACCAAATTTGGGAAGCCGTCAGGTCGAATTGAAAAAAAGTAGTAACTCACCACCCCACTTACCGAAACAACCCTTAGAGCCCTCATAGGGCTTGTGCCTTGTGCGATGTAAGCAGGTGCCAAGGTTTACAGAAATATAAGTATACCTAATGGTTTTGAGTATTCTAGCTACTCCACCACTGGTCAACAATGACGTACATACGTCCATCCATATCCTTTCTTGATTCGTAATTTTTTTTTATGTCACTGTCAAAGCAGGGAATCACGAACAATCTCAGCCTTGATGACATTAGCATCTGGTAGCACAAGTGGTTTTCATTTTGAAAAATAAAAATCCGCAAAAATCCATTATGCAATGCTATGTTTAGTCCAGGTCTCGGTTCAAAGCGGTTCATGGGTTCAAATATATTTCCATTCTAACTCGTATTCTTCTAATAAAATGGACATAGGTATGCTTGTTCGAACAAATCGAAGTTCGTTTATTATTGAAATATAGCTCCTCATATCGTCGTGTCCGTTCAACACTTAACTTTACAACGACTTTTTGTTCGATTTTGCAACAATGTCGTTATCGGCCTTACTAAATAACATGAAAACACTAAAAATGTTTGATGATTCGGTAATCTGCTTAGTAAACAGAGTATATATGATGATCAGTGAATCACAGAATATGCGAAGTTTTCATAACTACTTGGGTCATTCTATATCATATTCCTTATTGGTGAGTGTCTGTAGAAGAAATTTTCGGCCGATGTGGATTCACTGTAGGTAATTAACTCGTTTTATTAATTATTTTCATTTGCTGGAATACCTTGCTTGGGTACTGAGTGACTTAACTAATAATAATTTCATGTCACAACAAAAGTATCAGGTACTTTATAGTTAGAATGTTAGAGTGTGAATAATTTGCTGACCAAAAAATTATCCTACTGACCCGTACCTTGGGGAAAATACAGTGATTGGCAGAATATACGCATCATATGGGAAATTTTCACAAATATCGATACCTACCTGCAGTCAACAAAAACCCCAAACAGTACCATTCATCCTTGTGTTTGATGGCGGGTAATTGAAAAAATAAAATTATGTCTCAAACCGCACTTATTTGAGAACAAATTTTCATTCAGAAGTGTAGTTTATAACGAAATGAAATATCTCCACTAGAAATCCCCGATCAACGAAGTTTTTTTAAAATCACTAGTATGCCTATCCTTGTAAGGCGGTTAATTGAATTTGTCTCTATGGTGGCACAAAGATCGAGGACTTATGTTTCGAGCTATCAGAATATCTTTACTAGAATCCCCCGGATCAGAGATGCTGTCAAAAGAATAAGAAAGGTCAGCAATTATATCATTCGGCGCCGTATCAAGTATCTAATTTGAGAAACGCAGTCCAGTGAAGTACTCACATCCAATTCCAGTATCCAAATTAGGTAGTGCCTTCAACTTTTATTTTTCATTTGTTCGCTCTATCAAAAATGAAAATAATGAGAATATAAACTTATTATTGTGTATTATTTTCATGAAGATAATATCGTAGCAAAAACTTTACTACACATGCCGATGATATCATCTCTGATGATATATGAGATAGCTTCGAAGCCACATGTGTAGGCGAAACTATCAACATCTGTTTCGAACTTGGTTTTGGATGACTGACAGACATAAGTAGAATAATTGAGAAAACTATTATTGCCTCCTATTTTTCAACTATTTTTTTTATTTGTAACCAATGACATTATTCAGAATATAAATCAATTCATACACATTAGTTACTATCAATATTTTGTTTTTTCAGGGAACAGTAGAAAGGTGTGGTGATATATCCTCCAACAATGTACATCCACTCAGAAGTAATTTGGTTGTTAATAGTATCAGTGTTTTCAGGTGAGTTGAGTGTTTTTCTGCAAATATTTATTATCCGACTTATATTTTTAAGGAGTAACAATAGAAGGACAGTACATTGGAGCCAATCAAAGAATATTCCACCCCCATCGAGGTTAGTGAAAAAATCATGTTGCTTCATTCACATAAATAATGTATTGCTTAGATATTGTCAAAAATACATGGAGTTTTTCTCATCATTATTAATTTCATGAAATGGGGGAACTCTGTACATATACAGACAAATATATCTCTCACAAATGATATAGTTTGTTCTAAATGAGAAATTGCATACCTACTAATTTTTGTTCGACCAGCACCTGCTATACAAAGGGGTGATCAGTCACCCCTACCAGACAATGATCCATATCCAGATAGCAGAAATCTTCAAGAAATACATCCCCTGACTGACATCTTCAAGTTTAGACGGCAAGGTTTCAGCCACAATCAGGGTTTGTTGATTTGCGTAGAGGTGCTCGGTTTTCTAAACTTGCTAAGAGCGAGTTTTCGTATATTCCATAACATGTCTCACTTTTTTCTGGTGTAGGTCTTTCGTCTGAGCAGAGCATTAATAACACACTAACAGTCCTTGCTAAAATAAGTACTCCCGCTAGCTTTCCTTACGTACCTGAATATTCGTTATTTCAGGTTATGAGCATAAGAAGCTACATCCATGTGAGCAGAGCTCTTGCTACCCAGCTACCGGCAACTTACTAATAGGTAGAGAAAGCCAGCTACATTCTACCTCAACCTGTGGTCTTCATGGCCAGCAGAGATACTGTATAGTATCTCATTTGGACGCCGAAAGAAAAAAATGTTTTTGGTGTGACTCTCGACCAACAACGAAACCAAATCCATTCCTGAATCACAATATCAGCAACATTGTGTACAGGCTGTTCCCAGGGTAAAAATTCGCTTTACCAATTATATTTCAGGTCTAATGATATTCTCAACTTGCAGTACACGTCAGAAATCTTGGTGGCAATCGGAGAATGGCAAAGAAAGGGTTAGTATCCAGTTGGATCTGGAAGCAGAATTTCATTTCACACATTTGATCATCACCTTCAAAACTTTTCGACCAGCTGCTATGTTGATAGAGAGATCCTATGACTTCAACCAGACTTGGCAGGTAATTCATATTCGGAGAATTTCGATTTGAGCACAATTTTAATCATCTTTCAATTAGGTGTATAGGTACTTTGCCCACAATTGCAATGAAAGTTTCCCAGGAATCAGGGAAGGGACTGCAAGAAATTTGACAGACATTGTGTGTGAATCTAGATATTCCGGGGTCGCACCATCGACTGATGGTGAAATAATTTACAGAGTTCTACCACCTAACTTACACATCGATAACCCCTACTCTGAACAAGTGCAAGGTTTATTGAAGATCACAAATTTGCGAATTAATTTTACAAAGTTACATACACTTGGAGATGATCTTCTTGACAGGAGAGAAGAAATTCAAGTACGACCTTCAACAATATTTAGTATAGATGATTTCTGATCGAATTTTTTAGGAAAAATATTATTATGCTATTACTGATATGGTGGTTCGTGGTTCTTGTTCTTGCTATGGTCACGCAAATCGTTGTCTGCCTTTACCAGGAATAGATCCAAAACCTGACATGGTCCACGGGAGGTGTGAATGTACTCACTTCACCAAGGGACGAAACTGTGAGAAATGTGAAGATTTTTTCAATGATTTGCCATGGAGACCTGCGATCGGAAAACAAACCAACGCCTGTAAACGTAAATAAACTGTGTATACTCGTGCTCTACATACTCTTGAATTCGTGTCGTTTTCAGGATGCAACTGTAATAATCATGCGACTAGTTGCCATTTCGACGCTGCATTGTATGAATCTACTGGACGAGTAAGTGGTGGGGTGTGTGATGGATGTCAGCATAACACAATGGGACCAAACTGTGAACAGTGTAAACCATTCTTCTTCATGGATCCTCAAAAAGACATCCAACACCCAGATGTTTGTCGACGTGAGTGTTTTAGAGCCGAGTACTATAGTTTTGCGCATACATTATTTCCATTCATTTTTTGCAGCATGTGACTGTGACCCACATGGTTCTCTGGACGGAGGCATATGTGATTCGGTGACCGACCCTGTCAACAATCTAGTAGCCGGAAGCTGTCACTGCAAAACAAATGTTGATGGTCGTCGTTGTGATGTTTGCAAAAACGGTTACTGGAATTTCACAGATGCTAATCCTGATGGGTGCCAAGAGTGCACTTGTAATACTTTCGGAACCATCGACAATCAAGGTTGCAATGTTGTGAGCGGTGAATGTTTCTGCAAACGGTATGTAACTGGTAGAGACTGCAACCAATGTCTCCCGCAATATTGGGGGCTTTCTGACAAGAAATATGGCTGCCAACCCTGTGACTGTGATCCAGGTGGTTCCCAAGATAACTTTTGTGACGTTATAACTGGGCAATGTAAATGCAGGGACCATATGACGGGAAGAAGTTGTAACTTACCCACACAGCAGTACTTCACAGCTAGCCTTGACTTCTTACGTTATGAAGCTGAAGCAGCTAGATCTAGTGGTCAAGTTGTTATAAGAGAACCATTCAGAGACGGCAGAGATGACACTTGGACTGGAACAGGTTTTGTCAAATCCTTCGAAGGAGGATTTCTAGAATTCATACTAGATGAAATTCAGACGTCGATGAACTACGATATATTGATTCGGTATGAACCAACTCTACCAAGCAACTGGGAAGAAGTTATTGTTACTGTTGAGAGACCACAAGATGCCCAAGAAGGAATATGTGCTGATATAGACCCAGCTGATGACGTCAAAACGGTTACTTTGCCGGCAAATGCAAGAAGCGTAACGGCATATCCACCTAGCTGTCTCGAAGCCGGGAAGACCTACAGGGTTAGGCTCGAGTTTAAACGATCTGACTTTCAGAGAGAACAGCCTTCGGCTTCAGTACTGATCGATTCCATTGTTTTAATACCCAGGATCGAGGATATACCGTTCTTTCAAGGCTCTGCAGCTGCTGATAACCGGAGGCAAGAATATGAAAGGTTCCATTGCTCCGATCCAAGGTATTTTGGAAAAGGTGCACAAGTTCCAGAAATTTGCAAAAAATATTTCAACAGCATCGGTGCATACGTATTCAATGGAGCTTTCTGTAAGTCATACACCGAAATTTTGATCTACATGGTATATATCTGATTCACTTTTTCAGCTTGTCAGTGTGACCCGACTGGATCAGTAAGTAAACTTTGTGATCCTAATGGAGGATTCTGTACGTGCAAACCAAACGTAGTAGGAAGACGTTGTGACAGATGTGCGCCTGGCACATATAATTTCAGTCCAGAAGGTTGCAGATCATGCGATTGTAACAGTATTGGTGCTCTGGACAACTTTTGCAATGCCACTACTGGCCAGTGTAAATGCAGAGCTAACACTTATGGAAGAGAGTGTGATCAGTGCAGAACTGGTTTCTGGAGGTTCCCCAATTGTGAACGATGTGATTGTAATGGCCATGCCGATATTTGTGAGGCAAAGACTGGTGTCTGTATCAACTGTAGAGACAATACTCAGGGAGAACACTGTGAATATTGCGTGAATAGTTATTATGGAGATCCAAGAATCAACGTGGATATACCTTGCAGACCATGTCCTTGTCCCGGTCCCATCGGATCCAACCACTCCTATGCTGATAGATGCATGCTGAATCCCAACACCAAAGATGTGATTTGTGAGTGCCAAGAGGGTTATTCGGGTGCAAGATGTGATGTCTGTTCAGATAATTACTTTGGAAACCCTGAAGAACCTGGTGGCTCTTGTAGAAGTTGTGAATGTAACGATAAAGTGGACCTTTATGCTCCCGGTAATTGTGATCCACACACTGGAAAATGTCTCAAATGCATGTATGATACAACTGGCGACCACTGTGAAGTATGTAGGGCAGGATTCTTCAGGTATGCTGAAGACAAATTCTGTGAAGAATGCGTGTGTCACATTCTGGGAACCAATAGTACAGCTGGTCCATGTGATCCTTCCAGTGGGCAATGCTCTTGCCTACCGAACGTATCTGGATTGAGATGTGATGCTTGCATTACAAATCACTGGAAAATTGCTAGTGGAAATGGTTGTGAACCTTGTGCTTGTGATCCTCTGGGATCACTGAGTCCTCAGTGTAATGAAGTGAGTATTCCAAATAATCTCGAGAAGACCGTTAGCATGGAGTATACTATTTCTTTTTAGTTTGATGGACAATGTCAATGCAAACCTGGCTTTGGAGGAAGACAATGCAATGAGTGTATGCCTAGATTCTATGGTGATCCTAATGTTCAGTGCATAGGTATGTTATTTACTCGAGTATCAAAGAAGACTTTCACTGTCATATATATTTTTCCTTCAGAGTGTCAATGTGATCATTTGGGTGCCAAAACAGATCAATGCAACATGCAAACTGGAACGTGTGTATGTCTACCAGGTGTAGGAGGATACAAATGTGACAGATGCGACAGGGCATACATTGGATCAGTTCCAGATTGTATACCTTGTGGAGAATGTTTCGATAATTGGGACCGTATTTTACAAGAAGCTAAAAGTAAAACTATCTGTCAATAGTGGGTATGTTTCTTTTCATAGCTTGTTTTTCAGATCAAACAATCGAAGTTATAGAAAGAGCTGGAGATATCAAAAAAGTTGGAGCCACCGGTGCCTACACTAAGGAGTTTGATGAAATGCAAAGCCAGTTAGATGAGATTGAGCAGTTGTTGAATAATACCGAGGAAGTTGATGTTGGAGAAATAGAAGATGAACTGCACCAGTTAGGAATACGGATTAACAAAACAGAAAATGAAAAACTGAACAAGCTCGATGATGAATTGGATGATAATAAGCAACTGATATTAATCAAGGAACTCAAGCTCAAGTCTCTAGTTGATAGTTTGAATAATCTGAAAAAGAAAATAAGCGAATTGGAGAACAATGGTACCAGACTTCAAGAAGCAAACGTTCAGGGTGCTCTAACATTAATCGGTGATGCGAAAAATAAAGCAGATAGAGCAGTAGAGAAGGCTGACAATTCTAAGGTATAATATTGATAATCTGCAGTGTTAATGAAATAAATAATATTTTTTTAGAATGATGTGGAATATGCCGAGATCCAATGCACTGCTACAGCAACGCACATAAACAATACTGAGAAAGCGTACAACAAGCAATCCGAAGATAATAAGAATGAGCTCTTGCATATTTCCTTGAAACTTGACAAACTCAATGGTCAAATTCCAGAGTTGAATTCTTTGGTTTGTGATGGTCATGGGGATCCTTGTGATGCCATTTGTGGCGGGGCAGGATGTGGATACTGTGGAGACTTGCTTTCTTGTGCTAATGGAGCCAAACAACAAGCTAATACCGCTGTAGAACATGCTAACAATACCGAAATTGCTCTAAGAAATAAAGAAAGTTCGGCAAATGATTTCATCAGAAATGTGAGATATAGTAATTTTCGTGAAGAATTTGTTATTGAAGTTAAATGTTGATATCTTTCGTTCTAGGTATCATTGATAAACACCAACGAAACCCGGACACTTGCCCAAAGCACGTTCGATAAGATTTCCGAAGAGTTGAGGAAGGCTAATAATTCTCTGAAAGAAGTTACTGATATGAGAAATGAAATGCGAGAATTTTCAGGACAAAACAACACGAAACCTGCAGATATAAAGAAACTGGCGGAAGAGGTGAATATAAATGAATTCAAATCCGTTAGGATGGATTTTGAATTGTGAATTTTCTTGTAGATATTACAAAAAAATGTTCAAAAGACGCCTGAGGAGGTGAAAGAATTGGCTGAGAATATAAAAAATGCTGTTGATCGCCTTACAAATACTGACTATATTATAGAAGCTACCAAAGGTGATTTGGCTAGAGTGAATATTCTTAAAGAGCAAGCCATATATGCAAAGTAAGTAATTTCGTTTTTCGAGCGATCCTCATATAACTCTTTCTTACTCTAGCTGTCAATACATAATCTACTCTCACATAAATTCATTCACTACATTTCACAGATCTAATGCTACAAAATTACTGAAGGAATCTGAAGATGTTAATAAATCGTTGAACGAAACACAAGGTGCCCAGACAGAAGCTGAAGGAGCTATCGAGAAAGCATGGGTAGATTATAAAACTGTAGAAGACATACTGTACGAGGTTTGTTACTCATGCGACATACTGATTATCACGAATATTCACAATTTATTTTTTCAATTTCAGATAGGAAACAATACAGAAGTAGCAGAAAGTACCACAAATGAAATTGATAAACATATAAACATTCTAAAGGACAAGCTGACAGATCTTCAAAGGAATATAACCGATAATGGTATTTTTGCTAATAGGGTGATTGAAGAATCCATTAACATTGTTAGAAATGCCAAGAAAACTACGGACGATTCTGTTGTATTGCAAAATAAATATAATGATGCAACAAATGAACTGAAACAGAAACTTAATAATGTGAAAGCCACTAAAGAAAGAGCTAACGAATTATTCACGAAAGCTCTGAATTTAGTAGCAAAGGTGACTAAGAGTCAAGAAGAAATACAAAAGTTAGAGGACAGTGGCCAAGGTGAAGAACTGGAGAGTCTGGAGAATATTCTTCAAGATTTAATAAAAACGATGAACAGACATACTATGAAGCTTGAAGGTAGGGTCCAGTACTACAAAACTTGTAGTTAAATCTATGGATATTGATCACTGCAAACAAATATATTTGAAAAATAATTCGAATTATTTTTTCTTTGTAATTAATTAATTCTTGTACATATAATATTCAAGTGTTCCATATATGTGTTGCTGAGATATAAGATGACAATACGCTATCTTGTATCAGTTTAGCGTCGAGTTAATCCAATGGAACATTTATTTTATATTTTTTTTAATCGCAATAAGTGTAATTCTGTAAATAAATAATTTATTATAGTTTTTCATCATTTTCATACCAGGTCTATAGTATACCTTTTAGACAAAATGGGTTTGTTCCTAGAATTACGTGTACATGTATATTTGACAATGTTATCATCACAAATGATCTACTAATTTAGCAAAATAATTTATATTACATCTATATACATTAAAAACATAAACTACAGTTAATCACGTATTTTGTATCACTGGTAACATGAGCATATAAATAAATGATATAAAATCAATTTTAGGTTCGAGTGTTTTGTTCTATCCAGTCTAGGTACTCGGTGACTCTCGTATAAACCCCTGGGTAACCTGGTTCCCCACACTTGTTTCCAAATGACACCACTCCTATTTGCATCCATCTGGCATCCCAGTGAATCATCAGAGGACCTCCTGAATCCCCCTAAAAATTCCTCGAAATATTGAGTCAATTAAACAATATAATTATTGTGAAAATATCTTATAACAACTTCGAATTCAATATCAATGTATAAAACTCATTTTCTCACAAGAAAACAATGTATACAAACTTTTCACAAGTAGATGCGCTTAGGTAATGGAGTCAATACCTTTGTGTGCATAATTTCTGATGACATTTATATCGATATTTCATATTATATGCACAAAATTGAAATGTCGAATTTTTTTTAACCCTTGGTTGGATTTCCAAACATTCATATATAACATGAAAATAAAAAAAGCTCTTGTAAGCCATCTTGTATCGCATCAATGTTGGTTTATTCCTCATTAAAAAATGAATAGGATAAATTTATCTGGCAAATGAAATATGTTTTGAATTCCGCCATACAGAAATGTGGTTCCCAAGAAAAGATAGACCTGATGTGAACTGTGTATGTATATACTTTACCTGACAAGCATCGGTGCCTCCTTGCGAATAACCAGCACAAATAAAGTTGGCAGTAATTGGCTGGAAATAGGCCTCATTGCAATCTTCATTCCTCCAAATGGGCAACACTGCTTGCCTCTGAACAGTACTTTCTTTGCCCCCATAGTAGGTGGTGCCCCACCCTACAACCGTCGTCTTCCTTCCTGCGAATTTATCATTTCGGAGTTGCTGAGGGGGTAAACACAGCGGAATGATGTATTTAGATTTCCTGGCAGGTCTGTCCATTTTCAGAATCGCGATATCGTTGTAGAATCCCACCCGCGAGAATTGCTTGTGGGCTCTGATTTCTGCCACTTTGAAAGTTTCTGGGCTAGATGGTTCGTCATTTCGTTTCAGGTCTATATCCCCAAGACGAACTGTGAACTGGCGAGCAGCAAATCTGGAAGAATACTCGACTGTTACGAACAATAAAATAAAGCAAAGTAAAGTATAATACTTTGAATCATAACAAATAGGCCTTCGCAAAGTTTTGAACTAAACTGATACATCAAATATCTGATCAAGAGGTATTGTCCTCCTCTTCATATATTTTCGAGTTACTAATTCACCATCACTACTTACGGTCTTTGGCGAGAATCTATCGTACAATGGGCAGCTGTTAGGACATGCGTAGCTGTGATTAGAGATCCTCCACACCAAAATTCTGTTCTTCTGGATCCATGAAGGAAAATTGCTGCCATCCATGGCCATCTTCCAGGCAGTGCCTCTTCACCTCCCACCACTCGAAATTTCGATGATTCTGGCTGACCACATTCTACGAAAGAATATTAATATAATATTAAAGCTGACCTATACCAAAGTAGATAGCAATCACTATTACTCACCATCCGGATTCACAAAATTGTCTAGTACTGGTACTGCGGCTACATTGCTAGGATAACTAGGTATATTTATAGGTGTTTTGGTAACACTCGTCACTGGAAACAATTTTTGTGGTTTTTGGGTGGTCGTTTTTTCTGTGTTGTAGTAAATTGCAGCGAAAGTAACTGGGCGATGCGTCGTAGTAGTAGTTGTGGTGGTAGTTGAAGTAGTAGTACCAGGGCTATTCAATGGTTGGTTGGTAGGGTTGTTAGATTTTGGACAGCAGACTCCTGGAACGAACAGGCTCTTAAAGCAGAGAGATTGCCTCAAATTTCCTAGATTGAGGAGAAGTTGTGGACAGTTACTCAAGTCATCGCAGTATCTGGAATCAGAAAAACAGAAAGTGATTGATTCTTGCTGTTGATTCTGTCTATTTAATAGCAATGATTTAAACAAAATTACCCCTCTATGCCTTCAGGCGTCGTACAACTTCTTGGATCTCCGTCTTCTTCCTCTTTATCAACTTTCTCATTGTTATTATTATTTTCTTGGTTCACTGTGAAGAATTGACTGCTACTAGCCAACAGTTGCTCACTAGGGTAGTGAGGCTCTTCTACTGGCGGTAAAGCTTCTCTAACAAAAGGAGCAATAGTATCAGTTACATTTCTCCCCAAGACATTTTTACTGATGGTATACAAAGCGCTTGGTACGTCTGGCGACAAGTTATTCGTATTCTCTCCACCAGTCTTTGTAATGTTCACTAAATATCTTCCTACTGTGTTCAATGCTCCCAAGGTTTCCGTTATCTTATATATGGTCTCAGGTTTGAAGTGTCTACCAGACTCTATGTCGTCGTTTGATTGGTACTGCCTGTCTATGTTTCGACCTTGTTGAGGAACTCGCACCCATCTTGGAGAATTAGTTTCGATGTCTAGCCATGGTTCGTAATATTCTCTTGCGGTGAATTCGTATGATAGGGGGAATAGTAGACTGAGGATTGGTAACCGACCTGGAAAACGTACCATTTGGATCTTGTGACACACAAATTTTGAAGGCAAGATACATTACAATATTCAGTTATAAAAGCAATGAACCAAGAGAAATAAAGGATAAATGGGGGTGTACGTTTCTTGCAAAGATGTTTAGGAAGTGCTCATAGAAATGGTTTCAAAGAACATAGTGAATATTACGAAGGCGTAGAATATAATAAAAATGGTTTAGCTGTTTTATTTAAACTATATAGATTATTATCATCATATTAATTGTATAGTTATTAGTTATCGTAGAAGTTAGTTAAATTAAATGCAAAAAGAAAGCGTGTACTTTATCAGATTCTAAGACTAATGAGCTGTCAGGTTTTTTACTATTTTGAATACATTGCCCGTACTTTCTTCTAGCCAGGACCGTATCCGAGGAGATAATTGAGAGGAATAATTGAACTAAAAAGTATTTCCTCGATGTGACCACGAGTTGTATTTCAAGAAAATCATGTTCAATCCCTAAGGATTGAACTTGAAGATTGTGAAAGGCATGAAAGTTGACAAGGAGAAATATGGAATATTAAATGGGTTTTTCTCGAGAACACCCTGTAAATGATGGAAGAGGCCGCCATAATTACATTGCGCTATGGGGAACTCCATTACGTCAAATACGAAACGGATGTTCACGTTTCTTCAAGTTCGGAGAAAGTGAAAACGTTTCTGTAGATACCTTGACACTGTAATAATAAAAGTACCACCTCTAGTATATCTGATATGCACGGCACACAACGCCATGTTACGCAACGAAACTGATAAATATTTGATGTATTTCACAGACTCAACGAAGAGGTCAGCTGCCTTTATTAATTTGGTGTTTCTTCATCAATTCTTCGCCGATTGGAAATTCCGCTCATTCAAGGAAAACATTAAAGACTCAATGAATGTCTGTTGATTATTAATACGAACTGGATATATGAAAAATTGAACTTTTGAGCTCCATCAATGATAAATGATCAATATAGGTGTACCCGCAGTACTAAGGATGTTGATCAATAGTGCTCTTATGCTCTTATGGTCTTATGAAAATAATGTATTTTTTTTATCGGTACTTCGAAACGAAATTCTAAAACGATTTCTATAAGCTTCTTACATACATGGTGGTCCAGTTTTCGATGCGGAAAATTCAACAGTAGATATATGTTGTACTCGTTGAAATGATAAAATAATGTGTTGATGCATATTCATTTGTTTTTAAACGTTTTGTTCTCGACATATAAGGTTTTGAAAATACGCGCCTGAATATCGATTTTTAATCAAAAGTTCCGAACGATCCAGGATAATTAAACGAAATTTCTTGCATACTATTTTTTCACGCTTCACAAGAAGCAATAGTTCTTATTTCAAAATTCTATCAATGATTCATGAAGAATCATAACCATTCACCATGTACTATACAGTGTGTCCAAGGTATGGATAAACATAATGGTGCTTATGGAGGATCTCGGTAACCGTAAGAGATACACAGTATAGGTCAAATTAGCTCCCAAAAATGTCGTTTACTTCCGGAGATATTGAAAAAAAAACGAAATATGGCGGTTTGATTTTTATTTTTTCATGAAATTATTCGAAAAGTTTTGAAAAAACCAAATGCAGTTTTTTATTGACACTTTTTCAGCTCTACAAAATGCCGTTCACAAAATCTCCGCACAGCGTTTCGTTTCGAAATAAACCATTATCAACTTCGTTTTTTATGTCAGAAAAGAAATTGTGGCATACGTCGTTGCATTCGCAATGATAAATGCTATTTCATACAGGGGTACTTTTTTTTCGTGTCATAGGATAATAAACAAATTTGATGATGGTTTCTTCAAAACGAAACCTTGTAGGGAGATTTTGTAAACGCCATTTTGTAGAGCTAAAAAAGTGGTAGCGAGAAAGTGCCTTTTATTTCTTCAAATCGCCCCGAAATAAAAATCAAACCGCTAAATTTCAGTTTTTTTCGAATATCTCCAGAAGTAAACAACATTTCGGCCTTCAATAACGTCTTCGAAGATAACGTTTATGAAATGATCATCATATCAAGACAAAAGTATTATTTCTCTTTTCTTTTGAAATCGCCTGCCTGCCTGCCTGCCTGCCTGTTCAATTAGTACATGGAGGTAGTGGTACAGATAGGAGTTCAAACATACATTTGCCTATATAGGTACATAATAGTCGTTATAGGCATTCATTGAATTTTGTTGCTATATGAAAATCATCAAATTATGGATATTTGGCCTACTTTTTTACTATTATACACTTCAGTGGGAGATATGTAGGAAGCACACATTTCGCGAATTATTATAATATGCCTTCTGAAAGAGAAATTGTACGCAATTCGAAATTATTGGCACTGTCTTAGTCTTTTGACATATCAACTTAATGATCAATTTTCTATTTCACAGGATGTCATAATGTTCATCTGATTAACTAATATTGATCGGTCAGGAGGCCATATACAGAGTATCCCGAAACTATGGACACTATGGTTGCATATTGAAACGAAAGATTCCTCTCGAAAAATAAATCTTCGTGTATCGCACTCCTATGAGTTCAAAAAATGTTGGTGGAACTTACGTCTTTTAGCCTCCTGATCACGAATCCGAAACGCGATGGTCTCATTTATTTTCGGAGATACGGTCCCATTATTTTGTCTCCAAAAAGCACCAATTGACTCAAATTTGTGCTATTCAAAGCTGAGAAATCCATCATTTTTAACCAAAACACTACACACGTATATATTTATACTTGTTTTCAACACTTCTCATCAGAAAAAACTATATTTTTTCCAAAGATTCACCCTTATTTGAAACGTAAATAAAACGCCCTTTTTCACAAATTTCTGGGATCGGCTATGATCGGGTTTTCGAATTCAAATATCAAATAAAATTCTGGCAATTTTGTTGGTTAATTTTTCTATTGGATTTCCGAACGAATTCATCAAAAAAATACAAATTAATATCGGAACGAAATCAAAAGTAGCATGCGAACCACAATACAAGCCGAGTGAAAATGATACTATTTATCAGAAGTCTCGCACATCGATTTGATATTCAAAATCGGACTGGAAAATAAATATCTCTTTCCATCCATATCTGAGTTGTTGAACGACATGTTGACAGAGTAGTTTACAGTATTATTAAGCAAAGGCGAACATTTAAATTAATTTGAATTGATTCGTTCGTTTGTAGACCTGTATAAAGATATTCACTGTCACGTGATAATAATAATATTTTGATATAATCTTCGCTAGGGTTTGCTAATATTTCAGTTGGCAAATTTGGCCATTAATGTATAGAAATCTTCAAATTTTTCCAACTTTTCGATGATTTTGTCCTTCTGCGTATTGACGAACACTTCATGAAACACAAAAAAGCAACCGTGCAATGATGCGTACCAATCAAAGTAGTCCATAAACGCATCCTGAAGTGCATCCTAATCCACACTAGCACAACATTCACAGATACAATTCACCTTACTGAAAGTCAACGTTTGACCCAAATTTGCTGAGTAAAGACAAGTCAAAGAAAGTGACTGTTGCTGTTGACTCCCTTCTTTCTTCAATTTCTCCCACTTGCACATTTTGACATCGCTTTTTACTTTCGTTGAGAATTAAGAGGAATTTCACTTGGTTAATGCTTAATGCATGATGACTTGCCAGCCTAATAGAATTCGTGTAACTTATCTGTTGAACAAATCGAAGAACATACATTATATTCTTGAAAGAAGAAAGAGTAAAAGTAAAAGGTGCTCGCAGTGATTCATTACAGTTTACATAACTACCTACTATGAACTATATATGATTACAAACCAGCAATAATCAGAATTGAAACTTCAAGGTACGAAATTTAAAGGGTGGATTTTTGTACTTAGTTGAAACTCGATAAACGTTATTCCCTGAATAAATCGCTTATTTTCTGAATTTTGTGTTTGAAGAAAATATATTCGAACTCGATGATTATATGGTCAGATAACACCGGTTAATTCATCTGCGAAAACCAGGGGCGGATCTAGGATTTATCTGAGGAGGGGGCGATTCCGAAATACACAGTTATGATTTTCGAAAGAATATTTTAATATGGAACATATGGGGGATACGAGTTCCTATAAAAGGCACAGACAAAGAGTTCGCGTTTAGCCAGGGGGGGGGCGAAACCTTCGCCCCCCCCTAAATCCACCCCTGGCGAAAACACCATGTGACCATCACCAAAATATTATTTAAAAAAATTGTTCATCAAATATGAATTTCACGCAAGTAATTGTAGATGATTTGAATTTAAAATTTGGTTAGTCTTGATTAAAAGACATTTCATTTGATGCTAAATATCAACGTTTATTGAACGATGCACGGTTTGATAAGCCTATAAAGTTTACATATATTTTCAGCATTGATTATTCAACATTGTGACCTACACTGAAAGACGTGATTAATGTATTCTGAAAATCAAATTTACCGCCAATGTTCGAGCGATTCTAAACCGCCTTATGGCAAGCTCCATAATTCGAAAATTAATGCGAGATGACAATAATAAGATGAGATACCGGAGGAGATACCTATTTGGCATATTTTTCAAGGATTTTTTCTGAGGATGAATAACCTATCATATCTCCTTCATAAATGTATAAATGACAACTTTATCGATTGAAAATTTTGAAAATCGATAAATCTTCGTTTATCGCACTCCTAAATTTTTGGTATTTTGGCCTCTTGATCACGAATTTGAAATCAAAACGAGGTAATCTCAAATATTTTCGGAGGTACTGTCCCATTTTGTCATTTTGTACGTACAATATGCATATACAGTGTCACACATAAAGTTCGCGACAAATGGAAGTTTTTTTTATTAATAGATATAAAGAAAATTTGACTTCGCAGTTAGTTTGTGCTTGAAAAATGAGTGAAATACAGCATCTTTTCTTTTTTCATGTGCTTCTCTAAACCTGTCAAATTCGAATTTTTTTTCGAAAATTCTCAAAAAATCAGTTTTTTTTTTGGAAATTTCGAAAAATGACAGAGAAAAAACGAAACATGATTCAAATTTCATAATTTTGATGAATATGATACTTCAATATCATATCTTGCCCAGGAAATACCCACATTGGCCTGTTATCAGAAAAAAAAATGCTTCCCCAGAAATTCGTCTTTGTTGTTGCAAGTTCATCTAGTTTTTTCATTTCATTGTTAAACTGATGTGGATTTTCAATGTATGGACGTTAATATGTCAGTAATCGAATAAACGAATTTCTCTTCATTCTTATTACACTCGTATTTCTTTTTTAAAAACAATTGTAAATCGCGTTTTTGATTGTCGGAAAAAATATTTTTTATTTCAGTCCATTATTGCCAACTCCTTCCGAAAAATAACTCAACCAACATGTTTTGTATTATTTTCAATTTCATATGATAGACTTGTCGAAAACCTAAAATGCGATCATAACTCCTTTTATTTGTGATTATAGGATGCAATTTTTAATAAAATTGAAAAATACAGGATGTCCTGTTAAAAAATATTCATGATGGATATTTATATATAAATATATTTTTCGAATAAATCTAAATTGCGATATACAATTATTTTTCTGTTAGCAATACTGCTATCAGCGGAAAAAAATCTACTGAGTGAGTAGAAGTATAATTTAACCGACATTGTATAAAGTCGTGAATTTGATCAACCTGTATTTCAGAACGGCAATAGCTAGGGACCCGCACGACAGCTGGTATTTGAAAGTAAAAAAGAAAGAAGAAGTTGGGTGTCAGAAAACAGCCTCATTGAAATCATTGAATATTCCTCCGACCAAACATAAGTTATATTCTATCAGTTCAAAAGAATTCATGTCTATTACACGAAAAGCAGCACTTTTGTACAGAAGTTCTTGGATCAAGTCAATTAAACTTAGTACTTCCGCATTTCATAGGTCAAAACATTTTACTGACCATTATATTGATGAAGCTTTGATGTCCGAAAGGTAACTATTTTGTTGATGAAAACTTTGTCCAAAATGAAAAACAATATTCAATTGTCATTTCAGTGAATACAAGGATGTAGCAAACAATTATCTGCCTGTTGGTGATTCTCACAATTGTCTTATAATTCAACCATATGTTAAATGGGGACCCCAAAAGCTTTCTATAAGTCCAGAGGAACAACTTGAAGAAGCTGTAGCTCTTATAAAAACTTTACCGTCATGGACTGTTCAAGACACTCTATCAGTACCTTTGGAGACCCTGGAGAAAAAGACTCTATTCAAATCAGGATCTATGGAAAGATTGAGTAAAATAATTCGAAATAATCAGAATATAACTGCTGTGTTCATCAATGCTAGTAATCTGAAAAGATTTACAAACACAATTTTGCAAGAGAACTTCAAGCTACCTATCTTTGACCGTTACAAAATAGTAATGCAAATTCTGAAACTGCATGCAATAAGCAGACATGCTAAGTTACAAGTTGCTTTAGCTGAGCTTTATTTTGTTCAAAGAAAAGCTCAGTTGGACAATTTATTCACTTCGAGTGATTCAGATACCATGAAATTGATGTTTCAAAGAAGAGAGCAGAAGCTCAAAAAGGCAATTCAAGAACTGAGAAATCAAAGAACTTTACTAAGAAGTAAAAGGAAGAAGCTGGATTACCCTATAGTTGCTGTCATTGGGTATACTAATGCTGGAAAGACATGCTTAATTAAAGCATTAACTGGAGAAGAGTCTTTACAACCAAAAAATCAACTATTTGCTACTTTAGATGTAACAGTCCACTCAGGAATTTTACCTTCTGGTTTGGAAGTTCTCTTTGTAGATACAGTAGGATTTTTGTCTAATATACCCACCAATCTTATAGAATGTTTTGTAGCTACACTTGAAGATGCTGTTCTAGCTGTAAATATGATAACTGTAGCAAAACTTATAGATAAATCTACAATTAAAGACAATTTTTCAGGATGTGATATTACTTGTAGAAGATCTATCCAGTTCTTGTTTCCAATATAAGAGAAACCATGTCCTGACTACTCTAAAAGAATTGAGTTCTCAGTTTGGTTACAGTAATATTATGGATAAAGTTATTACTGTAGGAAATAAAATTGATCTTGCAGAAACAGTAGAAGACACAAATTTAGTGGCTGTGTCAGCTAAAAATGGAATTGGTAGGTACTACTATTATTAATATAACATCAAAATCATCAAGTACTATGGTGACTGTTTCATTCTACAGGTTTGAATTTGTTGAGGTCTCACTTGGAGACAGCAATACTCAAATCCACTGCAAGAAAAATGTTGACAGTGAAGATTCCAAATGGTGGAGATGAAATCAGGTAGGTACATAATTCATTTGTGATTACCAATATCAATATATATTTTTCATATGAATTGATCTCATAACTTTCTTTGAACTGCATTACATTCATTTTCAGATGGTTGTACAAAAATTCTACAGTAGTGTCAGAGCATCCTTGTGAGGAAGATCAACAGTTGATCAAAGCCAAAATTATTATAACAAAAAGTAACCTTGAGAAATTCAAACACTATTTCATTAGTCATCAGGAAAAAATTTAAAAATAAACATAATTTGGTTTTCTATCTATTATTATGAAGTTATTATTGGTCAATAGGGGTTGAAAGATTTCTATAGTTGGAGTCCAAAATAACTGATTTATTCAGTATTCATAAAAAATTAACAAAATGATCGATGTGAAGTTCTATGCATGCCTATAAAGGAATTGAATGAACAGCCTCAATAAATGTTTGGAGAGCATCTGTAGGTGCATCAGGGTAAATCCCATGCCCTAAATTAACAATATACTGTTCTGTTCCAAATGCCTTGACCATATCTTTCACCATTTGTACTAACTCTTCTTTAGGGGCATATAATGCACAAGGGTCTAAGTTACCCTGTACTGTGATGTTTTTGTTTTTCAGTGTTGACCGCACTAAATCTGGACTCATTGTCCAATCTATACCTAATACATCATAGCCAAGATCAGCCTGATCTCCCAAACTGAAGTAGGCTCCCTTTGCAAAAAGGACCTACAAAACAAATTCAAAATTATTCAAACAAAAAATTCAAAACCAGAAACAGAACATTTACCAATGGCACTTGTTCTATCTTTAGGGCTCTGGATTTATCTCTGATGCCAGCTGCTATTTGTTTCAAATAAGGCAAACAAAACTTGGCATATAGTTGTCTGTTCAAATATTCTGCACTGCTATCAAAAACTTGAATGATTTGTGCCCCTGCTTGAATCTGCATTACCAAATAATCAATTATAACATTGGTTAAAAGTTCTAGCAGTTGATGAGATATTTCAGGATTTGCATATAACCATTTTTTAGCCTTGCTCAGAGTTTTTGAGCCCCCTCCTTCAATCATATAACCCATTAATGTCCACTAGAAAATTATCAATATTATCCCAGTGAGGTAAATTATTCACAGTACATACTGGTGCTCCAGAAAATCCAAATAATGGAACTTTACCCTCTAGTTTATGTCTAGTTAAAGTGATAGCTTCACCAACATACTGTAACCTTGATACAGCTCCTTCCTTGTTCAACTCCTTCAAGTTTTCCAACGTGAGAGGCTTGGGTAGAACTGGTCCCTAAGATTGACAAAATAATCAGATATTTTCACAATTCAACTAGGATTACACATACCACACCAGGTCTCATCTCAACAATCATTCCTAAAGCTTGGGGTATAACTAAAATATCGCTGAAAATAATTGCAGCATCTAGATCATATCGTCTTATAGGCATCAAAGTTACTTCACAAGCCAAACTAGGTGTCTGACATATATCAAAAAATGAATGTTGCTTACGAAATTCCATGAATTCTACAAACAGAAGTTTAATTAATCATGTCTATGTAAGTTTTCCTTCATATTTACCTGGCAAGTACCTCCCTGCTTGTCTCATAATCCATATTGGTAATTTATCAGGCTTTTGGCCTCTAGCAGCTTTCAATATTCGATCATTTATCAAAGTTGGGAATTTTGTTGTGGACATATTAAATGGTAAAATATTACAAGAATAAGTATATTTGATTTGAGAAAACACGTACAATATGGTTAATTTCAATGATATCCAGAATATTATTGTCATATCATCCCTTTCGAAAATATTTTCATAACCTCAAAATTTCAAAATAAAATAACATCATACTGTCAGTAGCCAAGTCAGTGCGCGTTCACATGCTGGCTTTTCGCGTTTTGGCTTTTGGCGTTTTGGGATTCCATTGGCCGATCATTGTGAGCGCGCATCAAGGTCATCTGCTAGAAAGCACAACTCAAGTTGACTCAAGTCAAGACTCAAGTGCTAGAAAGTCGATTTCGTAAGGCGCGTTCACATGACAGCTTTCGCTTATCGCGGAAAACTTTAATAAAACATTACTACGAAATAATTCATAATAATGACGGTGATTTTAACCTGACAAAGGAATATTCTGAAGATCGGAGCTTCTTTTAGGCAAAAGTCGAAACGTTAAGCGTAATCGACTTTCTGGCAGATGACCTTGATACACGCTCACAAAGATCGGCCAATCAAATCACAATACGCCATAAGCCAAAACGCGAAAAGCTAGCAATGCTATCATGTGAACGCGCCGTAATTTGGTAATACGTTCCGACTTTTGCCTAAAAAAGTAGCTCAGATTTTCAGGGTAAACTTAAAAAAAACATTCCTACGCAATAATTTATAATGATGATGGTGATTATAACCTGAAAGTGAAGGAAGACCCTGAGAATAATATATTGATACATATGTATATTGAGGATATTTCTTACCTCTGATCAAGGTTATCAAAGAGTAACGTGACTCGTGGATTTCTATACCTGCTCTTCTCAAAATAAACTTTCTTGTTTTGGAATCTTTTTTGAGGCACAACTAGTTAATCAGATTTCTTGTCGTTAGATAAAACAGAATATACGGGGTTAAATTTGGGAAACATTGAGTATGAAATATTGTTATTCAGGCCACTGGGTAATCTGGGAAGCCAATTTTTTTTTACTTCTACTCGGGCATTCATTAAATAAAGCTACTGCTAAAATTTTGCCTTCTCCAGTGTTTGGAAGTTATTGAACAAAAATCGAATAATTTGAAAAGTTTCATCACCCTATTCGATCTTTATCAGGGATTCCACCGTACAACTTGTATAGGTACTAAAATTTCTATATACTGGTTGAGTAATATCAGTAGCGTCATCGCATGGTCACAGTTTAAACTGAAACCGTATATTGCTGCGATTTCAGTTTTTTTTACCAAGTTTGTACCAGACGAAATTGCATCACTGAAAAGTGAAATGGTATTCGCTATACATGGGCGCCGGACAGGAAGGGCGATAAACCACGAGAAAATATATCGTAGCATACATGATCCAGCAAATTCCTATAAAATGTACCTACCTAATTCTTTCCGAAATCTAATAATTTATCAGCTGAAATAATAACTGCATTGGAATTATAAGTACAGTTTATTTGAAGATGTAGGTATATAAATAAATTTTAAATCACAATAAAAAAACATCACTATACGGCAACATGCTAGTCGGCGTGGCCTGTTAGCAGAAAAACGAATTTTCATCACACATTCATTGGACTCCATACCCTATATATCTATAAATACACGATACACCTATGTCCCATTGAAATCAGAATATAGGTTTTTCATAACACATCATGGTCCATATAGAGTACCTATAGTAACTTAGGAACATTAGATATTAAACCAATAATCTGTTTTTCTTTTTGGACATAGGAAAACACATTTTGGTACATTCATTGTCATATTGAAAGTCACTCTATAAAAATTCGAAACTATATCCATTCTCATCAATAATAAATAAACCAGCCTTATTTTTATTCGAAGTAATGAACTAAAACACGAAATACTGTGGGAAATAAATTAATATAATATACACTCAGAATCAGCAAACCTCCTATTTACATATCTGAGAATTACATGTTTTTGACCTCAGTTCTAAATTTACACGAACTTATTTGGTAAATATCAAAAACGAACAAATTGTCTATATGCCTCTCTTTAACTCTCTCACGTTATATATATATTATATATTTCTCTTTCACTTCATTTTTTTTAATTCAACTGACATGTTTAAAAATCTATATTCTCTCAGGAGAATCATTCAGAATAAATAGGTACTCTGGGGCAAGACCAGCATCATAAATATTGTCATTCAGGAAGGTAATATGATATAAATTACTTAAATTATAACTCTTAATAATTCTACATTGATAACTCTTGTAAGTAAACATATGAACAAATAAAAACAATAAGAAGAAGGTGTGAGATAGAAGGCTGCATTTTTATCCTCACTGGTAGATTGTGGAATTTCGTTTGTATCTGTGAAAACAAAGAAAATAAATTTTTCAATAAACTTCAATATTGATTAGTATATTAGAAATCATCAGCTGTGCATTACATTGATGCAGAGTAATGAATGCACTATTATCCATTTGTCAAGAACGATTTGGCGGACATGCATAAACATAATCTACTATATATAGGTAATCATATTTTCTATGTATAATTTATGAAAATTAAATACTAATTTCAAATTTAATGAGATGATGTAATCACAATGTATATTTTAAAGTGTACAATTCAAAAGTTTCCTATTTTTCACAAGAATGATCAGTGATCACAACGTATGAATTGCTATCTGTGAAATTATAGCACTCATGCTAAACTGAAGAGTTTATTCATTATACATTTGAGGTACGCATTTTCTATAGTCGATCAATTAAAAAGTTCAGCTATCGTTGAGAGGGAAAAATATGTCTGCCCTAGTGTTGTCTTTGTCGTCAAGATTGCAACTTTGAAAAATGAAAATGCTATGATTGGGACTAAAAAAGAAGAAGACTTATATACAACCTATATACAATTGGTTAGTTTTTCTTGTAGTATCTTCGTTATTTCGATCATTTCGAATATTATTATGTGAGCATTCTAAGCTTACAATGATTGTTGAATAATTCCAAACACAAAATAATTATTATATTAGTCTTCTTCTGTTTTTTTACGTCTTAATCATAACATTTTCATCATTTTAATGACAAAGACAACACTAAGGCAGACATGTTTTTTCTCTCTCAACGATAGCTCTGAACTTGTCAATTCAATTTGGACCCTAATCCGATGGCGGAAAAACCTGTGTTGAACCAAGAAGCAATGGAAATTTCAGTAGCTACTTTATGAGAAGGGCATTGAATCTAGAGTAATATTTTAGTACAGCAATTATTTCTTTTTGTCCACTACAAATCAATATTTTGTCACGAACTTTGAAAACAAATGCATCCATGAATGACGTCTTTCTTGGTATTCATGTGAAATGAAAACAGCATGTTCCTTAGTCATATGTTTGGAACATATGGGATTTTTTTTTCACAAATAATGAAGAAATTTTATCTTGGACAATCTTACGCACGGAGCGCGAATGTTAGCATGTAGAATTCAAACAATTATTTGGTGTTGGATTCTAGCTAGCAATCAGTAGTCTGATAGATGTCTTGTTTCTTTTTGATTTACTCATATTTGTTCTTGTGTGAAAATTTGTGTAAATGTGCATTACCATTCGAAAACAAACAAACTCCAAAAATTATTCTAGACCCATCATTCTCAACTATGCTAGATGGATATTCAAAATTTTGCATACGCTCTAAAACTCTTGTTGGATAACCTTTTCTCGCTATTTTTCAAAATAACTCCACGTTTTGCCCATTCGTTGTGGTTTTTTCAAAATTGCCGCCATATTGATGGTCACGTGACATTTGTCAAAATGGTTTTACAGGTTTCGCGATATACAGAAACGATCGCCTATCAAGAAGTACCTATTTTTGGCATTATTACAACTCTGGTAATGAAAATCTTCAAGATTTCTTAATTGTTTCATCACCTTCAAAATTTTATGATTTTTGTGGCGACGTAAACTCTAATGAAAAATATTTCATTTTACGAGTGTTTATATCTCCGTTGTATTCATCATAAAATGTTGGTGATGAAATGAATCACAGCGATTTCTGGACACCCTATATACCTCGACGTTCGTCGTAAATGAGTGGGTTCGACTTCTTGTAGGTGTGTCGAAGAATGCAACAATTTCGTGAGATGCATACGCCAGATAAACCCAAACACAAGCCGACATGTTGACATGTTTCGTTGGATTCGCTGCAATTGTGTACATTGTACATACAGAGATAATCATCACGATACGAAAATTAAATCTCATCCATGATGGAGACTAGATAATTTGTAAAGTGAATGTGAATAAATTTAAATAAAAGTCTATCGACAATTTTTAATGAGTCATTAGCAAGATCAAGAGGCAGGTGTATCCCAAAAACCTTTTTTGTTATATTCAACAGCCCACTTAAAGTATGTTTCTCATAGCTATCCGTTTATAAGGTAGGTATCTACCTGCTTTGTCAGATCACACAACAATTCAATGGATCGAGTCTATACAATTACTGAAACACTTTTGAATGATCAATAAATTAATATTTACATTCTGAAAAAAAAATATCGAAGAAAATAATTCGAAACTCACCAAAATCTTGGTTTGGTGTTGTTCTCCTAGGAGTATATGTCGTCGAGAACCTCGGATTCGGCCTCTCAGTTGTTATCCTGGGTACATGCTTAGCAGTACCTGAAGAGACAAATGAGAAAAACAAATGAACTCAGGAACATCAAACAGGCCCATGCCCAAACGCTCAAACTCACTTCTCTCAATGCAGGAATACAGTGGCTGTTTCTTGATGAGCTTCATCCCATATCTCAACGGGTCAACGTGCCTTTGACAGTGCTCTCCAGCTTCCTTGATATAAATTTCTTGATCGCTGAAGATTGAGCCCACAAAGCACTCATGGGTACCAGCCGCGACATCTTTTCTTTCCGTATACGTGTACAGAAGGTTGGACTCCCTCCAATGCCCCAGACATTGGTATTCCCTTTCTTCGTAGATTTCTTCTGTTTCACAGTGAGATACTTGATAATACATCAGCTCAGGGGCTCTGCAATCCGACCATAGCTTCGCGCAGAGATCGGTAGCATCTGGGATACGCCCTGTGTACTCTCCCGTTATGGGGCACATGCCCGTTGATATTCCAGGAGAAATATTCAGACCTGAAGAATATGTGGTAGATTACTAACCTCATAAGTTAATGGTGAATACGAACCAAAAAAACTATACCTATTATATAATTGTCTTTGAAGAAGCTATGATGTTACTTTCAGAATCTAGTATTTATGTTGGGAATACATTTAGGAACATTGTCAGAAAGAAACCTGAACGAATAATGGATCGAGAAGGATCATCATCAAATGTCGAATATAAGAGAAGTTTATGAAATATATAAAGAATTCTGGGAAAATTCACAGGGCAAAACCTTAGGCTAAAGACTTTTCCAAATGACTCATGATGTCAACTGCTGATCTATTCATTACCAAAGCTTATAATAGCGAACTAATCCAACAAAAACCAGCGCTAATCAGCTTGAAACTATTCAGTTACTCACGTCCTTGAGTTATCCATGAATCTTCCTGAAAATTTTCATCTGCACAAAGTGTCACGTCATTGTTATCACTGGTGTTAGTGCCTATTTGAAATTCTAGGATATTATCGCTCCTGTTGACGATCCTCAAGCAATTGTAGGACTCCTCATTGCTGAAACAAAAGAGGTGAACAATCTTCCTTCAATAGTAAATCCTCTCACCATTGAGTTCTACTGAATACCAGGTATTTATCACCATCTTCTAGTACTCCAACACATTTGATTGTCTGTGTTTTGAACGAAGAATGGTCATTGTAAACCATAGTGTTATCTCTAACCCGAACGTGTTCCCAATTTCCGTCCATCCATTTCGGAAAGCTACAGACCCCAAAGGAAACTTCTGCTGGCCAAGGTTCTTCAGCTTTCGGTGAAAGCACGAAGGTCTCAAAGCCACTTGTTATATTGTAGAGATCTGTAGTGCATGTGGAATCTCTGCTAAGGGCCATGTGGATTTTTCCAGACTCCTTATCTTGTTTATAAACCTAAAAAATTGATTTTTCGAATTGGAAAGACACTCGCAGTTGTCTAGGCACTCACAGCACATCTATATTTGGGCCTCAGGTTGTTCAAATGTCTGCTATCAGTGAATATCATGAATACTTCATCATCCGTGCCCTTCCAGTGACCGAGACACTCGAATTTCATATCTGTACAAAAGTTGTTTGAGTCAATTATAATCCATCAATTGTTCAAGTATATATTACCATGACTCTCAAAGGTGCAGTTCTTCAGCCTGAAATTCAGAGTTGATCCAGAAGGGCATGAATTCAGCATAGAGTCGAATCCATAACATTCATTGGAGCCAGAGTTGAAACGTTTGGTCGATGTGAAACTCTTGTAGTTGAGGTGATAGTTACCATCAATGGGGCAGTATTGTTTGGTTATGTAGGAGCCGAAGTGGTCTCTTGTTTCTGCAATGAATCGAAGGCATTATTAATTCTCAAGTTGATCCATTGTAACATGAACCTATGAACATGTTGAAGAGTTCTCGTGATTAACATATTCACATTATTTACATCGTTTATGATAGCTACTTACTGAATAATAATATTTCCGCTGTTTCTCTGGCTGCCAGAGATTCTTCAGAAGGACAGTTTGCTTCCGCCGATTCTTCGTTTGTGTAGCATTTCGATATCGTTTCTTGGTCCGTAGCAAAAATTTGAAGAACGTTCGTAGAACGTAATTTTAAGTGTAAACATCTGACGCAAAGTGTTTCACTGTAACTAATACGAATACAAAATAAGTATAATGTCTTCATTTCTTAATATAGGTGCATAGTTAACATCAAAGAACTTTTTTGACCACCCTCCGTCTACGAAAGCAATTCATGGTTGATCCTCAACTTACATTTCCGTATACAACTTATTTTATTTGTACGTACTTGAACATCAGTATGAAATTGTTTCCAATTCTACGGTGGCAGTTTCCCCAAATGGGTATGGAGTTATCGGTGATGTTCAGCGTACTGTATTGAATTCCCATTCCTGCAGTGACAGCATTCTGCAGGACGAATTCGCCCTGGAAGTCCTGCGGAAAGTAACACGATGCTTCCGTAGTTGCGGCTGAAACAACAACGATGATGTGGGTGATTTTTAGCCGTATCATTTATCGAAGGGTTCACGTTTACGCAAAATGCAGGGATTTACCACATCCTGGGGAAGTTGTATTTTTTGTTTTTCTTTATTTCGACTACACGAAATTGAGAGCGATAGTGTTCGCGGAAGATCGAGTGAGCCAGCGGTATTGGATTTTTTCTTGAAAGTTTGGAGATTATAGTCACCAGGAAAGACCTCGGTAGGTCAAAGCCTTTTGATAAAAAATAATTCTGATATAGATAGATATATTTATTGATCATTGATCCGTTTGAAAGAACTTTTACGAGTTATGGGAACAGTCAGAAAAAAAAGAAAACTCAGACTCATTGAAGATGTACAATAAAAAATATGATATACATATACATACGCATATTCATTTGATTTTTTTGTAGGATTTAAGGCAAAGAGACGATTCTTGGGAATATGTATTATAATGATGAATAGATTCATTTGTTGTAAATTGATTTCGGTTTTTGTGTACAAGTACTAATAGTTCTAGTATATATTCATATGCCATGAATTGTGAGAATATGATGTCTTCACAGACATATCACAGATACGTATAGGACAAAAATATATGGTTGTGAGCTATCAGCTACGTTTTGGCTAGAATTTTGCAGAACAACTACATACAAAGTGATGAAACTCAACGTTTGGAAAAAATTGGATGTGCTTCTGGTAAGGCTGTATGTTTAAACTAATTCCTTATATTTTCTTCAACCCAGCCTAATAATTTTGTTCTGAACCAATCACACTGTCTATGAAGAACTTTACTGAAATCAGATGATCGCTCTATCAGTCAAGCATAACGGATGAGTGTGGAATTTCATATACCTTTGCGGTTGGTAATTTCGTAGTAGATGACGTTTACCACTTGCCTTTATTTCGAAGACGAGTCTTTATTTTATGTGGGAATAGAATGAACGTTTGTGAAAGTAAGTGAAAATCCTTCGAGAGTAGCTTTTGGACATTCAAGAATAACTCAACATTTGTGGTTTCTTGAAACGCGGCGAAATACTATTGCTCACTTTCAAGCAAACACTATATTTTTGACTACCCTAACATTCCAATATATTTTCCATGAAAGAGAAAATAGTCTATCCAATTAAAAATATCAAACATAGTTTGAAATTTGAAAATTTTTGTCCAATTTATGGCTAATCCATTTTTCATATTTTCCATGTCAGTTGAGACACTCGAAACTTATGTGCAATCTTCACCATTTATTGTAGGCAATCATGTTTTGAGATAAGGGACTCAATTTATAATAAAGCTGATCATCAATTTGACAAATACGTGAAGTGCGATTAAATCAAGCAATAAGTTATTTTGTTTGGAATCTCAAATGTGATTCATTGTTATCACGGAATACCTATGAAGGGTACCTGTATAAGATTTGAGAAAATACTAATTCAACAAAATGTGTGTTATCCAAGAGTAATTAATATACCATATCTGCATATCCATCCGTCATGGTTTTGAATTTTGATTCTCGTATTTCGTGCTTGAATTTGATAATCTGAAACCAGCTACGCAATCCCAATAATTCATGCCCACTAAATTCGATCACAATCAAAAAATCGACAGTGAAACCCATATTTTCTTGGATGAAATTCTAAATCGTGATTGATATCAGATTTCGGACAGGAAATATCCAAACAAAGAATATAATTTCATGGTGTTGGTCAAGAATGATTTTGTGTTTGGTAGAAAAAAGTGCTGGCCTGTGAGAACTCATAAAAATTCCTGTGGTCTGGTTTCCAATTACCGATGCTCATATTATGTTTATTTTATTCACTTGAGAGTGGCGGGAATTCCATAACAATCTTGACTTGTTGCAGGTAAAAACAAAGTGTAGGTAAGTACTGGTACTATTCTCACTTCCAATCGATATGATTCAAAAGCTATTCTTGCAGCGAATCACAAATTCTAGTTGTCAGGCAACTATTTGTTAGCCGCTTTGATAAACGGCTATATAATGTATAATGAATGAAATATCGATAAGACATCCAATATTATTCATCTACCATGAAAAAACGATCTTTCATAGACATCTAATTACGTATGTAGACGAGGGTATGGAGATAGTAAAAAGAATAAAATCCGTTTTTGCATGATAGGAATAATATTAGATACCGATCTAACCGTAGTTTTCAATTAGGATCAACTTTTATTTATGAAATCTAAAAAAAAATATATCACATCCGCTTCCAGATTTCATTTAGTTGAAATAAAAGGCCCTTGAATGCATAACAGGTCGTTAGAATTTCAATTTTTCATCTTACGAAATGATATGTTAGGATGAATATTCATCATATTTTGGTATTACTTTATTAATTTCACGGATTGCCCACTCTCAATGAATAACCCTATATAATGAATCAGTCAGTCATTGTTATTGCTCTTATTGTTCAATTTAAATCAAATCACATTCTGAATTAAAATTTACCAATAAAAAACACAGGAGTTTTTCACTGCTAGCATGATCAAATCCAAAATCGCTCAGAAGTAAACTGGGCTTAACTCTTGTGACTTTCATTTGACAGTTCGATTGTACCAACCTCTGAATAACAAAAAATGCACATCGAAACAGAGGCTATTTCTTTACGCATTTACGTTTCATAATGACTTTTTAGAACCAAAATAGAAAAAAATAGTTTTGCATCTCAATGCTGTCAATCGTCGTCATACAAACAAGATAATCACTATGTTGCGACATATCAGAGAAGCATTCACTAATATTATTTTCACGTGAAAAGCAATCTCAAATTATACAGGGTGCCCGTTTTTCGAGCTTAACCATGGGGATCTCAGTTATTATAAGATATAAGAGGATGGTTAAATTGGGACAAGGTTGCGCAATTTTATGCTGAACAATTATGTAAGAAAAAATTGAATTTCAGAGATGTCAGAGATATAACACTCAACGTTGGTTTTTCTTATGGTTGCCATATTGGATTTTCACAGTTTTGAAAAGTCTGTTTTTTTCTGATTACTATGACGTATCACTCGATATGTTCGAATCTTACATGCTGATCAAAATTGTAAAAAAATCGTTTTTGCGAAGAGTGCTTTGGAAACAATGCCAAAAATTTCGTAACAAAGTAAATTCTGATGGTTCAATTGAACTTGAAAGCTTACTAACATAAAAATCAAGTTTATTTTGAATTAGGAACGATACTTAAAGTAATAAAAGTTTTTTCTTCGCAAAACAAAACATTCATAAAATATGCTCGAATATTCCACCATTCCCTTCTAAACACAATCTTACTCTTCACCCAATGTTCTGAATAGTTCTATCAATGGGTACTTACAATTAAGAGAATAAGATTTCTAGAAGAAAGAATACTGGATTTTTGTTTATGGGGAATGAAGAAAGATTTCTTAAAATTTTACCCATCGATGATATTGCTGAGCTGGGAAGAAGAACGAGTGAAATTGTGCCTAGAAGAGAATGCTGGTGTATTCAAGAATATTTTATAACTTTGTTATGTATTTGATAATTTTGTTTCGTTTTTCTGAGCAAAAACTTCTAGCTTTCCTGTCAAGTTCGTTTCTAACTTCAAACCTTTTTTAAGAAGGTAAGCTCGACAGAAATGTGAACGTTCCTTATCCTCAATTGAACTATGATCATTTAGTTTTTGTTGAAAAAACTGCTGGCATTATTTTCAAAGCACTCTCTTCGTAAGAAAGATTCAAACATATTGTGTGTTACATCATTGTATTCAGAAACTGACAGACTCCAAAAATGCAAAAATCCAATATGGCGCCCATAAGAAAAACCAAAGTCGATTGTTGTATCTCTCATATCAAGAACGCCTTGGAAAATACGATGACAGATTTAGATTCCTTGTAAGAAAGTGCCTCAATAACGTCCTAGTTAAAACATCCAGTTCTTATGGTTTTCGCTTTAAAAAATAAAAACGAAAATTACAAATGTCAGTTTTTTGTCATTAATTCAAAGACGAAAAAAGGTAAATGAAATTTTCTTTCAGATAATTTTTCAGTATGAAAATGCTCAACTTAGCCTCAATTTAACTGATCTCGTATCTCTTATAATAACTGAGATCCCCATGGTTAAGCTTGGTTAAGCTCGAAAAACGGGTACCCCGTATATACACATCAATGTTGGTAGTTTGCTTGCCGAACACCGAACACCCTATATCTCATATTGATATATCTAAATACTAAATACGATACGCAGATACGAGATACGGTTCACAGATCACAACATTCACAACAATTATTCTTCTGTGCGTTCTTCCAACGAGCACCTGTTAAACTTGCCCCGGATCCTGTTCATAGAAATTCCGTTCTCTTCAAAAGAGTTCGGCTTATTTGAGATGCCGACGTACGACGTAGGTAGTTTCTTGTGTCGCAGGGGATTTGCATTCAGAACTCGACAGAGGAATTCTGTCCTTAATCCCATAACAATATTTATTTCGCTGCCATTGAAATAAATAACCTGGCATGGTATGCAGGTAAGTTTGGACCTGATACAATTATATGCTCACGGAATGGTAATTACACAGGGTGTTCCCAAATTAGTGCGAAAGTAAAAGGGGGTCTTGGTCATTCATACGAAAAAAGCTCTTGTACTAGGCCTTTCATAGAAAAGTTACACACTTTCAAAGATGAGGGAACTCGTGAGGGAATGTTTGAAATTACATAGAGTTAGAGAAATGATATTGTGTGGGCGTGTTCTACCAATAAAAAGGCTACCTATTAATATTTTTGTACATACATGTCGCTCATAGCTGTCAGACGAAGGGCATTTTTCGTTTTTATTTTTTTAATCGAAAACGAAGCGGACCAGACGTTTTTAACTAGGACGTTCTGGAGGCACTTTTTTACAAGGAATCTTAATCTGTCATCGTATTTTCCATTGCGTTCTTGATGTCAGAGATACAACACTCAACTTTGGTTTTTCTTGTGGTCGCCATATTGGATTTTAACATTTGCGGAGAGTCTGTTTTTTTCTGATTACTACGACGTATCACTCGATATGTTCGAATCTTACATGCTGGTCAAAATTGACAAAAAATAGTTTTTGCGAAGAGTGCTTTGGAAACAATGCCAAAAATTTTGTTTAACAAACTGAATTCTGATAGTTCAATTGAACTTGGAAGCTTACTTGCATAAAAACCAAGGTTATTTAAAATTAGGAACGACATTTAAAGTTATAACAGTTTGTTCTTCGCAGAACAATTCCGAGAATCAGATCTTAGAAGAAAAAATACTGGATTATTTTTTATAGGAACTGAGGAAAGATTTCTTAAAATTGCTGAGCTGGGAAGAAGAACGAGTGAAATTGTGTCTAGAAGAGAATGGTGGAGTATTCATCGTTTTATATAAAGGTAATCCTGACAGAAATGTGAAATTTCCTTATCCTCAATTGAACTATCTAAATTGCTGGGGCTATTTTCAAAGCACTCTTCGTAAAAACGGTTTGTTCTCAATTTTGATTAGCATGTAAGATACAAACATATCAGGTGTCACATCATTGTATTCAGAAAGTGACAGACTTTTCAAAAATGCAAAAATCAAATATGGCGCCCATAAGAAAATCCGAAGTCGACTGTTGTATCTCTGACATCAAGAAAAACTTCTAGCTTTCCTGTCAAGTTCGTTTCTAACTTCAAACCTTTTTTAAGAAGGTAAGCTCGACAGAAATGTGAACGTTCCTTATCCTCAATTGAACTATGATCATTTAGTTTTTGTTGAAAAAACTGCTGGCATTATTTTAAAAGCACTCTCTTCGTAAGAAAGATTCAAACATATTGTGTGTTACATCATTGTATTCAGAAACTGACAGACTTTCCAAAAATGCAAAAATCCAATATGGCGCCCATAAGAAAAACCAAAGTCGATTGTTGTATCTCTCATATCAAGAACGCCTTGGAAAATTCGATGACAGATTTAGATTCCTTATAAGAAAGTACCCTAAGAACGTCCTATTTAGAAACGTCCAGTTCTTAAGGTTTTCGCATAAAAAATTAAAAACTAAATTTACAAATTTCAGTCTTTTTTCATTAATTCAAGAAGTAAGAATGATACATTGAATTTTTCCTTCACCTAATTGTTCAGCATAAAAATGCACAACCTTGCCCCAATTTAATCGACCTCGTATCTCTTATAATAACTGAGATCCCCATGGTTAAGCTCTAAAAACGGGCACCCTGTATAGAGATTACTGAGTACTTTCTACTATAAATTTGTAACTATCTTATTATAATGTAACTACTCGGTTTAAAGAGGAATATATATTTTTGTATTACAAATCACAAAAACCTAATAGTAAATGAATGTTGTATGAAGCTAATAGAAAAAAGATTTGAAAAAGGTGAGAAATTGAAAGAAGCTAACAGGTGAAAAATTATATACTAAGTACAAAATCAACTAAAGCATCAGCGCTAGTCCTACCTATTGGAAGGATATTGATGAGAAGTGTGTTGAAGTGTTTTTAACCGCCAACTTAGTTGCTAAACAACCCTCGTAAGTCTAGGACTTGTATGAGTAAGGAAGACGGGGACCTTTTGAAGTGTCATCCGAAGCACTACTCGGCTGGTAATCGTTGAGAGTTCGAAAGATTGAAATCTAGGTATCAAGAATGTTCGGTTGATGGTCACCTATCTCCTCCTGATCAACGATACTATAGAAAATAAATAAATATTTCCAATAGCCGCCGTGGGATTTGAACCCAGGCCCTTTAGACTAAAAGCCAGCGATTCAACGCACTCGACTACCAGCCCAGCTCAGCCGGTAATTCTCATAGACTTGATGGTAATTCTCATACAATCATCAACACATCCAATTCCATATACATATTCAATGAAACGAATTGATGTTATGATAAATCCATAGTCAGCTGTACTAATGTTCGAGGAAACAATAAAGACAATCCCCTTAATTTTTCCGATCCTATGCAACAGCTGTGTTTACGTAAGTATATGATTATTATGATCAACAACTGAAATATCTATGGGACCAAAAACCTTCAAGCTCTTTTGTGCAAATGTAAAGATTCTAACACTTGACTAGGAACTATTCCGCGAGTCAAAAATGTGCGGTACTTCACTGTGGCAACATGAAATTCCCATGTTAATTACACGTTTCTGCCATGAAATCTTTGTGGCTTTCCTGGCGTAATTGCGTATTATACCAACGAGAGGATGTGATATTCTTCGATAAGTCGAGAGATCTCATTTTTGCTGGAGAAACACCGGACTCCGGCTGTTATGACGGAGCTGTCATGGTCCGGTGCTCCTGAAGTCAGCGACCGGGCTACCCAGTGGACCCTTGCAGAATGATAACACTGGAGCAAATCTAACGGCGTTCCAGATGAATGTTAAAAATTCAGAATACAACCAACTATAAGCATCAGGTAACTACCGAGGTACCTACGTTATACTGTTTATTTGCCGTACAGGATAGTGATAAGCTGTCATTGTCTACAAGAATTTTTACAGACAAAAATGGACACACAAGTTCGACATGTATTGATTATATGGTGACAAATATTCCAATACAATTGTTGGACTGTAGTTTGATAAACCCGAATGTAGCCGACCATCTTTCACATATATTAGGCATTGAAACCACAGAAACCAAAAACGATACAAAAATGCCCGCACGAACAATTCAAAAAAGACTGCTATATCCAGAAAATATGACAGAGTTTAAAAATCGTCTTGATGTATTCGATTGGACAGAACTTTATCGACTAGACATTGATTCAGCATTTACATATTTTGTTGACAATGTATCATGGTGTTTCAATACGTCATGTCCAAAAAAAAAACAGACAAAAACTTCCAGGTATGAACGAAGTTGGGTCACAACATGCATAATAGAGGAAAGCAATAATCTTAAGAAATTACATAAACGAGTTCGGCAAGAAACTGCGACAGAACACATCAAAAAATTATATAATCAACGGTTAAAACAACATAAACGAAATATCAAACTAGCTAAAATTGAATACAACAAAGATAGAATAAATAACTCGAACAACAAAGCGAAGGAAACATGGAAAATAATAAATAGAGAACTGGGATATGAAATAAGTAAATGTGATGAAAATCTTAATGTTATGCATCATGGTATGTTACTAAGGAATTCCACCGATATTGCAAATGCTTTTGCTGATTTTTTCTCTAATTCTGCTACTAATGCATTGAAGAACCATTTCGGATCAAACTTGTCCCTGCCTTGTACAACATCGAATAATATAAATATTACACATCAGTATGAGACTGATCCTATTACTGAGATGGAAATTATTGAGACCATTAAAACTATAAAGAATAAAAATACATCTGGATTAGATGAACTATCACTTCGCACTATTTCAAATATTCTGGATGTTATTATGACTCCTCTAGTATACTTAATGAACCAATCCATTTTTCAAGGACACTTTCCAAATATTTTCAAAACAGCTTTAGTAATTCCGTTACATAAAAAAGGTAATAAGCAGGAAATTGAGAATTATAGGCAGATATCTTTACTTACATCCCTATCTAAAATTTTTGAAAAAATAGTAGCTAATCGTATCTCAACCTACCTCGAAATAAATAATCTACTATGTGACAGTCAACATGGTTTTAGGAAAGAAAAATCTACTGAAACGGCTTCCTGCTATCTTCTCAATCATGTTCTGCAAAAGATTGATGATGGGGATTATGTAATATCACTTCTTTTTGACCTATCGAAAGCTTTTGATACCGTGGATTCTCATAAGTTAGTCTCTAAGCTGAATGCCCTAAACTTTCCTAAACATGTATTAAACTGGATACACTCATACATGACAGAAATAAATATGATAGTGAACTATGATTATGTCAAGTCTGAAAAATGTCCTGTAAAACTGGGAGTCCCCCAGGGTTCCATATTGGGACCACTACTTTTCACTATCTTTATTAATGACTTACCTGAATATATTAAGGCTCACATAACTATGTATGCTGATGATACTACAATCACAATTACAAGTAATGATATTGACGTTTTGAAAGAGGAAGTAATCAGAGTAATAGATGAATTTGGATCCTGGTGCCAACGTAATTCATTGATACTCAATGTAGATAAGACAATGACAGTGAATTTCTATCTCAGACGCCCAATTCCCAATACTATGAACAGTGATCTGGATCTCAAATTAACTGAGAAAGTGAAATTTTTAGGATCGCAGATAGATAGTCAACTCACCTGGAACGACCACATAGACAGTGTCTGTAAAAAACTCAATAAATCTTATTTTGCAATTTCTCAAATGAAGCATAGTATTGACACAGCTGGCTTGTTGACCATTTATTATGACTTGGCGTACTCCCACTTATCACATAACATTCTCTGTTGGGGTAGAGCTACAAATTTTACCAAAGTTTTTATAATGCAAAAGAAAATTATTAGACTAATTTTCAAAGTAGGATATTTGGATAGTTGTAAACCAGTTATGATTAGAAATGAGATTCTAAGCGCTCCCAGTATATATATTTTAAAGTGTCTGATATATGCAAGACAAAATCTGAAATATCTACCCACTCTTTCAGCTGCACATCATCATAACACACGAAATAACAATACATTGATGATACCTGCACATCGTACACTAGTATATGAGAGAGCACCAAGGTATAATGCAATTAAGTTATTCAATAAACTCCCACTGAGGATTAAGCAAATTCCTGACAATCGCAAATTCAAAGTCGAACTAAAAAAACTTCTTGTGAAAAAATGTTTTTATAGTATATCAGAATACTTAGAAGATAACCATTTAGCGGACTATTGGATGTAAACTGTATTTTTTTTCTATCTGTTTGTAACTATATGTATAATTCCATTTGTTTTTTTATGAAATTTTATTTATACCATTTATTTTATGTATTTATTTTTACCATAATGTGACGTGCCATATGTACTACCTGTACCTGAAATGGTTAATAAATATTCTATTCTATTCTATTCTATTCATATACAAGGTGTCCTGTGACTCCTTATTTATACACTTTTGTCCTCTTCTGCCTCACAACACATTATAGCTTTTCTAGCGAGTCTTCTAGTAATTGAAAACGTAGATCTCCCTGAAGAGCATAGCTGGGATGCAGCTGCACTCATCATATTTCGAATTAGCTCATTTCTGGTTTGTATGGTTCAATTTAACACACTACATGTGTTTCCAAAGATAATAGAGTAAGTATGATGACCTCGAAGGCCAAAGAACCGAACCTCCTTTTCCAATCCACCACTCAGCAAAGTTTTCATTCGAATATGCTGACATTTATACCAAGATAAGGTGATGCTAATTTATCCAGCTAAAACCACATGTCAACTTTGATCTGAAGTGGATTGCTCAGATCTTAGTACAAATGGCCCAAAGAAAAGGGTAAAGCCGAAATAATTGGCATCGATCCAACCAGAAAAAAAATAGTACGAATTTCTGGAATTAGTAATTCCACCATTTCTAGTAAACGTGGGCATCTATAAATAGACTTTGTGCACAAAACCGTTGATTGATATCAGCAATATATCAATCAACGACAAAACTATCGGTGTTCAATCAGCAAGTCACTACTGAAATCTGCCACATTGAAAGATTCTTGACACAAGTCAAAAGAGGGGTTACCTTCCTGTTTATACAGCTGGATCATTAATGGAGGTCAAGAGTCAGGGAGAAGAGCGGAGAGCTTTCAATTTCAATATAAATAAAAGGCAGTCATCCGAACAAACTCGGGCAATGAGTACTCAGACAATCATTCGTGAAGACAGTTTAGAGCTGCTAATACGGCAGCTTGGATTGAACCTAAACTTGCTGATCCTCTCTTTGGTACCCAGACACAAATTACTAGCAGTGGAATGAGAACGAGGCAGTTTGCACAAGAGCCATTCTGCTAATTCTCAGCAAGCCTGACCTAGAAACTTCCCTCATGATATCCTAGGTTTCATCGGAAGTTATCTTCTGGGTCGCATTGATCGCGAGTTTGTACAAAAACTGCGTGACTGAGTAAGTACTTAAAGCGGTTGCAGTAAAAATGTGTTGCAGTTAGAGATCGAAAAACATAAGCTGTTTTGAATCTGAATGGATTCGTGGAAGAAAGTCTTTAAAGCACTTCTTACTCATCAATCCGTGTGGCATCTTCAGAATCAGGATTATTTTTGGAACTCGTGCTCAAATATATTGTACGAGAATAGTATCTCCAGTCGACTAATGACCACAGGGTTAGACAAGAAATATTTACGATTACGAGGGTAGATACGATAGATCTTCTTTTGAAGTGTATTCTAATCTACCGTTTGCAAAGTACCTACGTAATATACTCTTTGTAATGTGATGCAAGAACGTTTGATAACGGTTAGTTTGTTTGTTGAATGCTTGTCTGCTCGTCTTGCTTACGAAACTGGCATCCTAGAGTAGATATTAATGATGATGAAATTGTTTTATTTATGGTAGCCAGAAGGGAATTATCAGATCGGGCGCCCCTGCATATTATCATCCGTTGATTTGGTATAATTTTGGAACAGGTAGATGTGGTTCTGGTGAATTGGCCTCTGATGTCTGACGGGTTATTAACTACTGCGTCTTGCAACAATTTTCTTGATAATTATATTTATTCAACAAGCCAGGAACTTTTGGGTATCTCAACTTGTAAAACCAGCTTACAAAAATTCATTATTTCTCAAGAATAAATTAGCTTAAAATCAATGAGTAGTATACTAACTGAATTCAAATTGTATTTTTTGGTTTTGGATATTTTTCAGGATGTTCCGAAATGACTAATTCAGCATACTTGTCCAAATACATCCATAAGTATCAGTTTCATCCACTCCTAAAGCGAGATACCGCCTTCAAACAATATAATGGTCCAATTTCAATAAAGACGACATATCTTTTAAACATAAACCAAAGCTACGATAATTTCTTTTGGAATGAATTCAAGAAATCGAATTATTTTTGTGGCTATTCATAAATTACCAATGCATTGAGTGACTTCAGAAGTATTGTTTATACACCGAAATATAAACTTTCTTCAAATATTCACGTTGTATTTTTTCATAAAGCAAGAGACTCGGCAAGAGATAAAGTTTAACTTGCAACATGGAATAGGTAATTACTAATAGAATCGATTCATAATCTATCAATTTTAACATATCTACAATTCGTTTGAGGTACCGCTAGAATATGTATAATATAAAAACAAATCATATTGAGCATATTTTCCACCATATTCAATGGCATTTTTGTTCTGATTTGAGGGATCAAAAAATAAATATACTTTTATGAGTTTCAACTGTTGATAATCACCAATTTTTATTTATTCTATCTATTAGATATACTTTCAGAGGTGGTCCAATATATCCTCAAATTTGTACCAAATTTCAGAAGAGGTAGATTATAATTACAAAAGTTTGTACCTATACCTACACCTATGGGAACAACAATAAAGAGGCAGTGAATAGTTAGTTGATTAAGATAAGTAATTGGAAGTTTATCTTCACGACATTGTCTAAGTTGAATGGAAACATAAAATACCATTAGATTCATTGCTGTCGTGAATTCATCACACATTTTTTCACAAGGAACTGAGAAATATACAGAACTGTTCTCAAGCTTCTATTACATTCGCGACTGGGTTCAAAAATAAGAGAACTTAAACATTATTTATACTATCATTCTTATTCGAAGGTTTGCAACTATGCTAATAATAAGAAAATGATAAATATTTCCATAGTCTTGTGATGACCCAGGGACCCATTTTAGAATGAGAACAAATGACCTACGTCATTGGTTGTATACATTTGGTTCACATCTAGGACTTTTACTTCTGGTTTTGGGCGAGGTTTTGGGGTTTCGACTGCTGAGGCCATTAGACATTAAAAGTTCTATTCAGACTGCGACCACACAAGTTTATGCTTCGAGAGAACAGGTGATCATTCCATTGCATCATGTTCTCTCAATCTCAGAAAGGACATAAAGACTGTAAAAACCAGCGAATGTATTTATTATGAGTGGATGAATATTTAAGGGGAAGTTGTTTTGCGGATACGTGTATATTTGGTCAAGTGACTACCTACATTGGTTTGGTATGCAGTATTCTATTTCTATTTTTAATCCCCTCATAGTCAAATTTCTTTAACCATAATTTAAACACGTAGAGCATCATCTCTTCGGATAAATAGAATCCTCATTTGACAAAATTAACTATAATACCATAGTGGATTATTTTTTGGCCTGACCTGTGAGGAACATTTCGGAAATGTCTTTTCTTTCTTTCTTTCTTTCTTTCTTTCTTTCTTTCTTTCTTTCTTTCTTTCTTTCTTTCTTTCTTTCTTTCTTTCTTTCTTTCAGGAATATTAGAAATCGTTTTTGGTCGGAATTCCAAATACATTTAACGAAAATTAGTATGAACTGAAAACTGAGTTGATTGATTGATTGTCCATCTATAAACATTTTCAAATATAGATCATCTCAGTGTTTTTTGAAAATGCACGAGTTCTTTCTATATGTGAATGCTATGAAATATATACTTTTTATTGCAAGTAACGATATATAAGATGAACCAACTTCCTCTTTCTCTCTCATATTCTCATCATATATGGTTAAGTTGATTATTCGAATATATGTATGTATCCGAGAAACGAGAAGAAAAAAGAATGCTCCCATGCAAATAACAAGCTCATGTCCAATTAAACTAGAAAAAAAAAACAGACGCGAGCTGAGCAGACAGGAAAGGAAATGGCAAATGTTTGTGAACTTCCTCAAACAAATGAATAAAATAATAAGTATAAATGACATCAATTAGGGACTTCGACTGCAATATTCGCGTTGTGTTTATTAAAACGACGGTTGTTTGAACTGAATAATTGGTGAATCGCGAAGAATATGTGCTCATTTCAAAAAACTTTCACGAGTGCCAGTGCATTTAGTAATCATCTTTTCTGTGTCTGTGAGATGCATGCGAGGTATAACTGAATAAATAAAATAAGACTACCACTTTACAGCGATAACGTGAAGGACATAGAAATTGATAATTTTGGATTTGTGAAGAATTCTGATCACAACAATGTCTCTCCCTCGGTCTCTCCCGATTCTAAAAATACATTATATATGAGAAAACATTCATAAAAATCTTACATTATAATGTTGATATTGACTTATTAGTTTTGGGAATGAAACAAGAGAATGATAAATTGAAGATCAATAATATTCGAATGGTAGTCTTTAGTATTTAATTATTTATATCTATATCGATATGGCACTTGATATGGCATTCACGAGATTTATGAAATTGTCACTGTAAAGTGAAGATTACATCATGTCAGAAGCATCTATTCTTTCACTAAGTATCGCTGACTATTAGGCAATAATATTTCTTTCAGTAGACGAAAATCTTCAACATTTACGGAAAAACCAAAGATAATATGTAGGTATTTAGAACAGATAACTAACTCATCCTCCACATATAACATAGGTAAAGGACGAGGTGTTCAATTTTGTTTTTTTTGTTCATGAACGTGAAATTTTTCACAATAAATTCAAATTACCTAATTACAACATTTTCTGAGCCAAAGAGTATTCCAGAAGAATTCATATTACCTATATTTTTCGTCTAAACACAGAAATATTAAGGAATACTTCGGGAATACTATTTTAATCTATAAGTACGAATTAAACTATAAAGTCTCCCAGTATCCCAAGAGAAATTATTTTATACTGGAGATACTCTCATTATTGATAAAAAATCATATATATGTATCAGTAACATTCGTATTAGATGGAATACTTAATTTTTAGTCAATTTGTTCGAGTTTAATTTCAAAATCACTGCAATATATGTGAAAGACTCGAGGACAGACTCTAGGAATTTGAAACAACATACTCTCAACTTTTCAATGAGGAAATGTGGATTGAAAAAGTGTTTTATATTTTCAAATATAACCCAAACGAATTAATTAACATATTTATCATACATTTATATTATATTAAAGAGGAACATAAATAGGATGCAAATAAATGAAAAAAAAATTTGATTATCAATCACAGCACAATGAACTTGAATGACGATGTAATATGTCATGATAGATGTAGGTATGAAATATTCTGGAGGTGTGTCATCAGAAAGGTACATAAAATGTGATTCCACTTCCTGGTTCTCACCCTACCACCTCAACCTCATGAATCATAATTTACAAAATATGTAAATAATGTATCAGCACAGCGTCCAAAATAAACACTGAAGGTATACATACACAAACCTACCTCTCTGGAATATGAATCACGATAAGAATTTTTGAGTGGAATTTAGATCAAATCAGTTCATATCGAACTACTCGGAACTAGTTCTATTTCAGTGAATTGGAAAGTTCTTTGCGTAAATTTAACGACCATCATTGATGTGAAAAGAAAATATTAGAAAATACAAGAAAATATGCAACTCGAATTGGATATTCTGTTGGCAATTGTAATTTTCTTGGGTTTAAGTCGACAATTATTTGTAGCTGCATTTATCTCATATTATCATGATAGAAATACGATAGTATCGGTCCGATTCTTTAAAAAGTGGTTAAAACAGTGGATACATTAGTAACGTTGTTAACAACTACTCTTTTAACCACTTTAGATTTTCCACTATTCATATGTGGTATTATTCAAATACGAAATTTATCAAGGTTGCTAATTTCTTACATTTCCACTCAGTGGTAAATAAATGCGGAAAAGTTAGTAACTCCTCTTCTTTTTTATTATAGTTTGCTGTTTTTCTGCAATTTCAACGTCAATCTAACCTCATTTTTTGGATTCGATGTAGGGTTAGCAGAAAATATCGGCACACAGATTACTTTTTGGTCTTCTGTGTCCGGGACTGCCAAGTTTTTCGTGAATAATTGCAGGAATAATAATTATATGTTTTGTTAATGAACCTAATGAGGTAGGTATAAATATATCCTAGAATGCATATTATTACACAGGATCATTGCTCATTGATTCAGCTAGGTATCTAATTTTTCAGTAGCAACACATTCTACCATGTTGAACATCATTGGTTCTATCAGAGACATCATTAACATTAATATTCTTGGTTTGTATAATTTCATAAGGCTCTCTATAATTGGATCTGTTTCTTGAGTATATATATGTAGTTATTTTTATGATATTTTTTTCAGTAGAAAGGCATAGGTTCTCAATAATATCGATTATCCTACCATATAATTATTTCCTGAGCGACTCAAATCCTGACAACTGTATAACAAATTTCCTTCATAACTGCTTCTTCAAATATATATCACCTTTATGATGAATTAATATTTCATTTCCACCAGTAAAATCTGGTGGATAAATTAGTCACTTTATCAGTGGTAAACCAACGACAAGTTGTTAAATTGTTTTCCATTTTGACGTTAGAGAATTGAAAATTCGGAAAGTGATTCAAATAACAACTGACCTTCCTATTTGCCACCCAAATGACAGTTGTTGAGATAACCACTTCCTTAGAGAATCAGACGTATATATAGCATCAGGTGTGGAATCACCGGAATCGACAACAATCAAGATTAAAAAGAAGAAGTTAATTATACAGTGTCATTCCCAAAGTATGCACCTTATGGGAAACTTATTTATTAAGGGTTTTTCAACGAAAAGTTATTCTTGATAAAAGTTTGTGCATCCCCTAAAACTGAACATGCACCAACAAAATACAGTATAACGGCGCGTTCACATGACAGCTTTCGCCTATCGCGGAAAGATTGAATAAAACATTGCTACGCAATAATTTGTAATAATGTCGGTGGTTCTGAGCTAAAAAGTGAAGATCCTGACAATCGGAGCTTCTTTTAGGCAAAAGTCGGAACGCAATCGACTTTTTCGCGGATGACCTTGATACGCGCTCACAAAGATCGGCCAATGGAATCACAATACGCCAGAAGCCAAAACGGAAAAAGACAGCATGTGAACGCGCCGTAACACACGTAATGTACGAGGAGCCTTATTTTGGACAAGAGAAATCTCCAGAAAATCAATGAGTTTGTTCCGAAATACCTATTTTATTTGTGATTTGATATTATTGAATATTGAGTTCCTGTTAAAAAATGTACAATTTTGAATAATTTTCGGTGTTAACAAAAAACAAAAATAACTTGGCACCACAAATTTTGAAAATTATTTCACTCCTCAGAAAGATTGACCGTGGTTAACACCATAGTTGTGTAATTCGTAATATTACAGGCTTTTAAAATGAACTGTCGAATACAGGATGCTGTCTATTTATCGTTTTAGCAAATTATTTTTTTCGTAGTCCCCATTTAAAAAAAATGCGTAAAAAATAATACTTTACTTAGATGGCCATGACTTAAAAAACTAGATGTATTTTTTAATGCTGAACAACTTTTCTAAATAACATTTCCCAAGATTTTTCAAAATAAGAATGCTTTGCTCGAGGCTTTACTCTTTTGTCTCAAAATCAAATATTTGAGGGCTCCTCGTACATTACGTGTGTTTTACTGTATTTTGTTGGTGCATGTTTAGTTTTAGGGGATGAACAAACTTTTATCAAGAATAACTTTTCGTCGAAAAACCCTTAATAAATAAGTTCCCCATATGGTGCATACTTTGGGGATGACACTGTACCTAAATGCAAAATGAGTGCTAAAGCAAAGTACCCAAAATTCTGATCTACGGGCCGATCTATCAAATACATTTTGTATTTGAGTATTCAGCCATACATAATCACTCTGTGGACCATCATTTTTTTTCATAAAAAATGCACTTACATTGTCCTATGATAACTGCTAGGAAGAAACCGATCATCGCTTGCCCCCACATTCTGCTGTCAAGTCTTAGGGGTAGGATTTCGACAACCGCACTCACTGGTCTCATTGAACCGCCGAACACAACCAAAAACGAACGAAAAAAATCTGGCGGCAGACGGGATAATTACGTAGGTGCAGCGTTTGAGTGGGCCGCCCAAAAGCCCTGATCTTGGCCTCAGGAATGCAGGTAAAGTCGGGCAGGTGTCGAGTACGAACTGCTCCAGACCGCTCTCGTGTGCTCTTGGATACCGAGTGATAATTGAATTGAATGAACTGAACCGGAGGTCTGTGCCAGCAGCTCATGAATGAAAACCCGTATCTGCCTGGTGGCTACAAGAATTCAACACTTTCAGGCCCGGCTTCGAGATATTTCAACCCAGTTCCATTCCCATTTGATCATCGGAGCACAAGTCAAATTTATCATGTAGTTCAGTAACCTTATAGATCAGACCTTGCGTCAAATCCGGTAGTTCTGATTTTTTGCTTACTTGTTTATGATGTTGGCCAAATGAAAAATCCAAGTTTGTCGCCTCGAGCACCGAACAGTTTTTTTGCTTTTTTCACCCTGTAAGATTAGTTTTTCGATAACATCCAAGGATTAGATTTATAAAGTGGACTAAATTTCCTTCAATTTGAGATATAAATCATTTATGTAGACCAAAAAGTTTTTGAGATAATTGTCTGTCGATTTTTTCGAACTAGTAAATTCTCAGCAGAGTCAATTTTGCCTGTTTCTTTGGTAAATGTTTTTTCATCGTCGTATCCCAGTGAACCCTTGACTGTGCCCTTGAGATGTATGTAGGGCACACAGTGAACGATTAAATGATAAGCTTAGAATAATTCAAGGTGATGAATCAGGTTCGTCCATATCTGGATCTTCGTCGTATCGGGATGGCGTATCTCTGGTCAGGAGTAATCATACCATTGAAGGCTTCCATTTCGATGCTTCCTAGTTGTACTATCAGCAATAACCTTTCTTGGGGATATCACGTGAGGTCCATTGCCAAAAGTGCATCCCAAAAACTTGGATTTCTGTTTCGAGCCAAGAACTATTTCACTGCTTATGATCTATAAGTCGCAAATCCGACCTGTCCTGGAATTCTATTCCCATATTTAGAGTGCGGCACCTGAAGATATCCTGAAACTATTGGATTCTATCCAAAAAAGCGCAATTCGTCTCGTCGGTGATGCCTCGCTTGCACCCTCGCTCACTTCTTTGGAACACCTCAGAAAAGTTGGCGATTTATCTCTATTTTATAGTAATTTTCATGGGCAATGCTCTTCTGAAATATCAACAATCGTTCCTTCATTCACAGTCTCTTCGAGATTGACTCGTCAAGTTCAGTCTTCACACCCCTTCGTGGTCACTTTAGACACCTGCAGAACGTCCCTTTCCAAAGACTCGTTCATCCAACAAACATCGAGACTTTGGAACTCATTGCCTAGGGAGGTATGGTCTCATATAGAGCAATAATCTATTGAATCTAATCTATATATATCTTAATTGAAAATAAGAAACAAATTCCAATATTGATCCAAATAAAAAAAACGGTATTTCAATGGAAAATGTGAAAATCAATTCTATTTCATTGGCATATCGAAAATGAAACAAAGAAGATATCATAACGGACATAACGCATCCTATATATCTATAAAGCACTCTAGCTGATATCTACAAGACATTCGAGTATATTTCTTGTTTTAATCCATCCTTGATGGCAACTAGTCTATACAGGTATTTTTTGTCATACCGCTATATTGGCATCTCAAAAACGATAAATGATACGAAGTTAATTAAATTAGACAAAAGTTGCCTATTTTGGTGAACAATGAAACGATGCTTCCAAATCGGAAACATCACAAACCGCTTTACCGAAATGGCTGGCCCGTTTTCTTTTCCTTGAGCTGGCGCTTGTATTTTTAGGAATATGGAAATGTGTCCAAGAAATTTACTTCTCTGTTTTAAAATTTGCTTTGATGTGCTGTGCTTTGATTTGAAACACCACGTTTCGTTCTTCATTTACCGTTTCCGAGATGCCAATGAATAGTGGTACGACATAAAAAATACGGTTCGTCAATGACGAGAAAAATGTAGTACATATAAAAGTAGTAGCCACTTTAGAAACTAATATTGGCGGATGACTCATCGACAGACTATTGTTTTTCTTGGCAAAAGGAACGTGTGTAGCATTCATTTATCCTACCTCCTACCTTTCATATAGGAAAATAATCTATTTGAGGCCGACCCTGCCTATTGGGAGGCGTGACTGCTTTCCGAAAGAAGATTACTACCTTACTCAGATACTCACTCTCATTACTATACCTAATTTTTACTTGTAAGAATCAAAGAACCGGCAAATTTCGAAATGGTCCGAGAAATTAATACCAAGAAAAAGGATAGATAAATAGAGGGAAAGTTTTTCAACCTTACAGGTAGGTAAAGTTTATTTACGACATCCAATTACTTACTTGACAGGGATATTCGAAGGGAAGCGGAAGTGCAATTATTGGTACTAGGATTGCTAAGAAGGTCACGAATGATAACATTGATAGTGTTGATAAACCCTGAGTCATTGGGGATGTGAAATGGGCCAAAATTCATGAGCTGAATTACCTGTTCTGAGCAAGGGCGTCGCTAGGTTTTTTTTCTGGGAGGGGCAATCGAAAATTACACAGACGATATTTCATATAAAATATTATTATATAGGTAATGACTGGGGGGATGAATAAAAACCAAGATAAAAACATGTATTCTGAAACAAAGCATGAAAATCATAACTAAAACTGATTTCACGTCCATATAAATTGAGCTCATAAAATAAGTGCTAATTTCCTTTTTTTGGGAAGCAAATCTATTCAGCACTGCGTCGTAATCTATTTCAAATTCACGATGTAAATGTAAAAGAGTTGAGCCTACCAGCTTTTCTTGACTAATGGTCAATCTTAAGTAGGTTTTAGGCGTTTCAATGAAGAAAATGAACGTTCAGCAGATGCTACACTTACGGGCATGACCGATATTAAATGTAACAATACATGGATGTTTGGAAAAATGTATTTACCACACATTTTCAATACATTTAACGCACTTTCTTGAATTGGCACTTCGGTTTTTCTTAGATTTTCTGCCCACAGCTGAATTTCTAGCTGCAATTTATTGAAAATATATTCATTACCTACTCTTCTTTATAATAATGGTTAAAATTTTCATAACTGTTTTTAATTTCGGCTCGATTTCTCTTGAGTATGAGAGATGGTTAACAGGCCATTTTCATGGCAGAGGAAAAAATGTAACCAAATCGAAAATTGCGATCCTGTAATACATTATCGAGCGATGGGCTGAATATGCTGATTCTGTAATATTCCTCAGGACCTTTGGTAACAAAATTCGTCCTATTCATTTGTCTTGCATTGACTCTAGGAAGGTGTATCGAAATGTCCAATTTTTCGTGGAGATATTTCACTTTCTCTTTTATTTTTTAATACCGAAATCACACTTTCAACAAATTTTTGTGCAACACTTTTTTCGACCGTTTTTTTCTGCAGAATTAGGCTCAAGTTTTCTGTTGAGCTCAGAAAATGAGCCAAAACAAAACAGAGATGTTATATGAATTTTGTAATAATTACTACAGAAGTGGTTCGAAATTATTGATGGATGTAAAAATGAATAAAGTAGGTCAGTATTTTCCTGGGGGGGGGGGTAATTACCCCCATTACCCCTCCCGTAGCGACGCGCTTGGTTCTGAGAATATTTTATTATAACATTTCGCAGACATTTCGCATAAAAGGATGTTCTCGCAAGGAACAGGTTATTCTATGTCTAGGCATATATGTTCTGTTCGCGAGAAGATACTCTGATATTGAAAATATCCTGAGGAGAATGTTCAAAAGGATTTCTGAGGATATTTCTAGAATATTTGGAAAACGTTTCCAGAATAATCTGAGGATTATCTATAGAATATTCTTATGAGAATGAATGTTCTCAGGAATATATGCTCAGAAAATGCAGTGTTACCTGTTATAGTATAGTATGTGTAACTATATATATACACTTATTAAATTTCCAGAAGAAATAAGAATGTAGCATTTTTTGACAAAATATATGACACAATTCGATAATAGATCCACTGGTCTGTCACCTTCAAGCTTTTACAGAAACTATTATCCATAGAGTGGGTATGAAATGATATAAAAAGTTTTCACAATTATCAAAATGATATATATTTTAGAACAATCTATAAACATTAAGAGATATAATGGAATATTCTAGTACCTACGTTCTCAGAATATAGGAGTAAGGAATTCTATGAAAATTCCTGAAAAACACTCATATATAGAATTACATGGAATATTTCATTAACGTTCCTGAAATATTCAAATGATAATATACATTCTATGTATCTATCTCTGCCCGTCGTAGGTTCAATCCTCATCGACGGCGGAATTTTTCCAATGGCCCCAGAAGTGGTATCGGATCCCACTATAAAAGGTAAGGTCCCCGCTATCCTAACTCGTAAAAGTTTACTCTGTAAACTTCTGAGGGTTGCTAAGGCAACTAGGATAGTGGTTAGAAAAATATAAATAAATGTATTTCTCTGGAGAACCTACATAGAATATTATGTTGTAGAATATTCAAATGAAATATGCTATTGATATTCTTGGATTATAATCCATGAATATAAATAATACTCTCATTGGACTCTCAGAATCTATTTTTTTTAGAATAAATTTATTCATGATGCATTGTTCTCTCTTCAATTTTAGTTATTATCATTACAATTTATTCGCGGTGAATTCTGTGGATCATTCTTAGAGATTAACTACTGTAAAGTAGCTCAATAATACATGCATTTTACAGGTGCAGGTGCTCTAAAATTAATGTTCCCAGACACTGACTACCCACTGTCTTATTTTGACACACCGATTCCAACCTCGCAATTTCCCACTATGATAAAGAAAACAAAAGAAAATATAATTTTTATATTGAACATCTGGTTAGAGTGTTTGGTACAAGTTGAAACTTGTTTGGCTGCCTTCGGTTTAGTGGAGCTGGAGGAAGTGAACAGGGCAATCTGACACCACTTGGGCGACATAATAAACTGCTCAACTTGAAAAAGGTGATAAGTTTTCATAAATTGAGGAGATAAGCAGAAAGTTTTTATACACAATAATATCAGAACAGTTTTATTTGATGGTGAAAAAACGGATTCGAGTTACTGGATTAGACGTTCATTTCTATTATTTCATTCGGAACAAATATTCATTTCAATATTTTTCTACACAATAAGTCTCACCTACTTTCAGTCAATGTGTGAAGTCCTCGATTACGTTGGTTTCATTTATTTATGAATATTCGGAAATTACAGTTTCTAGCGTAAAAGAAAACTGTACTTCAAATCACACATGATATGATAATATACCGCAAAGTGTTCCAAATTGCTTGAATTTGTCAGTTTTTCCTATTTCCTAACATCCAACTGTCACGAATTCTCAAATGAACATATTTTAAATTGACAGTAAGTTTGACTATGGACATATCACATATACATTTTTGGAACGATTTGATATCAAATAAATGATGAGCGATATATTATTCACAAATATTTTAGTCAATAAGTGCATACACAAAGTTCATTCACAAATAAGAAAGATATGAAATTTTTTCTAATTCTATCAAATTACAATTTTCTGCGAATATCTCGAAATAAGTTACATATCAGTTTTTCTCAAGCTGATGTTGAAATAGAAAAAACTGCAATACTGCAAAATTCCAGTGATTTGGGACACCCTATATATGGGTAGACGCTGGAAATCTGAAATGAGACACTGTATATCTGAGGTGTTGTTCTCAGAATGTCACATGAAAACGATAAGACTTAAAATTACATGATATCGTGGTGAGAATGTTTACTATTTCTCGTATATTTCTGCTTAGGTCTGTTATACTCGGTTATATACTTAATACCTACAAGTAGAAAAACAGAAGCGATTCTGCTTTTGGTACCATGGTACCTACTGATGAATCATTTTTATAGTAATGGTCAATAATAATAATAATAATAATAATAATAATAATAATATCCATGTATTTCCTTATGTGACAATAATTGTATAGGAACAGTCAAATTTTAACCTAATATTACTAAAAGAAATACAAAAAATACAAATACTATACATACTACTACATTGGACGTTTTTTAAATCACATACTCATATAACATATTCTACATTCACATTAATTGATCACATAATAAAGAATTCATCAATATCATAAAAATTATGATCCAATAAAAATTTTTTGAGGGTACATTTAAAAACTTCAATTCTATCAATAGCTTTTATTGAATCAGGCAGTTTATATTATATAATTTCAGTCCCAAGTAAGAAGGTGATTTCGCCGTTGTATTATATTTGTAGGTTTTTATATGAGAATTGTTACGATTTCGCGTATTTAGGTCGTGATAAGAAGAGTTGCGAACATACTTATTTGTATGTATGAATACACACATTTCAAAAATGAAAATATCCGGAAAAGTTAGTATTCTAAACCGTTTATATAAATCTCTGCAGGAGGTTCGCGGATCTACTCCTGCTATAATTCGAATGACCTTTTTTTGGGCAATAAATACATTTGCAGCTAATGTGGAGCTTCCCCATAGGCATACACCATATCTGATTCTTGACTCGATATGTGCATAATAATAGTTAATCAATTGTTCAGTGGTCAAAATTAACTTGAGATTTCGCATTAAATAAGCAACAGAGCTCAGTTTTGATAAAAGTTTATAACAATGAATCTTCCAATTCAGACAGTTATCCAGCGTTAGACCCAAAAATGTACATTCCTCATTTAAAGAAAGTGTGTTTTCGTTCACATTGATTTCCATGCTAGCACAGATTTTTTTGTCCGAGATGAAACCTCATAGATACTGTTTTTTGTGAGTTGAAATGAAGTGAGTTGGCACCACACCAAGAAGCCAAATTATTCAATACCATATTACATTTTTCCTCCAAAAACGTGTCGTCTTTGTCTGAAATCAAAAGTGATGTGTCATCTGCATACATGATGCATGTAGTGTCAGCAACCGCAGTATTAATATCATTACAATATAAAATGAATAGTATCGGTTCCATCACTGATCCTTGAGCTACACCAACTGTCAAAATTTGTGTAACAGAATTAAATTTGTCAATACTGTCATTAAACAAATTGACTTCGGTTTCTTGTGAAGGACTCTATTCAGTCGAGGGCATTTCCTCTTATTCCATAAGAATATAATTTATTTAATAGGTTCGTATGATCGACGCAATCGAATGCCCTGCTGAGATCACAAAATATCCCAACAGGGCATTCACCAACCTCGATGCACTCCAAAATTTTCGAATAATAAGCCGTAACAGCTGTGATAGTAGACATTTTCGATCTGAAGCCATGTTGAGTGGGAGAGATTATGTCATGTCTCTCAATAAAATGTAATAATTGATCCAGGTATGCATATTCGAATATTTTTGAAAAAGTCGAAGGAACACTGATTGGTCTATAATTTTCTATAAGATAAGGATCCGATTTTTTGTAGATAGGTACAATTTTTCCGATCTTTAATTGTTTTGGAAATACTCCTGATTTGAAAGACAAATTGACTAAATGGGTCACAGGATTAATGATATGTTGTAAACTTTTCCTAACCAAGAACATTGGAATTTCATCAGGTCCAGACGAACTTTTATTCTTAAGTTTATTCATTAGGAGAGATAACAGTTCGTTCTCCAAGAAAGGCTCAAGAATAAACATAGTGTTGTAAACATTAGTTGAATTGGTACGATTGTTATAATGATTAGCTGGATAGCTTTCTTTGATGCCATCAATTATTTTCATAGGTGTAGATAGAAAAAAGTCATTAAGAAGGTCGGATATTTTTTGTGGATCATTCACAACTTCACTTTCATGTAACAGGGATAAATTTTTCATAGTTTCAGATGAATGCGTATTACTATTTATCACCTGCCAGGTGATAAATAGTTATTCCAGATGGAATGATGGAAACTATTTAATCATCATCACAGGGAATTAACATTTTTGCTACCTTGACATTTTCTAAAGCTAATAACGAATAGTAAAAAATGAAATATAAGCCATGTTCGGTTTTTCTTTCGAACACTCAACTGTGTATTTTCACGTCTCAAAAAATATGACAATTTACACTGACGATGAAATAATGTGCCATTGAACAGTGTTATTCACACTTATCCTATTGAATTCCGTACAATAATTGACAATGGAATAATTTCGTATTCACTTTTCATCGTCTACCTGTAACATTTCTTAACGCCATCATGAAGAATAATCGACCGATAAAAAACGTTTTATTTATTTCTATAGAGCGCAGAGTTACTGGGCATGACTGCTTTTACAATACACCATACACCACAGGTATTCGAAGATGATGGAAAACAATACAGGTGGATCCAGAGGCGGATACGAATTGGGTACCCTTTTCATTCACTATCTACTGTCAGACATTGACATTGCTCGAATTCAAATTCTGATGTGTTTGATAATTCATCGAGATTATTGGAAACGCTGACTTTTTATTGGTATACCTCGCTTGCGAGTAGTTCCAAATTCAAAACAGAAACAAAAAACATGTTGTAGTTTCGAAAACAAACTCGAATTCCATCATCAAACAAACAAAAAATTAGTCTGTCGCTTGTTTTGTTTTGGAGATGTTTTCTGTCGTTTCCATTACACGAACAGTTTTCATCATGCCATCAAAGTCACATTCTACTACCAGAACAAATGGTAAACTGTTGTCGCCAGCCGTTTTCACATAGCGAACTCTGTGTACAAAAACAGAGACAAAACAACGAAACCTTTTGATCTTTCCGCCTGGCGACGGGACTTTTTGTTTGTTGACGAAAACACGAACTCGCGACACGAAGTCTTCAAAATGTTTCTTACTTAACAACAAACGTTTTTGTTTTGTCGAAATTGACACAGTTGCTGTTTTGTTACGGTTTTGTCTCTTTGGTGGAAATTCGCCATTACTAGTAGATTCACCTCAACCTTCCGTTTCAAGTTAACCATTTATAAAGAAAGTCTGAGATTATTGAAAATATCTTCAGCATATCTCCTTTTCTTTTGATTATATTATGTTCAAGCATCTTCAGTTTCATTACCTATATGTCGCAATAATATGATTCCAACATAGAAACGTAGCAAGGTATGAACAAAAGTTTAATGAGAGCACAGCACAGAATGCTTTAGATTCACTTCTCCCATCTTGACTTGTTTTTTTTTACTGCACGAGACCAAAAATTCTGTAAAGCTCCTATATATTTGGATTGAAATCATATTTGTTTGATATTTCATCATCTCCATTTATTATTTCCAAAGCAAATGATTATAACTTTTTGATCTGACTTATTGTTGATCCGACCCTGAATTTTTATATAAAGCGTGACGAAGCGCATTTTGTATAGGTAATTATCGTCCTAGGGTTTTTTTAATTATCAGATGACTGATTTCGAACCACTCGAATGCAACAAGAATAAATAGCACAAAAATGATGAATGAGTGATCCTTCAAATTCAAATGTGCTTTTTCTCACCGTTTCATAAATATTAACTGTTTTATATTTTTTCTGACTTTCGAAATGAGCCTGAATCAATACTAAATATCTTCTAGTACAGTCTCTAGTACAGTATCTACACATTTTCCCTGACTTTTTATAGCTACCTAATACAAAGCGACATAATCCGATTTTTATATTAATTTGCTTTTATTTCGGAAAACTCACTATTTTGGTAATTCAATAGTCTTTCACGATATTCAGCACTTGCATTTTTCACCATTTTTGTATCTATTAATTGATATTGACATAACCACTACACGGGACATAGGTTAACTGGACCCAAAATTTCAGCTTTCGAATCCATAACCGCAATAATAAACATTCAATTGAAGCTATGTTATGCACGAAAAATTAAGAAATCAATGAATTTCTGGAAAACCGCTGCAGACAGGTAAGTATTTTGCAAAAATAATCTAAAAGCAATAGCGAAGCGGAAAATGCAATGGTGTAAAGGGTGACTCTTTGAAAAAATTTAAGCTGTTGCTACTTTTATTTTTAAAACCAATATTATTTATCATTCAAGATTTTATTTTTCCTTTTTAACAATTGTACAATTTTTAAAGTGAGTTGGGCAGATACCCATGTATAATTAGATGGTTCATTTACGTGAATGAAAATACAGCTGATCATTATTTAATGGTCAAAAATATTGAATGAATTGACATGCTATGAAAATAAAATATGTACATAGTTTTACACATGTTACACACCAACTATAATAGGTAGGTAATAAAAATTATATTTATATTTATATTACGTATAGAAGTCCCTGCGAAGATGCAATGGTAGGTACCTTCCCAACTATCTGGTTAGTTGATATGGGAACTTGAAACAATTCGAGATATATAGTTGTATTTTATGACTATATAGACAAAATTTAATTGTGTGTTAAGTAGTATGGATTGTTTCGAATATTGCGAAAACCCTTGTGAATAACTTTCATGGATGGATTTATTATTCACCATAACCGTCCGTCAGCTCAAAGTATTCTCACCCTATTGTGATTCTCGTCCTTAAACGGCAGATCCCCTTTCCGTTGCCCTAGGAAAGAACACAGAGCACATTTCCAACAGCTTTGACACAAGAATTCGTTTATTATCCCGTCCAAATTAATGGGTCGCCACCGCACCCCATGATTCATTCCATCCATTATTTTCATCTCTACGGGCAGTTGCAGCAGCGTCAACCTGTATAGAGCCCTTAGTTGCCCTCAATGAAGGACTGACTCATTCAAGAACGAAGGGTTCAATTTTAAAAATCGATTGCTAGATTTTGTAGAAGGCGAAATAAACTGCCTATAACATTGAATAACATCTTCAAATATGTTAACAGTGTATAATAATGAGCCTTTTGATTCAAAATATATACTTTTTACTGAACTTCAAAATCTACTGATGTTATTTGACATTTCTCAGATCTGTTGGTAAATGATTATATACTTACTCATACCATCAATATAATATATTAATTTTGAAAGAGAAAATAGTCTATCCAATTAAAAATATCAGAAATAGTTTGGAATTTAATGTCTGGTTCTACTTCTAGAAGAATATAACTGCTTTCCTTGCGAATACCACGCAGAACATTGAATTATATCTGCTCGTAGTCCATGCATCGCTTCACACTGTGAATGTAGATCGCAAATGTTTCTTTCTTCCTAAGATGTGCCTTTACATCGAGACAGGCACGCTTAACAAGTTTAACAACCTACAACTTCTCTCATCTGTGCTACAACCTAACCTACAGATCAGTGCAGGGTCAAAGAGAGACCTCTATTCTTTGGCAGGGTAGTTAACCGATTAGAGACCGTGAGATCTCCCACTCTTAGCGAGAAGTTTTGCCATCATTATTCATCAAATGATATGCCTGAAGAATACATCTACTCGAGTTATACATTTATAAATCCCTAGGAATCCTGCTTATTATATGGCATAAATAATAAGGCATTTTTATAGTATTGTCTACGTGAGAGCCATTTTCTGTTTCTTTAGTATACCCTAACTGAATCTAACATCAATATCAATTCCTTGACATTTTGAGTTGTTACTAGGAAGTGGGTAACGGTAGGAAAGGTAGTGCCACCTGGTGGTGGAATTGCCAAGTTGTAAACGGCAACCTGTTAGAACTTGGAACAACTACCTGCTCCAAAGATCATATAGGTACCTCTCTTATGAGGTTGGCTATTATTTATTCAATCAACGACCTGCTACTGGGCTAAGGTGCAGGTAGTTACAGACAGAGGTCCGTGTGAGGAATACGTGTTGAAATCAATAAAACTTCTTTATTCAGACGATTCAATAATTCATTTTGAAGGTACCTACATGATTTAGGTCCAAATTCTACTTTCTAGATGTAAAGTGAGCAACAAACAGTAAATACTATTAATTTTTATCCTCTAACTTAATCAAACACACTCATCATTTCCTGAGAATCCGAAGCGTAGTGCTGAGTCATCATTAATTTCTAGCAGCTCTTGAAACTTTGTCAAAAACTTCCGGGAATGCTTCATGGCAGTTCAACTGACTTCTCACTTTGTCGTAGAGAGAGTGATCGAACATCGCTCTGAATTCTTCCTTGGTCATGTAAGTGTCTGCATAGAGCATCTGAAATCTGGAAAAATCAAATTCTTCATCGGATTCATGCAAAGTATGAACAGTTAACAATGGTAAATCAGTTGCTCAATTCATAATCATATTTACAACAAGGTATATAAATGACTCACTTTAAAATTTTACCAATTTTGTTTGAGGCAAAATATATATTTTTATTATAAATCGACAAACCGTTGAAATCCAAATTAAGTGATACATTTCCAACTCAAAATTTGATCGCGACCATTTAAGTAGAAAGTGTTCTATAGGAGGAACTAAACTCATTAATTGAATCAAGCACATGCACCTTTGGTAAATTCATTTTATCATTCAGCTACCAGGCTATGACAATGTTCGTGAAAAATTGAGAATAATGGGGTATTATATGAGTTAATTGTTAATTGACGCATACAAACTAAGGGGTCATGACCCCTCATCGGAGGAACAGGAAGAGGAGTATATAAATAAACACTACTCTGAAACTATTATCAGATGATGGCCTGAAGCTGCTTTATTAATTCAATAAAATGGATCAGAACACAAGAAGTCATCCAGGAACGCCCCAAAGTAGCGATATTCCTTACCCTTTGATTTCTCGAATGAATTTTTCAATACTTCTGGTACTCTCTTTTGGTTGGAAGTTATGAACCTTAGGAACACCATACAACCCTATATCAACGTAAAGCTTAGGCTTCGTATCAGTGTCAATGGACGAAGGGTGAATCATTCCTGGATTTGAGGGCAGTATAAAAGGGCAGAGCCAGATCGGGAAAATGTTGAAGGTTTCCTTGAAAATCTCCATACTATCTGGTAGGTGTTCTATCGGGACTAGCATGTCTTGTATCACGTGATTGTTCTCGTACAACTTTTTCGTTGCTTCAGTCTGAGTCAGCTTCAGTAATGACACTTTCGGTGGTACCAGCCATCCTAGAAGGTATCTAAAGATGATGTTGTTACCGAAAGGTATGATATCCTGCAAAATAACATATTTGTACTTTTTCTGATTGTAACGGTCCTCTTGAATAAAAATTTTTCCACCTCCCTCTATCAATGTGGATTTTATACATAGACCCACAAGGATCGGTTATGGGGCCGCATTTATTCGCGATTTATATAAATGATTTTATTCAGCATTATTGGACGAGGATATAATATATTTTTGTTGTCGATCGTTCACGATTTTAGATCTCTCCAGATATTGTATAAGTTCGATGATGATTGCTTCAACCATTCCTTCAGTGATAAACTACAAACTGCAATAGTATTGCAATCGGTCTATAGTTAGTATAGTTAATAGGAATTATTTCCTCGAATTTTTCTTGGGAATATTATACTGTACACATGATCGATATTTTTCCTGAAAGTGTTAATTAATGCATATTTCAGATTAATATGGTTTCCATTTTGAACATAATATTTTCTCACTTCTTTGGTGTGGGTTGCGGTTGACTCGTGGAAGTTTCGATGTCCTGTATATAATTTTCACGAAGTCCGATCATCAAATACAGTCATTCAACTATGCCAAATATCTCATCGCCATCTCATTTCCATATTTTTACATTTAGTTAATATTAGTCCAAGTGGGTTCTAGGTGATTGTTTCTGTCTCACAAGGTCTTATACTCTGCGATTCTCATGGATTGATTGTGACCATGACTATTTACAAATATATTGACTTCCACTAATATAAGCATAAATACTATATATATTTCTCTATCTGTAATAAACTGCAAAAAAGCTCCCATGGAGTCTTTTATTATCAGAGTAGGTATTCAATTTATGTACATCTCAATCTTGTAGTTTTTAGTAATAGGGAACACAATGTTCACAGACAAACCTTATTCATGTAGGTAGGTAATATACGAATGCAAAGTTCTTTTTTCATAAATGAACAGGTGATTAAAAACACCAAACATCAAATGTATTGAGTATCTATATCTCATGCATAATTCAAATATAAAACCGAATTCTCGATATCATTAGATGAAGTCGTATATTTCTGGTACCTAAACTTCTATGCTGTTTTTTTTTTTGTTGGTAATAACAAACTTTGGTAACAACATTCTGTAGAGGTACCTATAATGTCATTAGTTATGGGATTTCGCAGGTATGTACACCCCAATATAACAAAATAACAAAAACAAACAAAACCTACCTCGATATTGGAATTATAACCCAGACTGGCCCACTGGACTGACCTTGAAATCTAATGAAGAATACGAGAATCGCTGTGTCATTTTATATTAGGAAGTTTAAATCTACCGGGGGGAGTCTTTTGAGAAGAGTCGAACTTGAAAACCAACACTCACGAAATATGAAACAGTCATATTGTTTGGTGAATGACCCTGTATACCTAGGATGCGAAGGTATATGCAAATATGGGCTTCAGCTCGGTACATGCAAAAATAATGAGCTGATTAAATTCCTTTTCAATGCGGCCGTCTCGAATACTCTATTTCGTTGATATAATAATTATGCTGATGGACGATCGATCCTAAAACGTTCAAACGAATATTTTCCAACCAAGAATAATTCATCCTCGGACGTTTAATACGTTAGTTAGCGAGAACCGCAGGACCAAAGAAATTTTGCTAACATACTCATTTTGACTTCAATTATTTACCTGTAATTCCCAAAATATCGATCTGGTATGTCGATGATAATAATCCCGCAACGGTACGTACTCTGTTGTAGTATTATTTCTCCTGAGCTTATCTCTGACGTGGACAAAGAACCATGGTTTGTACCACCTGCCAATTGAGTTGATCTAAAATTAGTAAGTAGTAATATAATAATAACAACAGGACTTTATTAGACGAACGTTTAGCTACAGAAAGCTAATCATATATATTTCAATACTTCTTCCATTCATACAAAACTCTTCACTATGAGCACAGTTTCATTACCATCCATATACCGAAATTATATTTTCGTCATCTCGACACGAAGTGTTTCGCTACCTATATGTTGGCTTCAGAAAATCATTAAAACCTGAAGATGCTAACATAGTTGACAAAACACGTGTCAAGCTGACAAAAATATGGTTTTGGTGTGTTCTAAAACTGTACCAAAGATTCCAGCATTCATCATTTATTATTCATTTAATAAAGTAGTAAAATAGTGTGTCAGAATCCGATTACTCGAGTTCCATTATAGCTATAGAAATATGATTCAAAAACGAAATTATTGCGGCATTTATAATATATATTTCATATCTCAGGACGATCCCCACGGAATCATACAGGGTGGTCGAAAAACATTTTCGAATTCGGAACTTTTCGAAATGGATTTTCTCGTTTCTCACAAAGTTATTATCGTATTTGAGATACACACAGAGCCACACTTATATTGGCTTAGATGATGTGCTTGAGCAGATCAAATTGATTCAATTTGTCTGAGGATCGAGTTCGATGATTACTTTGTTTGAAGAACCTCTCGAAAATGGATTTGTTCATTCTGGGTTTGAAAACTTCCCAATTTCAGACTGACTATCAAGTAGGTTGTTCCTAGGTTAGTTTTGCTACTTCGTTTCCGAAATAAAAAGTGATTTTTTTACAATACAATAAAAATTGTATAGATTGGAGTCTTTGTTTATGTTGCCACACTAGCGTAGTATCACTTATCTATTATCTGAATATCAATATTAACAATAAATTTAATATTATCACACTTTTTGAATAACGATTTTTATTTCACCGGGTTATTGATAATGAAATACCAACGGATGAGATAACAATTTCATTTTAGATTATTTGATTCAGGACGAAAAAGTGCATGTAAATTGTCAAACTATTGTTTAGCTCTTCAGTGTACTTTCAGAATTTGATATTGGAAATCTCATTCTTAGGAAAGAATTCAACTCCAGATGATCTCGATTTTAAAAATATTTGCGATATATCGGCTCTTGCTATTCGAATAGATCGATGTGCAAGATATTTAAGAATTTCATCGAAGTATTATGGAGAAAATTAATATAATTCCACTGAAAAAAAATTATTTCGGAAAAGAGTTGCCTGCGGGAGGTTAAATGATTTTTTTCGTTTCGTGGCGAAACTCCCTGTATAACCTTTATTACCGAACAGACGTACATTGTGTTTGTTATCGACAGACTTAGTCACGAGGCGTGTAAAAATCACATATTACATAATATGACAAATCGAATATGTTTCTTCCTACCAGGTTTTTCGAATTTTCGCATGGATAATCTCGAAGAGTAGTAGTTTTTTCACGTTTTGTGAAGTCAAAATACGTAGGATTAGGAATAAAAATATGTTCATCAAAATATAGATCGCCTGATAAATACGTCTATTATTTTTGTTATCGATAGTATTATCATATTCATGGTGGAAGGGAGACCCCAGAACGTTTCACGCTCGAAAGTAGGTAGGGGTGTTTTCTATGGTACTGGTTTCGGACGTTTCTAGGACCGAAACCGATCCAGGACGATTCTGAAAAAACCCGAACGCGTAACAAGTCAGTCCTAGAACGGTTCGACAAAACCCGAACGCGACCAATTCTACTGCACAAACTCCTGACAGTTCTAGAACAGTAATCGTTCGAACCCGAATCCTTCCTTCCTTCCTACTTCAATATGGGCTCAACCGTTTCGGTTATTTACACAGGTACTTCTTATAGGGATGAGGCTGCACCTAAGATGCGTCTGGAATTGTATCCATCACCTCCTCCCTGTAGAGGTTTATATAATCTATCTATTAGTTTTCTTCTACTTTTGGCTTATAGTGTTTCTGACTCCTTTCGGTGCCAGATTTTCGATACAATTTTGGCCCCTTTATCCGACAAAGCCGTTGTCATCCGGCCTGGTTACCAGCGTAGAGACGAAGGAACCAATTTTTTTCGATACAAGTATGGCCCCTTTATCTGACAAATCCGTTGCCACCTGCTATTATTCTCTTATATTCACTTAGTTTATCATTTTTGCTTATATTTTCATTAATTTGCACTATTCAGTATAAACATTCACAACATTCACTTCACATTCGCTTTAGTTCCATAGCCTGCTCTGTTCTGGTTTTGCTCTGTCAAAACAAATAATAAATTGATGATTTATAGGGTCCTTTAAGGTGTGGTAGGTAGAGCGATTTGAAGCAAACTACTTATATAGTAATGACAATCAAAAATCAGTACCTTTTCTGGCTCGGGCTCATCAGTTTGTACTCCAGTCATCACCACAGCAGCGTTAATTCCGTATGACAAGGTCTCCACGAATTCATTGTTCGGGTTTCTACTGGCTTCCTCAAACTTCCGATAAACTCTCTCCGAACCTCTAACGGGTTCATATGTGAGTTTCACGTATTTTTTCGCTGGTATCATCTTGATCTCTACTGCGGTTAGAATACCCAGCGTTCCGTAGGACCAAGGAACTGACCAATACAAGTCTGAATTCTCTTCCGTTGAGCAATTCGCTACGCTACCATCTGACAAGACTAGCTCATATGATACACAAATGTGCTGGAATAGCCCATGGATGTGGGATGAGGACTCTATGCCAGTTCCCATTACTAACCCGCCAATAGTGAGATCATCTATTTCTGGTAACACGGGAATGGTCCAACCCAAGGGATTCAGGGTGGCTGTTAATTGGCCCATTGTCACTAGTGGCTCTACTTTTACGACCTGAAAATTATTTTGCATGCCTATCTATAATGGATCGGTCGGAATTTGGACTGACAAATGTGTTAATGAAACCAGATGAAGCAAGTGTTGCCAACAAACATTTTAGCTGCGTTCGTCTAAATCCCCTTAGTATTGTAGTTTTTGGTAAATTAGTGGTAGTTGAAAGAATCATTGAATTTTTCACAGGAATGGACGGTTTATTGATAGTTGATGTGAAGTTATCATTAGGAAATGGAGCAAACTTATTTGAAGACTCCGGTGGCTACATGATATGATCAAATGAGACATTGTTCAGTTATAGTTCCCGGTTTCATTCTCAAGATATTTTCATAATATTGCAGAAATAAAAATAATTCATTTATCGAGAAAGCTCGGGCCAATTTGAGATGGATTTGAGTAGGTACCAATTATTGTTCATGCAAGTTTTGCAACAAAGATGTTGGGAATATGTGACTAACCTTCTAATTCATGTAAGTCATCCTCAATTGGATGATTACTTTTTAATTTCAGTGGTGTACACGTTTTTGCCTACATAATGATCAAAAACTCGCACGAAATATTTAATTCTACTTACTGATGATAGGTCGAAAATTATAATTTTTTGATGGAGGAACATAGTTTTGTGTTATTACGATAATGAATAATTAGTTAATAGATGTCCTCGAAACGTGAATTGCGATTATTGTATTGATATACAGGGTGCTGCAACGAAAACGAAATAGGATAAATTATAGGCAAGAAAATCTGAAACACGTCAAATACATTAAGCGGAGGTGCTATCCCCCTAATTTTTTTCAAAGGGAAATATTGGTCAAGTAATATGTCATTAAAATGTATTTTAGATTCCACATACATACCTAGATAATTAATTTTAGAAATTCATTCGCTTCAGTTATAGAAATGAACATAATTTTGAAACTTTTTCGGGTTATTGTCGTTAATTTCTATTCTCACACATTCCTGTAGATTAATCATTTCGGTTTGTTAGTGGTTTTTGCGAGTAAAAATGTATCGAGTTTTCGCTCAACAAAAGTGTGTTTCAACTGAGATAGGCGCATTAGTTGTTGAATGGCTTGTGGATTGTGTATTCAGTGTTTGAAAGTAAAATGTAGTTCCCTTTGAATAAAGTAGATTGAATTTTGGCATTTTTCGAGGAAACTGGATCCGAAAAGAATTAATTTTCTAAAATGAACTGCCAATGTATGAGCGCCCATACCCATTTGGATAAAAATAGGGGATGACACTCTCGCTTGGAAAGGAGTCGGTGAAATTTGTTCTTTGTAATTTTTTCGTTAAAAGTTTGATCCCCCACAAAAAAAACTAACGAATTCCAAGTATTTTTTGACAAGACTTTGTCCTAGCAATTATTCTTTCTGTTTTATATTCGTTTCGCCACTCTGTACTTCGCAGTAGCTACCTGTCTGTCAGCATCAATGTCCAAAATGTCGACAAGATTCACATTGATTCTAGTCATGTAATCCTTATAAATCGGTGTCCTAAATGACATCGTTTGCCAACCTGGCCTAGCTGTACACATTCGGTTTTTTCGGCCATTTTTGTTCCAATCTGAAACCTAAAATCATAAAAGAATAGAATGTTTTAGGTGTTTTTGAATATTTATTCAATTACACACGTCGAGAAGTTTGAAACATGTCCATGGTAATAAAAATCTTACAGAAATTATGTGAACGATAAAAACAACATGTACAGGGGCACCCTGGAAACACTATTAGAGTATAATTATTTTATTATTCTAGGTGCAAACTTTATGTTTTCAACATTCTGTTTCATTTTGCCCCACCTACCCTGAATTTCTTGTGCCCCCCTCCAAATTGTTACTGGAGGCGCCCATGAACATGTATTCATACACAACAAATTGCGGTTTGAATTAGTAAGGTAGGTGTTTTCATACATCATTGTGATTACATATTACATTTATGTTTTAAGTTTTTTATGAAGTATATCTATTTATCTATAAAATGACTTTGTGTTCTGTGTTTTCATGGTTGAAAAGTACAAAATACATACTGAATGTGTGGAGACTGTTTCTAATCTGTAACTGAAATTGAAATGTGACCAGATATATTTTGACTTATTTGAAATGCTTTCCACTTTTCATGGTACAGAATATGCAGGAAGGATGAATCTATCGTGTCATTATTCAAGTTTTCTATGCAATTCTGGTTCCTCCGAAAATAAACATGCCCTTTTCAGACCATTTTATAATGTCGGTATATTTTATAAAAATATAACTCATGCTGCAACATTTGAAAGAGAAAATTCGGATTTCTGATAACAACTAAAACAAGTGAAAAACTCACAATATATTTCTCAGAAAGATGAAATGCGAGAAACAACGATGTATAGGCTAGTACAAACTACTTATGAATCCCAATTGGGTTAAAATATAATTGGTCACTCGGCATCGAGAGGTTTGAGTTTCCAAGATGATTGATAATATATGTATCTATATCAGAATTATTTTAAAATATTTTGTGATGTTTCAACAGATAACAAATTCAATCGATAGTCATTATTATCATTGAACTTGATTGAAACAATAATTAGAATTTTTAATTGATTGAGAGAGAGTCTGGCTTTTTTTATTATCCATCAGACAGTTTTATGAACATTCCACAGGTATATTTTATAATGCTATACGTGGTATTTGCTACAAATGAAGTCGTTTTCTGTTGAAATCAAATTAATTTTAAATATTTCTTATACAAGGAATTAGGAATCTTCCTAATTGAACGGACCTATAGTTCAGTTTCAATTTCAAACGTCATTATTTTAAAAATTCAGAAAACTGGTTGGTACACTTATATCTATAGGCGCCGACAGTAAAAACATCAGGAGGAGGGAAAAAATTCGGGGCTGGCAAAAAGAAAGTAAATGTTGAAAACACATGGTTCACACCTAGTTCGCAATACAATGGAGATTTTTATGTTAGTTATTGATTTATGCAAGATTTGAATTTGGGTCTACTTTTTACTTCAAATATAAATCAAAATTAAATCGATGTTAATTGTTAATACTTATTAGATGACAAGATATGTGAGGTTTGATTTTAGGGTCACTTTCTGCTTCAGAATGAAAAACTAATTGGATTCAAAATGTGCCAATTGTATTTATACTGTCGGAATCAGACAAATTTTTATTGGGTGTTACAAATTTTCAATTCAAAACATTATGCCCATATGAAAGTCGTATGGTCAATAATCCACTGAATATTAGTACATATTTAGAAACCAGTTTTTTATCGATGCAGAATGAATTTCTGCATTTGGTAATTTAATCGCAGGGTCTCTCCTCATTTGAATAGAAACTGTTATTCGTTAGTATTATCTTCGCAATATTTTTATACTAATCTCTTCAAATCTGGAATTGGTGATTTTTAAACGCTAATCAATATCTGACTTTCACAGGGTGGCGCCACTAAAAACGAAACAGTATACTTCAAAAACGGAAGCACGCACAAGTTTTTCTGGGGGACGAAACAATTCAAGCAAAAATGAAAGTGCAAACTCAATTTTTTTTTAAATGGGAATTAGGTCCAGAAGGGTTCCTGATTCCACCTTCATTGGCACTTCATCATCGGAAATTCATTCAGTTCGTATAGAAGATATGAGTCCTTGAGTGAATTAAATTTCAAACACTGCACCTATCTCAGTCAAATCAAATTTTTTCTGATCAGAAAAAAGATGTGAATGTCGAAATTGACTACCAAAAATCGTAAACGTTCAAAGATTTGCACTTCAAATTTCAAATTAAGTAGCTTCTAAATGAAGTGAACGAACTTCACAACTGAAGTGCCAATGTATTGAGAATAAAAAATCCATTTCAATGACGCATCACAACTCCATTTGCATTCGAAAAAAACGAAAAAAAATTGGGGATGACACCCTAGCTCAGAGGGTGAAATCTGGGCATAAATTTTGCACCAAAAGTATTCAAAAATTGTGTTTTACAAGAATTATATACCTAGCAGTCATGCCTTTTGTTTTGTTTTCATTTTGCTATTTTTCCAGGGTTGACTTCGTGATAATAATATGCTACTTTTTGCGATAGTTTAGATCAGAGAACAATTAAAATAGCTTTTATAAATAGTTTTACACAATGAAATTTGCTTTCGATTGTTTATAATTTCTCAATACATCCAGTAAAAAAAACTGTGATATTAAATAGCTTTTGACCAGAAGGATAATTTTTATAATTCAACCGGAATGCCCTAATAAGAAAGCTCGAACTGGGTCCATCTGTGAGCGGTCTCACGAAAATTATTATAATTATCCTACCTGGCCAAAATCGCTTACCTGTTTCTGCACATGTTTCACTTTATTATTATGCTGTCTCGGAGCGCTGCTCAGTTTCAAAACCAGCCAATTCCTAAAGTACAGCCAGATATTGAACACGAGTGAGACCGGCAGCAGAAATAAACACACGAAAACCCATCGGTAATGTACTAAGAGGTACTCCACTATGTTATCGGACCTATGAACCATGTCTGACAAAAGATCCTAAGCGGTATGCTTTGACCTCTGGGCTCTTGAACTTGAAATAAGCGCTTAGTTATTGGGAGCGAAAGATAGTGGAAGGATTTGCGCAGTAGACTTTTTCGCGAGCTTGGTAGGAGCGGCTAAGTGGTAGAACTTTTTAACTACTTTTAGGGACCAGTGATTTTTGAAAATGTCTACATGTTCTCAACGAATAACGAATATTTACTCTTACTAGAACATTTTGTGGAATATACAGGGCCAACACCAACCAAGGGGCGTTTTTATTAAATTGAATACAACTGACAATTTGGATGAAGGAATTCATTTTTTTGACAAATCAATATCATCTGCAAACGCATATTGACTTGACGTATGTGTAGGGTTGCATTTTTCAGCTGTATGTTTCAGAATAAGCTATAAAATATGCTATTTTATAGAAAGAATAGAAGAGGGCAAACAGTTGTTTGTTAATTATTTATAAGAACTATATTTTTCGTATTTCTTTAACAGTTGAACAATGTTTTTCTACAATAAAGAGCGATCATATGATTTATCACAATCAATTTTTGGAAAGCCCTGTTTCTCTTCTCTTGTTATCTCGAATTCGTTATTGAAAATGCCCTTTCTTATGTGAATGATGCAATGTCAGGAGAAGAGACGGAATTAAATAATCTTGAATAAGTTTGGTACGCATGAGAAACATCGAAGAACTTACCTTCTTTTGTGCTTTAGAATCCGAAAATAACCAGAAAATATAGGATGATCCTTCGTATATTTTTTATCTCAAAATAATTCCGAATTGTTTAGGAAACAATTCCATCAATGGGAAGGTAGGTATGCTTCGTGACAACTCCTTTGAGAGTTATTCCGATTCATTATAGAGCAGTGTGAGTATTGTTCATATACGATTACTGATAATATATTTTTCAACTAAATTTTCCGCACTTATATGGTACCATAATATCTACTTTGCAATACTGAAGTACTTGTCCCTGTTATGACGTCATTCCCATAAAAGTGAAATCATTTGGGGAAGAAATGGGGAGGTATGCCTCGAATGATGTATACATTGTGTGTCACGAAGAATATCTGCCAATGTTGGTTATTTTGATCAATGATACGAAACTTTGTGCCATCCAAATATTTCCAAATCTGAAAGAAAAATAAGGAATTCAAATTTTTTCAGTTAAAATATAAATCAGATTTGATCTTCCTGTCAATTATTTAGACCCTTGGATGCCCTCAACTTTCACGTTTAAATTTTATCAATTTCCTAATTGATTGTTTCTTCATTCATCCAGAGGCGCCGGCCTATGGGATAATTGAATGATTTGAAATGAAAAAATAATGGTAGCAGTGAAAATTTTCAAAATTGTATACGAAATTATTGAACATTCTTTTGTTGATCTGGATTATAGATGATGAGTACAGTTATTTACTCAGAACCTAAACATGATATTCGAAATTTAATTTACATTCTGAATGAATCTCGAGGAAGGTGTTAAAATAGAGTAAGAGTTAGATGAAATTGCACCACAACTTAATAGTTTAATCAAAAGCTCAATTGAGTGATGATAGTAACATAAAATTTCATTCAACTAACGGTTCAGTAAATTATCTCATATTATCTTCAATCGAGAGAATGAATGGTCCACTATGGCCTATTTTCATTGTTACTCATCCTAGTGTGTTGATTATTGTATTAGTCTGGATGTGTCTATGTTTAGGTACACGTGTATGTATTTGTAAATGTGATTTATACGTATGCCCATATTATTTATTCAATTAGCTATTTATATTTAAAGTTATTTAGACACATAGATACCTACTATGTTTATTTCAATATTTTATTTTTGATTTTTAATTCCGATTAGAACTCAACGTAAGCTGCGGTGATATTCCCTATTTATTTACTTCAGCATCTCATTTATATGCACTCTATTGCACTTTTTCTTGGTAATTTATTAAATAATAAATTATTGTAATAACTTATTATATATTCACCACCTCAATGAATTGAGAAAGAGCTCACTCTGATAAAAAGTAGTGACAATGCCACCATCATATAGAAAAGGTGAAGGTCTCACGTGACCTAATGATAGGTATCTTCTGTGAGGCAGAAAATCTCATATACAGGTGGTTAATGTTTCACCCCTGGGTACTTATCGAATTTGATAAGAAATTGATTATTAACTAATGCATGTCTTCATAATCAATAACTTCTTATCAAATCACGAATAGTAAAATGTATGTTATCACTATTATGATATCATGGTTTAATGCTAATAGGTACTTTCAGTAAATTGGTTATTGTTCCCGAACAACAAATCGATTTTGATTCCTTTGAAATGGCAACAATCAATCTTCAGAGCACGAATATATATATAGGATTGTATTGAATTCCTATTCAATATTATTACTATTGTCAGAACACCAGACAACACCGTACTGATTGATTGGTATAGGAAACCAATGAGCTCTGGCCGATATATAAATTATTGGTCGTACCACAAACAGAGCATGAAAGCCAACCTGATAAAACAAATGAAATCAAGGGTCATCCAGATATCTGATTCCTCCTTTCATAAGAAAAATTTAGATATTATTTACAACCTTTTCCTCCAAAATTCATATCCTGCTTCCTTTCTAAAAAAGATTCTGTATAATACCTCATCCATTGATGACATGAATTTCCATATTAATAATAATAGTAATAATATTAATAACACACTACATTTATCTCCAGTCAATGCACAGGCTGCAGAAGGCACTGGTATGCGTTATATTTATACCTCGTTACCTTTTATTAGAGATATCACCCCTGGACTATCCAGAATATTCAAATATTTTTCAGAAAATATAAAAATAGCAAACAAAAATGTTTTACCAATTAAAAGGATTTTTTCCAAATTGAAAGACAAGGCTCCGTGCATAAGCTGTTCGGATGTAGTTTACTGTATAAAATGTCATAATTGTGAAAAACAATATATTGGACAAACATCCAGACCACTTAAGGACCGCATTGCCTCACACAAGAGCGACAGTAGACTACACCCGGAGAGATGTGCACTGAGTGAACATGTCTCTAAGGAGGGACATTGTATGGATTACAATTCGGTAAAAATACTTTCCACTGAAAAAAACACAACCAAAAGGCTATTTTTGGAAATGGTTCACATTGCACAAGCGGATAACGTTCTCAATAAAAAAACAGATGTAAATCACCTGAGTGAAATTTACTCTTACTTAATTTTTGCAGACAAATTAAATGTTAAAGATAATCAATTGACTACCTCAATAAATAATAACTTCACAGATTAACCCATTAAAATTCAATTCATTCGTCAAAATAAGGTTTCATACAAGAAGTGCTTCAAATAAATATAAATAGTGTTCCCGTTCCCGCCTATTCTAGACCAATCATACTTTTCCACATAAGACCATCAAGGAACGTCTCCTGTAGGTTGTGTGTCATCTGCTCACTCCCTGTGGTGGTGATTCCGTGTGGTTTCGTGTCATATGGCAGTTGGCTGTGTCAGTTGTCTGTGTCAATTGACGATGTCAATTGTCTATGTCAAATGTCTGGTCAGTTCAGGTCATAATAATCTCCAACGCGGTTGTTTGCCTCATCAAGGACAACACGTGCTTTCATATTTGCAACAATTTTTAAATCCATTTTAAATGTATAATCCTTAATGTGTTTACATCTATGTTAATTCTTTGTTTGTTACAAATGATGTTTTACTCCCAGTTCTATCCAGATATTATGATTATTGTCAACATATACGCCACATAACCTCATAACACTGTAAGTTATTCCTTGTTTTTTCTTTGTCGAAATCTCATGTTTGTCTTTCCACATTGTAGCTTCCCTGAAGATGATAATAAAAAGTTATTGAAAGCTTGGAACAAGTGTATCAGAGTACTCTTATTTGGCCTGCTGCATATCCCAAATATAAAAAAACTATATATATATATATATCCCTTCTGCAAGTTCTGCAGATTTTGAATATGAATAATATATCCAAATCTTCTGAAGAAAATTTGCATTAGCTCTCAGACCAATATCTATTTATATTTATGTTGTACGTCTATTACTTTGTTGTTATGAATGTTATGATATAAAGTTTGTCAGCAGATGTTTATATTAAGTGAATTGCAGTATTTTCAGAAATTTCTTTTCTTATAAAATCGCTATGATTTTCAAAACTTCAATGCATGAAATTTATTATACTATAAGTTGAATACGGACAGAAAATAGAGTTTTCAAATTACTCCTGGTGTTTGTTCTGTTCTTTCCGACTCACCCTGTATGAAAATGATGGATTACTATTATTCATGCTCAATCAATGTTTATACTATTTCTAGTTATTAATATGTTTTATGCTCGCTCCTTCAACAATTTTTAGGTTTCAATTAGTTTTCTTGTGCAATCAGCCGTAATATTTTCATATTCAGCATATTCCAAAGTAGATATAGTACAAATTATGATACGGAAATTTGTGAAAGTGGTAGGTACTAAACCTTGGTTGTTCAACTTATTCACTATACTTAATATAATTTACTTTTTCCTAGTTCCAAATTTACATCTAGAACAAATTCATTGCTTTGTCTATTCAACAAAAAATGAATGGGTGTTGATTATGGTTGATAATGAAGAATAATCTTCGTGTCGTCTATAGATGGGACAAACATCCGACAATAGATATTTGAAATTTTCCAAAAGTATCTCTGTATTTGAATTCCATATTTTTAATGTTTGCTGATTACATCATTGCCACATGATATCGTAAGATATTTGGTCTCATTGTCAAGTTAATTTTTTTATATGAACCAAAACGACAACAATGTTCTAAACGACTCCAAAGAAATATTGGAACGATTTGAACATTCGGTATATCTAAGAAGGATATTATTATAATTAGTTGAACACCTGATTGTTCAATCGCTAACTGAAGAACTCTTTTAAAGAACGTGTGAAATTTAACTATTTCCATTATAAGTGCCCATATCCCATAAGAACGTAATATCTCTCGCTAACCTCTTAAGTAACCCCCTTCAAGTAGAGGAGACTTACCTTGAGCCTCTTTCCAAGTCGGGATTGAAACTAGCTCGCCCTCAAAATGTCCTCGTATCGCTTGTATTTGTTTCGAATCTCTTGAAATAAAATAAAACTATTAGACCACTTTCTAAAGTATATAATTTGATGTGTTATCTAATTGTTGCATTTTTGAAAAGATACAATTGTTCTCGCAATGGCCATTGAAGTGTCAGTCGTGAATAATAGTGCTATAATAATGTGTACATTATTTTATAAAGATATACCTCGAATTAAATTAAATCCCTGATGTAAAGTAGCTCTTGACACGAAAAATAAAACCGAATTTTTGTAAAACATGCCTGACATAATCATATTATTAGGCTTCTTGAGGTATGCCTTCCTGGAGAAAACAAAGTCGTGATTGCATGGATTATCATATCCACATTCCACAATTTCAGGCAGATCTTTATTAACAGTACCAGCCTTGAACTTGCACTTCCCTAGATGACACAAGCGATCTATATGAGAAAGCAGCATGAAGTGTACTGTCATTTGCAAAGCTTTGTATAGGAGGTCACATCTAACAGGTCGTTAATGTGTAGCAGGAGCAAAGTTGGTGCCAAAACAGATCCTTGTGGAACACCGGCGTGACGGAAATTCGGTCAAATGATTTACATATATCCAATGCTACAGCCAGATACTCTCCGGTATTTTTCGAGAGGCGTACGTACGACACGTATGGCAGGTCCAAATATTGTAGAAGCTCTATGTTGTGATTGAAGAGATGATAGATAGTAGCGCAATAGGTCCGTAGTTAGATCACTAGAGGAAAGGAATATAAACGCCTCACTGATTCGATGGATACAATCAATGCTGAAAAGCAGAATCTTTGTGGCGACTCTCGGGGAAGAGACGGTCAGGATGACAGTAGAAAAAGGTTGTCCCCTAAGGGGGAGTTCTATCGCCTTTGCTGTGGTCATTGGTCGTCGACAACCTGATAGTCAAGCTTCATGATTCTGATTTCACGACTCAAGGGTACGCTGATGACCTGGTTGTCACCATCAGGGGCAAACATGACAGCATAATTTTCAATCGCATGCAAGTAGCCCTAAACACAATCAGAAGCTGGTGCGCAGGGAAAGGACTCAATGTCAATCCTAACAAAACAGTGCTGGATCCATTCACCAAGAGGCGAAAGTATGAACTCAAAGCCCCAACTCTGAATGGAATCCAGTTCACTTTTTCCAAAGAAGTTAAATATTTGGGCGTGATAATCGACCAAAAACTGACATGGAACAGCCAACTCAACCACATTCTTTCCAGAGCTATAGCGGCAAGCTGGATATGCCAAAACTGAAACCAAAAATGATCTATTGGCCATACCAAACGATCATCAAACCCATGGTCACCTACGCTTCATTGATATGGTGGCCAAAAATGCAACAAATTTCGGCACAAGTCAAGCTGCAGAAAGTGCAGCGGCTAGCTTGTCTGGGAATCACAGGGGCAATATTCACGTGCCCCACTTCAGCCTTAGAGGTAATGCTGAACCTTCCACCATTGCACATGTGTGTAATGAAAGAAGCAGACAAAAACATCAAATCAAGAAATCGGATTGACACTTAAAGATTTTGGAAAATATTTCCCTAGGATCCATGTCTAAACCGACAGATATCATGCCAGTTAGGACGAATGCAGTCATAAACAACCACCAAATTTGCACAGAGAACGAACCTCAACTGGGAAGGGATGCATTAGTGTGGTACAATTACAATTTTCAGCCAAATTTCAGGCTCTCAAAATCCCTTGGTAACATCCCAACCATCTTTCAAGCAGAAGTACATGCTATAGAGATATGTGCCCAGGAGTGCCTCGAAAGGGACACTCGAAGGGCTAAAATCTATGTTCTATCAGATAGCCAAGCAGCACTACAAGCTCTGAAGTCATACACTTCCAAGCTGACTTGGGACTGTGAACAATCCCTAAGACAACTGGCAGCGAACAACCAGGTCACTTTGATGTGGGTGCCCTCGGTGCCAGGTCATAAGGGAGTTGAAGGCAACGAGGAAGCAGACTGCCTTGCCAAAGAAGTGGCAAATACACAGTTTCTCGGCCCAGAACCCTTCTGTGGACTTTACAAAGCCCACCTGAGAGGAGAGTTCCGACGCTGGGAAGCAAATGAAATGAATAAAGTGCCAGGACAAAGACAAGCGAAAAGGATAGTGAGCCTTTCGCCAAGGAAAGCTAAACAGCTTCTCGAGTTGGACAAAAAAGATTTGAAACTGGTAATGGGACTCCTCACTGAACGCTCTGAGGTATCACCTCAAAAATATGGGTAAAACAGAGATTGATAGTTGCCGCTACTGCGGGAACTTCGCTGAAACTGCAGAACATTTGCTTTGCGAATGCCTAGCACTCTTCTGCAAGAGGCTCAAGTTCCTGGAAGGGGCCTTCTTAGAGCCCTCCGATGTCAGGAACCTAGCGAACCTAGCTCCCAGGAAACTAATAAACTTCGCAAGAAGCCTCGGAATCCTGGGCCTCGAATAGATTAAGGGTTATGCACAAAAGATCTAATGGGTCGAGGTGCTTGAGAGGCTGCACAGCCTACCCCCCCTATAATCTACAATCTACCAGAAATTTTAAATTTTCCTCCAATTCTATTTCAATATAGAAATAAAATGAATACCTATGAACCCTATAGCCAGAAATTGGACGAATCAAAAACTGTTTTGTATTTTTTCGAATTAAGATTTCGTTTTTCATTCGACCAAGTCTATTCGTTGATTCGTTTTGTTCTCGTACTACACTATCCGATGCCCCGACAGTCTTTCCATCGATCGCTGCCTCCCCAGCTAAGATCAATGCTTCCTTTTGTTTTGGATACCCACTCAAGAACTATGCCTGGTGCAGCGCGGTGCATGTGCAGTCCACGTACGCAGAATCTGCAACGCGACTACACAGGTTGCAGAAATAAATTTCGAAGGTAGCACCAGAATTTTCGACCAACCGCTTCTTTCAGTCAGGTGATGCATGTTTTATTGAAATACATGTTAGGCAAAGATAGTAATCCGTTAATCCGGATTATCCTTGGACTTCTTTATGTGGAAACATTGGCATTTTCGGCTCCCATGAGAACTATTTTAGAGGTGAAATACTCACTTGATCCTGATGGATGGTCATGCAAGAAAGCACTGATACATGCACTGAAACGCTTTTGCTGGTCCTTTGCTGGGCCACTGGGTGATTGGATATGTCACGTTGAAAGCGTGCCAATGTCTGCGCTATGGCATGCTTCGGGGGCAATCTGGCAACCCCATGGGGACCAGAAAACGACGCTTGCAGCGCATTCGGATAGAGCAGGCGCTTCTCTATTGATCTGGCTAGACGGGCTTCTACACATCCTAATCAGCGGCTATTCCGACTTGAATACAACATTCGCTCTGTCAGTCCGTGTCCCCTGCATCGAGCTCTACCGCGCATTGCCTAGTTTATGGCTTCCAGGCCTATATTCCAAATCCCAGTGCCCCAGAAGTAGAACTCATGATTGGTTCTTTTTGGAATTTGTGCCGTGCTTGCCCGTCAATGCCTATCGATAAGGTAAACTATCAGAATCACGTAAGCATATTAGGCATTGCCCTAACCTAAAAAACACGTTAGAGCCTCTCCAATGTTGCGCCACTAGTTCAAACCCTCTATCCAGTATGACAGACAGGTTCGAGTTTACTATTTGGTTGCTCGAATTTCATACGAAATTATCGAGATTGGAACTGTAACTATGAGATTCGGGCTAGCATACGCAACGGTTCCCTTATTATAAATGTCAATAGTCGCTTTATTTTCCTAACATATTGGTTGGCCACAAGAAACGAACCACCCCTATTATTTCCGAGCCATTCAAAATATTTTAAAATATTGAAAGCTCGCTTTACTTGGACAATTTTCATCATTGATTCAAATCCGGAAGGACATTTCACGTAGGTTGTATACGGGGTGTTTCAAAATTCAGGTTCAAGATTTTAAGGCCTTATTTTTCAGCAAAATAAACAAACATGTGTCAGCAAACGCTTCGTCGACGATCTATACAAAGCGTTAAAGTTTCAAGATTTCTTTACATTTTCTTCTTAGCTCTTTTTAGTTATTGAGATAGTGAGATCAAATTTCAAACAGAGGTAACATTTTGGGGTTCACACCAACCAACATTCCGAGCGGTTGTAAGAATCTACAGGGAGATATTTTTCAGCCCTTATTCGACCCATACAATTTTTTGTAGCACGTAACTTTTTTGTTTGGTTGTAAACTTATTTGCGAGCTTATTCGTTTGTTGTTTTTAAGCATTTTTGACCGTTATTTGCTATTTTTATTTTGATGTTCAGGTTTGTTTTGAAGTTTTTGTCATTTCTCGAAAGTTGGTGGATGTCTCTTCATGTATTTGTTTCATTAAAAGATATAATCTTTAAATTTTAACGTTCTGTATATAAATCAGTTTGTGGACATTTATGGAAGAACCGTCTGATTTTGACTTGAAAAATACGCCTCCATAATCTTAATTCTGAATTTTGAAATACTCAAACGGTTCAGAAGTAACAGCCCAGCTCAGCTCTTGTGGACACTATGTATAGTACGAATAAGAATAAGGATATACCTACCAAGTTATCACAGCACTTTCGAATGCTTCATGTCATTGTATACATGATGGAGTTCCCTAGATACAAAATTATGCTAAACATAAACGTTACTCATTCAGAAAGAAGTATTGACTGAAACGGCTATAAGAAATTGGGTTGATGGAATACCTATAGTGAATAATTTTCCTTAAATTTTTCACCAGAAGTGGAGATTATAAATAAAAATATATGTTGTTGAACATTTTTTTATTTGGCTTTTAAAACGAAAAGGGTACATTTTGGCACAATACGTATATATATTTTTTCCGAAACGCTTATGCTTCCATAATATGATAATTATCTCTATAAGTCTTTTCACTACATCTTCACACCATCTTATGTTCAAATGTCAAACAAGTAGGGTCAATTTATCACTATATGTAAAATTGCATAGTGCCTCAGAAGGGTTTTTTCTTTGGTTTTTATTGAATACCACAATCTTATATTGACGGACGTTTCAAGTAACAATCATAATCAATAAGTTTTATGGCTTTTCCAAACCAATAAAATTAATTTATAGCACATCCTCAAACACTTTAAAATTATATGCAAGATTATTTACGAACCGCTAAGTTCATTAAATATTGCTCATTAGCAGTCGGTAAAAGTTGCTACAGAGTCTAACTTTATTGATAATAGTGATTCAAGTTTGAGCAAAGTTATACTGCAATAAATCCATGAAAATTGTTCTATTCACATACCTAGGGAAGAAAATGCTTTTCCTCCCGCGGATTCTTCGAGTAATATTCAAGGGAGGAGGAAGGGAAATAGAAAATAGACGCTCTACCTATTTCTCTAGTGGAGAGTAGTATATTACATAACAAGTGTGGAACGTGACATATATCGCACGAGTAGTCATTTTGCACGAGGCACATAGCGGCGAGTACAGAAACGTAAAGAGTGCAGCAAATGCACTTTCCAACGAGTTTCATACACTATTTTTCCTACGACCATAAATATTTTCATTTCGCGGAATTTTCTTCGTTCGCAACACGTGTGCTTTTTTATTTCAAATAACAATGCTTTGGTGATATGAGGTACTTTCCAAATTACATAACATGTGCTTTATGACTTTTTCATAGGTAGGAAAAATAATTATCAGGCAATAATAACTTGTCCATTTTTTTTACACATTCCACATTTTTCGCTATAAGTTCTTCCATATTTTCTCTCAAATACAATACTAGAGGATTTATTGATAGCGATACATTTTTCCTGCAATATTTCCGGAATGCGAGCTTCAACGAACACAACTTCCTGTACGTCCTATACGTTTCTTCTATAGCTTCTCTCTTTTGTCGCATATTTTTTTCGAATGAAATCTAAAGGAAATGTATATCAGGTATGATGCCAGCATTTCATTCATCTTCTTGTTTTCAACCCACTTCCCAACGGAAATTTCCGTTTTTATGAAGTATTTGATTCCGGTAGAAATTTCACATACATATATATCTTTAATCTATGGGCACTTATTAAACCGTTGAATAGGATAGATGAGTAAGTAGTATTTCATGTGAATAAACATTTTTTTATTGTTATTTGATGTGTGTTATATATATGGATATACCTAATATGTATATACATTACATGACCTTCAGATGAACGAAAAGAGTACATTTTTATACACATATTTATATGTTTTATGGTTATATGACATGATTTGTTGTCTAAAATAAATATACCTAGTGAGCAAAATGTTTCAAAACTCAATATTGCAAAATGTACAGAAGCTCTGAAAAATGTGCTACAGGCTTATCTTCTTGAGAATTCCATTGATCCTGCTTCATAAATTGCTGATAAGGTAGAAGTGATGGTACCCCTGAAACTCATGACGAACTTCTCCCTATGGATGGAAAAAAGAAATTTGGAACATTAATTGGCATAAAACACATCAACCAATCTTCTGATTTTACTAATATTATCATTAATTAGAACTGAAGCTCTGGGAGTAACAAGGTTACAGACAGAAAAATAATAAGGAGTCGTTTAAAAAGTATGGTTCATATGTCACTGGAACTTTCATGTCATAGATTTCTTGAAATATCTATACTAAAAACTATACAGGGTTAGTCAAGCTGGACGCTTCGGACTTATATTGTCGTATGGTGACTTTTCTGATAATTTTTTAGCCAGGCATGTACATTAATCGGAACTATATTTCTGAAATAGTTCAATTGCATGTACAATGTGCCTGGCTAAAAAGAATCGTCAGAAAAGTAACCATAGCCATGAGTCCGATGATGCGTTCAGCTTGACTCACCCTGTATATTCACCTATCAGAGATGTTGATTTGCGGCACATATAAGTCGTTCTCATCTGGCAATTTATGAATTGTTCAGTCGGTGTCTAAGTTTTAAATGAATTACATCGTATAGTGATGGACTAATATGATAATGGTTAGTGTCTTCTTGAAAATTATAACAACTTCGAATTACGAATTACGGAATAACAGTTATATATTGAAATTCAGAAATAATGTCATATACCAAACAAGTCTCTAAAGGTGTTTGCACAAATGTTCCAATTTTGTTATTACCTATCATAATTATACAATTCGAATTATATGCTTCATAGAAGTGGTATCGGATCCCACTATAAAAGGTAAGGTCCCCGCTATCATAACTCGTACAAGTTTACTCCGTAAACTTTTGAGGGTTGCTAAGGCAACTAGGATAGTGGTTAGAAAAAAAAAGTACATTGAAAACAAAACTTATTTTCATTCCCACATGTAGTCACAATAAACGTCTTGAGATAACTCGGTCTAGTTAGTAAGTATTGATGAAAAAAAAATTAAAATTGTCACTTCGACAAATCATTTAGTTCTTGGTGATTCAAAAAAAACTTGTCCATGTTGAAAACTGGATTGCACTCATCCAGTATCAGACCATCTGGACATAAATCCACATTCTCTTAGGAGCCTTGGCATTCGCTATTTGAGGCCCCAAAGGAACCTAGTTATCTATGTAATATGCAACAAGTGTTATGAACCATCATTATGGTACCTAACGGGAAGGTGAACCAAATAAGTGCTGTATTTTGGTCCTCAACATATTCGATGTCTAAAGTTTCCAATTCATTCACAATTTGACCCTTTTCAGATCGCGACTATTCTCACCTATGTTATTCGAGATGAAATTGTTTCTTTGCATATTTTTATTTTCAAATTATAGAATGTTCGTATTCTGTCCTTCATGTTATGTTCGATTTTAAGTGAATTAAACTAAAGAAACTGCCTTATGGACAAAAATCACCAGTTGGGTGGAAAATACTTTATACTTTTGCATTGATCCGTAGTCCAGACAGCAACATCGATGCAAATTGTCGAACATTTTGGGTATTCTCCTAATCATGACGCTTCATTGCTATAAGCAGTATCTGAAGATAATATAGTCGATGAAGTAAGCATGTTTAGTGATCAGTTTAATGCCCTAGCTGAATTATACATTAAGGTCGAATTTGTCGTCGAAGATATTGATATGGCAATGAATTAATTCAATTGAATAATTTCCTGACTAGACTGTATAGTTGTTTCCCAGGACCGAATATCCAGAGGTTATCCCATAAGATATATTTGGGGGAGAAACAAATCTTGGTAAAAAATATTTCCGTGTGATTATTGTTCATTGTTCTGAAATTGATTTACTAGTGTGCTCAAAAGATTTTTGAATCTGAAAACTGGGACATAGGATTTTTCATAGTAAGTATATTTCATGAAATTATACTTTTTTACGATGGGCACGTATATTTATAGTCATACCATACGCAGATATTACTAAACTTTATTTTTGAGGAAATACATTTATTACTAGAATTTATTTTGAATGATTTTCATAATGGCATAAATTTTGTTTCTTCTCCCCAGAATACTTTTCAGCTATATATTTTGTAATTAGTCATTGTCCTTTATTTTTATTAATGTAAATAAATATTTTGCGAATGAAAAATTGATTTAATTATTTTTAGGGGTCCAATACAATTCGTTGCCTTCTTGTTATTTAGGATTCTTAAGTGCGGTTTAGTAGCATAGATTTTATTTTCTATGGTGATGACTGATGAGTTTTAATTTCTGATGTCTATACATAAATATGCTCAAAAATCAAAATTCAGTCGAAATAAATTAGGTAGCTAGATAAATTGAAAGTTTTCAGCGATTTCGAATCTTATAATTTTTATCATCGAAATGTTCAATTATCTTGTGAACCACATGAATACCAAAGGCGTTCTGATATATTTGTTCAATGCGGTTCATTTTTCTGACCACAGCTGACCTCATATAAGGGAATGAAACTGCATGATGGAACTTGACTGATAGAGAAGAAGTCTTGGGTTACTCCATTTCTCCTCCACATACTTGATCATATCCTATAATCCAGTGGTTCCCAAACTTTTTCAGTGTGCGGCGCACTTCCAGGTTTAGTACTTTGTCAAGGCGCCCTCACTCGCCATAATACACAGTCGTGTCCAAGATAGTGCTGCATATTCAGAATGTACAAAGTATGTGCTTTACAACTTGCCTACTACTTATAGTGGGAAAGCACAAACGTTGTACTGTATAACTTTCTATAGAACGTGATTGTACATATATTGACACTAGTTACAAAACACATGAATGAAACAACCCCAATCTAACTTCCATATAGGTTCATCATTGAACTAACACACAAGAATACATTATCATTGAGGAAAAAAAAACAATGTGATGGGTGAGTTTGGTGATCTCCACAATTTTTTTCAAAGCTAGGAATAAGGCTTGACACTGCCACTCTTATTTCTTGCTCCACGTTGATCTTTGAACGATATTTGCTCTTTATTACAGCTACAGCTGAAAATCTACAATTTTCTTATGAAAAATTCGCGTGACTTCCAACCATCGCAGGATGAATGGCATATTTTCGACAGCTACAGTTTTCAAACAGAGCACACACGTTGGTATTTTTTCATGATTCACTTCTACGGAGTATTTAATCTATGCTTCTACTGAAGTAAAACCAAAGTTTGAATAGCTATCATCGTATTTGCGATTTTTCCTTCTTTTTACTCCTTCGTCACTTGTCGATGCTTGATTTATCGGTTTCTTTATAAAACAAAAATCTTTCCATTTTGTTACTAACTTTTTACGAAAAGACAGCGTACGATTAATACGAATCAACCGATCCGATTTTGGAACATTTATGTGTCCTAAGTTTGTAAATCACAAATCACAACACCTTGTTTGTATCACTACTAAAACTCTCTATTACTTCTTCTATTTATCTCAACAATTCAACCGCTTACAATTCTTTTCACAGTCGTCGGCGTTGACAAAAGTAACTCGAACTCTGGCTCTGCAGGAGCGCCTGGCGGCGCCCCTGATTGCTCCTCGCAGCGCCCCAGGGCGCCGCGGCGCACACTTTGGGAACCACTGCTATAATCTATATCCTTACAAGATTAAACTTCTTGTTTTATTTTTATGATGAAGATATTTGAACTTAGAGCATTATTGAATTATTTATACGAATTAGCATATTTTCAAGATTCGATGAATTCAATTTATAAATAAAGAGATGGTTCGTTCACTATTGGTTCAATTATCCATATCAATCAGATTTTAATTTGTTTCAGCTTCACTCTGAATACCGGAGCACCTATCGATGGCATGAGTATACGGGTCCCAGACAAGAAGTTGTGAGAAGACCTCCTCAAACTAACATTCCAGAGAAAACCATCAATGATATTAGTGCTTCTAGGAATCATGACGATGATTTCCAGAGTGACTCACGTAAGAATTTCCATTGAATAAGTAGTGCCTTCAAAATCCTACACCTGATGATATTAAGGATACTCATCAAGGGTATTTTCAGTGACAAAACAGGAACCTGCAATGCCAAGAAGAAAAAAATACCCAGACCTAGCGTACCGGCATCATGAATTTATAGTAAGTGACGGGGTAAATGACTCTTGTAGTGCTGATAGGGCTAAGGTAAGTCTTTGAGGAACGTCCATTTTCGTAGGAAATGTGTATTTTTACAAGCATCCGCACGCACGCAAGTAGGTACTTTTAGCATTTTGTTAGGAACGCGACTGCTATAAGTAAATGTAGATATTGATGACCTCTACTTACAATTCTCACTGGTAGTCACGTAAATTCATATCACTTGAGGTTTATCCTTCCTGGAGAGCACAACGATTCAGATTTCGATGGACTCTAGAGAACATCATTCTCCTGGTTTTTTGCTCACTGCCGAATTTCTTAGGTGCAGAAAACGAAATATTGATTGAGAATGTAAAGGCTTCAATCAATGGAAGTATAGGCGTTGGCTGTTGTCGATATGGATAAACGATAAAAATCATACAATACTTATTAGGATTTGTACAGAGAGGCCTCGATCCTCAACAGGGGCATCATTTCAGTAACAATTTACATTTGCTATTCCTCTTCTCGGTCGATTGATAAATAAACATGATCATTCCTATCAAGTTATACATCAAATTATTTTATTTTGCTCATTGAATCACTAATTTCATCAGAAGTGACATTAAATGAGACAACTATATTCTTCTAAGTTCTTAAACATGAAGGCATATATCGATAATGGCGATTTTGATGACAGTTTCTATAGGTGACTTTTATGAATTTTAGGGACTTCTGAAGTGATGTCCAAAAATTACTACAATGGATTAATCTAGATATAAGATGCATATCTCCTGATAAAATTATTATTATATTCTATTCAGAAAATTAATTACCGAAATTCTAGCGATATATATTAGAACAATTCGAGTTCTATCCACGAAAAAATGTTGATCGACTTCAAATTCGACTTTTCTGGAAGTTTCAATGGAAAGGACGTGCCTAAAAAAAATCGTGAAAAAATATTGGGTGTATCATTTTAATACTAAAACCTGATCATTTTCAGAAAGAGAAATTAGTCTATCCAATTAGAATATCAAACATAGTTTGAAATGAATGTCTGGTAGACTACGAGCAGAAAACAACTGTTCACAGTGTGAATCGTTGCATGGATTACGAGTAGATTTAATTCAATGTTCTGCGTGGTATTTACCAGGAAAGTAGTTGTTTTCTGCTCGTAGTCTACCAGACATTCATTTCAAACTATGTTTGATATTCTAATTGGATAGACTAATTTCTCTTTCTAAAATTGTTGTCCAATTTATGGCTTTTCCATTTTTCTGATCATTTTCGTTGACACAGGAGATAAATCATTAAAAAACATTATCAATAAATCTCAAATATTATGTATTCGGAGTTATCGAAATTTCTAAACGATATTTCAAACGGCTCAGAAGTGACAGGGTGACCCAAAATTCGTGGCCACCCGGAAAATAATGACAGTTATTTAAAAACCATGTATTCGACGTCGAATGAAAGTAGCTACATCCAAAGGGAAAAAGTTTTCAGTTAACGTGAATATAGGAACGTATTCCAATCAATTTGGAGAAAACTCATCAAAAGAGGATTACCGAAAAACGCTATTCGTATAACAATGGCAAAGACTTGCATACTTAGAGGAGAAAGAGATATTCCGAGAAATTGGAGTTCATTCGGAATGCCAGGAAAAAAATAAAGCAAAATAGCCGATTTTATTCGCCTACCTTTATCTAGATATCGCACGAAGTAGTTTATTGGGACCGATAATTATTTGAGCACCAACTGCGTACCGATCCAACCATTTTGGTATCTCTCTCGGTTTTCATTTTGGAATTGATGAGCCTCAAATTTGTTCAACTCCATTAATTGTCCAAAACCAATGTCAAAGAGTCGGATATGGTATGAAAGGAACGAAACACTACCACATAATGATGATAATTCTTTGAAAACGGGATATCGATACAAATTCTGATCAAAACATTCGAGGAAGAAAAAATTAGAAATTTTCTCAAGTGGAATTTTTTCTCGGATATACGTTCTTGAGTTGATAGTCATCCTAATCGAATTTGCGCCTAAATTATTCTACTAGAAATCATCCCACCAGTCGTATTATCCAGTTGATGGAACGAATTATTTTGTGGTATTTTACTAGACGATTTCTTTTCAGGATGTGTTTTATGAAAATAGTTGCATCTTTTTTCGACAATGTAATAAATAAGTATACTTTAAAGACACGCTTTCACATATACCCATCAAAGTAGTCTCTTTGCGATATAGTGCAGAAAGAATGTGCCAGCGATTCAGCTCCAATTTCTTCGTTGGGTAATCATATCTTGAGTTTCAATAACATTTTCAATTCATCATGATCTGATTTTAAATGCTGATTGTACGAAAACATTATGATGAAAATGATACACCTACATTTACATACGAAGTGTTATCAGACGGATACTAGAGATTTAAGCTGAATCATTGGCGGTGCTTGATACACTTCCTGAAAATTATTGAAATTGTACATAATATAGCAGATTATTTCTTTCAAGTTGTTATACAGAGTGACCACGATGAGAATGAGCTTGGATATCTGTTGGTAGCAGATACGGATTTGGTTAAATCGTTTTATATAAATATTGAATAAGATCAAATTTTTTCCTGAGATTGTTTCTGTGGTTATCGAAATAAACGTATCATTGCAACTTTTTGAGCTTAAAAAATGGCGTTAGCGTAATTCGAGTCCTATGTTTCGTCTTCTAGACATCATCATCAACTTGATTTTTCTGATGGGTAGAAACAAAAATTTAACTTGTATCACGATGAATTTTCCGTAGCGACATTTCAGATGTATCACAAAGTTTAGTTTGAGAAAGATTTCCTTCAGCATATATTTAAATTGCTCATACATCATTCTATTATTGGCCACCCTGTATTTCAAATAGGTGTTTTCACAAGGGCAGACCAAGTTAATTGTACCTACCTACTAATTCTCTCATTTCAGATCTATAAAACCGCTGGTAAATATTTCACATGCTATAACTTCGCAACACCCTGTCCATACATAATGTTTTATTGATTCAAAAATTTTTATTTCGGACCACCCTTGTGCCATCACTTATTTATGTGCGCCCGACTGAATGATTTACATTTCACCACCCTCAGTTCACCACCAAAAGTATTTATAGTATAGCTGGGAGCCAACCATAATAAAGTAAAGGAAGTAGCTATGCATTTTTCCGAGGAATCTTATGAATAAATCTTATTTTTAGTACCTAGTAGACTGATATTCAACAATCATTAAAATGAGTATTGTCATGTCATGTCAAAGTTTATGGAATATTTTTTCAGGTACTTTTCAACCAAAAAAATAATAAGATAAGATCTCTGTCTAGACATTGTCTAGGTAAACAATAAAATCCTGTAAATTTGAATTTCAGAACATATAATTTAAATATAAATATAATCTGAAATTCAAAGCAGAATACTCCGAATTTGAAATTCATATGCTCCTGAAAATAATTTATAATACAGTGTGTCCCAGATTCGCTTCTCTAAACAGGAATCCCGGCTCTTATTATACCTACAGAAAATGTTAAATGGGGAAGTTTCATACACACTATGGTATTCGTCTCGAAAAAGTGCGCCCAGTAATGTTACATTTTGAGAGCTGTCAAATTAACTGTTTCGGATTTATTGGCGAAATACGAAATCCGACATTTTCGGTTTTTCGTTGACATTTCCAAAACCAATTAACCAATCGTGAATCTGAAGTCGATTATCGAATGAACTAAGCTTCCTCTGAAACGTTCTCCTTTCAATCCTCTGCTGTAGGTATAATATGAGCCGAGATTCCTGTATAGAGAAGCGAATCTGGGACACTATGTATACAGTTGTGATTGGTACACCTAGTAGTGCTCGGTGCCTGTCCCACTTTCAAGTTCCGTGACTTGAGAGATTTGTTTCTGGAGTGTTTCTTTCTTCTGCCGCATGGTGTCGCCAATTCCAACTATCTCTTGGAACGCGGCTCAGTGCGGTCAAATAGACGCGACGAACATGCAATGGGGGACTTCGCTTCTGACCATGGTAGAGGACAGACGGCGTCCTCGAGGTTGGAAGTCAAGTTAATGTGAAATGTGATCGTTGTGTTTTCTTGTGCTAAAATGGGTTGGTTGGTCAACAAATACAGACGGACAAAGCTTTGATAACGAGACATACGTAATCGAAGGAGAGCTGGATAAAAGCACCACAGGGGAGCTATATCCAAGAACAAAGGAAAAAAAAAACATGCAATGGGACAGGCACTGCTTCGAGTGGAGATCTCAGATTTTCTACTCGGTTAACTACCCTGTACTAATGAGGGCCAATAAGCCCGAAACCGGTCTGTATGTTGTTAAGCGTGTCTGTCTCGATGTGAATTTGTCATGTCTTAGGAAGAAAGAAACGTTTGCGGTCTACATTCACAGTGTGGTATTTGCCAGGAAAGTAGTTGTTTTCTGCTTTGTAGTCTACTAGACATTCAATTTTAAACTATGTTTTATATTTTTAATTGGATATACTATTTTCTCTTTCATATGGGTACGTGTTTCGCTAACCATATTAGCTCCTTCAGTAGATGATTGAAAGTTTCAATCACTCATCACTTAAATGATAATAACTTAACAAACTGTACGATGAAGGCACAGGGTCACAAAATTGATGATTAACATTTTCAGATAGTATTGCAATGCTACAACCTTCCCTACCAGTATAGGACGATTATTGCCTTCGCATTTTCTTTTGGCGTCTTATTTCTGCTTTCTGCGTTACACAAGCTCCTTAGGGAATTCTAGAGGTGTAGATCGATACTATAATTGCTAACGCTATACTTTTTTCACATAAGTTTGATAGTTACGTCACATTGTCTTATGCCGGCTTTATAGACATGGCAATGCTGAAAGAAATGATGTTGAAATGGCAGCATAAACTCTCAATGTTTTCAATTCAGAGATCCTATCCAATTCTCAAGAGGAGTAAACAATAAATAAGTATGTCACGAAGATTATGGAATTTGTGGAAGCATAGTGAAAAGGCATGTGTATGTAATTTCGCGTGAGAAATGGTGCTAGTTTTGGACATTTTGAAACGCCCTACGGCTATGTGTATAGCCTGCATGATATGCCCTATAAATCTCCTGGAATCCAGGAGTATTAGATCGATCGTCGCACCGCAATATACCCGCTTCACAGGGTGGACACTCGAATATTTCATCCATCCAAATGTTTCTTAAGCTGACTTTTCTAGGTTAGTACTTTATGGTCCCATTGAGATCATTATAATGTGACAAAACCCTCACTGCATTGTATGATTGACTACTATGTACCTACCTATACGAATTCCGAAATTTTGGTTACAAGCCACTAATATTTCACGGATTCTCCCTAATCCATTCACCGGGCAAAGTTTCCTGTAAGGTAATAACTCGAAGTTGAATTCAAATATTCAGATGTTGGGAATGTGAAATGAAATCAGTTTGAATTGACAAGTTCAGCCAGCGTTGAGAGAGAGAAAATATGTCTGCCCTAGTGTTGTCTTTGTCATCAAGATTGCAACTTAAAATAATGAAAATGCTATGACTGGAATTGAAAAAGAAGAAGACTTATCTAACCTTTATATAATTGGTATGTTTTTCTTGCAGTATTTTCGTTATTTAGATTATTTCGAATATTTTGTGAGCACTGTAAGCTTACAATAATTGTTGAATAATTCCAAACACATTATAAGTATGATATTGGTCTTCTTCTCTTTTCTTACGTCCCAATCATAACAGTTTCATCATTTTATATTACAATCTTGATGAGAAATAACGCTGGCTGAACTTGTCAATTTCTGGTTTTATATTTTGTGCTGTCTGGAGTTCGATTCCACCTGAATAATTGATAGACACATAATGTTCATGATGAATATAGATAATTACTAATTTATGAACCGTACATATACAGAGTAATATACCTCAAGAAACCTAGATTTATTACTGAAAAAAGGGAGGCATTTCATGAAACCAGGAAAAATTTAGTCTAAACAGGGTGTCCGAAAGCTGTGCCCAAGAAGCTGGTGGAGTGATATTCTATTGGAAAAATATTACCGAAAGCTATTACATTTTTTTCGGAAATGCACTAATAAGAAAATTAGGTATGGTTGATTTTTTAGAATCAATATCTTTTTATCAGGTGTTTTCTAGTGAGCAGGTTTTTTCAAATCTGGCGCAAGTATAGTACATCCTTGGTTAGACTGCCTCAAACGGCCCTTGACCTTCAAAAAATGTTCAAGTGAAGATCATAAGATACCATTCGAGACGATGACGATAATATGAATTATTTCTGAGAAAAAACATGAAAAATTGCAACTTTTATTCACGATATTCCACCACGAGTATTAACGGTTTTCCTTTCGTGCATTCAAAACATAAAAAGTCCGTGAGATAATAAATCTGTTATTATAGATTATTTGTAACAACTTCTTCATTAGTGAGTTTTCGAAAGAATGATATGGGAAGTTTTGTCAATATACAATACACCCTGTACACACATCAAATAATTCCTTGAACATTTCCTTCATTCTGCAATAATTAGATGCGACCATCAATTGATTGCAAAGTAATAATACATTCTGGTAATGAGTTTATAATTAGAATAGGTACATCAATCTTCGTTTTCATGCAGGTGAATTATTTGATCATATTCTGTTATCCATTCATAATTGGTTTGCTCACGACAAGACAAGGATAATGTAGATAAAAACTAACATCATTACTGGAATATTCCGAACCACCGTAGTACGAAAATAACAATTATTGAATCAGCAGAAATATAATTAATTTCGTATTAGATACACAGAAAAAAACATGAAAAGTACGATGATTTCAAAACTGTGTTACGATTTTATATATTTAATATTTTGCACGACATACAGAAGTTCATTTCTCATTATAAAAAAACAACGCTAGATGATTTTCAATATATATCGAATCATATTTTGTATTGAAAGACTACACTATAATATCAAGTCCAATCAATATATATACCTCGATGAAATTTCCATTCACATATCTTTTATCGATAAACACCAGGGTACTATAAACAATATTTTCATTATCCAATTGAATTAGACTATATTCCTTCTCTTGACTCTATAGGTATCCGATTCCTCAGTTCTATGTTTGTTGATGAGTTGTTAATTCTTATAATGTAGTGAATAACTCAACAAATTAATATTAGATGAATCGCAACGTTTTAAAAAGACTTGGAATTTGAAAAACATAGATGAACTCGATCATCTCAGTGTTACTTCAGTCAGCTGATCAATCTCTATTTATGTATTCAACAAAATTCGCTATATTTTAAACTGTTCATATATCTACAATAAGTGAAAGTGGTCAGTAATTATATTCAATTTGTTTCTCATTGGATGATTTCTTTGAGACTTGATCAAGATAGTTTGCTACATGATTACAAGCAGATAAGTTTCAAAAAAATCATACCATATCCAAATAAGACGTTCTACCAATCTGAATGACTACCATCAGAAACTATACCATAGTATTTGAAACTTGGGAATCTGAACTATAGACACACTTTCAGCACCCAGATAAAGGAGATCAAGGCATTTTATTTCAGAAATAATGTTATCATAGATTTGGGAAATAATCCTTGTGGATTAAATTATTCAAATGTCGGTGCGCCATCAGACTTTTCAAAACTTGATTGGCTGACAAAGGCTATGTGATGGAAACGTATGGAAGTAAATTATATTACATTTAAACGAGTTCTTCATAAGTATTCATCTACCTACCATTTTGATCAATCATTTTTTTAGGCAAAACTTGGTCTCACTCCCAGATGTTAGTATATTCGAATTCCAAACTAGCTTGGCAATTATGGGAGGTTCATTTGTGGAATGTTCATTTATGTTATGAGGGGATACATTACATAAAATGTATACGAGATTAGTGAATTGCTTTGTATAGTCTCAGAGTACACAAAAGCTACTTGAACAGATGAGCGTCGAGTAAAATTTCTCAAGCTTATTATTTATATTGATTTGTTATAATTATTCTCCTGCTAAGACAACTTATTGAAGATGCATATGTTGGGGTATTGCTACATAGTGAGATACTCAGGGTACCAGATTGTACACGAGCATATTGTTTGCCGTCATCATATATATACCCCATTCACAAAAACAAAGGGGAAATTATAACAATTCGTTGGACTGACCTGATATCGCATCTACTATGCTAAAAGCCTCCCCAATGCCAGCAATGCTGAAAACAATGGCTCACGGCTGACTGGATGCTGGATTATAACGTGAGGCAATAACAAATCCAGCAAGGATTTTCTACAAAGCTCAAATGAGATTATGGTTGCTGATGCAAAAGCAAAGGCCCGATCGCGAATGAGTTTGTATATACATTCATCGAGCATGCCCGTAATTGTTTTCTGATGAATCACCAATGATGAATGAGCAATCTCCCAAAAATGAACCGGCTAAAATCAATTGTCAAATCCAGAGTCAAGCAATTATCAATTCTTGTTTCGATGAAGGTTCTCTTCGATAACCAGAAATATAACACTAAATACATTTTTTAATCTTAATACAACTTCGAGAATAATATCTGGAGAGATTGACTTTTTCAGCAAAAGAATTAGTGTTCCATAATTATAGAAGTGGGCAGCTCATATGTTTATGGAATGAGCCATAGTTAACACCAATACTTTTCTGGTGGGAAGAAACACCATATCATGAGTGTGTTCACAGGCAAATCAGTGCTTTTCTTCACCACCTCTGGTGTTCTCACTAGGTTGGATAATTGAAACTCAATTCAAATAATAATTTTGGGTCAATTCAGTTGAAGACAAACTGTTTCGGCTCACTAATCCTTATCAATGGCACTAGAGCCTAGGCCATTGCTACTGATCTATATCAATATCATGCCCAATATCATTGGAAGTCACAGTGACACCTATTGGCAAAAGTTCTAAGGTTTTAGGGCGCATGAAATTCCTCAATCAATAACGATGAAACTCACACTATTCACGTGCCTACATACAATATTTTTTATTCATTTATATCAAATCTGGTGTTTTCAGGATGCAATACTCAACGAATGATTATCGACACCAAATTTGTTGATTCTTGCACCCCCTCGATTACCTCGTGATATGATACGGTGTAACATGGTGTTAATTTTATATAATACGTGTTTATTATGCGTTAACATAAATAAAAGCACCATTCGGAATATGACATTTTAACCATTTGGTGTTTCTTATGATTTTATATTTCAGAATAATCGTTACACATTTGCGTCATTTCTGACGTTTAAGATCAGAATTGACACCACCATATTAAAAAGGGCAAAACTTTTATATTCTGGTGTTGATGTCACCGGAGTTTGCTCAGAAATCCATTTGATTGAAATTACACCTAGTTTTTTTACTGTGTAATAAGCTTTAAAATGGGATTTTCTATGAAGGAGTCCGCGGTTTGCAGATCTTCGATTTATTTTTTGTTAGTTCCGAAGTATTCTTTTAGTAATTGAAGTGATTTTTCCACCTATGAAATAGTATTTTGTTGAGTGGTATCATGTCTGTGAGCTACTATTTCCTTTATTTTTCTTCGAAACGTCTTGTTCCTTGAACCATTTTGCAGATGATGATGGAGGATTTATCCTCATTCCAATTTGATGTAAGTGATCCGACTGCATGTTGATTTAATAATTTCTTGAGGGAGTTAGACTGTGAGTGGCATCCCTACATCCACCATGTAAAACTCAGTCAGGAACATGGATAGTTTCCGTTGGTTGGAGTAATTATAGTAAATCCATCCAGCTAACATTGTAACGTATTTCAGATGTTTATGTTACATCTATGATTACTGCGATATCAAATCATGGCATCACATAGACATAGCAGGGACCTACAAATGTTACACATGTCTATTCGATTTCTATAGGTTATATTTTGAAGAATTTTCGATATGTTTTTCATTTGAGGCATACTTGAGTCAACCCTCTATAACTATATCAAGATACACTATGCGTATATACTTGAGCATATATCCCACATTCTCATTGAATAATACAGAGCGATAGAGGACATTTTATTCGAGTATTCATCAACAATATGAAATGGAATGGACATTCGCGACTTGAATGGTAATTCGCAGATTGAACGTCCATGAAAGTTTTATTGGAGTTCAATTCGATGCTTGCACTATAGACGTCGCATAATTGCAGTATGTATATGGTAACTGAAATAGATATTCATTGCGATATTCTGGCAACTTATTGGCAATATATGTTGTTGCGGATATAAAGCACCCGCCAATAAGTAGGTGTCTTCTTTATATCAACATCGCGAAGTCGCATCATCACCACGATAGTAATTCCTTGCAACCGGAACTGGTTATAACTGGGAATATTGGGCCAGTCGGGCTGTGCACAAGCAGGTTAGTAGAACCAAAGTTTACAGAAATATTCTGTAAACTTTGGTAGAACAGACAGGTTGCCTCGTAACTTTGAACCAATCAGCAACTAGCGCGGTACCGCGTCATCCAGAGTGCCCGATTCATATCAGCAATTTGAAGTAAAGAAAGCGGTTCCTCTGGCTGTTCTTGACTTAACATTCCTAGCAATTGCTGTTGATGCGTTGTAATGTTCGTACTAACCACCATAACCATAATAAAATATATATTATTTTAATTTGAATTCGGTGTTGATTACCCAGAAAAAAAGCTCTCAGATCCATCTTCAGAGCCAGACTAGATTCGTGCAAACCTGATATGCAGGGCTAGAAATTATATACATTTGCCAGATAGTATGAAAAGTGTAGGTAATTTTATTAGAGTTATTAGGAAACCTCGTTGGCAAACGAATATTTCAATTGAAATATTTTTTTGAGAACGCTTTTTTTCTGTTTTCTGTTAATTGTGTGACTAATTTGTTGATAAGAACTTTGTATTCTCATATTTGGACATCTATTCAACAAAAATACCAATGATGTTGATTTGCAATAAGGTTGTCTGCTAATCAATCTGTACGTACCCTGTGCATTATTAGAGAGATAATCGTCAGTCTTTCCTACCCGTTCCCCTGAGTCAGAGATTAGTCATCCGAACAGGAATACGCGCACTAAATCGACTCGGATCGCTCGGCTCGGCTTGACTCGACTCGGCTCGGCTCGGCTCGGCTCGGCTCGGCTCGGCTCGGCTCGGCTCGGCTCGGCTCGGTCGGCACGTCAGCTTTTACCGCGCACTGATTCGGCATTCGTCAGTTCGTCACATTCAGAATGTCTTCAGCAGTAATTCATCAACTTTTTAAAAAAAGTTCAAATAATTTAAAAAAATAGTTCATCAGAATCTGGAGAAGATATTGATTGCCTTATGCGAAGAAATGGAAAATATAAACCAAGATTTTGGATCCATAACATCAATGTTAAAAGAGAAAGTTACGGAGAGTTGTCGTCGGACATAGTGCAGCTTGCAGCTTCGTTCCCATACATATAAGTACACTGAATGCTTTGAAAATCTTAGGAAAACCGTGAGAGCGATGGGCAGTTTTTGCCCCTTCTGTAACAATTCGCACAGGCGCAGTTTCAACCTTGGAAACTGAACACAGAATCAAAACAAAGTCGTGGCATGGTCTAAAGCGGGATTTACAACCAAACTTTTTGCGTTTTGCTTTTTACGTTTCGCCTTCTGATTGGTGAAGCAGAATCTGGAATCAAACTGACGCAAAAAAGCTGAATTTTCTCAGCTTTTTGCGTTGAGAATTGGGAAACGCAAAGTAGGAAGGTTATGTGGTGGTGTTTCATTGACATGTTTACTATAAAGATTTGCTTTCATTAGTGATTTCATCAACTCAATACTCATTATTTTATTATGATGACGGAATTTTATTTTCAAGTAGGTATATAAAAGAAGGAATAATTTTTGTCACCTCAGCATTGATATTACAGAATGTACGGATGGATATTATTTATTGATTTATGAGAAGTCAGGATACAAAAATTGGAAATCTGAACTTTTCGTAAAAGTATAGAGGTTATGCTCACTTTATTGACGAAGCAAAACGCCTAAACGGTTTTTGTTGTGAATGTGCTTTTGCGTTAGTTCGATTGCATATCTTGCTTCACCAATCAAAAGGCGAAACGTAAAATTCAAAATGCAGAAAGTTTGGTGGTGAATCCCGCTTAAGACGATCGAACCGAATCTGTGCGTGGCGACGCATTGGATTACATGCATAGAAAAACTTGCCGGCAATGCCGAGCCGAGCCCATCCGATCCGAGCCGACCGGTCCGAGTCGATTCAGTGCGAGGCAACCAGTCTATTCTACTAACCTTGGGCTGGGCAGGCTATTGGGCTGCGCAGGACTGGCAGGAGTCATCACCTAAAGTCGGTGGTTCTGGTTTCGTTGCAGTCGACAGGGCGCGAAGGGCGCGAACCAGAATGGAGGCCGTCTAGGCGCAGCAAGTCGGAGGGGCCCGCGCGGGGCGTGGGCGTTCCCAGGGGCGGCGGCGCCCAACGGGGGGACGGCCAGGGGGACGGGGAGCGCAGGCGGGAGTCCGATCCCGACGTGGAGAACGCCAACACGGTAATGGGGGCGGGGTACACACGGAGGGACGTCTCGGTCGGGGGCGCGCCAACTGTGTGACGGATGTGGGCGGCAATAGGGTCATAAACCTCTAAAGTTTTAGCGGAATTGATTCTTTACGAAATCTTACTACGGTACTACTCGAGAAAATCGAAATCAGAAATAATTATTTGACAGCACCATATTTCTGTTGACGTCACCTGGTAGATTGGGATGATACCGTAAATATATTGAAAATAATAGGGAGAAGAATTTTGTTACAAGAGTAATGGCAGATGAGTCAAAATATTCAAAAAGGCGCTAATTATTGATAGTTTTTCATTTATAGAACGCAAGCCAGGTATTTTAGATAATGTGTATAATGTTTCTATAGGATTCTCATCAGTACCACTTCTACTGTATAAAGTCAATCAGACGATCGAACTCAAACACACTATAAAATAAATAGAGAAATAAAAACAAAAAATGATTCCAGGTGATAGATTTTCATATTCAGAGTACAAACTGAGAATAACTGAGGAAGTTGAGAATTATCTTGGTTCATCTTGTGAAATTTGTGTAGGACCTCATCATTTTCATAGACATTTTGAACTACTCTAGGAACTACTACTTTTGATCCATGTCCGTCTTTCAACCTATATTTATTTTGGAAAATACATTTATAATTTACAAAAGTGCTTTTTTTCTAAGAATTCGCATGCTCATGATGACAATAACGATCAGGTTCTCATGTGATGTTCGTCAATGGAATTGCAACAAAAAATAAGTATTCAATACATTTTACCGAAGTACAGTGTCATCCCCAAAGTATGCACCATATGGGAAACTTATTTATTAAGGGTTTTTCGACGAAAACTTATCCTTGATAAAAGTTTGTGCATCTCCTAAAATTAAACATGCACCAACAAAATACAGTAAAACACACGTAATGTACGAGGAGCCTTATTTTGGACAAGAAAATCTCCAGAAAATCAATGAGTTTGTTTCGAAAAACCTATTTAATTTTGATGTTTTGTGATTCGATATTATCGAATATTGAGTTCTTGTTACAAAACTGTATAATTTTGAGTAATTTTCGGTGTTAACAAAAAATAAAAATAAGAGATTTTTCAAAATAAGAGTTCTTTACTCCTGTCTCAAAATCAAATATTTGAAGGCTCCTCGTACATTACGTGTGTTTTACTGTATTTTGTTGGTGCATGTTTAGTTTTAGGGGATGCACAAACTTTTATCAAGAATAACTTTTCGTCGAAAAACCCTTAATAAATAAGTTTCCCATATGGTGCATACTTTGGGGATGACACTGTATAATTGTACAAATAATGAGAACTAGAATTTGAACTCACAGCACTTAACTGCAGATGTAGCTGATATTATGTGTTGTCCTATACTGCAAAACACCAACGTTGTCTCATATATTACCTCTTAGAGTGGGAACAAAAATCTTTCGAGAAATCACGTTCGTGTTGTTACATAAAGGACAAGTTTTGGAACGCTTCATTTTTCTAAAAATAGTGGTCGGTGAAGAGTATAAAGATACGCTGAACAATAGAAAAATACTCAAAAGTAACTTACCTTAAATCTAGAATTTAAACCGCCCAGTAATTTTTTATCGCCAACTGTCAAAGATGACTGAGATTGTCAATTCTTCTTCCACTTCGATTCTGTGCCTAAACCAACCTACCGGGTGACGTCACATTCTTAGAAAAGGGTGGAGAATTTTCGATTTTTGAATACCTACCGAATTTGGAAAAACCCTTGACAATAAAAATTTCAAAAAAATATCGTCGTATTCTCTGGAGGCCCACGTTTCGCATATATAATTTTTGAATAAAAGTGTACAACGGATGAATGAACAAAGAGAGTGACTAGAGTCCCGACTCGGGATGCGGAACCAGTCCCGAGTGACTTCATTAAATTTGGGAGGACTAGCATACACTCATTACAGCTTGACCAATAAATTATTTTACAAGCTAGCGTACCGGCTGAATCGGGGCTCCCAACCCACCACATCCCCATTCCCAACTCACCCCCTTCACATTCTGCAATAAATTATTTTGTCATATTATTTTCTGTTATGTAATTTTTATTGTTTTGTCAGTTTTGATTATGTACTGATTTTTTTACATTATTCGTTATTCCTTACGTCTAAGACTTATTCAGATCTTCTCAATGCTATAGGGATGAGTAGTCAGGCATCATGCTGATTAAAATCAGTAAATATTCTTTTCAGCTTCCGTAAATACTCATTTCCTTTATTTGCAAACATCAAATGATAATAGTGAATTAAAATCATAGATTATACATTATACGGTATAAAAATTATAAGTATGATAAAAACACATATTCCATTTCAAAATTAAATAAGTAATAGCGATTATTTCAATTTCACCCCCTATCGAGGTTAAATATCATTTCAAAATTAAATAAGTAATAGCGATTATTTAAAAAAAAATAGGAGATGGGGTGTAAAATTATATTTTGCACACAGGCGGCCGCATAGCTTGGCGCGCCCTTGGTCTCGTTGAGGATGTTACGGCTATTTTTGGTTAGCTAGTGATGTGGGGCGGGAATAGATCGGTACGCCCACATTTCGTTGCGCCACCTACCTACTACATTCATTTGGTGCCCAAAATAGGGGTTACCTGGAAAGTTTTCCAGGAGATTTGAAAATTGGTTGATATAGATATCGAGATGCTGAATTTTTACTTTGCCACCTCGTATTTTTGCCTCTCGCGCCGCCATCTGGAAAAATGTTGGCTGACAAAAATTTTTCAATGACTCATTTTAAGATGAAAATAGTCTATCGCAGTGTTTCCCAAACATTGTTCCGCCATGGCCCGGTAATTGTCAGACTGCCCCTTCGTGACCTACTCAATACTTTTCAACCCAAGCTGGTTCCATCAGGTAAAATAATACACATTTATCAATAGTTAAAATGTTTGGTAATTTATCCGTTAGGTGGCGATGTCGAATTTTTTAAAATTTTTTAGGTGTAATCACGTACTTTAGCTTCCTGAACTCGAACTCGCAAAACGCGGCGGACTTGAGTATTTTCGGAGATTTGGGCCCATTTTGTTTAGAAAATATACCATTCGACTGATTTGACACCTCAAATTTTTGCTTTTCAAAACACAAAATTCACTTTTCTTTAAACAAACACACCACACACTCTTACATCTACTTGTTTCCAACATTTGTCAGCGGAAAAAACTAATATTTTCAAAAAATTCACCCTTCTTTTAAACGTAACCACATATCAACACCAGACATTAACCTATAACCACAGCCTACCTGATTGTCTGGATTCCAGATCTCGTCGAGCTCGACATGTTTTGTTCACGTTCAGAAGAAGGATGATTTTGTTGAAAAATATTAGTTTTTCTCTGCTGAAAATTGTTGGGCAATTTTACACTTATCAGGCGATTTAAATTTTGATGGAAATGTTTTTTGTATTGAAGAGAGAATACACTGACTCGTGTTGCTGTAAAGCAGGGAAGTTTTCAAAATTACTGTTGTTTATGTAGCCTAGTTGGTGAAATAATAGTAAAATTACAGAAAAATCACATATGTGTGTCGACCCTGGTGTGGACAGATGCAGATTTTGTCGCTTGTTGATCGACAATATCGATAGACAAAGTCGATCGTCAGTGTCGTTTCGGTGTGGACGCAGCTTAAGAAAATACAATACTTGCCCAAAACTTGCCATACGAGGAAGGTGAAATTTCGAACTTTGGCATCGATTATCTCGAAAACTAAAGATATGCTCACGATAATATTATGAAATTCGTGTGCAAGATTACAGTTAAGTGTGAGTGTGGACAGTGTTTTTAGTTGAAAGAAGGACGAATTTAGTGTTTTCAATAGCGCAGAAATTTGAAATATCAAGTCAAGTATGATGTATTTTCGAAACAAAATGAAGACATATCTACAAAAATTGCCACGTTTTGATTCCGGAATAAAAAAACGTGCCTCGTCTACTTTAGGGAGGTGTGGATATGAGTTTTTAGGCCAAAACTCGTGTTGGAATAGACTTTGCGCCGCTCGTACGCTCAAACTATTCATCCATTTTGCAACAAAAAAGGTCACTACATAAAGTATAGGAAACTTTTGCTCCTCCAGTTTAATTTATTACATCACTATTCTCACCGTGAAATCAGTCTGTTCAATATGTCGGAGCCATCGGCAAATATACGAGGTGGCAAAATATAAATTCTGAAAGTGCATCTCGAAATCTATAAAATCACCAATTTTCAAAACCCCCGGAAAACTTTCCAGATAGAAGTTCGTATCCTTCGCTTATTTTACGCTTACCGGTAGGGGAGAATTCGATTATTCCATCATCGTATTCCGGGTTGATTGAAAATGGTACAGGGTGATCAACTTATGCTCTGGATTTCGATACCTCTGTTGTCCTGGGAGATACTTACAACAAAATAATCATGTGAAAGTTATAGATATATAGCGTGGTTGTGTGAAACATATTCTATTAGGTATAAGGCAGCCTTTGAATTTTACCTAGTTTACCTAGTTCTTATGTATAGTTCTTGAGTGAAGAGTTAAAAAAGTTATAAACTTCGTCACAACGAAATGTGGGCAACTTCCTGAGTGTCCTCGCCCAGTATATGGATGAAGTTCAACTTCTTCATTTAATTCCTCATTTCATTTTATTTGCTGTATAAACAACTCTCTACATTGCAACTATAGTGTATACGAAACTTCATCACATGCTGTGTATAACTGCTCTATGACATACCGAGGTGATATCATTTCAAATTTGATGTCATAAATTCGTGGTGATTCCTTCGGTAATTTTGCACTTATCATGCGATCTATATTTTGTTGAAATTTTTTGTTGGTACTTACGTATTTTGACCTGAAAAACACGAATTTCATAATATCACCATGAACACATCTCTAGTTTTCGAGATAATCGATGCCAAAGTTCGAATTTTCACCTTCTTTTACTGATATCTATCTTTCCTTTTGACATGTATTGAAGAGAGAAAACACATATCACTGACTCGTATTGCTATAGGCAGCTATGAATCCACCTTTATTCGCTCAAGATTCGCACGGAGGTTTTCAAAATGGCCGTTGTTTATGTAGCCTAGTTGGTGAAATAATAGGAATATTACGGAAAAACTACACACTCATTATGTTTTCCTTATACAAAAATCATAATTAACCATGGTAAATGCATGTAATATGTCCTGTGATCTAAGAAGATACAATACTTGCCCAAACTTGCCATACAAAGAAGGTGAAATTTCGAACTCTGGCATCGATTAACTAGAAAACTAGAGGTATGTTCATGATAATATTATGAAATTCGTATTTTTCAGGTCAAAATACGTAAGTGCCAAAAAAGTTTTCATCAAAATATAGATCGCGTGATAATTACAAAATTACCGTTCCTTCTTAGACACAATCGATGGTAAAGCAAATATTATCGCACTTATTGATTCTTGAATTTCGATCTATTTTGGATCGGCAAAGAAATAATAGAATCTCCAAATTTCTGTCATATTATTTTAAAACCGTTGTAATTCATTATACACCAAAAATAGTCGTCAATGGGTATGAGATTTCCTTCTCTCAGTTCTTCGTCATCCGAAATGTTCACTCTTATGAGATTTCAAAATACAAACAGAATAAACGCGATAGCTTAAGTTTCTTTTATTACATACAGTAACTTTCATCAAGTTAAATCAGGGGATAAGATAACATCCAAAATTTTATCGTTATTGAAAAGCACAATGATTTACTGATTTGAATATTCGTATATATCGGACGATTCATGAAATCGTGATTCATTATCAAATAATTTGAAAAGCGTGACAACCTTTTTTAATAGTAAATACGTTTTTGATAGTAGATACTTTTTTAGTGAAAAAGGCGCGTTCCCAACACATCATTATTTCACACAACTTTTTCACATTCTGTGTGTTTGTGTTGGGGGACAGAACCACTAATAAACACTATCAATGTTATATTATTAGTGTTTTTGTTATTCCTTAACCAATTTGAATGCACTCTTTACAAATTTACATTATTATATACAGTGTGTTCCAAAGATGAAGGTATGTGATTCCAATATGAAAAATCAAGAAGTTTCTCATCAATGCATCTGTAATTTTAATGATATAGGTACTTTTAGTACGTGTAACTCGTTTATGTTGGTTTTTGGTCTCTCATGGAATAATGATTATTATTTGATACTTATTACTTACATCATGAACTTTATTCTTATCATTTCTAGCTATCACTTCAGATGTGAGGAGTTGAAAAAAAAACGATTTGATTTATAACTCATCCGATTATTATTTGAAATTTTTTTTGTTTACTGACTGTTTTAAGATGATCCTGATACAGCCTTGATCTTGGAGCAGCCTGTATATTGTTCATACATTGAGTGTGATCGTAGAGTGATCAGTTCACAATGATGATTAGAAAACTTCTCCACAGCGATAGCCTATAGTTGTGCAGTAAATAAATAGGCTTGCTGTGTGCGGTGTATTTTTTGGCAGTTTTCGTGCCTGTAGATTACTATACCATCACACCAACTTCATTCATGCTATTTTATATGTTTCTAGAATCATTGCATTCAAATTGTTCATATATTCCTTAAAATATACAGGTAATACATCTCGTATGTTTTAGGGAAGGGACGGGAGTCTCATAAGAAAAGCAATTTCAAAACTTAGTACTGAATATAGACTGCAATTTACTTGGCCTCAGGGACACACTTCTCGTCGGGATGCTGCAGGATCTACACCGAGGAAGTCACATTCGATGGGTGCTCTGAAGGCAAGAGCTCAAGCCAACGCAATGGTCCACAAGAATAGGATCGATATGGAAAACAGAGATGGTAATTTCGATATAAAAACTTCGTTATATTCATACATAATTAATAATTGTTTTAATAATGTTCGTCATAGCATTTCTTGGCGCAATTTCTACATAACATCTGCTTTCGAAGCAGTTAATGAATTATTTGAATACTTACCTGCAGTATGATTTGGTATATACAGGCTGTCCATATTTCGAGTGCCACTATGGGGATCTCGCTTATCTTAACAGATACGAATTTGGTTAAATTGGGGCAAAGTTGCGTATTTCAGTGCTGAATAATTATCTGAAGAGAAATTTGAAATATCTATGATAGTTTTGAAAATATCGCCAAAAAACGAAAATTTCTGATTTTCATTTTTAATTTTTTGATAGTAAACCAATGATGCTAGACATTTCTAACTAAAACATTGTTCAGACACTTTTTCATGGAGAATTCGAATATGGCATCGTATTCTGGATAATTTTCAAGATGGCGGAGAAACACCTGTCAACTTCATTTTTTCTTATGGACGCCATTTTGGATTTTAACAATTTTGAATTCCTTTTTTGTTTCTCTTTATAGCGATGTCTCACACATGGTGTTCCAATATCACATTTTTGCCACAAATCAAATTTTTCACTTTTTGTGAAGAGTGCTTTGAAAAAAACAAACTATTCTTCTGTCGCGAACAATATTTTGACAGTTTGATCTATCTCGAGTCGTGTCATTTACGTTTGTGCTAGTTTCATCGCAAAAATGCATTTCTCAAGTGAAGAACAAAGAGAAATGATTAAAATTTACTATACCTCACATCGAAATGCCCACATGGCTGCGGCAGCGTATTTTCAGCGTTATCTAGAGCGGCAACAACCTAGCTTGAGGTATTTTTCTTTGCTGCACAGAAACTTGGGCCAATATGGTTCATTTCGAGAACCTAGACGAGGATATGGTGATATGCCCAATGAATATGAGCAGGGAATTTTGCAAGCGGTAAAAATTTTACATGATTACAAATACCAAAATATTAATGATTAAATATTGAATCATCAGGTGCAGGATAATCCATCGGTCTCCACAAGAGAAGTTGCAGCCCAGCTCAATTTGCCATCACATCAAGTTGTTTGGAGAACTCTCAAATACACAAATATCGGCCTTGGGCAGTTCATATTTCTCAAACGCTTCATCCCGGAGATCATGAACGACGGGTAGCTTTCTGCATGTTTGTAAATAATCAGATCCAGGAAAATCCAAATTTCCTAAATACTGTCATATGGTCTGATTCAACTGGCAACTCGCCACCAAACAGATAAATCAAACTGTCAAAATATTGTTCGCGACAGAAGAATAGTTTGTTTTTTCCAAAGCACTCTTCACAAAAAGTGAAAAATTTGATTTGTGGCAAAAATGTGATATTGGAACACCATGTGTGAGACATCGCTATAAAGAGAAACAAAAAAGGAATTCAAAAATGTTAAAATCCAAAATGGCGTCCATAAGAAAAAATGAAGTTGACAGGTGTTTCTCCGCCAACTTGAAAATTATCAAGAATACGATGCCATATTCGAATTCTCCATGAAAAAGTGTCTGAACAATGTTTTAGTTAGAAATGTCTTGCATCATTGGTTTACTATCAAAAAATTAAAAATGAAAAACAGAAATTTTCGTTTTTTGGCGATATTTTCAAAACTATCATAGATATTTCAAATTTCTCTTCAGATAATTATTCAGCACTGAAATGCGCAACTTTGCCCCAATTTAACCAAATTCGTATCTGTTAAGATAAGCGAGATCCCCATAGTGGCACTCGAAATATGGACAGCCTGTATATAGGGTATGCATTTATAAAATATGTATATATTATAGCCAGTGAATTGGAACCATTGGTTGGCAGTCAAGAGAAGCCCAAGCAAGAGTCTAATAGCGAATACCGGAAGAAATTCAGGCCATTTTCTCAGTACGAATATTCAGGAGGGGTCTTCAATACAAAAGAAAACCCGAAGCCTCCGATGGATGAGGCTGACAACAATGTTATTGTGGATAACGAAGACGGCTCGTGGTATAAGGAGGTTGTAGAATTACGCAAAAAAGCTGGAGAATACAAAGTGAGTTGAAATTGTTAATGATGAGAGACAAAGACCCAATATTTTTTCATGACAGCATCGAGGATGGGGTAGTGATCTAACACCAGATAGAGTGCACGATATTTACAATAAGCAAATTGAATTGTGGGATCAGGTTTCGAGAAGAAGTTCACTATCTGCTTTATCACTAGCATCTTTGACCCACAAAGCATATACCAAAGAAGAGAAAGAAGACGACAATAACAGAAAAAGTTCTCCAACGAAAGCTCATCGCAATGCAGAAAATTCTGCTAGAATGATCAAGGATATCATAAAACACCACTTAGAAAAAACAACAGGGGGTTCAGGTATTATTACATTCATGATAATGTTGTGTTGAGCTTCACGAACTTTTTATTCAGAATATGAGGGCTTGATCTGGTCACCAACTAGGGATAAGCTAGAACCTACAATCCCAAGAAAAGATGACGATTCTAGAGGATCCCAAAAGGGTAGCCCAAAGAAAAGTTCCCCAATGAAATCGTCTTCCCTCAAAAGGACTAATAAAGCTAAGCAAGGTGGGCTTCAAAATCTGACTGACTCGTTACAGCTCATACTTATATCGTTGATAATCAGTACTCCGAGCTATTTTCGGGGTGTACCTTTTTTGTTCTGAATTTTCAGTACGGTCGCAATCAGTGGGACCTACACCTGATACTAATGTCGAAAAACGGTCACCTAAACGTCAATCTAGATCAACTACAGCTAAAGAAGGAAGAAAATCGTCGAATGAAACGCCTTCCAATAAAAGACCAAGACCTTGTAAGCCTCAGATTATGTGGGCTACCCAAAGTTTGAAACAGTAGTGTTTCTTCGAAATGCATCAGAATCTAGAATAAGCTATAGTAATCGTAGTTCGCGTTACAGTAAACTTGTTATCTAGTGATTAGGTAGAGATATGTTTGACTGTTTCAAATTTGGGTGGTATTACTAAGACAGTGTGTGCCAAGACTCGTGATATTGCTTCTGGCTATTTGATTTTTTGAACACATTCTGCTTTCCTTGTCATTTGATTCCAGTACCTGAAAGCCTCTGGTTAGTAGTTCCGAGAATGTATGTGCTTTACCAAAAAATAATTATTTTTTGTTGTATCGACAGTATATAATACCTGCATCTGAATATTGTCATTTATATTTAACTTATCGAGGTAATGTCTCACATCACAAATTGTATAATTTTGTCTTTTGGAACGGCTTATATTTCATCAATATATATTGTCATCATTCATATATAACCGTATTGGAAGAATATTTATTAATGCCGAGCTAAGCCTTGCAAATTTCAACTGTGGCGTTTCTCATATTTGTTTTCAAAACATGTATTTAATATGTAAATCTCAGATTGATCATGCTTTTCTTGCTTGCTTCAGAAATCATTAACTTAACAATAAACAGATACAGTGCAGTCGAAAGAGAAAAAAAAATTGTACTTACGTGGGTATTAATCACAGTTTCTAATTATTTGAATGATTTACAGAAACGAATGGAATGTATTTATGAATGGTGTGCATCACCTGAAGTGTATAGGTATATATTGTCTTCATAAAAAAATGGTTACATTTGGTTTGTATGCTTGAATATGATTTTGGTTCATTTCTGACATTGAATGGGCGTTTGTCTGTGCGAAATTTTATTTGTTAAAAATGTTACGGTGTTTTAGCATCCCTCAACACCACTGTCTCATCCCGATCTAAATCCAGTTCGGTAGTAACAAAAAATGAAGATGATAGATTGGCCAAACCATTGCAAAATCATAACAAATCGCAAAGTGTAGATTCATCTAAGACTAATCAAAAAGTAGCCACTAAAGATAGAAAAGGAAATAAAGAAGGTAAGAATACGTATTTGGCACGACCCTTGGCACACGCAAAGAAAAATGTGTATGTTCAAAAATATTACCTGAATGTTAATCGGTGTCAAGAATCAACTACTTGAAACTGAATAGAAATAATATTAGATACAGTGTGTCCCACAACGAATTGCGTTTTTTGGAAAAAATATTTTCAAAATGGTGGGACTTCCGGTCATACCGGAATTTGATGCCAACTTGCTTATTTCAAATAGAACACCTTATGATTTATTGCATTTTTAGATAGGTACTTCCAGAAGAGCTGATTTCATCAATGAGGTCTAGCGGAAATGATTTCCGAGATATGGGGTGTGAAAAATCAATATTTTTCAATTTCCAGAATTTTTTGTCAAAATTATTCATTATTGTTGGTCAAAATGGCTCACATGTCCCTATCTCAGCTTTTTATTCATTCTCAATTGATATGTTATTGAAACGAATACAGAGGGTGGTTTAGAATACTGAATGTTGACTCACCCTGTATTTGTTTAAAACATTTTACAAAATCTAGTTCTCGAGAAATCGATCGCGGCAGCTCGTTGTGGGAAACCTTGTATGAATGATTTTTTAGGTTGATGCTTTATGTTATTGATGTGAAGAAACATTCATCAAAAGATTATTTCATCAGTGTGAACTATTGACAGGAAAGGATCATTTCTGAAATGATGCATAAATCCTGGATCAGTAGGTTGAATTTCAGACATATTTTATTTATTCAATATTCGGATTCAAGTAGTTCATTTATATGTTTCACATATCTTGCTTCATACAGGTACAACTCATTTCTTATTGACTATTTGAATTACTAATCAAATACGATATCAAACTTTTTCATGCATGCATCATCACTGCATTTCACTCTACCAGGTTTCAGCTAGAATAATCAAATAGGGCTTGGAACTGTTCAAAATATAATATGCTGCTGCTTTCAGCTTATAGAATCTTATACAATTTGCTTTCCTTTTTTCTTTCTGTTAGTATATCTTTGTAAAATATTGATTACTAATTTAGCCGATCAAGCCGCAGACAACACCTCATCGGTGACTAAAGATATCGCTACATATGAAGAGCACGACAGCATAACTTATGAACCTCTGATAAAGTCGCCTCCAGAGCCTACCAGAGTAAAATCTCCGGAACAGATCATTATGCGTTCTCCAGATCCAGTCAACTGGACTGTGCCTTTGGATACTGGAAAGACGTTCACCGTCACCCAAAATGTCAGGGAAGGTAAGTGTTTTGTCCTTGTGAAACATCAAGCTCGCCTGCGATTTATATCTTGAAAAAACGCCCTGTATGTCACTCATGGTTGCAGGTGACATGGGTATAAGACCTCACAGCGAAGTGAAGGCCTGGACCCCACCGGCAGAAGTTCCACCCCCAGTGGCACAATCTGCTCCCCCTACACTGACAGAAGAAACTAAGGCTCACGTGGCCTTTTCCTAATGAGACCTGAGTTCTGCTTTCCTCATTTTATTTGGTTTATATTGCTTTAGGTATGAAATGTGTCAGAGAAAGTTCGTACCCTGCCACACAGGTGAGTTTACACCACGTATCAATCTGGAAGGGCGGTACCATGCACAAATACACATGCGCTGTGCTAGAACAATGGACAACTTGAAAAATGATCAATTTGAGGATTCTGGTATTAAATAATGCTGATAAAACGCTCTTTCTGGTGCTATAGTAAGCATCACATTCAACTATTTTAATATGAAATAACCGATATCTCACATTGAAATGCGTATTTTTTTTCTGGAGTTTGATAGAGTGAGACATGCTGAGAAGTTTGTTTTCTTCTTCCGATATGCGACTAATATTTCCATGTTTTTTAGTGAAATAGTAGGAATTCTGAGTTATCTCACTTTTTGCCCAGATATAATAGGATATATAGAAAAAAACAAGGTCTTACTCAACAAACGTAGACGTTACTTATATCAAAAACGAAAAAACGGATTTCAATACTGAGATAACTTCGTACAAAAAACCAGAAATTTTCTAAATATAATTATTTTCCTAGTGTGATACACAGATATCTTACAAAAACAATATTTGAAAACAAAATTGACACTATAACAATAGTGATATTGACATTAGGCTTCCACACACCAAAGGTGGATATAGATAATATCCACCTTGCATACACCCAAGACACCAAACACCATGAAATGACACTGTCAGTTTGAGAAATGTTGAATAACAGCTACAATAATTATAACATTGAAACTCAATTTTGTCGAAACTATTTTTTTCAAGTTGTATAGCACAGCGATATCTAATATATTTCCGAAAAAGCGGCGTTGCCAGTTCCATCAGAATATTGATATAACTTTTCACACAGAAAAAATCAATGTTTCTACTACTTTCTGGTAGAAGCGGCAACACTGCATCATCGGAAATGTTTTAGATGATGTATCTATATGCACAACACCAAATTTTCAGGTTGACCGTTGTCTAACGTCAAATTAACGCCCTCAATATGATAAGAACTTTCATTGGGAAAGATTGGCATATTTAGCACTTTAGCATCGAAAAAATGATTCGCAGAATTTGAAGATCTGTTTCTTCGAACTCTTTACAGGATAAAAACTCTTGTTAACATCTTGAGAGATCTCATCCCGACACCAGGAAGTTTTGGTCATCCAAGATAGCAGTGAAATCATCCGTGAATTTCAAAAGATTGTGCAATTTAACAGGGTAGTAGCCAGAAACTTTCAGATTGCTGTGCAATATGTTTTTGTGATTCGCACCGTGCTGCATTTTTATATTCCAAATTCAATATGAAAATGTATCATAGTTCTTGAAAAGCTATTCTTGTTTGGCCACGTTCAACCTCGGCTTACCTTTTCAATAATCAATGGTAGTTCAGTATATTTAGGGATATATGTGTGATAAATACAATGATGAAATGTTTCCTATCAACTAATCCTAATAGGTTCCAAATACTTATATAAAATTATACATGTACATCCAATTCAGACGTTCCATATCTAAAAGTTCACGAGCTCTAACAATCTCGGAACCCATTTATTGTTCGAGAATTATTTTAATAGCCATTTATTCTTAGAGATGTTTTTGCAATCATAAGTCTGCTCATACCTAGTCCTCGAAAAATATCTGTGAAAATGCAGTATGCTAATCTGAAAAACAGATACACAATTTTGAAAATAAAGTCAGAAGACAGACCGCTTTCACTTTTTTACCCAAAAGAACCTGTATTGATATTGTGCAGTGACACCAAAAAATTTTATCTAGAATATAGATAACAATTTTCTGAAATTTTTCCTGAGTACTGTAATTGTGGAGTTATATCTTAGCTAGGCATGATTATATAACCCATAGGTTTCGAAAACAATTCGCGTTTTCTCTTTCTAAATATACTGGTCTACAAGTGCTTAAATTTGTTCCATGCGTCCATCAAACCAAATCCGTCATCAAATTTGCAGGAATATTTAGTTTTGAATTCCTTTGCCAAGTCATCAGACGTCCTATTTTTAACAAGAAAAATTCAATGATCTCTCACCAGTGCACTCGCGTTCCGTCACGAAAATTTTGAAAAACTATCGTTGATATAATATTCATATATATTTTGTGTAGATGCGTTTGCTTGCAAATTTCGATTAATTTAGTGTACATCGAACGCACTTGTAATATTATTTTAGTGATTCAAGAAAGATATATATATATATACAGATTGTGTTAATCAAATTGTGTTTTATTGATCGTCCCTAATTCAGTTTTTGACATTTTGCTATTCATACTCCTTATGAATAAAATCCAAGGCTGGTAAGATTCATCAGATATGTAATCGATAACTTATTTTCGATTTCTGACGGATGTAGAGAGCTTAGTTCAATAATATTAAAAAACCTTAGAGTAATGAAGAATTTAGAAATGTGTTTTGATCATTTCCATCCAATCCCAACGAACTTTTTTCGTAGAGGAATAATTATTCCGTCCCCAGTATATCCAAAAAATTATGCAGTTCTTTTATAAACAAATAACTCAATTTTGACGACAATGCAATAAAAAGGGGTGTTTAATTTTCAATAAGCCTTACCGTTGATCCACTAAAAATTCATCACTGAAAATAATCCTTTATATATGGCAGCATGATTTCAAGAAAATTGATGTTCATAGGACTGTTCGTTCAGAATAATTTATGCCTCAAAGTAAAAAATGCATGTCTAAAATCGGCGATATTGATGGTCTAGTAAGTCTACTCGATACCCACAACATGATACATTAGCAAACCTTTTGAAGTCCCTGATGAATATTTTGAAGTAATTGAATTACCCTTTGAGATGAAATAATTAAAGCTTGTCCACATACCTAATTTTTTATGCCCAATTCAAGAACTTTGAGAATATTCAGAAATTTTTTCCCGGGGCGTGGGAAACGGGTGACGCTGGGTTACTTTTTCTACCAACTTTTTTGTTTACATTCTTCGGCAGTTTGATCAGAAAATATAAACAAGAACCTCAAAAAATAGGTTTTACTGTTTATTGACAAAGTTAATGCAAATACAAGAATAAAACGAATTACCATTCGCAACCATAAAGTGTTATGAATAATTAGGAGTTACGCAGCATAATTTTAAAAAATGTATCTCGAAAACTGTCAATACTATCGAAACTAAACAATAGAACCATTTTTATCTGAATATTTTTAGATTTTTATATATTCTGATCAAACTGCCGAAAATGCATAATCAAAAAAGTTGGGGGGAAATACAAAATATTTCCAAGATTTATGAATTGGGCATAAAAAGTTAGGTAAATGGACAACATGTGGTTATTTTATCTCGAAGGGTTTCGAAAATATTTACAAAAAATCCTAATCTCAGGCTCATTAAATGGCTTCAACTCCTTAGGGAGGCATTTATGGACCCATGTATATAGTTCATACTCTATGGTACCTACCTAGTTCTCTTGATTCGATAGGTATATAAATATGTATCGGAACTGCATTCGTAAAAAAAAAATCTTGTGTGTATTTCGTACTCAGAGTGTCATTCTGCTCTTGAAAGATCATCTAACCAATTTATCATGAGAACTGCGAAGACTTTGGACCCAAAATCTCTTCATAGATACACGTGATGGATATTCACTATTTATGCAATTATAAAATAGCATTCATAAACTATATATAATATATAGGCAGATAACATGGAAATAGTTATAAATAAAAAAACGTCGAAATACAAGTACGTGAGATACATGATGGGTATTGCACAGGAGATATGTGGGAATGCTAGCAGTTCGGGTCACCGAGAGAAGATACAGTTGATACTGTAGATGGCGTACCCGTGCCCGAGCTGAACTTGTGGTCCCCGTCGCAAATGTACTTTCCGGAAATGAAGCGCCTCTTGACGAGAGACAGCCTGTAGCCGGTCCCCATCAGCTGGAAGTCGATACCCGACAGGGTCGTACCCTCGCAGTTGAACTGCGTCGAAACTGTCTGAGGGGTGCCGGGCCCGTTTTCCAAGTCGTACCTTGCAGCTACAGAGCCTACGCCGTTGTTCTCGGAATGCTGCGACAACTCCGTGAACTTCCATATTATTCGGTTGTTCTCTCTGGACCTGAAATGGAACATTAGATATATTTAATTATTCCGATATTCCTGAACATTACTGCGCAGTCAATCTTATCGTTCCGATTTTACCGAAATTCACTGGCAAAAAACTTACTGACACTGAGAGCACAGATTAGAAAACCTTACAGATGAGACACTCCGCCCATTTTGTTTGATGTATCGACATCCGTTTTCATTGACCTCGGACCTTTAAATTCGGCGCATTGTAGTTGCCGGATTGTCGTTGTCACCGCTAGAACTACTGATGTGCAATGTTGCCATTTAAATGCATGATAGGTATACAACTATACAACAATATAAAAGGTTACCTACTTCTGAGTGATTTATTATGAACAAGTTGTCATCAGAGTTAGTTAGTTCTATCAGGAATAAGATGGATTCCTCGATGTATTCTGAATGAAGTTCCATATGAAATTCGAATATTTCGAATTTTAGCCCATTCATTGACATCAGGATAAATGAAACACTATTCAATTATCTGACGATGTAAGTATTCTGAATTTGAAAAGCAAATCAGGAAGATGCATTTGAGAAAAAAATTAATACAAAGCGAATTTATATATTGTTTGGTGAGGTAGGTATAAGTTTTATGAAAAATACCTCGAACTTTGTGTAAGAATACAAAAAGTGTTACTTTCATCTTGAAACTTGAAATGTGATATAGCATAAAATGTTAATATTCTCATGGAAATGGAAAATTTTGATTAAAGTCAATAATAGGTATCTCAATATAGGTTTCGAAAACAATGTAATTATATATTCTCCAATTTATTTGAAAATGATTTGCAATCATTATACACACAGTAATATTTGCCACTGGGAGGTGCACCTTCTCTCTTTGATTCACTCATTGTTAATTCAACACTTGATTCTTGTATAAACCACAATTCTACAGTCAGTAACAGAGCACTTTTCAAAACACACACACTACACAAAGTCTCTGATCTAAAACTAACATGCATTCAATTTTCATTGTTACTTTCATTTGAAAGAGTAAGGTACCAGAAATGAGTACCTACCTTGGGATTACGACCAAACAGGCCATCAGTAATCTCAGATTATAATATATCCTATAATCTAAAGCTAATAAACTTTGAAATAAATATATACTGTAGGTACCTAGGTAACAGGTTGTTCATCTTTGCTCGTGATGTGATTATCCTCAAAACCTTTATTTCCTATTGAATTATGGTTTATGGAAAATAAAATATGTTGCACATTGTGAAAACATCCTAAATATTGGACCGTGAATCGTGTGAAACGAAAACATTTGTAACATAACCAACAAAATTATGACAACGATGTATTCGATGTAAACAAAACACGCGATCAATAATTTAGCGCCTGCGCAAATCTATGACTGACCCTTTAAATTAAGCGCTTTCGACATCTCACTCTAATTTTATTCGCTCTGTCTGACTGTCTCATCTGTAAGGTTCTCTAATCTGTGCTGAGAGCTACGCGCTAGGAAAATACGCTACGGTTTTTCAAGCCGAAGTGTTCGCTATTTTGGCTGTGACTGAAAAGCAGAAAGTGAAAGAGAGGCCGGAGCAGATGATTTATATCTCTCGGACAGTCCACTAAAATATAACCAATAACTGGAATGCCAAAGGAACTTCTCAAGCATAGACCCTTTTGAATCTCGCGCAGACTGAAAATATATCAGGCCGGGAGCATGCGCACTATTACTGTAACCAGGTCCGGTCTAGCCTTTGGTACACAGACCACCTGGACTGTGCTTTCATCATTAGTGCTGTCATCATTTTCCTACCAGATCGTGACTTCAAGCCAATACATGGATATCCCAAACTTCTCTTAATCATTGAATTATTCTAGAAATAAATTCAGAAACATGCTTTTTTCACAGCAATGATGATATTATATTGGAATTTTGTAAAGCCATAGTGAAAATACTGATTGTGTCACTTTCATCTTTGCATGAAATTTAAAAAGTTGAGTAGGGAATTATGATTTATCGCCTAGGCCCTACACATAATTTATTTTCATATTTTTCAATCAGACCTAACACTTCACCTTTTGTTTGCCACTCTTCATATTCTGTATGTGAATCATAGAATATTGTAATTTTGTTCTTCGTCCAGACATGATGATTTGTGGAGACACATTCATGTAAATAAATATTGTTTTCCTTACCATTGAGCTGTAGGCTTGGTCTGCATATTCTTCACATTTCCTGGCACTGGAACAGCGACAGTGACATTGAGTAAGGGAGTGGGGGAACTCATGGCATGAGAGTTGTACTTGTAGTCGATTTTCAGATCCGTATGGGCACTGGAGCATTTCCAATAAGCAACAAGTTGAAACGGGCATGAATTTGCGCCCTGCTTAGGTTTGATCTACAAAATATCAAAATATTACTTACACTCACTGAATAGGTAATTTTTATAAAATCAAAACAAATTAGTTCTCCATAAATATCAACAAAACATACAAATGATATATCTCAAATATGGATTACTTTAAATTAATTCCAATCGAACAAAAAATACACAAACATTAATAATAAAATTTATCATAGAGAAAGTATTAGTTGATTTTTGATTACAACAATAGCTGTATTACTCACCTGATACTTCAATATGTCAACATTGAAATATGAAGCACTAGGATTTTGTTCGGATTGCTTCTTCAATAAGGAACTCAGTGCAGACATTATGAATTCAACTGCTAAATAATCACTAGACGATTGCCCACTATCACTGAAAAATCACCAAATGATTTCTCGAAAATGCTATTGCTAATGAACATATTTACTTACATACTAATCAACTGTTTATTCGGTAAAATACTGGTCAAACTTTGAGTATTCTTGACGCGAAATACTAATTTCGCAGGATTGGGGTTGTTTGCGAGAATTGTAACTATTCCAGCGGGGAATGAGAGCATCATTTCCCCAGACATCTTTACCTGACACCTGAAATTCAGAACATCAATAGGTATACAAATGAAAAGCCTCGACTATAGCATCAATAGCCGATGGGTTCGATGAACGAAATTTTCAAGTAGCCTCAATAGCACATAGGTTCAAAGGTCGTCTTATCAAGCTGCCAGCCCGGATTCGATACCGGAAAAGGGTAATTTTTTTTAATCTAAGAGCAATTTCCCTTTCTTCTTTGTTTGATGTATGAATTCTCGGAATATTATGAAATGTGAGTTGATTGAATGAAGTATCGAGTTCTCTTGGTCTTTGTAGAAAAGAATATTGTGTGTATTTCGAGCGCAAAGTGTATTGCCACTCAAAAGAGATTGCCGAGCAGATTGTCGAGCACCAATCTATCATTTTGCGTTCTGAATACAAGGTGTCTTTTTCGAGCGGCTATCTATCGCTTTGCGCTCCAAATACACATGGAGCTAGTGTGTATTTCGAACGCAGTATCTTGCCGCTCGCAAGATAACTGCCTTTTTCGAGCGCCAACCTACCACTTTGCGCTTTTAACTCACGAATTGCTATCCCTGACAGCGCAAAGTGTATTGCCACTCAAAAGAGATCATACTAAGCGTCTTGCGATAACTCTCTTTGTTGAGCACCAATCTATCATTTTGCGCTCTGAATACAAATTGTCTTTTTCGAGCGGCTATCTATCGCTTTGCGCTCCAAATACACATGGAGCTAGTGTGTATTTCGAACGCAGTGTCTTGCCGCTCGCAAGATAACTGCCTTTTTCGAGCGCCCACCTACCACTTTGCGCTTTTAACTCACGAATTGCTATCCCTGACAGCGCAAAGTGTATTGCCACTCAAAAGAGATCATACTACGCGTCTTGCGATAACTCTCTTTGTTGAGCACCAATCTATCATTTTGCGCTCTAAATACAAAGTATCTTTTTCGAGCGGCTATCTATCGCTTTGCGCTCCAAATACACATGGAGCTAGTGTGTATTTCGAACGCAGTGTCTTGCCGCTCGCGCGATGACTGCCTTTTTCTAGCGCCAACCTACCACTTTGCGCTTTCAACTCACGAATTGCTATCCCTGACAGCACAGTGTATTGCCACTTAAAAGAGATCATACTACGCGTCTTGCGATAACTCTCTTTATTGAGCACCAATCTATCATTTTGCGCTCTAAATACGAAGTATCTTTTTCGAGCGGCTATCTATCGCTTTGCGCTCCAAATACACATGGAGCTAGTGTGTATTTCGAACGCAGTGTCTTGCCGCTCGCGCGATGACTGCCTTTTTCGAGCGCCAACCTACCACTTAGCGCTTTTAACTCACGAATTGCTATCCCTGACGGCTTTCTCGCTCACCTCGACTCGTCGGCCCCCCGGAAATACGAGTGGACAATCTCGTGGAACGCGACGGCCAGCGGGATCGTGTCGGCCATGCCGATGGTGAGCGGCGAGGGGCCCCTCGACACCCCCACCGGCACGCAAGCGGTGCGGAACTCGAGGCTGCCGACGCTGTCGGCGAGCGGCCGCTGCGCGTCCGAGCGCCGCGACGGCGGTCGCGGGATCGACATGTAGCCCGACGTCGGCGTGGGCGTCTGCCGGAGCGGATGCTTGGGCGGCGGCTGCTGCAGCTCGCCGTCTTCGAAGAAGATCTCGCCCAGCTCTGGAAACGGTACCGGGGGCTAAAGCTCGTTGTTTTGGGGAGCTTCTGGGGCGGTTGGGAGCATCTAAGTTTCGTCCCATTTGGTGTTATTTATTATTATCCTTTTTTGCTTCAAAACAAAGTTACAGCAAGAGTTTCAGTTTAGTTGATTCAAAAAGATAAATGTAAAAAGAATTAATTGAACTCAACCTATACCTACAAATATTTTTTAGTTCAACGTTAACATCATTCACTCAGAATGAATTATCTTAGGGTGGATTTATAAAAGCTTCTGAGCATTTAAAATTTCTCACTTAAGAAAAATACTCAACATTTAAGACTGATTTAAGTCATCAAAAAATTCTAAATTTTCTACAACTTCTTTATTCTCTTCGGTTTCGGTGTAGTTTAGTTTGGGATTGCCCATTATTTTGCGTAGAGCTATTGAAAGCTGTTTTTTGTATCCACGCAAATCTCATCAAACTATGGTTTGTTTTTATGAGCACAAGTCTTGTTAGGATTTTTTTTAATTTCATGAGCATTAGAGGTTTCATATAAAGCTTAGCAAAAGTTATTGAATAAGTCATTATCCCATATGAAACTTATTCTCTTCGAACTACGCTTAGCCAACTTATAATATAGGTCATCTCAGAGTTTCAGCTATACTAGACCAACATATACTCTGGTCAAAACACATATCTCATGTGACAGAAAGGTTAAGAGCAATGAAGTATTATGTTCTAAGAGACATCCTGTCAAGAAAAACAAATGATTACTTCGTAAAATGAATCGACATTGCTCCTAAGAAAGCTACAACTCTTGTAGAATTATCAAATAATAGATGTGCATTCTCCGACATCATTAACTCTGGAAAAAATAAGGTGAGAAACAGCTGGGAAACTTGTTGGAAAGAATTCGTCAATAAATCAAACAATCACTTCACTCATATACACCAAACTCTACCAAAGCAAGTCCCTCATATAGACAACTTCAACGTGCCAAGATCGTATTCCACAACCATTACTCGATTGAAATTAAACCATGGCAAGTTTCCCTCGCACCTCTACAAACTGGGTCTTGCGGAAACAAATATCTGCTCTTGTGACAATGAATCCATCGCGGATATGAACCATATATTTTTTGCATGTCCCCTCTACCAACCAAATCGCGTCAAGATATTCTCAACTCTACTTCAAAATAATATACCCCATCCCATTAATTTAACCTCTTTACTTAGCTCCGGCGATATACATGTTCTTGACTGTTTGGTACATTTCCTTAGAGAAATCAAGTTAGATATATAAAACTCAATTATAAAACAATAACAATAATCAGTGGCAAACGGTCCTTCCAATGCCAACCCTCCTCCCAAAAAAAAAATAAAATGAATCGATGATACTGCATAGTCGCATGGGGTGGTGCTTTCATCATCACATTACAGTCATTACAAACAACACCAAATATTCTGATTAAGATTATTATAATAGGATAGATTTTTCTCCACCATATCACTCTATAAAGACACCGACCTGCTCAATATAAAAACACTATTTATTACCATTACCACAAATGTACAGAACGCAGAATAAATTCGCAGTGAAAAGAATAAGGATGACTAGATCGACTCACAACAGCAGCTCACTCTTGCAGAAAACCTTCAACCCAAATGTATGTTATTCATTAATAAGGATGAATCATGGTGCACATAACGCATACCTTAAAATTCCCAACTATCAACTTTTCTGTATAATGACATGTCGAAGTACATTGTGCACCTGCGTGAATCGTGCATTAAATGCATAGATCTTATTGCTTACGGTATCGGTATCCAGGTTACTTGTTTTGTAGGTCCGGGGGGGTTGAAAGTACTAAGCCATTGATTGGTCGTTTTCATTTTTGTCCATACGTGTTGTACCACGTGATCATGTAGTACCTACTTTCTTGCAGACCCCTCTAGACCACAAAAATTACTACAGGATGCCGAATCTAGCGTAAGCAGTAAGATCTATGATTAAATGGCGCTATCGTATTTACCCCCACGTGTCACTCATTTCTTGTATTATTTGTTTTTAACACTCAAACACTTCATGATTATGTTTATGAATTGAGAAACCAATAAATGACACAATAGTTATGCATTATGTATTAGAGAAGTTTCAATAGTTTTGATCAATGAAAAAAAATGCTTATCCATCCGCTAAATCCGACATAACGCCTTTGATTGCATAGATCACCAAATTATTTTGAACAAGCTTCAGTTTCATAGTTTCAAGGGACATAATAGCCTCTGGTGAAAGCAGTCATATTCAAAAGAACTCAAGTCGAGGATCCGTGGATCTTTGAAAATACCCAAGAAACCCTTTGTGATACTATGAGAGAAGTGGGCAGTGCTTTTTTATTTCATCACTTCACGTCGGCCTATTTCTGCTACCATATGGTTTCTGAGAAAACTAATATATTGGGCAATGAAACAAATATATCCAAGTATTAGGCAATGAACCATAATATAACAGTCTTACTATAAATCGCAAAAGTATTCCACAAGCTTCTCACAATTCCTGAAAGAAAATGCAACTCTACAAAAATATTTTAGAATTAGTATTAGCTGGAAATTGGGTCATTGTAGTTTACGAAAATTGAGCATGATCACTTTAGAATATTATACCTGAAAATAAGTTTCCAGAGAAACACTATTTGACGACTCAATAATATTTTTCTTCAACTTGAACTTTGTCCATCAGTTCCAATTGCAATGTGCAAATAATGTAGTGTAAATAATCAAAAAATAGTATCTTCTATAGGCACCGACCTGCATATCTCGAAGACACCGACAGGGTGGGCGAATTCAAGGCCAACTGCGATGGGCTCTGCAACGGCGCATAGGGGTGCGAACTGGTGGGGGTGGAAGCGTTCGAGGCAGACGGGCTCTGTTGGAAGGTCAGACCCAACAGGTCGCTGCTCGGCTTCCCCAGCTGCTGGGACACCGACTGCGACCTCTTCATCATGGAATCGTCCAAGTTGGAGCCACGCCTCGCGAAGCCACCTGTTGGTGACAGATAGAAGTTCTCCACTGTCGCTCTCAGCTCGTCCACCGAAGCCGACATCGGGGCCGACCCGTTGTTCAGAGGTTTTATATCCACGTGTATCTTGCGTTCTCTATCGTCGTCTGCAAACAGATCCGCTCTGAGCAATTATCGAACGAATGGAAAATTCGTCATCAAGAAGGAGTATTTGGGAAACAAAATAGTTTAATTAATACGACCTCGTTTTTCTTCAAACGCACACATACGATTTTCGAAAACGTTGCATGCGCGCACTTGCGGCAAATTAATCACAACCACATTCAGTAACACCATATATTTCATTAAAACCGCTTGTGTGGTAGCTTTATTTTTAACGAGCCAAATCTAGAAAACGGTACAAAAAGCAGCACAATAATGTTCGCTTATAATAATAATAATACTTTTATTTCCATTAAGACAATACTACAAATTGTATGGGAAATCGTCAGAACATAGAAAAAAATGTAGAATGTAGAAAAGAAAATTCAAAGAACAGGACCTATATCTAATCTAAAAATTCTGTCAACGAGTAAAAACATTTTTGCACCAAAAAACCATTTAGCATCTTTTTGAATAGAGCAAGATGCTCTGCATTTCTTATGTGTTCAGGAAGTTTATTGAAAATTCTTCTTCCGATGTGCTCAGGTGAACTGGAAGTTACTCTTAGTCTAGCAAAAGGTACATGAAATTGATCTCTAATCCTGTTTTTATATATATACAGACATATTTCAAACATATAAATAGATATTAATGTTAAAATCTTTAAAGAGTGGTTTACAAGATTCTCTAGCCGAGACTTTTGCGATACATCGCAATATGCGTTTTTGGGCAATGAATACATATTGTGCCATGCTTGAACTACCCCAAAAACAGACACCATACCTAAGTCTGGACTCTACCTGAGAGTAATAAATATTCAGGGAATTAAGCTTAGAAATTAAGTGTTTACAGTGGACATTCCAGTTCAAAAACTTGTCAAGAAAAATACCCAGGAACTTGACACTTTCGTTTGTCTCCAGATATGTGACGTTGTCAACCATGAAACTGAATCTTTCTATTTTATTCTGTCTATTCTGTCTATTATGTATGCGGCTAATCTCTGTTTTATCTGAATTGAAAAATAAGTCATGATTATTAAAAAAAATTGATATCTGACTAACTGCACTAATACATTTATTTTCCAACTAACTAACTAACTAACCTCAAGGGACCGACAAATCTGGTTCGCTAAAACCGATGTTCGCTATAAAGGATAAATGATAATACACATTAGGAATTGAATGGTTACATATTTTTATCAAGTCATTTCAAGCATATCGGAAGATATATACATTAACGATTATTTTTTTAAATGTGAAAAAAAACCGTTTATTTTGGTTTGTTTTGTTTTAGAAATTAATATCCTTAGTATGTAATTTCACTTCGGCTAGTCAATCGAGTACACTTTGTGGCGTATTTTTTGATTGAAAGAAATTGCGAACGCTGTCGATATGCCGAAGTGCATCTGATGTGGTTGAAACGCACTCTGCTATCTTTTGACGATGTCATATTTGGACCGATTGGAATCGAAAACTACATTGAACAGTTCCGAATCAGTTTTACTCAGAACGAATGTTACCTGATTCGGAATCAGATGATGAATAAAAGCTCCCCTTTTCATTGTTCCAATTTTGAGGATCACTTGGTCGTATTACAAAACCATCTTCATCAACTTCCTGCGCTGATGGATCAGTTGTCTCAATAGTCCTCTGACTTTTTTGAGAATCATCTTTTTCCTCCCTATAAAATTAAAAAATTTTATTCATCACAAATGATTTCACCTCTTTTGGTTATCATAGAGTCTGTCAATTATTGCGCAATGAAAGAAGCATTGATATAATTACTTACATATCAGATTTTTCCTCTTTATTGCTCTGGGCATCTACACTTTCTTTGCTCTTTTTCTTAGACTTCTTCTGCTTAGCTTTGTCTCTTCTGCTTCGTAAGAACCCTAGAATAATCTTTGATAACAAGTTATTTGTCACAACAAAGTGATCAGATTCAACAGTTCAAAGCGGATAATGAAATACTTCAAGACACCTTATGCAGTTCTGAATGATCAATATGTACCATTAATAAATAAAACTTTTGTTGTTGTTGAACCAGAATTGCTATATGGTATATTGAAAGCAATAGAGTGATTCAAAGAAACAAATATTGTGCTACATATCGCCAACACAACGCCATAGATATGATGATTATTACAAAAATCTACGATATTACAGTACGTGCAGCAATATTAGAAATATACAGGAGTACATAACAAAAAATGAAAGCAAGTACAAGCATCTACCTGAAAATCAAGACAGGAACTGCTGAAATGGAAAATAAGAACTCCTGGTCATTCAGGAAAAACTGACAAAACTTTCTTTTGTTGGTTGATTTAAGTAACTTTTCAGTACGATTCTCTTAATGGTAATGATCACTGAATATATTTTATGACTGGAATGTTGGTTTCCCTCGATCTTCATGATTCAATGCTTTTATATCTTTATCATTAATCTTATATAATTACAAATATATTTATGCTAAAAAACCATTTTTCTTACAATTGATTTGGCCGCCGTCACTTGATAAAAATCTATAATGATTGTAGAATAACACAACGATTGGATTTCCACTACTAGATAACTTTTTCGACAGAATAGTGAAAGATGACAGTAAGTAAGCTAATGAAGTAGTAAGTCAGTTTATCCCTGATTAACCGTCTAGATCAACCTCCACCCTGAATTATCTAATAATTTTTCATGACTATAGGGAACAGAGCCGTCATGCAGCAATTCGAAGAACAAGCGGAAATAAAACCCCTGAAATTTTCATTGTTATCAAAGAAATCAAGAAGTTCCGAACATGAATTGTAATGACATCAGAATGAAATATAATTATTAAAACTAGAAACAGAGAGATATATAACCCTTCTTTCAAAATTAATATTATTAATTACAAAAAAGCCTTAAATTTTATTTATTGCTTGAACAAAATGCTATTTGGAATTATATCTATATCATTATAAAATAAGCAAATTATCTGCATTTAGTGTTCAAGTTTTAGGATATGTTGAGTTTATTTATTAATATGTATTATAAACGTGCAGGGTTAGATGTAAGTATACATATAGTTTTATATTAAAATTTTTACTATAATTGTTGACGCTTTCTGTCAGATATATACCTGTACTCAGTGTTGTTCATATTTTGTTCATATTTTGTTTTCGTATTACTTGACAACCTTAAATGTAACTTACATAACTTGGGCCAATAAATTATGATTATGATTAAGAGTAGCTATTAAGGATAAACTTCACTCTGCAAGACGTTTATTATTATTATTATTATTATTATCTTCAGATATCATCCAGACTTGTCAATTATTGACGGAGAATACAAATACCATGAAAAAAATCGGAGAAAAGATTTATATTATCGTATACTGTTCGCTTTTTTCAGCTGAAAATTTTTGAAAACGAGTTAACGTGTGTGGTGATTTAGTGGAAGCAAGGACGAATTTTGTGTTTTCAATAGCAGACATTTGAGTTTTGGTCCCATATCTCCGAAAATACTTGAGACCGCCGCGCAACAGGGAGTATCGAAGAAGCGACATTATTTCAACCCAACTACGTTAAACTGGAATATAGATACAAGAAAATATAGACGACATTGTATCACCAATTTTTATGAAAAATTTTCATTCAAATAACGGGGGACTCTTCTGAATAATCATCATTTCTAATTATCGTCCATTCGTATTATTAATTTTCAATTTCAAATATCTCATACTGATATAAAATCAACTAAGGAAAACATGACCAAATCAGTCCGAATCTTATCCATAAGTCTTCATGAAGATTTAAATTCTGATAGAACATACTGGACGTGCCTGAATTTTGTGTGAAAAATAGATGGCGTCAATTTGAGTGTAGTTTATTTAACCGCTTTAGTGATAGACCTAGTACACTCACATTCGGTAATGCAATGGCTTGAGACGCATACCTATTGGTTTAAATTGAAGATTCCGGAAAGTAAATATATTTTTTTTTGAAAATAGACAACAGCCATCACAATTCATTTCGAACTTCTAGGAAAAATCAGTAAGTTCATACAATCGCCTAGCTTGTAAAGATATAAGAAGGGGAAGAGAGAAAAATTACACTTGGATCCACGATTGGAATGCCTAGTTAGCTGCTGCTCCCCGTCAGGGGTAGTTGGGCTTGACGGAGCACTGCAAGGACCTGCTCGACTTTCACGTGATCCTAAAAAATAGCCCGAGCCCCTGTTTAATACACAGAACATAGCCACCTGAATACCTTAAGAGAGATCCGATATTTCAATTTCGAGAGGAATTCAAAATATCGGAAGACATTTCAAGAAGCCACTTGAAATTCAGTATTCCGTATGTTGAATCAACATTTTTTGAGTCACACTATCGACCTGCACACATAATTGTAACAACTGACGCGTTTTCCCAGTCACAACTGCTTTCAAATAATTCAAATACTTCACACCGAAACTATACAATGTGAATTAACATAAGGCTATGGCAACTTCACACCGTGCTACTACTTATCATTACTATTCTCTACCCTGGAAAGAGTATGAAATAAACACTGACCACTACCAACAAAAATTATCATTGCGTTCTGAAACATGAAGATGATTTCGTCTTTGAGTATGAAGATCATTAATTTCCTCTAAAATAAAAGCAACTCTGACTGAATTATAAAGAATAACACACAATGTATATAGGGTGTATCATCCAAAGAAACTGAATTTAATATCTACATATTCTACCAATACAATTGGTTTTACTACATAACAGATTAAATTATGTCACATTTATTTTAATTTTAATCATTTCGAATATATTTCATATCAAATATAATTTTGAATTGAAGGGTACAGACTGAACAAAATAATTTAGTTGAAAACTCAATTGTTACTCTTTACATTATTTAAGTTGAAATTTTACTACGCATACGGACACATGTAGAGAAACTGCTGTTACAAGGTACGATAATAATCTAATTTGTTTAGTTCAAAGTCTGTCCGAGCGGCCCGACGTTTCAATAAGTCTGTGCATCTCTGCTCTAAAGAATGCGAGAATTTCTCTTTTCATTGAATCTATGTCTAAAATGAAGAATATCAATGTTTATCAAAGCCTGAAGGTATTTTCTGATTACATATTTTTCTCGGTCCTCTTGTTTTTTCTGTTGAGTTCTTATTCGATTATATTAGGTATTGGAGAATATAATTCTCCATCACTTGGGTGGATACAAAGTTTTCAATGGGATTTTACTCATATTAATAGAAAAACTTTCCTTCCATATTGACTTGTATCTGGCTTAGAATGTGAAAAAATAACCTTCCACATTTTGAGCCTATACCGTACAATTGGATATATTCCAACATATCAATGACAGGTATAAGCAGATATTAAATCAATTTTATTTGGCTGATACACACTGTATATTTTGCTAAACATTTCACAATCAAAAAAAAATAATCAGCTTTTGTGGATAGATGAATAACAACCCATCCCATAACCTGTAATTGCCAAACTACTGGAGACCACAGCAGAGAAATATCAACAGGGCTATGAGAAAATGAAGTAGGTACTGATATAATGAATTCTACTGAATAAAATACACAGAGAAAAAAAGATATGTAATGAATTGTTATCTATACCCCTTATCATAATAGTTTTATTGAAACCCAATGTACAAAAACTGTCCTTGATTCACGGTTTGTAGTTACCACACATATTATTTTGCATCATTATTCCACATGAAAAAACTCAATTTATTGTGTTGTTTTGATATTTTACCACATCATATTCAAAATATGCATCTCCATATTCAATACAACTGTATGTACCTGTTATTTTTCTACCCTGTTGATAGATTTCTGTTGAGTGGTGCAAGATAAAAGTTGACTGACCACTTGAAATATTTCTTGCCAATAAATAAATTTCAATATTATGAAAGTTTGTGGTTGCATCCAAATGTTACATTGGAACTGTCAATAAACCTGTTTTGAATTTAACTAAATACTTTGTGAATTTTATCAGATCTCTCTTTTTTTTTTTCTTTCTATAATGCTTCCCTTAACGTACCCTGCGAATTAGACATGAAGAGATTTAGGAGAGAGGTTGTTCGACGGGATGTTTTGGCATGTGTTGGCACTGTTTGCTCAGGGTGACCATTACCTTCAAGCTTTGTTGGCTTGGAGTCCACCTCAGTAGTCGGGGAAGTAAGAGGGTCATCAATATCCAGAGTACCTGTGTAAAAATATATGTCACAAACTTACGAAAGCGCTGAACGTACATCAGCGAAATAAAATTATAATTGCCAGTTTGAACTGACAATTATACATAATTACCAGATAGAACTGGCATTTATAGATAATTGACAGATAGAACTGACAATTATACATAATTGTCAGATAGAACTGGCAATTATCTATAAATGCCAGTTCTATCTGGCAATTACAATTGTCAGTATTTCAAACTGGCAATCATCTATAATTGCCAGATATATATGGCAATTATGTATAATTGTCAGGTCAAACTGGCAATTATGTATAATTGTCAGTTCTATCTGGCAATTATGTATAAATGTCTTTTCAAACTGGCAATTATAATTTTATTTTGCTGATGTCCTTTCAGCGATTCATACAAACTTGATAGTTCCAGTAACAATTCAGTTTGTATGTAAAATCGTACGAGAACAATCAGTTGAAGATATCATTTCTATAGGATTATGATCTTAACTAATAAAATTGTCTGACAACAACAAAACGTCAATTACTAAAGAGATGAATAATCAAATATCTGCACAAATTAGTGTTTTGAAAGCCTGTCAAGTAGTACTTGAACATTTATTATGATACAATACCCAAAGGAGTTGAAATGAGAGAAACTATTTCACACTTATTAACTTATTCAGAAAACCAGCATTTTTCTTATGTAAAGCGGAGAACGGTCAAATTTTCTGAAACTTTCGTATGTTGTTGTACTCGACTTGGTCACCTAAAGTGTCAATGGGCCCAACTCAATCCTATGACTAGTTTTCTAGATACAGGGTGTTAAAGTTGAGAATTGACCAGTTTTTTGGATTTTTTTCTGCTAACTTAAAACATATATTGAATGTCTGTTGAATACACATGTTAACCACATGTTTTACTAATATGTTAGTGGATACATACAGTTGAAGATATTCATGTCTACATGGTAATTCACAAATGTATGACGGTAGTTTTTTTATAGAATCTCACTTTTTTTATTGTGACGACAGGAAAGCATATTTTCGAATTTTTCTTCTCAATATAGTATTTTGACAAGAAAATATTACACGAACAAAATGTTTGATACTGGGTGTTTCATAGAGAGGAGCACAACATAGAATTATTTTATTCAAGGATTATATCAAAACCCTGTACTTATGGATTTATTTCTCAACAAGGTAACACCGCTGACAAATGTGTGTCTCTAGGCTGCAAAATATACAAGGTGTGTTATCTGTCAGAGGGTATTCTATTTCAAGAAAAGTACAAAATTCATAAACACCCTGTATTTTGAAACCTCCTCGGTCAAATGCAACCATTTTCTCAGTATACAATTATTATAAGGAGGTCTTATTAAGTATGAGTTCTGCATCTGATCCTATGACAAGTTTTCGAGATACAGGACGTTGGAGTGGAGAGTAGATATAACTATTTCAGGGACAATTAACCTAACAATACATACAAGTTTCTGAAAGGAGAATTCTACAATTTCTTGAATTTGAAGACAGCAAATCATCCTAGAGGGTTTCCTACAATGGTATGCATCAAAATCTAGTGTGATTCAGTGGCAATACAAGGATATAACAATATATTGCCAGTGAATATTCTTTTGAGAAGTATATATTGCTACCTTTAAATGTTTCCTCACCAAATGAAAAAAATATTTGAAATGTTGAAATTATTGATATAATATGTATTTCCTGTCATTAGAAGCACTGATAAATAATCTTATTTTGATTACTGAAAGTTATATAGTTTAAGCCTTTCTAGTTTATTCAGTCAATTTTGGATCAATTATCTGCTATGGTTTTACTACTTCACATGAAAGCTCAAATAAAAATACCTGGTCTTTCCAGTCCAGTGGATTTGCTATGAACAAATTGTTCAAGTAACTGATCCACTGTTAACTCCACACATTGTTGCCTGAATTCCCTGTGTACATGTCCCATTTGTTCATGTGTCCATTCAATAACTTCAGCATATTTATTCAAAAACACTTTCATATGACCTAAATGATTCACTTCTAGTTCTTGAAAGTTTTTGCAAGTAACTGACATTTTTTTCTCAAAATCCTCTTTGATACTGCTGTACTTCTCTAAGAAACTTTTATAGTCTTCTTGTGCTTTCTTCAATTTCAGTTCTGCTTTTTCAATTTCTTTTGCTGATGTGCTGTCTTTTTGCAATCGTTCCAATTCTAAACCACGTTGGGTGTAAGTGTCTTTGGATTTTTGAACATTCAGAGTAATATTTTGCATCAATTGTACTGCATCTAGTGTTCCTGATTCCTCTTCTTTCACCTAAAGTAATATTCAATGAACATTAGCATGTGCTTTTATGGAAATTTGTCAAGATTTCTAACCCATTAGGGGATAGAAATAATGATACCTTACCAATTTATGTTTCTTTTGAAGTTCTTCAGCATATTTGCCAACTTCCTTGACTAGGTCTGAAACCTTTTGTACCATTTGCATGTGAAGAGCAGATAATCTCTCTGCTGATGTCTTCAGTACTTGCCATAATGGTGCAAAAGTACCATGTACACAACAACTACCAGCCTGTTTGGCCAATTTGCTTAGTAATTTCGAGTTGTTTTCTTCCACATTCGACCTACAAGAGAACTTTAAGGAGATATGCTCATTTTTTAATAAAGCGTACCTTTCTCTTAAAAAGTCTGCAAATTCTTTACTAGCAACAAGTCCATATTTCATATTATGGTACAAAACATCAAAGCCATTGTTTTTTTCACCCTTGAAAGAAGGAAATAGTCATTATTCAATGCTTGAATGAATGGTAGGACAACTCACCCAGAAGTAATCATTGAAATCAACCGTCATTGTGACTATGTAATCATGCCAATTCAAATTGAATATAAACCTAGAGGACACAACAAAGTTCAAATGGTCAATTGTAAACAATTAGCCTGGCTGACAACTATTAGAGTCTAATCAACCGAATCACATCCTATAAAGCATAGACAATCTATGTATGAAGAAAACACTAGGGACAATAACTACCCCAGATGGAAATTGAATGAACATAAACAATACTGGTATTCTAACAAATGAAATTCAAACTATAAGAAACACATTTCGACAGTATTCTCGAGAATTTGATAACAATTTCGCAATAAAATAGGGGGCGGAACCGCGGTCCGCGGATATTTTTGATTCAACTTTCAACAGTATCAGAGTATCACCGAAACCATACAAATTCAATGATGACAGCTGACTAGCAGTTCAGTCAATCCAGGAATCATTCGATGTCACTAATGTCAGTAATGTCACACACGTCAGTTAGAAAATATACATTGTTGTCAACTTGTAATTCCATTGTACAATGCTGTATCACTTGCTGTACGATGCACAGACCCAAGGATTGTAAACTAGAGAAGAATGGTTCATTCAAGCGATTTTTTCGGCCAAAAGGCGTGGCTTCCGAAAGCGCGCGATGACGTAATCAACGGCCCTGAATTCAAAATTATTAATGCTGAATATCACTAAATGGCCATTAAAAGTAATTTTACTGTAATGTACCTTTTTACAATCAATACATATTGATTATTGATGGTTATTGGTATCATATGGCTTCAAATATTATTAGTAATTTTTGTGAACAAAAACTCCTTGATTCACAAAAATTCCTGAATGTCCACCCAGAAAATAATACATGAGATAAATTTAACGTTTACAAAACAGGAAATATATCTATTCCATAAATAGGTAAGTACCTAATACCTACCTTGAAAACAATTTCATATTAAAAATAGGGAAATTTCAATGAAGAATTCATAGGTACTGATGAATGATGCATGTAATGTATGTGTGCATATATATTATTCAATGCACAGGTTATTGAAAGTTTATATTTTGAATTGAAATTGATATACCTACCTATTTTATCAAGTTTAACAATTATCAGTGAATGGTGAAAATAAAATACATTCTTTCTTTAATTTATAGGTACCTACATTATACATAATAGGTATATAAATATATTGACATCAATTTCGATTTTCTCATTAGCTGACTATTTTCTTCATTTATACATTGGACTCTACTATGGATGCAATCCAGGTTGTTTCTTTTATTTGCAGGTTTTTATATCCTCATTATAGCTCAAAGTATAAAAAATTCCTGAATCTGATATTACATGGAACATAAAATAATGAGAATATAGGTATACTTCTTTCTCATTATACATTTTCATCTACCCATTTTGTAGATCTATTTCTTAAATTTGGTTGGACAAATCACAGCTCTGATGTATGACTTGTATCAGGATTCACAACATCTGCATGTTCACAACTCATCCACCTTTTCAAAAAAGTATCCCAAACAAAATCAGTGCCTTTTGGAAATGTGTGTTAAATAATACTGGAATCCTCTTGGTTTTTTCCAAAAATAGCAAATCTGCTACCTGGCATACTGGTTATTAGATGGAAATGTTTTCATAAACTCTACACACTTTTCAATGGACGTGATGTAATAATTTATAATTTATCTAACTACTAAATCTTCTTACTGAGAAATTTGTCTATACCTACAATTATTGAAGAACTCTATTTGAAAAAAAAAAACAATTCGTACAACCACAAATATGAATATCTAAACATAAACCAGGGATAAGTTACCCACTTACCCACTGCATAAACGTAAACAAAGATTGAGGGCCGTCAGTGACGTCACGAACGCTTGTTCGATGTGCCAACATTGCGTCTTATGGCAATGAACCATCCTTCTCTAGTTTTTTTTTTTACCATCCTTGGCACAGACCACCTACCCTTACGATGGCTCTGGAGGGCAAATGCGAAAAATAAGTAAGTCGAAATTTCGTCTAGTAAGTCGAAATTTCGACTTATCTCGAAATTTTGTCTTAGTAATTCGAAATGTCGACTTAATTATCTCGAAATTTCGCCTTAATTAAATCGAAATTTCGACTCATTATGTCTAAATTTCGACTTATGTCGAAATTTCGACATAATTGAATTGAAATTTCGACTTAATCTGACTTCATCAAATAGTACAAGAAACACAATTGGTTTACTATTTGAATTTGGTAATTGGTAGTCCCATCAGGAGTTTCTAAGAAAACGAAAGAAGGTTAGGATGAAAGCAAAAATAACGCGATGACCTAATAAGAGAATAATTTCGGTGGCAAACGGGTCTCCCAATGCCAAATCCCTCGCAAAAAAATCTAATAATAGATCTTAGACAGCCTTTTTGAATAACGTGTGTTCAATTTTCTTATCTTATTCCTTATTTTATCTTATCCACTATATAATATTAGATTATATTGATATTATATCATGTCGAAATTTTGAGATAATTGAGTAAAAATTTCGACTTACTCAGACGAAATTTCGACTTACTAAGACGAAATTTCGACTTACTATAAGAAGAAGTGATGGCGCCAATTTCGACAATGATATATCTGAAAATTTTGATTTCGAGACTGTGAAGTGTTTAATGTGTATGTTTTTGTGGTTTTTGATTGCGTGAAAGAGAGATGAGTAACTTATCTATGCGTTGAATAAACTTCAACAGACAGAGTAGCACATCTGAATGTCCTTCGAACTAAAACCTCACTTCAGACAAATAAAATACGTCTGAACCTTACATTGATTCCATGTATTCACTAACGTTAACGTATCAGTGAACATGACTCACTAAATGAGCAAAAGAAACGAACCGAACCACTTTGCCCTCTACTTTCTTGATATCGTTAATTTTCTCTCTCTCTTATAGTTACTGTATTTCTCGATTTGTTTCGTTTAAAATATTACAGTACACACTATTCTGTTGTTTTTCTCACTACATTCTCGGCCCTGGCACATCTATCAGAATATCGGAATTAATATAAACCATACTCTTGCAAAGGTGGACACAACACTAAAGCTTTCTATAGTAGAAATTCCGATGCTGAGTATTTAAAGGGGGAGCCATATGATAGTGGATTAAATAAAACACAGTTATTATATTTTATTTGATCTGATCAAATATTTATTTAGCAATAGTTATGACACTCAGCAATAGCGTTATTAACTCAGTCAATCTGAATAATCAGCTCTGCAAGTAGGTGCTCTACCTATGGTATGGACAAATATGTTGCAATCATCTTTCACTTTACTTATATCTGATGGCTCATCCCTGGAAAGCTGTATGAAGATTTATATGAAAATAATATAACAACCCATTCCTCTGAGAAATAAACCATTTAACACAAATTAGCAGTACTCTCTATAGATACCTACAATATGAATTTTTTTACATTATGTAAATGTCGTATTAGTCAAAATATTCCGACTTTTTTATCACAGGTTATAATGCGAATATATTAGTATAATATATATTTATATATACCTATATAAAAAGAATATGTATACTGAAAAAATGTAGACAACTATATTGGCAACTATTTTTGTTTTTTCCTTCATTAATTTTATCTTCTATTTTTATATCAAATTCATTTATTAAAACTCATCCTCGATTGGTCGAAATATTTCCTACATCGAGGGATAAATCAAAATTACCGGGAAATTTTTGTACAGGGTGTCCTGTATACCTACGTATACTTATGGAACTTATGAATGTAATGTGTAAAGTAAGTAGCTATCTATGAAGGTGAAAAAAACACTAGTTTCAATACAAGTTATTTCCAAGTCGGTCCTCTAAAAGACCACACTACATTCATGATTTTCATTTTCTGACTCACTAGATATACTTAGAACGCGTTGAAACTTATACTTATTGACTGTGTGAGAGCTTTGGGTTAGGTCGATTAATTTTATTGAAACAAAAAATGTCTGTAGGTAAACTAACGGAACACCCTGCATCACTATCAGTTTAGTTGCCCTACTGTGTACATATGTTAGAAATTATTCTTAGTAGAACTTGCAGAGTGATCGACAATGATTGAATCTCTATTAAATTTATCTAGAAGCAGCCCCATTAGATTCCAATCGTCAGATTTCATTTCATTATATTTCATCAGATATCAGTAAGCGGAAATGATTTGGTAAACGCATGAATTCAGCTAACTTCAGGATTGGAAAAATACAATTACTGATTTCAGGTTCCAATGAAAAATCTATATTTGTCAGTTATCTATGTAAATATAAATTGATGGCTATGGCTATATGATGTATATCATAGGCCCATTTAGGAGATTATTACAGAAATTTTCGCGTTGCGATCGCAAATTTTGTTTGGTTAGAGCTGCCATGATGGGACAACCGCTCTAGTAGGTATATGAACCTTGACGTCACACTTGCGATTAATAAATTCTATATGATTCTATGCTTTTATTGGTACCTACCTACCTAGTATCTCGAGATGTTCAGCACACCAACAATCACTATAATGAGCAATTCGTTCAATCGTTGTAGATCACATGATACAGTAGAAGTAGAAGCTTGTATACTGGCGATACACGAAAAAAAAGTCATAAATCGACAATGGAGCAATGAGAGATCTGTGGATAATTTGATAGAAGTTATACCCCTTATAATATACAATATCAACATCAAAATAATTTACGTATAACAAAACAGTCTCAATAATATAACAAACTGATGAATATAGTCACACTATCACCTTGGCCTGAGATATTTCTTTACACTACTTATACCCATAACCATTCAAATAATTCGTTTCTGAATGATGGTTCTATACACTGCTATTCAAATTCATAAATCAATTATTTTCAGAGCCTCAGGAGATAGATCAAGGCCTATATGCTATTGAGCGTATGGACAGACATTTTAATCCTCCAATATAATCTCTGACCAGACTCATTTTTTTGTAGTTGTTGCTATAATTGCTATCATACGAAAAAGCGTCAATTTTATATTGAGTCATACTGACCTCTCCAGAAAATTTTATCTTATGTCCAACAGTATTCAATTTGAACATAGGTGTCATTCAGTGCAATTTGGTGCAATTGATAATCGTCGATGGTTTACAAATGGAATTTATGTTTCCACAGAAGTAGAGCAATGCGGTCAATGGTCTGATTCTTATCCAATTTTATATCTATAGAATTGCCGATACTTGCTCAGACTAGACGTTTAGTTATAAAGAAATAAACAACGAATTATTCTCATGGATAATCTGAGTATTCTAGCAACTGAAATTTTAAACTGTGGCCCCTCACTTGTTGCTTGATGAATGAGTAAGAAATTGTATGCTATTTACACATAATGTTTCAACATGCCCACACACATAACACTACAGTACATTATATATTGCTGCAAACATTTAATACATACTCTCGCCAATGAGACATACATCAGGGTGTATTATACATTTTTCAATGGCAACTCGGATGGATATAGCTCAGAAAAATATAAGAAATATCATCTTCATTCACGATATTTTCCTATCATAAACTACAGGGTAACAATTTCAGTACTGCTTGTTCCTAAACGGAAAGAGATAGAAAAACGATTGAATCAAAGAAAAGTTGTGTAATTTGAAGAACTTCAATAGTTCGCATGGTTATTTACTTTTTTAGTTATAATTCGGTTAAATTTGGAAACGGTTAAAAATTTTTATATATCCAGCGAATCAGCCAAGTCAAGAAGTTGAGGTGGGTTATCAGAAATATTCTTATTTCAATAGTTTCAGAGATTGATATATAACTTTCGTTTTCGCTACGAATAGTTATCACTTTTTTATCCCAGATCGAATGTGGTAGGTCATAAAATCAAATATTTCTACCTTCATAACAACAGTTGATAATAGTTCTTTGATATTCGAATCATTTCGAATATTGCATCATTCATCAAAGTTGGTTTGAATGCTGTGAAAAATTATTCGTTATATTTGTAAAAAATATATATTAACATCAGATTTTATGAAAGTAGGTTATGTTGATAAAGTAATTTGTGTATACTTGAACCTATAATACGAATATTTTCAATGGGTCTTGAGTTGGGTGATTTTTTCGATAATAGTTAATTATTCAAAAAATTGAATTTCATTCTTCATAGAGTCTGGAAGTATCATCACTAAAAGTTTAATCAATGAATTCGCTCATTTTCATATTTTGAGTTTAATTTCTAATTATTCAATTGAAAGGTGAGAATAAAAATAAGCTCCGTGATTATTAAACAAATATAATTATAACGTTTTGACAAATGAACTTCGATGGATTATGCATGGCTGTGGAATATAATCAACACGCCTAAATCATCAATTTTCAGTTTACTCGAAATATCTCATGAACCACCAACATTTCCAGTTCTCGAAACGGCGAAATGAAGTGATTCAAATAGATCCCTTTCTGTTTAGGAAATAGCAATACCGTCCCTATGGAATGGTTAATACCTAACAGACAATTTTGAACCCCTCTATTTTATTGGTCTGAGGTAAACCCTGACGCTCATTCTTGTCCAACCGAACGTTCTTGTCTTTTTTCGGATTCAATGAAAAACTCAATCAAATGCATGTCCTCATTTTCATCGAGTCCATCACTCTCAACTCACACTGACCTGACTGTGGGCCAATATCAGAATGTCCTTCTTTTCTTTGGGAAACCGCAACTCGCGGCCTGCAAGTCGCGCGGATTCCAGCTCCCTTTCGGCCTGGTTGAGCTCTTTGCGCAGCGATCCTGCGCACTCCTGCTCGCGCGCTATCCAATCCAGCGCCATCTGCGACCGCATGTCATCGTCGAGCGCGCGATTCGAATAGTGTGCCACCACTTCCTGTCTGCTGCACTGCCTCTCGCGCATTGCCTTGAGGCTGCCGTTCCAGTGGAGGAGTTGAAACACTGTCATCAGTTCTTGGAACTCGAGCATCGTTCGGCCTTTGTTCGATTCGAGCATGAATCGAAAGGCGCCAATGCCTGTGTTGGGGTTATCGACTTCTTCGTTCTCACCTATGAAAAATTAATAATAAGGGTTACTGACGAAAATACGACAACATAATTTTCTTGAACACCAATGAACAGCGTTAACATTACCTGTGTATGAATTGATACAAGAATATTTTAGTTACACGAGTTGACTGTTATATACATAGGTACCTAATTACCTATGAATATATGTACATCAATGACAACAAGAATCGTGATTCAGATATTGATGATCATAAAAATGAAAATGATCGTTATAGGTATATGTACAGAGTTACATTTAGTATTTGTATGAATTTCCTTTGACGCCCGGGTCTTTAGACGAACCATTCAGCCTGTTATGTTAGTGTGGTTGCCTCTATATTTTTGCGAAATGAATATGAGGAACGTGATGTTTGGATGGTAATATGAGCTGAACAAGGAATTAACTTATATTGACCAGGTAGGTACATTTTTATGACCTAACGTTGCTCGCGGTAGGTAGGTCGTAAATATACCTACTATTTCTAGATCTGAACCCTTGATCTGAACTGAGAATACTTGATGTAGAGAAACTTTTTGAAAATATTTCCTTCCTTTATTAGAAGAATATTATTAAAACGCGCTTCATATGATGTTCAGGAGCTGCCAATCATCACTATTATAATTACTATATAATTACACAATGAGTATTGGGGAAATAATTCACCACATCCTTCTTCAACAAAAGCCATCCATTAAGAAGCACATTTTCTAAGACATCATATTCATTCTGACTACTCTTTGTCCGCTGAGAGTATGCATTAGATGCTATCACTGTGTGGATTCCCACAGAGAATTCACATTATTATTAATGTAAATCGTTTGTAGGAAAGATAAAATAATATGGGGAAACGTATTTTCTGCTATTATTGATATGGACAGTAGGCAATATTCCATTCCAAGGTACCTGACATCCATACATAGGTACCAACATATTTTCCACCTCATTGGCTAATAAATCACATTTGATTTTATATTCGCGACGGAATTTCGTGTTTTTCTAGGTTTTTAGGATTCAATTAAACTGAAATATTTCTTATGGAAAATAGTTCTATAATTTATCTCAAAGATTTAAAATATGGTGGATGATAATAATTCTGTTATACCCGGTATACGAGGTGTTTCAAGGTAGATGAAATATTAATACCTATCTAGAAAACTGAACGACATATGATTTCAAAAATTTGTATGCGTGAATAATCAAACATGCCCTATCTGTCTAAAATATTTTCATCGATACAGTGTTGCCTCTTGGTACTTGAGACTTCAAATGGAAAACCCTGTATATTGTATACTTTTTGTAATCCTTTTAGGATGTTCCTTTTTTTTTTGATGAATCCCTATATACCTATCTAAGAGTGTGATATTTTCGCGATAAGAAATATTTTGTAAAATTTTTGTGCAAAACCCGAGGCAACAACTTCGACTTTTTCAAAATACAAATTCACAGAATATTGCAATTTGCAGAGAGCAACCAGCATAGCTGCACGAGGCCACTACATATCATACCTACAAAGCAATTTTCAGATTTAGTATACAGGGAGACTCAGAAGTAAGTTATTTCCGGAGACTCATGAAAATAGCTGAAAACCAGTTTTTTTGAATGAATATCTTTTTTTTTTCTGGTTTGGCATCAAAACAAGAGTTTTTTTGCCACAGACTCTTCTTTAATTGGTTATATTGTTATTTTTTCCTTGGACAAAGATTCCAAAATCGTTTTGTAAATATCTTCTTTGAATGTGCTTAAAAGAACAGTGACATTTGTTGGCAGCTGGACACCTTGGGTGATTAATTTATTCAAAAATTCTGATCGATGTGTATTATGAAGATTACGAGTGAAAATTAAATGGTTGATGAATGAATATCATAACTTATTTGAGAAGTTCCATACAATTGTGTATACCTTTCCTAATATACAACGTTTCGTATCTCAATTCGAACTTGCGATGAAATTGAAAGCATCAGAAATAATTATTTTGTTGTGTAGCATTTTAGATCGTGCATTCGAGAAAGTAATTACCAGTAAAATTATATATACAGGATATGTCCCATTATCAACCCACCCTGTATTGAAACGAATAAGGATATTGATGCTTCTGTTGTTAGACTCTCCCTTTTCATCTTTGAAATATCTGTTGTTGAGTTACCAGTTATAAAAGTGTGATCTATTCATCTAATCTAGTGAGATGATTCTTGTTTGCTCATTTTTTTATTCGAAAACCCTATAGCGAATATCCAAAATCACGTTTTAAAATTGTGTAGATGATAGCTATCTTTATCCTCCAAAAAATTGCCATTTGAATTTTAAATGGCACTCGTAATTAATTGTTAAGTTGTGTTTGTTCCTGCATGATTAATTACAATTTCATGAGATTGGGTATACCTAATGCATCGTGAAAAAAAATATCATCAAGAATGTGTTGAATTGTGGAAGGAATTAATCGTTAGTTGTAAACAAATATTCGAGGGGAAATACCAACAGTTCTCACCTTTGAATGACGACCGGGCTTCAGCAACTGCTTTTTCTATAAAATCGTCCGATATTCTACGGGAAGGATGTTCATTGAACACGGAATTCATTAAAGCTATCTTTGCTGCACTTCGTCTGGCTTCAGCTTTGGTTGGGCAATTCTGAAAGTAAAATAGGTCCCTACACAAGAAGATAAGAAAAACTGAAACATTATGTTTTGTTATTGTTTCACCTTCTGCATTAGTTCTTTGAAGGTGTTGTGATTGAATTTATTGTTGATAACATTTTTTGATTTGTGAACTTCACAATGTGAGTGACTGGATTCGATATTTCACGGACTGCTACGAATCGGTTGCTGACAAATTTACAACCACGTAATTGAACAATAATGAAATCAATATTATATAATAATTTGATTGGATATGAAAATTAGCATTCAATATAAACAAAACCGCTGAAATAACTTGACAAAAATCACGAATTCTGAGATTGTGTCCTAGACCATATAGAACTAGAGAATACTATCTAATTCGACTAAGGATCAAGGATCTAATTTAAATTCAGCTAGGTACTCAAATGTTATTCGCACATTGTTCTGAAGAAATAAAAAGAATTGCATAAAATCAAAAAATGCTGTTAACGAAAATGCAGGGTAGCTTTTCTCTGAAATATCCCTTTGGTATAACTGAAGGCACGCCTCTTGGATGAATGGAAATGAATAATGAATGTGATTATCTTGATAGTTATCGAGTTAAAGATAATCCAGATAACAATCTGAAACGGAGATGTTATACTGCACATCATGTGGGAACTCATTGAGCAAATAATCTAGAATAATAAAATGAAGATAAGTAGAGCAAACAGATTCTAGCTGTCCATGCACAGGGAGGTCCTCAGGTAATTGTATCTAGGGGTGTGCGTTAATGATCTGGAATTATTTAGTATTTATCGATATTATCGGTTTATCGATATTACCGATAAATTATCAACCGTATAATATAACTAATGTTTTCAATAAATCTATGCTTTTTCAATCCTTCACAAGCTATTGAGACCAAAAATTCGAATGATGTCTTGTATTGTGTACATGGAAATGGAAAAATTATTGATACAGGAATCAGAAAATCAGGGGTGGGCGATAACGATTTGGAAATATGGATTATCGATAATCAGAATTTATCAATATTATAGATAAATCTATAATTTTTTGTTGTGATATTATCGATAATTATAGATATATCGATAAATCTGCCCACCCCTATTATATACACCTATTACATTTCTCGAAATGAATAATTTCAAAAATTGTTTTATCAAAATAACGTATTTTTAATATTCTTCTACAAAAATAGCACTGACTTGAACAAAATTTAGCGCACACAAACAATGTGGCACGCCCTCTACATATTGCATCGTAGTACAAAATTTCAATTTCTGGTGCCCAAAAACACCCATTTTCTATTAATTTCAAATTATTCAAATATTTCGAAGTGAAGAATGTATGTACTATACTTTTATATACAATTACCCCGACAAGTTCTTAGGACCACCTTGTATATGAGAAAATATGGAATGAAAAACATGAAGTATTCCGTTATTCTTATTATTTTTAGCACTGAAGATATTTACCGCTGAATTCGAACTATAATATTAGCTAGGGAATTGAGAAGACCTGGATATTTTCCACAAAAAGTTTAAAACTGCGGCCACCATTCACAATATGTATGGTGTAATTTATTTTTTCGTATAAAAAACGTGGTGAGCATCGGCCAAGAAGATTTCAATTTTTTGATTTCAGCCAAAATATTAAGTCTATTTCGAATACTCTATTCCATTCTTGGAGTAAGGGATCAAGTAATTGGGGTATTCAGATCAATTCGTTTCAATTTTAATTTGAAAATTTAATACTGGTGAATTAGTTCAGTGACATTACCTGGAAACTTCCAAAACAAGATCCTCCTGGTAATGTAACATAACATACGTAGGGTTGAGCATTCGATGGAACAGACTCATATATCACAAGCGCACCATTGCGCAAGTCTGCTCCTCGGGCTTGTTTCATTTGCCAAAATTCTTGTAGCGCCTCCACGACATTGACTGAAAAAAAATCAGAAGCTCATTATGGTACAATCAACGATAAATAATCGATATATGAAGGTTTGGTTATACAACGAAAACAAGATGAGCATATTTTTAGAACTATATAATTTTTCTTGAAATAACAACAATGACGAAAAACATTAATTTGATTGAAGATAAGTGCAGGGGCGAGTGCAGGGGCCAGTTATGTGTTCTGTTAGTCAAGACAAAAATTAATTTCCAGAATATGTTTCACTCGATGTTCCATAAGACCATTTTTTCAACTCTTGTTGAAAAACAAATAATTTGTTAACGACAGAATGTATGACAGAATGCATTGAAAAATTGAAAAAAATTTCTGCATTATGCTATAATCCCTTCGTATAATCCCACTTTATACTGTAAAAGCGTTTGAAAAGTGTTCCAATTCTGATCTCGATATTCTGTATATCTTTAGGTATCCTAAATGTATTCCTTTCACTATATCTAGAGTCAACTCCTTTAGTTTTTTTTGCTTCCAATTGAATGCTTGCGCAATAAGGCCTGTGAATATTCTGATACTCAAAATATTGTTTCTTGGTCTCAACTTGATGATAATTATCCCCTCCTCCCTTGAGTCCTCTGATGAACCTCGTCCTTTTCATGTCGGGTATTCATAAAAAGTTGTGTCAAAAGTGATCGAAGGAAACATTTGAATCATCAGCAATAAAACACTTCGTTATTTTCACAGAGGTTTTGATTGTTACCATTATTTCGGAAGTTTTTATCGAAGCATCCGATTCACTGATTTAAATTTTTCCATATGACTTCTTATATTCAACATTCTCTTTGTTTACCATCTAGTGTTTGAGTAACTGTTTTGAATGCCTACAGATACCGTTCGTCATATGGTAAGGTAGTAATGATAGGAATGAAGCCGTGAAAACTAACGACTATTTGATTTACTTATAATGGAAAGATTCCATTAAATGCAAACAAGACGTTGAAATATAAGATAAGTAAAGAAGCATTATACTTCACAGTAAAACTTATACGGTTATCGAATACATCGACATAAACCCGTTAATAAAAGTGTGCATTGCAACGAAGATTGTCAGGAAATATACTTAGTGCAAATACAGGGTGTTCCACAGGGGTCGATTTATGGGAAATAAAATAATAGTATTCCGTTAGTACAAAACAATTGTTCAAATATTACCATCAATAATTATTTTTCCAATATTTCATAAATACAGACCAAAATGTACCCAAATATTTTTGTTAAATGTTCAATAAAATTTGTTCTCTTTGTGTGATACATCTTTCTTACTTCAAAGGTATCTACTTCATTATGATTCACCTTTTGGCATAGAAGCTATGCTAAGATTAATCAACTGCTTGCTTATCTTAGGACGAAGTCTGCTTCTTCTCGATTTAACTTTTACAATATTCAATCGAACAGTCAAATACCTACTAAGCAGTCCTGAGAATGATCTGAAATTCTGATGCTTATCTCAGAAGGTTGAATTTTCAAATAACTGACCTTTATCTTGCGAATTCAAGAATACTTCTGACCTCTATCTTGGAATGATGGTATAATTATGGTAATTCGAAGTTTCATTACAGAATAATAAAAATTCAAACAGCTTGAGTGCCAAGAGATGCTACAGGGTGTCCAATATATCATTGAATATCAGAACACCGGTAATAATTATACTACAATGTCTTGGTCTACTTTTAATCACACATGGTCCTAGACATCACCTGGAAAACTAACCTCATTGTCCAAAATCCAAAATAGAATTATCTTGGAACCATAAGTTATTTTCGAGCTCATTTCTAGATGATTTTACAAATTTCTAGTTAAATTTCATCATTCATAATCGAGTTCATAATTCAGGAATCTTCCAGAGTGTGGTAAAATCTCGAATCAATTCTCTCAGTTTGTTGATGACATAAATAATATGAATGCATGAATTTCTCAAAAATAATTTTGAATAAGAAACTAAACTTATTTTGAATCTGAATTAGGCATAAATAACTGTTACAGCTTCTTCCACCCTGTACCAGCAATGAATAAACTAGGTTTCATTCTTTCATTGTCTCAGTGGGTAACGGTGATAATTGTGAATGACTGACTCATACCTGATGGTATGACATGAATCATCATAATCTTCTGTTTCATGTTAGAGAGGAGCAATATTTCAAGCGCTGCCATTTTAAAACTGGACGATTGAATCGGTTCGTTTTGTATTGGAAGTGATTTCATACATTTTTTCTGAGGATTTCAATTATACATCCAAAGAGGAATGACCTTGATGTTGTTCTTTGATGCTGCAATGTTATAAGTCCAAGGAGCAAAAACCCAAACATGATGAGAACAATACTCGATATATGGTAAAACCGTGTAAAACCGAATTATGCCGTATCTGATGGAGCTATTGCGAAGTCAAGTACTTTCTGTCGCGGAAGAGGAATCTTATTATTTTGCGAGTCTGCTTCGGTTATGTTCTGGACCAGAACATATACTAGGAAAAACTGTCATATTGTTAATTGTTTGCTATACGTTTAACCGCGGTGAGCTGTACAATGGTCCAGTTGCAGCAAATATGTAGGCTGTATTTGGCTGTATCCTCGACGATTAGTGTTCATCAGCAACAAATCATTGATATGTATAAAAAAGGGCGCCGGAGATAGAATGGCGTCTTGCGGTACTCCCGCGTTGGGTAAATCTTAGTTTACCGCACTCCTGTGTTGAAAAATAATGTATTTTGTCCTGCTAAGCACGGATAAAAAAAAAACACCATTTGACATTTCATGAAAACACACAAAATCTGTTCTTGTTACCAAAACACCATCAAAAACGTCACCATACACTCTTACATCAACTTGCTTTCAACAATTTTCTGCCGAAAAATTTAGCATTTTTTGAAAAATTCTTTCAAACGTAAACAAAACACGAGACATTGTTATATCAATTAAACTCTTTCGTCGACCCTTTCACAACGTGATGGTTTGGCTCGAACCCCGGTGGATTTGATGGTGATGTTATGTTATATTAATATTTTATGCTTGAACTTTACCTTAAAAAATTGGAAATGATAGGTCGAATGTTCCTGAAGAAATCAAGAGAGGGAACGAGGGAACCAATGTATTCAATTAACTTGAAAAAAATTAATCACCACAGTCAGGATGTAGAACAATTAATTTGATGTAATAAAAAAATCAGTTATTTTCAGGAAAATCATGAATACCTACGACATCCTATTGTGTTTTTGCACCATGAGATGTAATGCCACCATCGAAGTGAATTTTTTATTTTGTTCTGCAAGTTCATATACCAATCCGTACCAATCAATCGATATTTCAACTAATGTTTCTCTATTATAGATTTTTTACATTTCGTAAATACAATCCCTAACTGCTGATTGTTGACCAACATTAGTATATAATTTTTTTTCATTGGGTCTTCGGTTCATTTTGGTCCCACATAATTATCATAGTGCATGCAGATTTTGCAGATATTCTCCATACAGTACAAATACCTCGATGAATACCGATATTTATTCGAGTATTTATTGCAATAGTCAGTCTCTGTGAAGTACAATAACATTAATCATATTGAGATTTTTCTGATATAATAGGACATCATCTCCATCTCACTCACAACATTCAGTGAAAGTTATGGGCCATCATTATCACGTTCAAAAAATTTGATGATGCGACTGTTTCCTAGGCATGTCCATTCATCCTTTCGGCATTCACTATATAGATCAAAATTTTCAATGATTGCTGAAATCTCGGCAAAAATTAACAATTCACAGAGATCAGCTGGTACATTTCGAGATATCTACCCTATGCGTCAAGATGATCTTGCTTCAAAATAGGTAGTTATATGTATCTAATATAGTACCTAAGTAGTGTTTTGTATTGCAGTTTTAGCAAGAATTATTTAGCAATGATGACGTTACCACTGTTACCCAGCAACCTTCAATGAAATATCTTACTGAAATAACCAGTACACTAATATTGGGAATACAAAGAACAAGCAAGTACTCCCTGATGCATTATTGAAGGAACATGATGGGGAATCAAAAACCTAATTTGTGATATTCCTCACGTAAGCGCAATTTCGAAATCTGAACGGCCGAAAGCAATCTTTGGACATGTGAAACTATTGTTGCATGAGGTCAATTACACACTTTTTTGTGTTGATCGGCCATGAGAACGAAAGGCATTACGGCATTAGTGGGCCAATCTGAAACATCACAGGCTGCCGGCGGCAACATTTAATGTCTGTACGGAGCCAGTTTTTAAACGTTCAGTAGTGCAAGTTAAAGTTCATGCTAAATGTATGCCGCATTTGCTACTTTTTTACTGTCTGGCTCTGGCTGTGTCACGTAATATTCGAAATACGCGGACAAATTTGGTAGTACCTACTTTGCGAATATTTTCTCACGCACCATCTCTTGTCTCAGGACGCCTTGTTCAGAGTCATTCGCGACTATTCTTCGAACCAGAGGGTGAATAAGCCAAGATCCGGAGCTCCAGAAATCCCACAATCTTGAGGGAAGCCGTTGATGCTGGATTTGAAAAATGCAGCACGAGACACTCGAAAAACATGTGACGAAATTTCAATACCCGGAAAATTAGATTGCGAAATTTATGCACCAATGGGGACCAAAAACCAGTAATGAATAATTCTGTCTCTTGACGATGTGGATAGATTGATGGTCATGAATCGAATAGATTTTTTTTTATGTTCTGGTTCTCACGAAAAGGGATATACCGAGGTGTAAACCGCGGTGGAATTCTGGTGTACAAACATTTGGAATTCCTTGGAAATTCTTGGAATTCTCTGGAATTCCTCGGATTCTAATTCTGAAATTCTGATGCACGAACATTTGGAATTCCCTGGAATTCCTTGGAATTCCTTGGAGTTCCCTGGAATTCCTTGGAATCCTTGGAATTCATTGTAATTCTTTGAAATTCTTTGGAATTCTTTGGAATTCTTTGGAATTCTTTGGAATTCTTTGGAATTCTTTGGAATTCTTTGGAATTCCTTGGATTTTCTTGGAATTCCTTGGATTCTAATTATGGAATTCTTTGGAATTCCTTGGAATGGGATACTGAAAAAAAAATCCAAATTCATTTCCCTCTTTCTATATGTTGAGTATGACACTTAATATAGAACTAGAAGGTGGTAGGATCACAATGGAATATTTCGCATCAAAACTCAAAATTTCATGCCTTGTAAAAAAAAACAACTGATAATTACCCAGGTAACTGAACCCAACTATCCACCTAATGATAGGTTTATAGAATCAACTAAACTAAAAATTAGATTAACAACCAAGAATTAAGAATGTCTATGAGGATTTATGCATTTACAGGATCATTTACATGTGTCACTAAAATTTATAATTAAGAATCACACGAAGTTGGTCAACTTTCAACTTCACAATTGTGAATTGAGAAATGTTTTGGAAATAATGCGCAAAATGATTCCGAGTCGTTTTTAAACTTTTGGCGAGCATGGTAGTATCGATATTGATTGTTCCTAATAGTGTTATTAGGTTTCAGGTTCAGATTTTTTTTTGTTTTCAGCTCATTTGATCGATAATATTATTCAATTGAACACTTTGAAATGTCATTGAGCTTTCAATAATCAAACATTCAACATCTGTTTCTTAATTATTAATTGTATTGTATAGACATCTTCCTTATAATTGGTAATTCCCAATCATAATATTATATTATTATTGTAAGTTGTTAGTTTAGTTGGATTGTTGGGATGTATAACCTGCATAACTGGTATCAGTATGTATCTTGTGCATCCTCGATTGTATCCCATTGTGAGGCACATTCATTACATACAATTAATTCACTTTCTCATCAGATTTGATAATTCTAGAATGACATCGGTCAAGAATTATCGTAAAAAGCTGCGACATGTTTTTACGACGTTGAACAATTATTATATCGGAATCTTAGCTCGCCACTTGACGTAGCAAAAAAGTTATTCATTATGCAAGTAATGAACATTTCATCGGTACTTTCGTTCTTTGTACACGACACAATCATACGAGTGTTCTGGATTTATTAACGTCCAACTCTTTGATAACACCGATATGTTGTTTTTGTTTCTCCATTACATTCTAACTGGACAGTTTGACAGATGGACATGATTTAAGGAGGTATCAAGAGCATTATCCGTTTGCGACTTTGATACATCGAATCGTACAATTCACACTGAATATGCTGGTCACCATTCGAAATGCACACCTACCTTGCTCACTACAACATTGCTACATTTCAGTGGCGGAGATGGAGAAGGTTCAAGCTACCAATAGGCGCCAAACTTCTACGGATAAACCGCCCGTGGCAATAATTTATTGAAATGTTTTCTAAATTACGAGTTGAAAGCTAAAATTCCATAATCACAAACAGTTTTACGACGAACGGATGATGAGGTGGCATACACATACAATAGGAATCGCTAACATGAACCTTTGTTCTATATGTCTGAAGTTCAGAGTTTCCTCACCTAGGTAATACTCATAAAGTGTGGCAGCGCACCATAGTAACTCCGAGAGTAACTCACCGAACTAAAACTTACCCGGTCAAACCAGAGTTTTCCTATTCGAGAAATTGCTCGAGTAATGGTTTCAAGACATTGCGAGTTGTTTTAAGCATCATTTTGGTATATCATTATATTGTTTTTCTCTGCTGTAAAACGATTTTTGATTTCGAATCAAGCAGATTTTCTGACTAATTTCACAAATGAAGCACATGAACTCTCAGTACCTAATACAACATGACACAGTAGCATCACATACGAATGCCTTCTCGTCAGGTGATCAACGTAATTTGAATAATAAACGGATGCCTGAGTGTTTAAATACCTTCCAAACGTATTTGGTTTCAAAGAGACCTGACCTTGAGACTTCAAAATTTCCACAAGTTGTCATAGGTGCATAATATCAATGTAATCGAATTTTACACGAGGAAATAGATATGATACGCACCGAATGAGCACTATACGAAGCATGTTTTTTTTCTTCAACTTCAACTTCTTATAGAACAATGACAAAGAATACCCGGATCTCTTGGAACTACCTAAGAATTACCAATGAGTACCTTGATTTCTCAAAGAATTTCTGGACTTTTCACAACATTCCTGGACTTCCCAAGCTATTTCCAGACTTTCTAAGGAATTTCCGGATTTTCCAAGAAATTCCAGGACTTTCCGATAAATTCAACCCCTCGATACTGTCTGCTCACTATAAAAATACGTGATTTCTTTTCGAAAAATTGAAAATATCACTATATAATTGGCCAAATAACACAGGCCTACGAAATATAACTGTTAGTTTAAAAATAACACTTTTATAGCTTCCAGGAGTGCTGATGTGAGTAGGTACAGCTTTGGTTCTTTCCCAGCACATCACGGCAATTCAAGATTTTTTAACAGATAAATGAATTGTCGATTCTCATCACATAACTTTCACATATTCAGCAAAAGTTATTAAGCTCAGTCTAGAAACCTTACGTGATAGATTTTTTTATTGTTTTTTTTTAAGTACTACGATAGTTAATATTAACTAGCTACCGAATTCGCGAACCTGTGACATTGTCAAACTCGCGGTAAAATTAAACTGATTTCGCTTTGAAGTCAAAATTTAAAATTTTCATATTGAAAAAACGGTGGGGGAAGGAAGTTTAGGAAGTAGACATTCCTCTAGACATATTAGTAAACAACACTCTACCCTTAGCCTTTCAACCCTGCTTACAACTAACAAAAATCATTATTATCAATAAATCTTAACGAATAAAGATTATTTCAGAAACCCCTGAGCTATCCTACTTATCAAAAATTATCATTTAGACCTCGATTTTTGCATAAATTTCCGAGCAAACTTTTTTTTCTACAAACGATCAACAAAGTAGCCTTTGACGCTTTCAAATCTCAGCATAAAGTTGACGTTTTCCGAGGAATGTCATTAGGTGACAGCATTGCCGCTGGTGCGCGGAAATAATGTCAGATTTGCGCTCGCATCCATCACTGTTGGAAACGAACTAATCATTCTGTTGCATGTGATATAAAATAATAGTGACACAGTGAATTATCCTCGGAATTATCTAACACATCTCCTGATGTATAGCAGAAATTGCGAACATTGTAAATTTGAACCTCCTACCAGAGAAATCGAGGAAAAGTATGATGGATTCATGACATGGTGCCATGAAAACACCAGTCCGTCGAATATAAAGCAAAAATAATTTTGACCATACCGTTTTGGTTCATAACGTAATATGACTGTGGGATAGATATAAGTCGAGACATAAGTTTTCAAGTAGCCTCAACAGCCAACGGGTTCAAAGCGCGAATTCTCAAGCCGCAAAACCGGGTTCGATCCCTGGGCAGGGCAATTCATTTTCAATTAATTTCTGTTAGATGTATGAATTATTGGATTGAATATCATTATAGTAGTGAATAATTAATGAAATTAATGATTTAGATGAAGAATATCATGAAATGTAAATGAAGTATTGAGTTCTCTTGTCTAGGAACCGTGTTTGTAGAAAAAATCTAGTGTGTATTTCGAGCGCCAAGTGTCTTGCCGCTCTTGAAAGATTATCGATAACTGTATTTTTCGAGGTATTTTTCGAGCAGCAATCTATCACTTTGCGCTCTAAATACACCAATAGCTATTATTCAAAGTGGGTAGTCATTGAACTGATAACATTTCCAGAAACGCAACTTCATTCGTTTCTGACTTAGTTCTGTAGGTTCAATCGGAAGTATAAACTCACCTACGGTCTTCTCAGTGTGATGAAGAGTCGAGCTGTACAGATCGATAGGCTTACCTCGGTAGCCCACGTCGTCGTAGAGCTGCACCATGGGGGTCGTGGCCGAGCAGTTCCACTGGGGGTCCGGGTACACCATCATGTCAGTCCTGGGAGCTGGTCCGGCCGGGGTCACCCCTCCAGCATCGCCGGAAGGTTCGAGAATGAGCCGCGAAGAGATTTCGCGGCCAGGGCACGCACTCCGCATTAAGTTAAGGGGTCCTGCTACCGACGGCGGCAGCGGCAGCTCATCCCGTCCAGGTCTCAGCCAATCAGCTAGCGCGAGAGCCGGACTCCGCAGTCTTCAGTGTCAGTGCCCCGAGTAGATAGTGGAGTAGATCAGCTGGCAATCGCAACCACCTCAACTGCACAAATGCACACTACTGAGCGTGAGCGCCTCGTTGTTTTCTTGGTCGCGACTGGCTAGTGCCGTGGCTTGGGCTTGGGCATGGCATGGGCCGGCTGCCGGTTTGCGTTGGGTATCCTATCCTTCGCAGGAACGCGGGTACCGCGACATGGGCGTACCGCGGTCTATCTGCACTCTGCTCTGCTCTGCTATGCTCTGTTAGCCCGCAACTGAAGGTGTCTCGGATACTCATCCAGCCAGCTCCCTGATCGTTTCACAGGGTGACTTCATATCATGTCATTACCTGCTATCTACATACATCAAACGATTATTGAAATGCATATGAACAAAAATGGTTGTGAAAAAAATGGTGATTTTCACAATTATAACAGTAGAGGTTGTCATTTGATAATACCTTCTAAATTCAGACTATATAAATCAAGCAAGAACTCATTCAATATCAATCTTTACAATATACTACCTATACCTTCTTATGCCAGAGAATTGGACTTGAATAGCTGCAAGGAACACATGCGATCATATTTGACTTCAAATGATGAATACCTGTCGTATGCGCCACAATGAATTTTATGATCATTATGTGACTTCAATATGTTTTTCTCTCTTCTAGTCCTTTTTGTTTTTATATATGCATTTTTTATTTGCTTATGTTCGTATTTTTCATCACACTTGTATGATTTGTATTTTTTCCGTTAGGTGGCAATGTCGAGTTTTTTCACATTTTTTGCTATAGCTACTTTCACATTTCGGCCTCCTGAACTCGAATCCGAAATCAAAACGCGGCGGACTCAAGTATTTTCGAAAATGAACTATTTGACACGATTCCATATAACAAATTTCTGCAATTGAAAACACAAAATTCGTCCTTCTTTTAACTAAAACACTGCAGTCTGCACACGTATATATTTACTTGTTTCGTAAATTTTTTGCGAAAAAAAAAAACGATTGTTTTTCAAAAGAATCACCCTTTTTCCAAACGTAAGTTGAGTTGATGTCTCGTGGTTTGTTTATGTTTTGAACAAGGGTGAGTTTTTGGAATAATATTTTTTTTTCGCTAAAAATTGTTGAAAACAAGTAGAAGTAAGAGTGTGGTGTGTTTGTTGAAAGAAGGTTGATGACTCGTGTTTTGGTTATGTTTTAAAAAAGGGTTATTTTTACCGCTTGAAATTGTTGAAAACAAGTAGCTGTGAGAATGTATGGTGCATGTGTTTGTTAAAAGATGGATGAATTTTTTGTGTTTCAAATATAAAAAAATTGAGATTTCTTATGGTGTATTTTCGAAACAAAATGGGCCCACATCTCCTACTATTATTGTCTTGCTCTTTGAACTGGTATTAGTTCTAGTTTTCAATCGCGGGTGTAGAAAAGTGGCAACCAGATATTTGTCAGTAACGTAGAAGTTGAAAGGTTTTTTTCGTACCGTTACCGTATTCGCTAAAATCATTGGTATCTCTCATCTAAACTCTGCATATATTATCTTCGAATTACCAAAAAGTGAGATTTCTTGTCTCTATAGCAACTAGATATTTTTCAGTTCGAATTACTTATCCACCACGACCTACTTTTGAACACGCTGTAGATCTTACCGACGTATCGAACAACCTTGATTTCAAATTAATAATGAGACCTCTCATATGAAAATAATATACAGAATACCAGTGTAGTTAGGTTGCTAGTTAAAGAACAAGTACGAGAAATAAACATAGCTATTAAATAACTGGATGAAGCATATATAATATATACATATCTCATAACTTTTCATCTTCAAGGACTCTTATCAAACATTATAAGGCTATAAATGAACTAAGTAACTAACTTTTCTTATGTTCCTTTTGGTTTCATTTTGCGGATTTGTTTCATTTCTATAACTATATTGCGGTGAAATCGCATTTGATATGAAATGAAGTATGGTGATAGGTGAGGTGTTTTCAAAATAACCAAATGATTATGTAGGTATTAAGTTTGTATTGGTTAAGAAGATATTCAATTCTCACTCGGAATCGACATTTATATCCATAAAATAATAATCATACAAAATGCTCATCAGTTATTTCATTATTCTCGAGTAGGTGTGCCAATATTAGCATTTTATATTCCAGCGAACAAAATAATGGGTAATTCTTGTTCACAAAGAATATGATTTTTTTAGTAACAATTCTTGAAATTTATAAATCGCTACTTCGAAGTTCAAACACCCATTATTTACCATAAAATATCTAGATCCACTCCGCGCTCTCATTTTACAAGATAGATATTTTTGCCGCAGGCTTATTTGCTCGAAACCCTAATAAAACCTAAAATTTGTGACCAGTACATAGACACCTATGTACTGGTCTACGTCACTGGCAGTCGTGATTGCTGAGGTTGATTGAGCTATTTACAGGTATCATCATGATCATTTCATTACAGATTTGATATGATCATTTCATTACAGATTTGATATTTCCTTTGTGGAATTGAATAGTGTACGGATGGAAAACATTTCAATCGCCAAGTCGGTAGGAATTGTGAGTCGGAAGGAAATCTTCAAATCTATTGCATGCATATGCAAAAATTTCACTTGAAACATGACGCATTAAAAACCTGTGATTGTGTGAAAACTGTCGATCGCTGATACAAACGTCATATCGAACATAGCTGCGTGATTTGTGCTGAAATAACTTTCCCTTTTATGTTGTCTAAGATTTTTCATTGAGCTTTTCAATAAGACGTAATAATTCAGCGCAACGCACAGTGAGTAATAAATGAGGGGGGAATTTACTCGAAGATATGAAAGAAAAGTATTGCTTGAGGCTCCCATGCGATCTCACTGCCTAGGGTCAGTCGACACTTGAGTTGCATTCGCTGCTCCTTTGTCACATGAAGAAAGAAAGAAAACACCTTCAGAGAGAGAGAGAGATGAAGACGGCGATCGAAGAACTGCCTGGGTACCTAACTGCGAATTGAAAATCCTTGAAACGACAGCCGTATGAGTACCGCAGAAGTACCAGACTACCAGAGTGGTCGACCGCTTGGTATCATGTACTATGTAGTACGATGTGCGAGCGTACCAAGTAATAACTATGAATGCGAATACGATCACCAGTCATCACTTTGAAGCTAAGTGGCCCTCATCTCATCTGACTGCTTCTGCTTGTTCTGGACTGGCTGGCTACTTCGACGTTGCGTCACTCTCTCGAAATATTTGCAGATTGCAACAGGACCGGTACCGGTACAATCAACCGAACGAAAAATTATGGATTAGTTAGTGGTGCGTCGAATAAACCAATTAGAAGAAGAAATAAGGAAAACATTCAACCTCTAGATGCTTTCCAGCTGGGAGCTGGTGACATAATATATGTTTTACGCTAAAGAAAAACAACAAACGTTCGCCAGGTAGTTCTGTCATTTCAGTTGTAGTAGAATCTTTTTGATTCAATACGTCTCATCTGATGTGCTGAGGCCATATAAAGAAACACGAACGAACGATCACATCATTGATCTCTGTTAGAGATTACGTCTTGTCCCGTTCAAAACTATGCGGATTATAATACAGTACATACTGCTTTCTCCTCTTGAGCCTCAATATCATTCAAAGAAGCCGTAGGTGCAAAACAAGAAGTAAATAATTTCGACATGGAGATCTGATAATCTAGAATTACATGCAACCACAACTCAAGCTTGTATTTTCCCCAAAAAGGCGTACCTCACAATACCTAATATAATGATGTCAGACACGACTGTTCCTAAGAATCCTCAGTTACCAAGCTTGTTGTTACCATCAACAATGCCATGGGATGATCATCTGATGAAAAATACGATGAGGCTTTTGGATTTCATGCAGAGGTGTTCATATCTGCACTTATGGATTCATCGACCTACCAAGAACATCACACACAAAATGCGCGATCTCTACCTTTTCTATAGATACCTATTTCCATGCTCATCTGAGATTATCTCTTTCATTCCAACACAAGCTATTCCGAGCAGCCAGACCAAACGGACAGACTGTCTACCCTTTTACTGTCGACCTCGAAACCTGCAGAACCTTTGTCTATCAGAATCATTTTTTTTATCGAACGGTTGTAGAACTCAGTTTCTAGTGAGGTTTTTCTTGATACCCATAAACACCAAAATTTGAAATTTAAATTCATCGAACAGATAAAAGTCAATTACTGATCATCTTTTGAAGCATAAAGCTATTATGCTGCTGAAATCTGATCAAGCGATTTTGAGATATCTTGTTAACATTCCAGAACGAAAAATAGAATATTCAAAATAAATTCGAAATATAGTTAACGATTTTTATTTTCACTAAAATCGCATTATTGCTATCATGAGTTTCCTAAAATATAAAGTCAATACTCTTGGTTATCGCATTTTACGTCATTGAATTTTTGCAGTATACACCTTCCTTCAAAGACCAAATAGGTACTGAACTTCAAAAATATACTTCATCAATGATAGTGCAATTTACCAGGGAGTCAGTATTTTTTACTTTACATATTATAGCTCTTTCGTTTCCGAAATACAATAAGTTTTATTTTTTCTAAAAAATGTCATTTCAATTTCTTCCATAATGCTTGTATGTGAAGTCAAGACTTGAAAAAACATCAAACTCGAAAGTATTGGAGTTGCTATGAGTATTTCACAATGAAGGGTATGAAAAACGTTCTCATCCCTTCCATATCTCACCTAATGTTTTAACAGAGGTTCCTTCAATTATGTTCTTATAAGAGGTAGGTATATATTTTTCAAACATGACGGAGCCTCGCTTTTCCAGGCGAATAGGGGACTAAATCCTTTTTCAAACATTGTGTTGGAAATATGACCATTTTTACTTAAAAAATAATAGCAGAAAACATCTTCCTCCGAACATCCGGTACGTATAAATGCTGATCCACAGTGGCAACTTCTCGATCTGAACTTGGTTTCGGTACAAACAAAGGCAGAATATCCGAACAATGGAAACAAAACGAGACAGACAAATATTTTCGGTAAAAAAGCCAACTTGCCCGAAAAACGTAAGCGACATTCGTGTTTACTCTACCGGTATTTACAAAATATTTCACAACGATTCTTAGCATTTCAGATCAGTCCAATTAAAGTGAAGACCGTTAGACCGGCCCTGTTTTTTATTCACTACTGTCCCCTCAAGATTGCCATTAGCAAACTGGCAACCGGCTCAGTTCAGTCTGTTGATCCAGTGGCGAAGACAGCTGTTGTGACGTAGGGATTCTGGGATAGTTATTGAAAAAGTTATAATAGCATGATTTGATTTGATACACCTATATAGGTTAGAGCGTCTGAACTTAGCAGTGCTTATTTTTTAGAATTTTTTCAAAATTTTGTTCGACAAGATTTTCCACAGTTCGATGAGTTTCAACATACTTGGTACATTCGAAATGAAAAATGAAAGGTCATGGCAATTAAAAATAAATGTTCTGTCTTGGATCTCATTATTTGTAACAACCAATAAAACGAGAGATTTGTTTAGTTTTTAGTTGAGCTCAGATGATATTCTACTCATATAATAAAAGCCTATAGTCTACTATCATACCTAGTCTTTGGATTATTTGTATGGGAAAATTGATATTTGTTTTTCGTCATAGATCAATATGACCTCGCTTATGCACGACTCCTTTCAACAGATTCTCGTATTACTTTAATGTGTTGATATCAATAAGTATGCCACTTCTAGATAGTTCCTTGATTTTTTGGCGATCTGTTATTTCTTCACCTAGAGCACCTAGAGATCTCTTTATATTATGTTTCGAATTTCTATATATACTTCTTGTTTATCTTTCGAAAAAATTTGCCATTTTGGTATTGCTTAATCTACGACACTGGATGAGTCTTTCAGTTTATAGTGTCCAATGTGGTGGCATGATTTTTGCATCCTACCATTTTCCGTCTCTCTTTTTTTTTAATTAAAACAGGTATTCCCTCTCATTGTACCGTTAACCAATGAAAACAACATCGATGTAATTGTTCAATCGTATCTAGTTCACCCACGTCTGACTATGATAGTTAACATATTTTTTGCACACGTTGATCACAAACAAAAGCAGAAATGTCCATAAACGAGTTTTTCTACACCCAATAGGCTATTCTGCAGACGATTGCGCAAGTTTTCGTTCAGATAATGGTACCTATGTCATGTTCAATGAAATAATAGAGCGGATCGATGGGTATTCAAATTACGGAGAAAATCTGAGACAATCTATTTCCAAAATGGCTACCATTTGATGAATATAGGGATATAGGAGTAACAATTAAGAAATCATTAAATTAATTTCACAACGCCGCATAACATACGAAATGTGTTTATCAATCACCTGAATAATATAGGTACATACATTTTGTTGTCTAAAATAAATGGCGATGGCAATGAATTGATTACTCAACACATTATTGCGAGGTTTATTTCAACCAGTAGTTTAATAGCATGTGCGATTTCAATCTAGGATAGCTCCACAATCATTCTTCCGTTTTCAGCATTTCGGTTGATTTGAGAAAACAATTTTTCACGGAAAGGTGCGCCAACACCAATTATCGGGCTAGAACCATTCTGCGGTCTTGATAAAGCACGTACCTATACAAAAGGAACTTGAGAAATAGGAAGAAACGCTGAGAAGGACACACTGGCAAACAGGATGGCAAGGACAGTGAAAATCCAAGGAACTTCTCGGGACTTTCAAATGGAAAAGATTCAATGAGATATTGATCAATCCCAGCAGGAAAAATCTAAAATCATTAACAGGATTTACAAGTGATTTCCAGTTATAGAGATTGACTTGGTTCCCAAAATTCCAATTGATGAATTCCTGTCCTAACCAGCCTGAATATTGTTAAAGATGCTACCCTATCTTGTATATTGTTGTCAGATTGAAAGTTGTCAATCATTCTAAGAGTTAACAGTTTCTGATAGAATCGTGCGTGATGCTACGACAGATGTTTTGGTGGCAGATGGTGATGGGAATTAATAATCTTAGTGATCGTATATAATATGTTCGGTATGATGCAAACGCAGTTGGCGATGTGAATGCTCTTATTATTATGGTAATTAAGAATGCTAACAACGTCCAATAGCGTCATATTCTCTGCATATGTGTGCATATATAGCATCCTCAAGATGTTGTCTCTTTGGTGGTCGTAGAGAATCGTACGTAACACAAATCACTATAGAACATTTTTTAAAAACATATTTTATTGAGTTGAATATTGATTCTTCCATAACGTTGTTCAAACCATACTTACTTGTCAGATCAATTTTAGAAACAGCACCTTCACATATATATGCATATTCAAATGTTATCTTCTTATTCTTGCATACCTTTTGAGTGGATATGTGACGTCGGGTTGAAACTCTGTTTTATGGGTGATTCAATATTGGCAGCAGGGACTATAAAAATCTGGTATTTTGATAGTCTTTGTAAGATGAGATGTTCGTTTTATATTGAAATATCGAATTTTTATGGTAGAACAACTGAATAAGTTGTTCGGATTGTTAGACTGGTAGGATCGTAAACATAGCAAAATCTTAATCATATGGTCAAAATAAAGTGGCCAAAACATGTTTGCTTTCTTTATTACCCAAGGCATGATAAAGCATAGTATAAATTATATAAAATATAGTAATTCTTTATTATGCGGGTCAGCAGGAGTCAACAATACGACGCTAGCTATGATTGGTTTTTCTAATTCAAAAGGTAAACGCAATTTCACACAGTAGTTCCTCATCAGTGATCGATTTGAATTTCTCAGTCAGTCATCCTTATTTCAGATGAATACAATATGTGTCTCTTCACGGAAGCACACCATTTTCAGTACTTATAGAGGAAGGAACAATTCTGTAATTCACATGAACTATATCTACCATTCTTGGAAAATGATAATGACTATTTAATATAATTTTGAACTATACGATTTATCCCTGGATCCCACTTCTGAATTTCTCATGCATTTTTTATGAGTCTAAAAATTACGCGAATCTCTGGCCTGTTTTCAGATCATTTGGCAAAATATTCATTTCTGTAAAAATATATTCCATTATATTTATTCTTCATGCTGGCCTCCACTTTTCCGTCGTTAATTTTGAAAAGATCACTAATTAGGGTTCACAAACCATGACATATATTTCGCTTTACGCACTAGCTTCTTCAGGTGGAGTCTCAAACCAAGTAAATTACTCCATGTTTTGGAACACGGTATGATATGAAACTAGGTTGATTTGAATTCAAAAAAGCAATGATGTAATTACATGCTGAATCAGGAAAATAAAAGTCTTTCTCATGAAATATACTACATTTTGGGTATAAACTCGATACAATTGAATGAAATATTCTTCAGAACGAAAACAATAATTCAAGAATAAAGAATGCAAGTTTTCTTTGTCATGATTTTTGAAATCTCAAAAACGCCATAAACGTCAATATTCTATGACACCAATAGGATTCTAATTACCCAAAAGTTTAAATTTTCATTAAACGATTTTGTAGTTTTAAAAAAATATTACATTTTAATTTGTAGGTATCTGACATCCCCTGTACCTATATGTGATGAAAAATGTCGACATCTTCTTACAGGGCCATGATTTGCGTTTGTTATCTCCACAGGCTGTTGATTGACTGAAATAAAACCTTTTTCCCGTGAAACGCGAATAAAGAACTAGGCATATTCTGAAATCACGTTCAAATTCTTCGACTACGACGACCCGATCACTTGTATTGATCAAATTGCATTGGTACAGATAGGTCATCAAACTATATCAACTGACATTCCTTCATTTACATATGCAGCTTGACTCTTTGTTGCTGAAATCGGTGACGTGCGTTGCTCCTTGTTGCAACATTTCTCATCTAGTCTCCTCCTTACAACAGAAACTAAAACTGCCATCATGTGAAGAACAATGAGAAATACTATGACACCTAGACAAGTAAGGGTAGTATTGAGGGGGCTGTCCCAATCAACTATTTTGTAGATACAGCGAGAACCATCTCTGAAAAAAATTAATAATCAAAATATCAAATTTCTGGAATTGCTGTGAAAGAACAGAATAATGGAATTTTGTTTATAATATAATGGACATTCTCATTCATGCGCAACTCATGAAGTGCGTTCGGCACACTTTTAGCGCTTGTAGCGTGCTATAGTCGTTCGGGGAGCGTAGTTCGTGGCGCTATGAGTGTACTCATGACGTCACGAGCCATAGCGTCTGACGTCATCAATCCGCGCTACAGACGCTATCTGGGAGAGGTAGAGCACGATACTTATGGTATTTGGTTTTGTTGGTACTATCTTTCTCCCCGAACGCGCATCAAGTTTGAAATTTTGGATTTGTTCTTGAGCTTGAGTGGAGAGTGTAGAGACTGTTGAGAGGTTTTATTCTTACTTGAACATTTTAAATTTGATGAACTATTATGGATCTCGTTACTTTTCAATTTGAGGATGGAATGGGCAACCGTGTCGCCATGCAAGTTTCTCATGAGGAGGCCGAATATGCTGATCATGGTAAGGTATTTCAAGTCAACATTTTATTCTTATTACTATACATCTGTTTTGTTTCCAGAATTGGTATTTATTTGCCCAAAGACTCATGGAGGAGGCCATGGGGAGCCCTCTGCAGAACCAGAGCTTGTACCTATAGCCTTGGAAAACTTATCACCTCAAACATTTACGTTTGTATCAAAGGGAATAGCCAAAAACTCTAAGTGGAGTGATGGTGTAAAAAAGGAAAATAAATATCTCAAAGTCATCTCCACAACATTATTAGAATAATCTAACATAACAAGGTAGAAAACGAGCAGAAAACAACTACGTTCCTGGCAAATACCACGCAAAATATTGAATTATATCCACTCGTAGTCTATGCATCAATTCATATAAATGAATAAAAATACAAATATTCCTTTTTTCGAACATGCGTTTATGCTCCCAACGAGACAAACACGCCTGACAACCTGTAGACCGGTTTCGGGCTTATTGGCCCTCATCAGTACAGGGTAGTCAACCGTGTAGAGATCCTGAGATCTCCACACGAGGCGAGGTCTGAATCGATGGAAGCATCCACGCATATTTGATAGCAGTGAGCCGATCCCCAAGAAGAGTATGAAGACGGCGACACCAAGCGGCGAAGAAAGAAACACTCCTCAATAAATTTCCCATATAGAAATATGAGAGTGGCTGGGTTGCTCGACTAGCCGATTGAATCAAAGGGAATAGCCAAAAACTCTAAGTGGAGTGATGGTGTAAAAAAGGAAAATAAATATCTCAAAGTCATCTCCACAACATTATTAGAATAATCTAACATAACAGTTAGCACTTCCTAGTAGTGGATTTCTCAAAAATGCCAAATTGAAGGTATGTCTCCTTTCAGGTGAATCAAACAAATAAGATATGGTTTATCTGTAGTTGTGTCTTTTATTATTTGTAATGAAAAACTTGATTTCACTTCAGGACCATCAAGAAGAAGAATTAAACCAAGAGATAGGCTCAAAAAGAATGCAATTACTTCAATAAACATCTGGAAGTCATCACATGGAATAAACTTCAAGAGTGAGGGAAATGTAGGCTGAATGAAATCAAAACTTTATTCAAAATGAATAAGCCATGAATTGGATAAATTATCAATTGAAATAAATGAATTTGAATGACTGGTAGACCAAAGTCTCAAATTTCCCAAGTTATTGTTGGTACTCACTCATCTATATAAAATAATCATTATTATGGACTATCATTATATTGTGAACATGAAATAAATAAAAACATGTGTTGCCTATTTGAGATATCTCAATATTCTCAATATAAGCAGTTGCACCACTATACTTTTCTCAGAGAATAAAATTCTTTGTTTTTATTTTGCTAATCATCTATTTTTTGGGATAGAATATAAAATTATAAAATTAACAACAGCTTTACAGATACATTCACACTTCCACTGCTAGCTTTTCCATGGAATTATTTTAGTTTAATATTAGAGCTGCCCTAGAGCTGAAGTTTGTGAACTGGAGTTTATTTATATGTGTTAACATCCTTCCCACAAAGTATGATGTGACCAGCTTTGAATAATGCTTTTCACTCTGTTGATGGTTTCTTATTTCCAATATACTCTATAGTTACTTATCTCAATCTTGGGCATTCTGGAAATAAACTATATAAGAGAAATCATTGACCTACAAATACCTTGACGGCCCCATTGATTTTGCGAAGGTGGTTTGAAAAGCCTATAAATAACATAATAAATCCATATAACTCATGTAACACTTTTGAGTTTTGACTTATGCTTGTGACAGTAGAAATAGAAAGAATAAGAAAGAGCGACGCTATCATCGGGTAGCTCCGTAGCGTTGACTGCTGAAAGCCTCTCCGAATTGCTTTCCTAGCGCTGAGCGCTGATAGCATGATAGCGAGCTTCCCGAACGCACCCATGAAAGCATACACACGTTTTGCTAGATGTGATGTTGCGAATAATGCGAATAATGAACGTAGCTAAAGAAAGTGAAAATGTGTGAAAACGTAACATTGGAAACTCAGTTTTTATCTGATATTGAGTCTTCAGGAATCCTCAAAAAATTATTGTTTTATTCGCAAATTGAAATGCGCTCACATTGAGGAACACACTTTCTCTACATATTATATTGAGAAAGGACTCACCTACTTGTCCCACCAGCAGAATAATAGATCAGAGTGAAAAATGAATACATCAAACCCAATATCACAGTGTATATGACGTGTAGGATTCTCACTGGGTGGGAAACCATCCAGAGATCGACGAACATCAGTATTGAGTTATTTCCGTGTACAAGAAAGTTCATCGCATCAAACTTCATATTTTCCACTGAAAATAGAAATATTCATCACCAGCCTCACTGCATGTGCGCCGTTAGGGGGGGGGCAAGGGGGTGCACTTGCACCCCCCTGAATAAAGAAAATACAACATTTTCTGTTAATGTTTGAATAAAAATTTGAAGCGCCTGGGTTGCTGTCCAAATTTGTTCATCACCTTGTCAATAGATTCAGTATTTTCCTCTACTCTCTGAACGAAATATATTCAAATACTCGCTCGATTTGAATTTCACATGACATTTCTCCACATAATATATACATGGTTGTATAATTCTATATTTTACATAAGTTAATAGCAGGGGCGGCGAGTGCATGGGGGCATTGTCGCCAATGCACCCATGTAGGCAATGGGTATGACTGCAGTAGCGCGTAGCGCAGACGTAACTTATAACCTTTTGTCTATATAAATATCAGTTATAGACTTGAAACCGAGTTCGAAACCCGATCAGCACAAAAAAATATACTTGGGCCGAGGTGTTTTACACGTACCGCAAAATATGCTTATTTCCATCTTTAAATTTGAAGGCATTTGACCTTGAACCATGAAAAATTTCCGCCTGCGACGCATTTTTTTTTGCTTTCTCTTAACCCTCTATTTTAGCAGCCATTAGAAAAAAATCGCTGCCACTGGTTAATAGTATAATGTGTAGATGCAGATGCACCCCCTGAATGTAAATCTGGCTAATGTGATTGTGAAGCCTAACATACTAACAGGGGAAGTTATTGGGAAAACCAACTCAATTGATGATTCGCCGTGTAACTGAAAAGATAATTCTCATGTTGACGAAACAGTTGGTTGTTGGTTTGCGTCATATTCATCATAATCTGTCCTGGTCATTTCACACATTTCACGTAAGATTTTTGACAAACATATTTTATTGAACTGAATATTCATTCTACTATAACGTTTTTCAAACCATACATGACATTTTAAAATTTTAAAAACAGCACATCCAGAGAGATGAAAATTCAGATGTTATCTTCTTGTTCTTGCGTTCCTTTTGAATAAATATGTGACGTTAGTTTAAAACTCCGCAGTTATATGGGCAATTCCATATTGGCAGTAAAGATTATAAAAATAGCTGGAATTTTGATAGTCTTTGTAAGATGAGATGTTCGTTTTATTGAAATATCGAATTTTTATGGTTATGAGGGGTCATGGAATACAACTAAAGTGATTCAGGTTGTTAGACTGACAGGATCATCATATACATCGCAAAATCTTCATCACGGTCGAAATGAATTTTGACAACATCAATACTGCATAAATGATTCAATCCTGGTGGACCAACCTAAAAATGGCGTAGATGGTCGATTTTTATTGTCATCAATATTGAATATTATGCTACTATAATTGGGTACCTACCTACATGAAACAGGTATATTTGGTATATTTATTTAAAAATTATTTTTCGTTTTGAGCTGGAATGCCCTGAGTAACTAAACAAGAAAAAAGTTAACTCACCTTCGTACACCTTAGTCCAGTATACGACTGTAATGCCAAAAGCAGTAGAAGTTGCTACGGTATTCAACACCCAGTACATCGGATACATCCTGAACGTTATTGCTCGAAAATTACGCATCTTATTCGAATTTTCTGCTAGCACCCAAGAAACCAAAATGAATAGTCCTACAACTGCTTGGACAGTGCACAACGTGAATCCCCAATTTGTGAGAAAAATTGGCCATTTCCCTTTACCACTTTCCCGGTCTATCGATATTACCCAAGGCACGATGAAAAATAGTGCTACGATGCTACGATATACCAGATATTTCAAGTTTGGGTCAGATTTACTACGCTGCCACTGTAAAAAATCGACAAAATCCACCTAGTGCAACCATCTTATAAATACTTGGGAAAGTAGTATCTTATGTTGAGAGATCGAGGATTACATCGAAATTTATTCAAATAGATGTAGCTGCCCAATTGATTTAACGTGACAGCTTAAATGATAATAATGTGTTGTAATCACGAAATTCTTAGATTATTTTTCGAGTCAATTAGATTCAATGAATCGACAGGTTAGATCGTTATAGATAAAAATGATCTTCGAACAGGACCTTACTACACAATAGAGTCTTGAGAACCACCGTTTTTCAAATTCAAATTGAGTGAATTATATAACAAATTCATGCAGATATGTGACTGATCCAAAATAAGTATTCTTAATCAGAAATAGATGATGGCACCTTTGTTGAAAAGTTGAAAGAATTACAAACACAAAATGAAAAGATTCGATATTTCAAAGATATGCTATTGGTACCATTTGCGATTCCAATCATACTGGTTTGGTGCTTTTTGAAAGAACTGTAGGTACGAGGTTGTATGGCGTGAAGTGAATAAAATGTGTACATACCTGGCATGTCACGAATATGAAGGGGTTCTCATGAATCGGATGAATCTGCTGCAGTGTGAAATGCTTTTTCCAGAAGCGACCTATCATATTTCATCCGACGTCAGAAGTCAGAAGGATCATGAATCTAAAAGAGAAATTAAGTATTTCCAGTTATTTGTAGGCACCTTCAGTACGATTCATGACCTACCATAACTCAGAAATTTAACGCTACATTGGATTTATTCTTTGTTTCAGAACCGTGTTTTCAAACATTGTGTTGCGTTGTGGGTTTGGCGAAATAAAGAAGTGAACAAGCGTACAGTAGGTAGGTACTACAGCTTTCGTGTCTACATATTACATAAGACTTGAAACTTTCCAGCTACGTCTGATATAACTGATCATTTATTTTATATGCTGATTATTGATACACTGCATCTCAGAGAGACACTGGATTATACACGGTGGTTTGTCACGTTATATACCCGTTCTTTAAAAATCTTGGTTTTTCCTATTCGAATGAAACTGAAAATTTAGGACAACGCAGTCATTATAAACAATCGATTTGAAATATAATCAGTGGTGTAATATTTCCGGTGAGACCGGAAGTGAACACAAATCTAATAACTGAAACATTCAAATTCTCACTGGTACCTATATCTATGTTATTATTTTTTTCAATAATCACCAAAGTTTATGATAGAATTATGAAAATTCACAGGATGTAAGATTGTTTCACCGATTATAATCGAAAGTGACACTTTGTTGAATAATTCATTGTTAGAGATACTTATTCACTCTGTTATTTTTTTCTCGAGAACGAAGCAAGACGTGAAACAATTTTTTTGCACGATTGATCATTTTTGACTGTTTACCGTGACAGATTTTACGTCAGTAGGTGACATTTATTAGCAACTCGACGGTAAGTAATCCAACTCGACGGTAAGTACTCCAACTCGACGGTAAGTAATTCACTTACCGTCGAGTTAAAATATCTCTTAATTTATTTTTATAATTTATAATGGTATCAATCGTGCAAAAAACGTTATAAACATGTCGAACGTTAAGGGTAACCGATCTCAGACAATAATTGGAGTCGTAGCTCTGCTCCTCCTCCAAACAATTGTCTTCGATCGGTATAAAACCCTTACCGTTCTCCATAGTTGATATACTATAAAAGACAAATAGTTTCATTTCGACTGAATCTCTCAAAAAGGTGTTCTAATTTTAATAGTGGCTGAAATATTTCATATGACCTAGTATAGCTTTAGTCGTACTATAGGCCACTGGAATAATTCAATCAATTCTTGTTACATCATAATTCTTTTGTAATTACGAAGAAGTCATTTGAATCTAAAGGAAATTGAAGGAACCAGTTGATTAAATAGGTACTTATTTTTAAATTTTAAGCTTCGCACACACCTGAAAATTACGCCGAAAAACAAGCAGAACCAAGAACCGATGGGCAATGCAATCAGAACCCGTGTTGCCAATCTGAAATCTGTCAATATCCCACAGATCTAGACAGAATTTCCCGCCATTTCCCGCCATATTCAAAATAATATACCTACTTATCATTCAGGAATTAGTTCATAAAATATATCCTATATTTTATTCTTTTGAAATATTCTTCAGAAAATTAGGTAAAATGTTGCGAATTATCAAAGAATCGACAACTCAATCAAAATATTTATTTCATTTTTGTATCAGTTTGTTTAGTGATTTCAGTATTTTTGGGACCATTTCGAAGTGTGAAAGTATTTGAAATCCTTGATTCGGTTCGCTGAAGGAGGATAATGTAACCATTTTTTAATATTCAAAAATCCCACTTCTGATTCAGCAGTATCCGATTCATCACTGCGACTGCAGGTTTTGTTTTTATTGTCGAAATCATTTTCAACCAGTGATTGGTACGACGTGGTGATACGTGACAACAGTGACAAGTGACAGCATCAAGATGTTTGAGGGGATGACAATGGGTGTCACGAAGGTCATGAAACTTCAATGCTTATTTCATCATGGACATGATGGACAAGTGAAGGAAGCAAAAATAAATATTTCTGCGCATGAGCATAAATACCTTTTATTGAATATCACCATGAAATATGAACATTATTTCACTAAATGCATGAAACTTCATGATTTCCCGCATATTTCCCGCAAAATGACTTATCCCGTCAAATATCCCGCGGGCGATCAAATTTCCCGCAATGCGGGAAATTTCCCGCCAATTGGCAACACTGAAAATAGAACACTAGTCTGGACGGGGCTACGAACCGGTTTGCAAACATGTTCGCAAATTCTGACCATTCGGCAAACGGTTCGCAGTGTTCCCATCACTATTCGTTTTTTTTTCGACATCAAAGGAAATGCGCGCGAATGTGTTCGCAGGTTTGGACGGATTTATAAAAAAACGGCGAACCGAAATTTGTTAGGCAGCCTCTGTGAAGTGATTTTTTTAGTTTTTCTCCATGTTGAGTGTTTTATATTATTTTTATCACAGCTTAAAACTGTTATTCGCCTACTGAATTAAACTTTTCTGAATTTATTCGTGCATAAAACTATGTTTGCCACCATTTTCTTGTTTTCCGCGTTTTTTTTGCAATTAACGAATAATGAATATATTGTACGTTGATGCTGTCACACATAATTCTATTTTGAACTACTTGCTATATTTTTTTCCATCCTACTGAAAACAAACATGATAACAACACAAACACTCCAAAACTATGGATCTTTGGAATCCACCATTTTTTAATTACAATCTAACACCCACCGTAATCACTACATACTTATCCATTATTTACTTCACTTGTGGATATGCAAGGTAATTTCAAGTAATATAAAAATAAATATAGAAATAACTTGGAAACTACCCACACATGGATGAAAACGTAATAAATACGTATTGTTCCTTTGACTGTTGATGATCTCATTGATTCTTGCGACACCCTGTATAACCCAATACGTATCTTCTACAGGTAAGTTGGATGTCTGGGCACGAATAAGTATTGAGATACGTTAATCATTCTTTTGTTTAACGAAATAACGGCTGAGATACATCATCAGTTCGGCTACATTTTTACAGACACGTATAAAAAATATATCTGCGATGTCCTGAATTCCAAATCGTTACCTAATTGATATAAAAAAGTTGTCTTTGTTCTGAGCGCATGGAATATATGAATTGAAGAACTCATTATTTTGGTTCATATTATTCGTGCAATGCAACTGAAAATATTTTGGGCTGGGTTCGTCATTTGATTGGATGTTTTTTGTTCTAGCAGGTTCAAAGACATCGGTCGAATTTTATGGAAGTGAAAAAAGATGAATAAACAATATAGCTTGAATCATACAGAGTGGTTCAGTTGTATATCAATTGTGATGGTGTTCCTCAAAAATACACATACCTTCAAGATATTCACAGGAAAATGAGAAATACCAGAAATATTCAACGATCTATATCACAATAACCAGTTATTTGATTCAAGTTGATGTATTCTATCAATGCCTCAAGTTCGAGTTACTTACTGTATCGGAAACTAAAAAACTAATGAACAAAAGCAGTTTCGAATATTTTTTGCTATATCGAGGAAAGCACTGCCACTGTTATACTTCAACATGCACACATTTAGACTTACTCGCACATGTACGAAATGATATCCCAATCTCGAATTGTGTAATATGGTTTCATTGAAAATGTCTATCAATATAGCTAATTGCTACTTTGTATGTATTGCATGTGGAAACTTATTCATCGTTTATTAGGTGCCAATTGAGGTTATTGTTAGTGAATTATTAGTTACGATATTTCTAATATGAAAACCTGTAGTGAACCCATAATCTAACTATATTATTGACATTTGCTGGCACATAAATTAACACAGGTTCTGCTACTTTCCCAGAGCTCAGTCGAATTAATTATACATATCTATATAATAATTTGACAAGCAATAACCATCAGGTAGTACCATATTGTCTCTTCCATAACAAAAGTTTCAAATCAACGTATTCAGGACCACACATTATTTGAGTTCCGCAAGGTTGAAAACCTTTGAGTAAATATTGTATATATGCCTTTTCATATCATTATACGACATATCTCTTGTCCACCTAAATGTTATATACCTACCACATATCTGTAACCATTTACTAACGCGACCATTATTCATTACTGAAAATGAAAATTTCAGCATTTTATAGGGTTCAAATGGAGTCATATTTTTTCAATGGAACGCCCTGTATACTTACGGTGAAGGAAAGTTTGCATAGCTTTAACTTTATGGGATTTTTTCATCGGCTATAATACCGACATAGCTTTTGTTTATTATCTCTGCCCTCGTCTCTGCCTTTGCTTAGTGTTTCTCGAGATAATGAATATCTATGATAATTCTTCAATCGATCGTTTTAAATAAGAGCAGTTTCTTTCCCCAGAGCAGCACAGAATGCTGCAACTCGCACTATTTAATTTTAGGAAAAATCCAGTCTGTCTGCTTGGAATCGCTAGTGGTGGAACAATATACGTGATTCCTGACGAGCACCGACCATGAAAATGTCCATAGAAAAGCCAGAGTCAAAGAGTTCGTAAGTGCAGGGCAGGGGCGGATCTAGGATTTATCTGAGGGGGGGGATTCCGAAATACACAGTCATGATTTTTTATATGGGGGATACGAGTTCGCGTTTCGCCAGGGGGGGGCGAAACCTCCCTCACCCCCCCTGAGTCCGCCACTGGTGCAGGGTCACCAACCAGACGAACAGCTCTCTTTTGGAGCCTTGGAGTATGTTTGGGAGCTGAACTCCAAACATGTGGACAACGACTTATGAAAGCAAGCGAGCGCTCTCTGAACAGTGCCTCCCAAGAACTTTCGATTGTCAACATCTACAAAGTAGCCTCTGTTTCGAAATGGTCCTCTCGATAATTATATGTCAATTAACAAAGACATATATCTGCCCGAAATTTATATGCGAGCCGTTTTTTGTATAACATCATCACTTCGAAATACATGAGTACCTATATGTCTTCCTAGAGTTCCCTAGAGGAAGTAACAAAGTCGCAAACCTTCTATGTATGAGTAGTTTCAGTATCACAACGATCCTCGGTTTATTCTGTTATGAGCATTCAAATAAAAAACATACTTTTTGTCATGCCAGTCTATTTCATACTGTAATGAGTGTATATCGATATCGATATAAGCGCGCTTCGATAATTTTATTCATATAATTTTGATACTTGAAATCTCGTACACTTTGTATATAGCAATTTATCGCTTGAAAGGTAATATTTCATCAGGCTATCTGATCTATATTTATAAAATATGCAAATTTTCACCGAAGCTTCGTGATCTCTTGAATGATACCGCCTTGTATAGTTAATACGGGGCGAACGCAAAATCTTGAGAAATACTCATCATACACACGTGTCTTCGAACTTTTATTTGGATTTATAAAAATGTTGATGGGTTATGTATTGTTTTTCTTATATGTAGGCTAGAATTCTGAATTACGTGTAAGGTTGGTTGGGTTACAAGCTATACCTATAGATCATGATTAAGAGTCAGTCTGACATATTATTACAAATCCCATCATAAATAACGTATTATTCCGATGAAAATGGAGTATAGCATACTCTATATGAGTAAGTTATCTCAAAATCCTACTGGTTATAGAAAGAGGATCGGGAAGAAGAGAATGAATATACCCATTTTATTCACAATGTTTTCGTAAGTACCTGGTAAGATACAGAAACTTCTTATTTTCGCCAGGTCGAGCCACTGACTTACAGATTATGGTTCATAAAAAGGATTAAATAATTATATTATAATGCCTCTGCGGTCGTTTTTCCCACGACTGAAACAATCCTTTGGCTTCTTTGCGTTCCCTCGTGATAGTACTTTTTTTTGTGATCGCAATGAGGCATCTGATATAATGGTTTTTTATTCGTTTGATATAAATTCATGAAAATATGACAGTACATTGATTCTTAATTCAGTTGGACACCATCTTCTCTTTCTTTGAACAGTTTTTGTTGCAACTAGGGCGTTGTTGGGTAGCAGAAACATTTCTTCATCACAATAAACATTCCAAAGATGCCGCGATTTTTTGATCGAAAGATTATCAATTTGTGACATTTAGCTGACATAATAGCGTTGAATTTGTTGACTGTGAATTTATTTTTATGGAAAATGGATGATAATTTCTCATTTGATGAACTTCTTCGTGTTTGTGCAATCACACTGTGTGATTCACACATCCTCGCTACCCTTATTTAGGGTAACATCGAATATCATTTCGGGAGAATAGTATTGTTTTCTGATGAGGAATGTTTTAAGCGCGATGATTATATCAATCCTCGCTCTTGAAGACACCAGCAACTCAATCGTGCAATAATGATTTCGAGAGGAATATGCCCTCTCAAGTGAAACTAGTTAGAGATGTATAACGATATAGTTATATAGTTAAGTGATCAACATAACTTGAAATTTGCTCACCTTATTATTTTCGAATGGTCTAATCTGTTCGTTTTTTCACTAACTTTTATTCCCTTTCTGTCACTACTGAACTGTTTCATTTTCGCTTGATACTTACATCCATTTGTTTAGTAGGTAGGTATATACATACGCATCATTGGATATCTGCGGTTTTAGAATATATGGTATCAGTTAATGCAAACTGAGTTCTGTGAATTTTATGTTCTCACGTACTTCAGTGTTTTAATACGTGATTAGTGTTTAATACAGTGTGTCTGTACTTAGTATTCTGTCTAGTACAGTAATTTAATGAATATTTAAAATTTGCAATGTCCGCATAATTAGGTACCTATTGGTCACAATAAAATCGTAAACGCAGTTATTTTAAGTATCTGAATCAATTAAAGTATAATGCAAATCAATTTTATTATAACTTCAATGAAAAATAAAGACCTTCAAGCAGTGGCGCAGCGCAGTGAATGCTCATGAATAAATATGCAATTCTAGGACATTCCAAAATACCTAACAACATGCAAATACGGAGAAAATGCGTGTCCTAAGATGCACAGAATATTCCTAGAAATACGTGTAGATACTCTTATAGAAGTAGAAGAACATCCTCAACACGTTTTCTTTTTTAGAATCAGAATAATTATATATACCTTTTTAATTTGAATAAGCTTTATTGTCCAAAGACATCACATATCACATACCCATAGCTGGACTGATTCAATTGAATAAACATAATGAGTATAAAGACAAACGCAGATGTTACACAAAACTGATAGCAATAAGCTACAAGGAAAATTTAATATACAGGGTCACTCACGGTCGATGGTACCTTAGACGTTTACGGAGAACGGGACGTAGGATTATTCTGAAAATCTGGTTTATTGGGTAATCAGTTTTGTTCTATCGATCTAAAATACTTTCAGCGTTGCGGCGTTGCGGCGTTGCCGCTTCTATCAAAAAGTAGCAACAACTTTGTTATTTCAAATGGGACACCCTGTATTTTATTTCATTTTCAGATTCTTCCTGAAGAGCTGATTTCGTCGATCTATCATACTTGGGGTATAGCGCGAAATATTACAGAGATATTGGGTGTGAAAAATCGAGATTTTTTGTGCCGAAACTATCCATTCTTGCTCAAAACGGCTTACATGTCCCTATCTCAACTTTCCATTTACTATCGATTGATATTTAATTGAAACAAATACGGGTGGTTCAAAATTTTGAGTTTTGCATCACCCTCTATTTATTTCTATTAAATGTCAGTAGATAGTAAATGAAAAGTTAAGTTAGGGACATGTAAGCCGTTTTGAGCAGAAATGATTAGTTTCAACACAAAAAATTCCTAAAGTTGAAAAATCTCGATTTTTCACACCCTATATCTCTGTAATATTTCGCGCTATACCCCAAGTATGATAGATCGACGAAATCAGCTCTTTAGGAAGAATCTAAAAATGAAATAAAATACATTTGAAATAACAAAGTTGTTGCTACTTTTTAATAGAAGCGGCAACACCGCAACGCTGAAAGCATTTTAGATCGATGGAACAAAACTGATTACCCAATAAACCAAATTTTCAGAATAATCCTACGTCCCGTTCTCCGTAAACGTCTAAGGTACCATTGACCGTGAGTGACCCTGTATATATTATATATATGAGTTATAAAATCTGAAGTGATAGGTATTGATTTTCGGTGGTTTTATCTTTTGTTATAAAACCAAGGTAAAAGAGACAAAATATGGGCTGGCGCATGTCGTAATACTTCATATACAATTAAAAAGTCACTGTCAAATCTGTACCTATATATACGACTATATATATTATAGATCGTGAGTTTTGGGTCGTCAAAGTTCTTGTCCACCATCACGGTATAACTTCTCACGAGCCAAGCTGCTTTAGGTACATAGCTATAAATACATAATGCCATATCAAAGTGTGTAATTCAGAAGCAAACCAAATTAAGGTGACTTGTTCAGATATGTTATAGGTCAAACACTTTATTGGATTCGTTTTTTGACGTGTTATTCCAAGACTTTTAATCCTTTATTGCATGTGCAATAGGTATCCTGTTTCTCAAGAGATGCTGCAGCTGAATTTAGCCTCATCTACCCTTATTTCGCATTTACGGAACATGCACGGGCCAATATGTCCATGGGGACTTTTTCCATTCCACCCTGTTTGGATGAGAATAATTCACATCATCGCTTTGAAGTCTACACTGTACAAGTCATGTTGTCCACTAATATTTCGGGTATGCTCAGATGATACCATTTACAATCAGTAATTATATCTTAAACTATCCACCAGTATCTTCAATTCGATTAGCGTGTTTCAGCCGAGTGATCGACACTCATTATCCTCGTAGTTGGCCATGACTGAAGCCATTAGGCACTGATTAGATCTCTCGCTAACAAAGTGATGTCAGATGAACTTTTGAAACTCACTTGATTCGAGTTTCGGTCATACACGCAAAAAAGTGTCTGGTTAGTATAGGCACAACCATAATATGATCTTGTTACCATAACAATGTTATATCGTCACCATAACCACATATATTGTCATGTTAACAATATTATGGTTACTATAACAAAAAGAAATTGTTATGGTAACAAGATCATATGGTTGTGCCTATACTAACAGACACTTTTGTTACGATCACAATAATTTTTTTCCGTGTACACGCACGGTTTGTGAATAAAAACTTGAATGGTTTCATCGAATCAAAAATGGTGATGCCAATCACAGATCATTTCACTCATGTATATCGGTGATTTTAGCTTCCTATTGAAGATCTACGAATCACGTGGCTAGAGAGTAGTTTAGAATTCAAAATGAATAAATCAGATCAATATCAATAAGGGGTGAAACGAAACCGAGCAAACTCTAGTATTTACCAATAAAAATACGAATCATGGAGAACTTTGCATCAAAATAAATTAAATGATCATGTTTGGAATATTATTGATGTTATCATTCCTATATGTATCTTGCTCTGTTCACCGTTATAGCAATTTTTGTATCGATTCAGTGCTAAAGACATTTGCATCCCATTAACTTTTAACGCAGAACCGTAATGTAACATTCACCTTCATTTTTTTTTTCAATAACCCAATAAATCATAACTGACAATTGATAATTGGTGACGATGTGATATGGAAATACAGAATTTGTTTACTTGCAGGTTTGAAAAAAGCAATCCATTATCTTAGATCACATTATTTAGTAATTCAAACAACTCAGATTTGTATTTCATGCAAATTATATTTTCTAAAATCATAGCAAACCGCTTTCGACTGTTACGTCATCAGTGCATACCTGAAAGCAAGTATGATTTTGTTTAAGTGTAAGTAAGAATGTTTTCTACTGCACACAGCCGATCAAATCTTTCACTTTTCACACATTATTTAGTACTATACATATTTGATGGGATGGATTTTCAAGATTAAGTATATAATTTCAGATTTTTGGCTTCACTAAGATATAAGATGAATGTAACTAACAGTGATTCTAGAAAGGTGCTCCCAAACTGAAGATAAAAATACTACTAAGATCAGGCAAATATGCAACTGATGTGCATTTCATCAGAAACTAAATATTCGTTGAGACGGTACTGATCATATTATCGATTTATCTATTCGATTCTTATTTCTACATGAATTAGTTGAATTGTGATCGTAGAGAGTTTTTCCAATACATGGGTAACGAATGGGGTTATTAAAAATAATTTTCATATTAGCACATGTTTCTAGTTTCGTTCAAGTATAGTCCTGGATTATTATAATCCGTTAATAAATACAGGTACATTCAATAAATCCATGCATTGATTTCTCGCTGCTGATTTTAAGATAAGATAAGATAAGCTTTATTGTCTAATACTTTTACATTTTGTCGACAAAGTTCATAGGTACTTCAATCAGTTTCTTTTATAAATTACATTTCTTCACATTTTCGTATACAGAGTCACATTTATGTACATATTAAGAAATTTAAAAGTAATTCGTTACTAAAAGCATATAAAAAAAATGTATAAACTATTACACGGTAAAATATAAAAAGTAATAACGAACAACACACATTATAAGTATGAATAAATCACTCTCCTTATCTCACAGTTCACAGAAAGACTAAAACTCACATGTTAAGTATTCCTCTAGACTCTAGAGAGTAGAAGCATTTTCCTATGAGAAGTTTCTTGACATATTTTCTGAATTGCTTTATGTTATTTATGTCTGTTATCACCTTGGGTAAATGATTATGAATTTGTTTGCTCCTGTGAATCAAGGAATGTTTCATCAGGGTGGAAGTGGGAAACGGAAGAACAAGTTTTTTCTCCTGACGAGTGTGCCTTACTACATTGGCATTCACGTACCTATCTCTGTATTTATGTAACAAATAGACTGTCTCTAGAATAGATGATTGAATAAGGATCAATATTTTGTATCCGGAAAAAATAGCCCTATAATACATGATTCTCGCATCTTAACTGTCTTCCGAAAGAATCTTTTTCAGCTTCTATATATACAGTTGGGTGTCATCAGCATAGCAATGCATCGTTACGTGACATACAAACACCATTTTTCATTTCAAGAAGAGTATACTTTTCAGTATTGAGAATGCGAGTGGGTTCATTGCGTTCACTACGTTTATAGGTACCTAAGTCGAAGAGCTCAATTCAGTCAAATGCCTTATTGGAAAATTCGAGTAATACCAGAACACAAAGTGTGTTTTTGTCAGTAGAGCAGAATATATCATCCACTACCTTCAAAAGTGCTGTTGTACAACAATGGTATGTTTGTTCTGAATCCTGATTGAGAGAATGACAATATATTTAATTTATTTTTTCAATAATTTTGCGAATGCTCTCAAATTCTCTGCGTTTGCAACTTATTCTGCTAGTGACAGTTTCCAACTCGATTGATGGACATATAGAAACTGAAATTCAACGAGTTGGTTGATTTTATGAAGATCTTCAATGTGTATTTACCTATCAGTATCAGATATCGTGACAGGCATTCAATGTATTAAATTTTTATGCAACATTATAACAGTATTCAAATAAAAAGTACCAATGTTTTAGTTCTAAATTAGCCTATATTTGAAACCATGTATGTACCTATAGCAATCCCAACAATCACAATAATATACAACGGATCGAAAGTTCGTGTCTCTTCAGTTAAATTATTTATTACATTCATTGAATGGACATTTAACATTGAGCAAAAGTACCGTAAAAGGTTCTTAAAAAAATCATTTTCATAGACCTCTGAAATTGATTATTATCTTTGATAAATAAACAAAACAAATTGTGGTACCTTACTGACTAGACATTATATTTTTGTACTTTTTCCGAAATGAAAATAATTAATTCTCTGAGATGACACAGTACATTGAAACCATAGTACTTACACCGCCTTCCACACTTTAGTCATCAGATCTACTTAAACCATCTTGAAATTTCGATTCCTATATAACGCACAAAATCACCAACAATACAGATGAAACTAGCACGATTATTTGTATTCTGATACCAATATACTTAATTGCAGGTCCGGACCCTCCCTGGCAACTTAATTCCTCGAGAAAAATGAGAGTGGGAGGGAATAAATACAATAGTCTGTTCACGGCAGTTAATCAATACTGTTTAGTGAATTGTTTCCCATGAAGGCTTCCAATTCACCAATAAAATATTCGAAAGTATTGCTGAATATAATTATCACATTTATATTTTTCCCAGGTCATCAGTGCGTTCAGACATATTGATCTATATTCGACGACTAGGTATCAAAAGGTGCCTAGTTTTAATATTGTTTTGAATTTAACAAAAGTACCTCCAGTACCTCACTATGATAATAATAAAAATCCCCGAGATACATACTGAACCTACTCAACTGCATGAACAAATTTTCTTTAATGTTATCAATGTAACTGCTACATGAGTGCTACACTATGGCTTTACTCAATATCTACCCACTTGAGTACTCTTTATCGTATGTATGCATGCAGTCAAATATGAATGAGAAATAATATAAATTTGCAAACACTTCAGAACTTCATTGTTTAAATCCACCTACTGAAAGGACCTAAAAGCAAATCTATCGATTGCGTTAGATTTTTTCCAAGTTGATTATGTCAGCTTTGTCTAGGATAACGATTATCATTCAATAAACAATAACAGCTAGACAGATAAACACTTTGAGATACTTACTTAAGTAATTAGATGGTTGTAAGGAGGATGATGTTTTCATACTAGTTTGTGTGTTCTCAAACATATTAGGGGCTTCTCCAGAGGCAAATGTTTTTTCCCACGAGAATATGCGGTCATAACTTAGAAAGGTTATTGACGGTTTCAAAGTTTCAGTATTATTTCTCCTATAATTATGCTCAAATACCAGTGGCGTATACGTGCTAGTAGTATGCTCCATAGCTCCTATATATGCCATGATACAAAAATTAATGCTTTCACCAATTAGGTATATGTTTATACACCAACTCAATTTACTGAAGTAGAATATTGAAATTTGATGACTTCATATATCAGAAGGTTCTACATTTATTTACTCCATGCCATACGCAATGAATATGATGAATTCTAACTGCGAAAATGCTCGAATAAAAAATCCTTTCAAATATATACCCATCTATTATCAAGGACAAGTTTACATTTCCATATAGGTACGAATTACACATAGTGGTTTGGAGGTTAATGAAACATAGTAGGAGTTTGGAAAAAATGGAAATTGAGTACATTGGAGAAACGCCAAATCTAATATGGAACTAAGTACCATGCAGATTCGTGAAAAATATGTTTGGCATGTTCATGAATAGGAATAAATTTCGTGAATTCCAAAATTCACAAGGAAAAAGGTACCTAATACTAAAAATGCAAAAATGCACCTCATAACTTTTTGAATATTTCAATTATACTGACCCAGTAGGTGGGTACCATATAACTACACTCCATCAGTACCTATCAATCTTCTCAACACTGTTATTAACCATCATTATTTTGATTCGTTCTTTATAACTACTATAGTACCTAAACAATACCCTACAATTACCCCTAGATACATACTTTGATGGCGAGAAATTCGAGTATCATGCATAAGAATTTGAGGTGTTATTGAAAAAATTTTAAATACCTAATTAATATAAATCTTGTCATATTTTCACTGCTTGGTTGACAGTTTGCTTTCTAACTGATGTGACCTCGACTTTGATCTCTGGTATATGGTTATTTGTAAAAAATGATAATATATTTTACTACCAACTCCGACATGAGAATTTTCTGGGCTCCTCTACGCCTCTGTCCAATGAAAAGTTGTGATTGGCATATTACTACTCTCTTACTACTCCCTTATTTTTATGTTATTCACATGTGTAGATGATAGTGTGGGAAGATTACCAAAAGATACAGAAGTCACCTAACCACCCACCTGCCGATAGGTTGATTCGGCTTGCTGTTTAACACTTGACCCTACGTTATCAATAACTAGTCGACTTAGGTTAGGATAATTGAGCGGTGAATGGCAGAAACCGAGAGTAGGTATGCCGTCGTGCAAAAAAAACACTCCATAGTCATAATACAAATAGGACACGATCGACATGTTTGGTAGGTACTAAAGGTAGGTGTGTGTATATATATAGATACTCACCTGATATCTAACTCGTCTCCTCATCACGTCTTCTCAGAATTTCGGCACATTTCACAACATGGGCGGTAAGAACAATTATTGGAAATGATAATTTTCAATAACTGTCGAAACCATCGAATCACATCACTTAGAGGTTCGATGGTAGACCATGAAACACCCTGGTGAGACGTATCTTCATATCCCTATTATTTCATTTGATATTTGATGCATAACTATAAATATGGTAGAAATTAACAGGTATATTTACGTCCATATATACCTGCTAACTTTCGATTACATATTATAACTAAGTTCATAAATTGTTTCCTTCTATGGTTTTGTGCTCGAAATATATTCGAGTATGGGTACGGAGGTCAGTTGCAATTTTTGAAGAGCATGTCTCGCGAATTTTGCCCTCTCTTCTGATGGTTGAAAAAACTTGAAGTGAGCAGGGACTGGTTTTCACAAATAAATTTTTATTTCTTTTTACAAGCGACTTCATCAAGGACTGTATAAAAATATGCAAATTTTGGACCACTAAAACATATAAAAATATTTCAGTGACCGATTTTACAACATAATTAATTCAGGAATGAATATTAAGGTGCTACTTTCAGTTTTGGATATAATTTTATGGCACATGACATTCTGTAATTATATATGAAAAATAGTCTGCGGAATATGGCTGCGATGTTTCATTTCATTATTCTCAATGCAGATTTCTATAAAGCCTGGTTCATATATGCTTATACGAATTTCGCAAAATTCATGCGAATCGGAAAGTACCTAATAAATATTGCATTGATATTCATACTCTACAACACCATTGATTTATTGCATTCTGTGGTATTATATTATGATGATATAAAAAAATCCGTAAAAAAGTTCAAATATTTCAACTTTATGATATTTCTTTTCAGCGGCCATTTTATCCGCATAAATTTTCCGATATTCGTATAGCATGAACCAAGCTTTAAGCCTGGTTCATACTTATACGAATTTCGCAAAATTAATGCGAATCGGAAAATAACAAATATTACATTGATATTATTTCTACTCTACAATACTATTGATTTGTGCATGCTGTAGTATCACATCATGATAACATGAAAAATCCGGAAAAAAGTTCAAATATTTCAACTATATTGCGATATTTCTTCTCAGCGGCCATTTTATTCGCAAACATTTTCCGATATTCGTATGAGCATGAACCAGACTTTATAGTTGACAAGTGTGGATTCATGCAGCACCAAGTAACAATTAAAAATTATCAATAAACAAATAGCAAGTTTACTATGATTCCATTCGTGCAGACAAGTAAAGATTTTCTTCTAGAGCGCAGCTAGTGCGCAGGTGAACGCAGATTGGTCAGTCCAATGGTGGAAATTATCTTCTGAATATATATATTTTTCGTTATTTCGTTTATTTGCCTTACATTGATGATGCTATTTTGGTTGAGGGTACATGAAAAATACGCAACATGATCCTGCAATACCATCTACTTTATGAGATTACCAGACAACCCTTTTTCTTGTCTGCACCTATTTCAAAATAAAAAACTTGTCCTTATAGGCTCTTCCATTTCACTTAACATCGTGAATAATAGAAAAAACTGTTATATTTTGTTTCCAGACAAAAAAATACTATTGAAATTAGTAATTATCCAAACAATAAAAATATGTTGTTCACATGGGTAATTACTTTTCCCTCCATAATTGTTTAAGTATATATTTTTCGAATTAATTTTACTCATAATTCATTTTTTTGTAAATTCTATAAATCAGGTATGTAAATTTTAGTTGATAGTTTGCTCTTTCAAAGTAGTGTTATGACTTATGAGAATACGAAGATTATCGTATAGGTGGTCTCGTGTAGAATTCGGTTAACCGTTATGCTAATATTTGTTTTCTGATTCCACCGCCCTTGTGTACACATTACATAGAATTATATTTTTGGTTTATTCCTTTCCGCCATCATATATATACACTACTTATATATTTGCCTACTTTTCTTTTACCTATTTTTGATGATCAAAAATATAGGGTAGACGCAGCTATTTAAATAACTATAAATACATCTTGGGATTTGGATAAGCATATTCTAGATATAATTGCTATGGTGAGACATTGACATTGCAATTAATATTTTATTCCACTATACGGTTGACGTTGCAACCATAGTTATATCATATCTACCGAACCAACATATTTAATATCTCATTCAACTAATAATAATTCACAATAATTTTGAAATGTTTCTTTTAGATTCAAAACAATTTTGTTATGGCTATAAAAATACAACGAATATTTTTGTTGTAAACAATCATTGAGTTGCAATTATTTTATTTGTTCGAAATTACATTAATTGAATTTTTTGCAGAGACTCATATTGGTAACTTTTTGAAAATTATAAATTCGAAATCTAAATTATTACATAGATCACTGCACAAAGTGAAATGATTGAACTGGATGAATATTTTGCGCCAAAAAACATACTTTTTTTTATAAATCACCCCCTAACCTCCAAACGCACTGGACGATTCCTTGACAAGCGGAATCTTGTTCAGGAGATGGTAGGTAATTGGTAGGTCATTCTGACTCATTCTACTATTTTGAGGTCCTTTCACGCTTGTTTTTACTGTAGGGAAGGCAAATTTTCATATTTGATAACAACCAAATCATCTTTCTTGCAATACATGTATGTTTTGTCAAAAGCTGGCATACAAATGCTGTGTCTATTTAATTTCAATTAAGACAAATCCGGGTCCGGAATTACAGAAATAGGGTTGAGACAGATCATTCGGGTCGGAGCTCATAGGACCAAACAATGCATCGCTTGTAATAACAGAAAATATATATGACAAATGTAGGATTGCCTGGCAATCTAGGAAACACTTAAATAAATTAAGGGCAATTATGGTGAAGATAATTTATTTTGAAGTTGAAAGCAGTAGATACCCAAACTAACAATTCATATTGGCTATCAAAAGATACAACTTCACGGTATTTATTGCACAAAAAATCAATACACTACCTAACAGTCGTATACAGCATAAGGCTAGATTTTTCGGGAATGTGAAACTACTGAAATTACCTTGTACACATTCAGAATTATACTCAATTTAGTTAATCCCTCAAAACTGGCATCTAATTAAAGTGCATTCTGTTCAATATTATTGCTATCAATATTGAGTATCACGTTATAAAATAAATAGTCTGAAAAATGAAAATAGGAACTCTAAATATTTTTTGATGACTAATACTGATTATTATTGCAGACACATAGGGACAACATCCGCAATTTTCATGAATGAAGAGATATCTGAAAGTTATCATCAACCTGATAATTGAATATTCATACTTATTTGCTGATTGAATATTATCATATGATTAGTGACGTCCTCATTTTGTATATCTATGATACTTACATTATAGAGTTTGCATGTCTGTATCAATACACTGAAAAATATATACATAGAAAACAGCAATCGATTCCATCATGAGAAATCGTCGAGAGTTTAGGATAAATAAAATTGAAGAGAAAATATTTATCTGCAATTGATTTGTTATTTGAAGTTGAACATTGAAATTATGAAATATTCAATTAATAACTATTCTGAAGCTGGTAGCTGATTATGACACATTCAGACTTGCAAAATGGCAATTTTGGGCTCATACAAACTCACATGACATTTCAAAAGAATTACGTCGAGTGTTTTTCCAGAAGAAATATTTTTTCAATTTCCAAAATTTTAAATGATGAGTCCATGCATTTTCCTTATTTTGGATTCACTGGAAATATTTATAATATGATACATTAAAAATGTGCTACATAAGAAATTACTTATGATGCAGTACATAATCTTGTGCGCCATTTTAGCTCAGAGTATATATGTGTGGATTCATGCAGCACCAAGTGACATTTATCATGTAGGAATTATCAATTAACAATTAGCAAGTATAAGTTGAACTTGTTATTCACTATGACTGCATTCATGCAAACAAGTAACATTTATCAATTAACAAGTAGAAGTTGGCCAACTTAATTAATTGAACAAGATTTTCTCCTAGTGCGCAGGTGACTGCGGATTGGTCAGGCCAATGGTGGAAATTTATCTATATTATATATTTTTCTTTATTTCCTTCATATCGCCTTGAGTTAATGATGCTATTTTGGTGGAGGGGATAACTTGGTATAAAAAAAATATATGTCTTTCAACCTATTTTAAGAGATTATCAAACACCCCTTTTTCTTGTCTGCATTTATAAATGGATTATCTCCTTTTATTACTATTCTTCGAAAAACTTGCCCTTAATAGCCTGTTCCATGTCACTGAACATTGAATTATAGATGAAGTGATTATATTTTGATTCAAGAAAGAAATATTGAAATTAAAAATAATAATCTGAGCAGGAGTATGTTGTGCATATACTTACTTTTTTCTTCATAATTGTTAAATTTGGATGCATGAATACTACATTTTCAATACTTGATAATTATTAATTGATAATTCTTACTTGGTGCTGCATGAATCTACACTATGTCTGCAAGATACTATATAGCTTCAAAAGTTGAGGATTTTTATGATACATTTAACTTGATTCAAATTAAATTTTATACTTGATTTAACATTTTAATAAACATTCTAATCAATAGAATATATCAAATCAAGACAGTTCTGAACTCTTTATAATGAGCATGTACTGCAATTATATAATGGGAAGAGCTTTCCACCTGACAGGAATGATTAATACTTCTAATTTCACTACAGATTTCATCTACTGAGCCATGATATCAGTAAATTGACCAATACATATACATTATTCATAGCAATACAAAATAAGCCCATCTGAACCACAAAGTGTTCTTGGGATGGCTTTGAAATTGAATCATCAAAATTCACATAACCTGGAGTATTTGGCTAGCTTCAAAAGCTGTTCCTGGAAGTAATATTACAGGACTTGAAACATGGCCTGATTCTACACAAACCATATTTGGGTATTCATCATCCCCAAAATCAGACATGTCTTTGGCATTTTCAATCCATGGGTTCCAGACAACAGTATCTGGGAAGTTATACTTTTGGATTCTCATCTTGCGTCCTGATACCACATTAGTTATAATGTGTTCTTGAGGAGTATTTTGATAAATTCTATCAGTCCATTCATTGATAGTTACTACATCACGAACCTTAGAAAAATTTAGAATTAGTAGCAGTATTTCATTGAATCAAATATCAATGTTACCTCCTGATACACAGCCCCTTCTCTGGTTTTGTCTATCAGGGTACAACCTTGCAATCCAGTAATCTGACAACGTCTCACATCAGGAACTTTGAAATATGTGTGCAATAACATGTTAAAGCTAAAAGTCAAGTCTTTGCTTGGATTGTATACAGCTATGTTGAAATGTAATTCTTTTTCACGAAGAATCAGTCTGTAGGTCAGCCTGAACCTGAAAAAAAAAATATTGAGGGTCTTAAAAATTCAAAGAAGAATAGAATATTTCTTACTGATAGTTCCACATTGATCTTGTGAAATCTGTATCCAATATGGAAAATACTGCTTCCACATCTCCACTAGCGAGGCGCTCTGGTGCTTTTTCTAGGTGCCAGCGAATAATTCTGGCAAATCCATGTTGTGGGCCAGTTGTCCAGGGACCAAATTGAGCTAAGGAGAGAACATTATTTTCATTATTCAAGTATATACCTATATTTTTTACTAGTGACTTACGAAATATGAAGGGAATTCCACCTCTGATTGCTTTTTTTCCATCAAATATGGCTTGTTTGCTACAAAAAATATACAGAAAATATTATTCAAATGCCTAAATCATACCTCTAACTATGGTGAACTAACAAAACCAATTAGGTAGGGTAGATAAGATAATTGGAAAAACTTGACATTGAAGTTATATAAGCTCCATGACGAAATCATCTATTTTTTAATCAATTTATTTCTTACCTGACAAATAATTGTTCTTGGTTGTTGACTCTCCAGGACACGACAGTAGCACCTGAAAAATTGAAATGATGAAAATATGTTACAACTATGACTACTCTACAATAGTAAATACAATGTAGTAATGTACATATATAGGTTATGTTATATATGTTGACAACATCTGAAGAATGTCATTTTTTAGACATTCAAAGGGTGGCGGGGAAGGGGTTTGTACTATGTACATGGGGATGACACAAGCAATACAACAATCTCTCACCGTGTAAGTTGATAGTACAAGTGGTGTTATTTCCCCTATCTAAAACAACGACACTAGTAGCTGCCATAACCGACTTTATAGATGCCTACACTACACCGGCCGGCCAAAAGATGCTACACCGTTTTCTCAGTTGTCTCCTAACTTGAATATTACACTTTACCGCGGTATCACCTGCGCGCACACCACAGGTGTGAAGTCCCTCTGTCGGTAGTGAAAAAAATAATAACCAGTTGAAAAAAGTTCCCAGACAACGTACACACTATTATTGATGTAATAGACACCAGCAAATGCACACTTCGATCGGGTTGGAATGCAAACAAGAGAGGTCGAATCTGGCGATCTTAGCTGTGTTAATATGCAGAAGCTCAAACGACTAGTTTTTCATTCATCGGAACAAAAAACAGAAACACTCCAGATAATGGTCGATTCGAATACGTGCAGCGCCATCTACACCAAACCTCGAAAGCGACTTTTTTGTTTATACTCCATCGAATTAGGAATTCACTGAATTCAGTACTCTTGCTCTCATCAATGAATCAGTAGAGTGTGATTTAGAGATTTTAGATATTCGTTTGGAATAAATTCAATAGAGTGAATAAAACTGAATTGACCCCTTGTTTCACAAGTGTTGAATAATGTCCAGTTTTCTAATTATGAATTTTTAAATCCTACTTCCAGGTATTTCTATCTTTTTCAGATATTCGGTCTGTTTTCTAAAAAGTGGTTAACACAGTGGATAAATTAGTAACGTTGTCAACTACTTTTTAAACCACTATAGATTTTCCACTATTCATATGAATCATATGTGGTTATTCTTCAAATACGAAATTTATCGAGGTTGCTAGTTTTGAGGGGCTCTAGAAGTAAATTAGTAATCTCAAAGTTGGAATGGGTGGAACACCGGTGTAACAGTTTCATAAGCTCATATAGATGGCGTCATTGGCGTCACGTTTGCTGATCCCGCCACAATGGCTGAACGGAAAAAGCAGCGCTCGAACTCGAGACCATCCATTGGTCGATAATTTTAAATGATTTCAACTTCTTCGCGGCAGCAATATGATTATTTCATTTTTCAGTTTGAAACTACACGATCGCAGTGAAAAAGTTGAAATTAATTATTCTTATACGAAGTCGCACAATAAGTTTCGACCTTATTCTCGCATGTGAACAGTAGGGTCAGTATGGGGTCAGTAGGCTAAAGAGGAAAGTGAGCAAATAGCAAATAGCAAATACATGTCGTAAGTGGCTCTCTCCCTTGGTCAGTGATTGAACTAAAACTGTATTTCACCCTTTTTGGCCCATACTTGAACGAACATTTTGAGATTTGAGATTTGAACAAAACAAAAGCGTTGATTGAATAAATTGCTAAAAAAAACGCATCAGTGGAAACATCTACAACCAAGATGGATGACTAGAATATCTCTGAGCTCAGTAATAACCACAGAATCTGTGGTAATAACTCATACCTTGCGTGTAGATGGCGATAACACTTCTCTTTCGCGATAGTCACTGTAGATAAGATCAGCTGGGCGTCTCTGGCAAGTCTCGATCTGGTGATACGATATGATCGATTTTCGAATGACAGAAAGAGAAAGACAGAATTGACAGAGTGATGGACTGATAGGTATATGACTGATACTGATGGCAGTGAATGCAGTGCCGCTGATGGGCAGTGAGCAGGTGATGACAGTGATATTATTCATTTTAAAAATATCACAGTAGGTATTTTTTTATGTTTGATGCTTAGATAAAAATATGGTATTTTTTTCGTTAGCCAGCGATATCGGATTTTTTCAAAATTATTGGTTGTACTGTAAACGGATGGGCCAATTTTCAACTTCGCTTATACTTATCTGCTATAGTGTTCTTCCATAGAATCCATTTTCGATCGAAAAATAAACGGGTAATTCTTGCGTTAAGTGGCGATGTCTTATATTTTCAAAATTTTTGGCTTACATATTTTGGCCTCCTGATCACGAATCTGAAAACCAAATTGTGCGGAAACCAACACTTTTCGAGATATTCGCGAAATAAAGTCATTAATACCCTATTATTGAGCAATACTTATTGAGTGATTCAACCTTTATCATTTTTCTTTAATTGTTGTTTGATGAACTATATACCTTCCTTTTTAACTATAACGTAGTATTTTTTTCAAAGTTATTATCAAAGCTCATATTAACATCTTCTATCACAAAAGGTGACATTGGTGACAAACATCAGCACAAATTTTCTCGTGGAGCATTCAGTATTTCTATCTATCTCTACTTCGTGTCGAAAAGAAGGACAGATATATATTATATCAGAATTCCCTCGCGTGAACGGACGACGAGTGGCAACAGTGCCATAGTATTGGCATGTTGCCTCTGTTGACAGCTATCATGGCCGTTATTTAAAAAAACTACATAAATATTCAACGTAATATCAAAAGTTATCAATCTCGTTTTGTTTTTTCTGATAACTGAATCATAATGAATATGGTATCTATTTTCCGCGAGCACTTACTCCTAGTTTCGTGTACAACAGACAAGCCAGTGATGAGCAGTTGAACAATAGCAAAAGAAGGATAGTGAAGGTTTTATTTTGGGAATATCTCGAAAAGCATTGGTTTACGCACAATTTGGTTTTCAGATTCGTGATCAGAAGGCCAAAATACGTAAGTAAAGCCAACAATTTTGAAAAAATAAGACATCGCCACCTAACGGAAGAATTACCAAAAAATGTTTTTATAATAGAAAAAAATGTAGCGATGGAGTACCCTTGTAACATTTTCGTACGACCACGTATGAAAACGTCAATAATCACACTGTTTTTTTATTCAGAAAGTAGCTCATATCACTATGGTATTGTTTATTTGAAAGAAAAAAAGCACAAGTGTTGATATGAAAAATATCACAACGGTCGTATGAATTGATAGAAATAATTAGGTATATTGTGAAGGTACTCACTGTCAATATATATGCGTTCTCAAATTAAATTCATATTATTTATTGAAATTATACCGAGAATTCTTCATCCATTAATTTAAATGTGTCTGATACATAACCTCTGAATTCACTTTAAAACTGGAACCTATACTCTTTCCTGGAACTATTTCGATGTTGATAACAGCGGGTGAGATCATTCATAAAAGTACGGCTACAGTTTTATGCGCGGCTTGCTGCTTGCAAAGTTTGATATCACAGTATCACCAAAGAGAAGATTCTTTGGTATCACAGACATAGATAATATATACAGCAAGCTTGCTGTATATATGATCACAGATGTTTGCAAGGAGCCAAGGACTCACTAACACGTACGCGCTTGCGCACTACGTATAACTTCTATGGTTCTGTATTCCTGGTTGCGTGATTACTGGCGCTAGCAGGCGTATGGTGTGTCAAGTTTGTTTATGTACGCTGGTGTCAATATTAATAAAATTTGTCCAAACTAAATTAACTCAATCAATCAGTAATTCACATTATGAGGAATTGTCGGAGAAGTATTCAAATATCATCTTGAATATGGAAATAAACCATACTTGATATCGAATCGAAACCACCTGAAATTATAGAGACCGCTCAAGTTACATTTTTGACAAGACCTCCCGCGAAATGAGTAGTAGGAAAAATAGTGCACAAAACTCGTTGGAAAGTGCATTTCCTTCACTCGTTACGTTTCCGCACACACCGCTACGCGGCTCGTGCTAAACGACTACTCGTGTGAAATATGTCACTTTCCACACTTGTTGTGTAATATCGAGTGTAATATACTATTTCGAATTCTTCAAATCGCCTTAACTTCCGAACAGATGGACCAATTTTCAACTTCTGCTTATTTTTTTCCATAGAATCCATTTTTCCAATCGAATGAATCGAAATCGAAAAAAAATTTTTTTGATTATAGAAAAAATGTAGCAAAGGGGGTACCCTTGCAACCTTTTCAAATTCTTCAGATCGCCATAATTTCCGAATGGATGGACCAATTTTCAACTTCGCTCATACCAATCTGCTTATTTTTTTCCTTGGAATCCATTTCTCTGATCAGAGAAATCTAAATCGAAAGAGAAATGAAAATTCATTATAGAAAAAAATGTAGCAATGGGGGTACCCTTGGAACTTCTTCGAATTTTTCATATCGATGTAACATCCGAACGAATCTTCAACTTTCTCCAATCGAAGAAATCGAAATAAAAATATTTTCGCTCATACCAATCTGCTCATTTTTTTCCATAGAATCCATTTTTCCAATCGAATAAACCGAAAACCAAAAAAAAAATTTTCATTATAGAAAAACATGTAGTAAAGGGGGTACCATTGCAACCTTTTAGAATTATTCAGATCGCTTTAACTTCGGAACGGATGAACCAATTCTCAACTTCGCTCACACCAATATGCTTGTTTTTTTCCATCGAATCCATTACTCCAATCGAAAGAAACGAAATAAAAAAAATGTTTTCATTATAGAAAAAAATGTAGCAAACCCTTTGAACATTTTCGAATTCTTCAAGTCGCCTCAACTTCCGAACAGATGGACCAATTTTCAACTTCGCTCATACCAATCTGCTTGTTTTTTTCCATGGAATCCATTTTTCCAATCGAATAAACCGAAAACGAACAAAATTTTTTTCGTTATAGAAAAAATGTAGCAAAAGGGGTGCCCTTGCAACCTTTTCGAATTATTCAGATCGCTTCAACTTCCGAACGGATGAACCAATTCTCAACTTCGCTCATACCAATCTGCTTGTTTTTTCCATCGAATCCATTTCTCCAATCGAAAGAATCGAAATCGAAAAAAAAAATTTGCATTATAGAAATAAATTTAGCAAAGGTGGTGAACATTTTCGAATTCTTCAAATCGCCTCAACTTCCGAACAGATGGACCAATTTTCAACTTCGCTCATACCAATCTACTTGTTTTTTTCCATAGAATTCATTTTTCCAATCGAATAAACCGAAATCGATAAAAAAAAATCATTTTAAAAAAATGTAACAAAGGATGTACCTTTGCAAACTTTTTAAATTTTGCAGATCGCGATAACTTCCGAACGGATTGACCAATTTTGAACTTCGCTTGTTTTTTCCATGGAATCCAATTCTCCAATCGAAAAAAAACAAAATCGAAAAATTTGTTTTTCATTATAGGAAAAATGTAGCAGAACTATTTAGAATTCTTCAAATCGCCCCAACTTCCGAACGGATGGATTTTCAACTTCGCTTTTACTTATCTGCTAGTTTTCTTCCATAGAATCAATTTTCGATCGAAAAAATCGAAATCGAATGAAAATGTTTTCATTATTGAAAAAATGTAGCAAAGGGGGTTCCCTTTGAACATTTTCGAATTCTTCAAATCGCCTCAACTTCCGAACAGATGGACCCATTTTCAACTTTGCTCATACCAATCTGCTTGTTTTTTTCCATAGAATCCATTTTTCTAATTGAATAAACCGAAATCAAGAATAAATTTCCATTTAAAAAAAAATGTAGCAAAGGATGTACTTTTGCAACCTTTTCAAATTTATCAGATCGCGATAACTTCCGAACGGATGGACCAATTTTCAACTTCGCTCATACCAATCTGCATATTTTTTTCCATAGAATCCGTTTTGTCCAATTGAAAAAATCGAAATCAAAAAAAAACTTTTTTTCATCATAGAAAAAATGTAGCAAATCGCCATAACTTTCGAACGGATGGACCAATTTTCAACTTCGCTCATACCAATTTGCTTATTTTTTTCCATAGAATCCGTTTCTCCAATCGAAAAAGTCGAAATAAAAAAAACTTTTTTTCATCATAGAAAAAATGAAGCAAATCGCCATAACTTTCGAACGAATGGACCAATTTTCAACTTCGCTCATACCAATCTGCTTATTTTTTTCCATAGAATCCGTTTCTCTAATTGAAAAAATCGAAATAAAAAAAAATTTTTCATCATAGAAAAAATGTAGCAAATCGCCATAACTTTCGAACGGATGGACCAATTTTCAACTTCGCTCATACCAATCTACTTATTTTTTTTATAGAATCCGTTTCTCCAATCGAAAAAATCGAAATCAAAAAAAACTTTTTTTCATCATAGAAAAAATGTAGCAAATCGCCATAACTTTCGAACGGATGGACCAATTTTCAACTTCGTTCATACCAATCTGCTTATTTTTTTCCATAGAATCCGTTTCTCCAATCGAAAAAATCGTTATTAAAAAAATTACCTTTTTTCCATCATATAAAAAATGAAGCAAATCGCCATAACTTCCGAACGGATGGACCAATTTTCAACTTCGCTCATACTAATCTGCTTGTATTTCACCATAGAATCCATTTTACCAATCGAATAAACCGAAAACCAAAAAGAAAAATTTCATTATAGAAAAAATGTAGCAAAGGGTACCTTTGCAACCTTTTCAAATTTTTCAGATCGCCATAACTTCCGAACGGATGGACCAATTTTCAACTTCGCTCATACCAATCTGCTTATTTTTTTCCATAGAATCCGTTTCTCCAATCGAAAAAATCGAAATAAAAAAAACTTTTTTTCATCATAGAAAAAATGAAGCAAATCGCCATAAATTTCGAACGAATGGACCAATTTTCAACTTCGCTCATACCAATCTGCTTATTTTTTTCCATAGAATCCGTTTCTCCAATCGAAAAAATCGAAATCAAAAAAAAAACTTTTTTTCATCATAGAAAAAATGTAGCAAATCGCCATAACTTTCGAACGGATAGACCAATTTTAAACTTCGCTCATACAAATCTGCTTTTTTTTCTCCATAGAATCCGTTTCTCCAATCGAAATCAAAAAAAATGTTTTCATCTTAGAAAAAATGTAGCAAATCGCCATAACTTTCGAACGGATGGACCAAATTTCAACTTCGCTCATACCAATCTGCTTACTTTTTTCCATAATCCATTTCTCCAATCGGAAAAATCGTTATTAAAAAAATTACCTTTTTTCCATCATATAAAAAATGAAGCAAATCGCCATAACTTTCGAACGAATGGACCAATTTTCAACTTCGCTCATACCAATCTGCTTATTTTTTTCCATAGAATCCGTTTCTCCAATTGAAAAAATCGTAATAAAAAAAATAACTCTTTTTCATCATATAAAAAATGTAGCAAATCGCCATAACTTTCGAACGGATGGACCAATTTTCAACTTCGCTCATACTAATCTGCTTGTATTTCACCATAGAATCGAATAAACAGAAAACCAAAAAGAAAAATTTCATTATAGAAAAAATGAAAAATGTAGCAAAGGGTACCTTTGCAACCTTTTCAAATTTTTCGGATCGCCATAACTTTCGAACGGATGGACCAATTTTCAACTTCGCTCATACTAATCAGCTTGTTTTTTTCCTTGGAATCCATTTCTCCGATTGGAGAAATCGAAAGAAAAATATTTCCATTATTGAAAAAAATCTAGCAGAGGGGGTACCCTTGGATCTTTTTCGAATTCTTCAGATTGCCATAACTTTCGAACAGATGGACCTCGAGATGGACCAATTTTCAACTTCGCTCATACCAATCTGCATATAGAATCCGTTTCTCCAATCGAAAAAATCGAAATCAAAAAGAACTTTTTTTCATCATAGAAAAAATGAAGCAAATCGCCATAACTTTCGAACGGATGGACCAATTTTCAACTTCGCTCATACCAATCTGCTTACTTTTTTTCATAGAATCCGTTTCGCCAATCGAAAAAATCGAAATTAAAAAATTTTTTTTTAATCATAGAAAAAATGTTGCAAATCTCCATAACTTTCGAATGGATGGATCAACTTCGCTCATACCAATCTACTTATTTTTTTCCATAGAATCCGTTTCTCTAATCAAAAAAATCGAAATCAAAAAAAACTTTCTTTCATCATAGAAAAAATGTTGCAAATCGCCATAACTTTCGAACGGATGAACCAATTTCCAACTTCGCTCATACCAATCTACTTATTTTTTTCCATAGAATCCGTTTCTCCAAAGGAAAAAATGGGAATAAAAAGAAACTTTTTTTCATTATGGAAAAAATGTAGCAAATCGCCATAACTTTCGAACGGATGGACCAATTTTCAACTTCGCTCATACCAATCTGCTTATTTTTTTCCATAGAATCCGTTTCTCCAATCGAAAAAATCGAAATAAAAAAAAACTTTTTTTCATCATAGAAAAAATGAAGCAAATCGCCATAACTTTCGAACGAATGGACCAATTTTCAACTTCGCTCATACCAATCTGCTTATTTTTTTCCACAGAATCCGTTTCTCCAATCGAAAAAATCGAAATAAAAAAACCTTTTTTTCATCATAGAAAAAATGTAGCAAATCGCCATAACTTTCGAAAGGATAGACCAATTTTCAACTTTGCTCATACAAATCTGCTTTTTTTTCTCCATAGAATCCGTTTCTCCAATCGAAATCAAAAAAACTTTTGTCATCTTAGAAAAAATGAAGCAAATCGCCATAACTTTCGAACGGATGGACCAATTTTCAACTTCGCTCATACCAATCTGCTTATTTATTTCCACAGAATCCGTTTCTCCAATCGAAAAAATCGAAATAAAAAAACCTTTTTTTCATCATAGAAAAAATGTAGCAAATCGCCATAACTTTCGAACGGATGGACCAATTTTCAACTTCGCTCATACCAATCTGCTTATTTTTTTCCATAGAATCCGTTTCTCCAATCGAAAAAATCGTAATAAAAAAAAAACTTTTTTTCATCATATAAAAAATGAAGCAAATCGCCATAACTTCCGAACGGATGGACCAATTTTCAACTTCGCTCATACTAATCTGCATATTTTTTCCATAGAATCCGTTTCTCCAATCGAAAAAATCGAAATAAAAAAAAACTTTTTTTCATCATAGAAAAAATGTAGCAAATCGCCATAACTTTCGAACGAATGGACCAATTTTCAACTTCGCTCATACCAATCTGCTTACTTTTTTTCATAGAATCCGTTTCGCCAATCGAAAAAATCGAAATTAAAAATTTTTTTTTTTTTCATAGAAAAAATGTTGCAAATCTCCATAACTTTCGAATGGATGGATCAACTTCGCTCATACCAATCTACTTATTTTTTTCCATAGAATCCGTTTCTCTAATCAAAAAAATCGAAATCAAAAAAAACTTTTTTTCATCATAGAAAAAATGAAGCAAATCGCCATAACTTTCGAACGAATGGACCAATTTTCAACTTCGCTCATACCAATCTGCTTATTTTTTTCCACAGAATCCGTTTCTCCAATCGAAAAAATCGAAATAAAAAAACCTTTTTTTCATCATAGAAAAAATGTAGCAAATCGCCATAACTTTCGAAAGGATAGACCAATTTTCAACTTTGCTCATACAAATCTGCTTTTTTTTCTCCATAGAATCCGTTTCTCCAATCGAAATCAAAAAAACTTTTGTCATCTTAGAAAAAATGAAGCAAATCGCCATAACTTTCGAACGGATGGACCAATTTTCAACTTCGCTCATACCAATCTGCTTATTTATTTCCACAGAATCCGTTTCTCCAATCGAAAAAATCGAAATAAAAAAACCTTTTTTTCATCATAGAAAAAATGTAGCAAATCGCCATAACTTTCGAACGGATGGACCAATTTTCAACTTCGCTCATACCAATCTGCTTATTTTTTTCCATAGAATCCGTTTCTCCAATCGAAAAAATCGTAATAAAAAAAAAAAAACTTTTTTTCATCATATAAAAAATGAAGCAAATCGCCATAACTTCCGAACGGATGGACCAATTTTCAACTTCGCTCATACTAATCTGCATATTTTTTCCATAGAATCCGTTTCTCCAATCGAAAAAATCGAAATAAAAAAAAACTTTTTTTCATCATAGAAAAAATGTAGCAAATCGCCATAACTTTCGAACGAATGGACCAATTTTCAACTTCGCTCATACCAATCTGCATATTTTTTCCATAGAATCCGTTTCTCCAATCGAAAAAATCGAAATCAAAAAGAACTTTTTTTCATCATAGAAAAAATGAAGCAAATCGCCATAACTTTCGAACGGATGGACCAATTTTCAACTTTGCTCATACCAATCTGCTTACTTTTTTTCATAGAATCCGTTTCGCCAATCGAAAAAATCGAAATCAAAAGAACAATTTTGAAAAAATTTTGCAAATCGCATAACTTTCGAACGGATGGACCAATTTTCAACTTCGCTCATACCAGTCTGCATATTTTTTCTATAGAATCCGTTTCTCCAATCGAAAAAATCGAAATCAAAAAGAACTTTTTTTTATCATAGAAAAAATGTTGCAAATTCCATAACTTTCGAACGGATGGACCAATTTTCAACTTCGCTCATACCAATCTTCTTTTTTTTTTATAGAATCCGTTTCTCCAATCGAAAAAATGGAAATCATAAAAAACTTTTTTTCATCATAAAAAAAATGTAGCTAATCGCCATAACTTTCGAACGGATGGACCAATTTTCAACTTCGCACATACTAATCTGCTTGTATTTCACCATAGAATCCATTTTACCAATCGAATAAACCGAAAACCAAAAAGAAAAATTTCATTATAGCAAAAATGTAGCAAAGGGTACCTTTGCAACCTTTTCAAATTTTTCAGATCGCCATAACTTCCGAACGGATGGACCAATTTTCAACTTCGCTCATACTAATCTGCTTGTTTTTTCCTTGGAATCCATTTCTCCGATTGGAGAAATCGAAAGAAAAATATTTCCATTATTGAAAAAAATGTAGCAGAGGGGGTACCCTTGGATCTTTTTCGAATTCTTCAGATCGCCATAACTTTCGAACAGATGGACCTCGAGATGGACCAATTTTCAACTTCGCTCATACCAATCTGCTTATTTTTTTCCATCGAATCCGTTTCTTCAATCGAAAAAATCGAAATAAAGAAAAAACTTTTTTTCATCATAGAATAAATGTAGCAAATCGCCATAACATTCGAACGAATGGACCAATTTTCAACTTCGCTCATACCAATCTGCTTATTTTTTTCCATAGAATCCGTTTCTCCAATTGAAAAAATCGTAATAAAAAAAATAACTCTTTTTCATCATATAAAATATGTAGCAAATCGCCATAACTTTCGAACGGATGGACCAATTTTCAACTTCGCTCGTACCAATCTGCATATTTTTTCCATAGAATCCGTTTCTCCAATCGAAAAAATCGAAATCAAAAAGAACTTTTTTTCATCATAGAAAAAATGAAGCAAATCGCCATAACTTTCGAACGGATGGACCAATTTTCAACTCCGCTTATACCAATCTGCTTACTTTTTTTCAAAGAATTCGTTTCGCCAATCGAAAAAATCGAAATCAAAAAAATATTTTTTTAATCATAGAAAAAATGTTGCAAATCGCCATAACTTTCGAATGGATGGACCAATTTTCAACTTCGCTCATACCAATCTACTTATTTTTTTCCATAGAATCCGTTTCTCCAATCGAAAAAATCGAAATCAAAAAAAACTTTTTTTTATCATAGAAAAAATGTTGCAAATCGCCATAACTTTCGAATGGGTGGACCAATTTTCAACTTCGCTCATACCAATCTACTTATTTTTTTCCATAGAATCCGTTTCTCCAATCGAAAAAATCGAAATCAAAAAAAACTTTCTTTTATCATAAAAAAATTAAGCAAATCGCCATAACTTTCGAACGGATGGACCAATTTCCAACTTCGCTCATACCAATCTGCTTATTTTTTCCATAGAATCCGTTTCTCCAAAGGAAAAAATGGAAATAAAAAGAAACTTTTTTTCATTATGGAAAAAATGTAGCAAATCGCCATAACTTTCGAACGGATGGACCAATTTTCAACTTCGCTCATACTCAATCTGCTTTTTTTTCATAGAATCCAATTCTCCAATCGAAAAAATCGAAATCAAAAAAATATTTTTTTAATCATAGAAAAAATGTTGCAAATCGCCATAACTTTCGAATGGATGGACCAATTTTCAACTTCGCTCATACCAATCTACTTATTTTTTTCCATAGAATCCGTTTCTCCAATCGAAAAAATCGAAATCAAAAAAAACTTTTTTTTATCATAGAAAAAATGTTGCAAATCGCCATAACTTTCGAATGGGTGGACCAATTTTCAACTTCGCTCATACCAATCTACTTATTTTTTTCCATAGAATCCGTTTCTCCAATCGAAAAAATCGAAATCAAAAAAAACTTTCTTTTATCATAAAAAAATTAAGCAAATCGCCATAACTTTCGAACGGATGGACCAATTTCCAACTTCGCTCATACCAATCTGCTTATTTTTTCCATAGAATCCGTTTCTCCAAAGGAAAAAATGGAAATAAAAAGAAACTTTTTTTCATTATGGAAAAAATGTAGCAAATCGCCATAACTTTCGAACGGATGGACCAATTTTCAACTTCGCTCATACTCAATCTGCTTTTTTTTCATAGAATCCAATTCTCCGATCGAAAAAATCGAAATAAAAAAAAACCTTTTTTTCATCATAGAAAAAATGTAGCAAATCGCCATTAATTTCGAACGGATGGACCAATTTTCAACTTCGCTCATACCAATCTGCTTATTTTTTTCCATAGAATCCGTTTCTCCAATCGAAAAATTCTTTATAAAAAAAATAACTATTTTTCATCATATAAAAAATCTAACAAATCGCCATAACTTTCGAACGGATGGACCAATTTTCAACTTCGCTCATACCAATCTACCTATTTTTTCCATAGAATCCGTTGCTTCAATCGAAAAAATCGAAATCAAGAAGAACTTTTTTTCATCATAGAAAAAATTAAGCAAATCGCCATAACTTTCGAACGGATGGACCAATTTTCAAGTTCGCTCATACCAATCAGCATATTTTTTCCATAGAATCCGTTTCTCCAATCGACAAAATCGAAATCAAAAAGAACTTTTTTTCATCATAGAAAAAATGAAGCAAATCGCCATAACTTCCGAACGAATGGACCAATTTTCAACTTCGCTCATACCAATCTGCTTACTTTTTTTCATAGAATCCGTTTCGCCAATCGAAAAAATCGAAATCAAAAAATTTTTTCTTCAATCATAGAAAAAATGTTGCAAATCGCCATAACTTTCGAACGGATGGACCAATTTTCAACTTCGCTCATACCAAACTGCTTATTTTTTTCATAGAATCCGTTTCTCCAATCGAAAAAATGGAAATCATAAAAAACTTTTTTTCATCATAAAAAAATGTAGCAAATCGCCATAACTTTCGAACGGATGGACCAATTTTCAACTTCGCTCATACCAATCTGCTTATTTTTTTCCATAGAATCCGTTTCTCCAAAGGAAAAAATCGAAATCAAAAAAAACTTTCTTTCATCATAGAAAAAATGTTGCAAATCGCCATAACTTTCGAACGGATGGACCAATTTCCAACTTCGCTCATACCAATCTGCTTTTTTTTTCCATAGAATCCGTTTCTCCAAAGGAAAAAATGGAAATAAAAATAAACTTTTTTCATTATGGAAAAAATGTAGCAAATCGCCATAACTTTCGAACGGATGGACCAATTTTCAACTTCGCTCATACCAATCTGCTTTTTTTTCATAGAATTCAATTCTCCGATCGAAAAAATCGAAATCGAAAAAAAGGTTTACATTATAGAAAAAAATGTAGCAAAGGCGGTACCCTTGAAACTTTTTCGAATTCTTCAGATCGCCATAACTACCGAACGGATGGACCTATTTTCAACTTCGCTCATACCAAACTGGTTTTTTTTCATGGAATCCAATTCTCCTATCGAAAAAACCGAGATAAATTTTTTTTTTCAAATTCTCAAGATCGCCATAATTTCCGAACGGATGGACCAGTTTTCAATTCCGCTTGTTTTCTTCCAATCGAAGAAATCGAAATAAAAATGTTTTCATTATAGAAAAATTCAAAAACATTTTCGAATTTTTCAAATCGTCTCAACTTCCGAACAGATGGACCAATTTTCAACGTCGTCGTTTTTTTCCTGAGATAAATGAGCCTATTTTGTTTCGGAAATACACCGGTGGATCTTGATCCTATTACGACTTGGAAATATGTAAAAAAAAACAAATTTCGTAATTTTTAATTTTTATATTTATTTCTTTAGTTGTTTTGATATATTTTGTTATCGAAAGAATGTGTGATTTCTCAATGCAAATTCTACTTGAGCTTAAAACGCTTATAGGTGGTAGAAACAAAATTACACCCTGTATCACGAGATAGAGATATATTTGATCACGCGACCTTTGAAGTGTATCACAAAGTTTGGTTTCAGGAAGATTTTTCTCCAGAATATCTTCAAATTGCTCATATTTCATACAGAAGAAAAGCTGAGACATCTTTCATAATTTTCAATTTACCTACTAATTCGCTACCCAGTACATTATTATCTGGACCACTCTGTATACATTTATAGCATTAAGATTTATGGCTACCGCATCTACTAATTAAAATTTTGATATTAACATTCTTAAATTTATTTACCACTTTTCAACAACTTATCAGTTGCTGTAGAAAATTATCTATATTTCAATCAGATTTTCAATTCCAATAATTTTTGTACCGTTACTTAAATATCCTAATTGTCAGCTTTTACTGTCATGAGAGTTGATTGTAACTCCAGTTCAACCAACTAAATCCTAAAGTTTAGTACCTATTTCCGATTCATTTATTTTCATGTCTTACCCTAACTCGACAGAAGCATCAGTTTCAAATCGTATATAGGTAGGTCCTACCTCTGCAAAATGCACTCTACCGTACAATGACGCAATTTATTTATAGACAATAAAATTTAGAGCTTATACATCACAGTTGCAACTTGCAATTGCTAACAAACGATATTGTCTAAACGAAAGCATACAAAAGACCAAGTTATACAAATTTCCTTTGTGCTTTCCTTATAGTCTGCTGAAAACTTTCGATAAAATTATTTACAAGCAGGTTACCTACAACTTAAATCGACCATCAGATGATCGTTCTGTAAACATCTTCACTCTAATATAAAATGTAGCTCAATAGCAGACAGATAATTCATAGACATTTTGTATTTTGAGTAGTAGGCACCTTAGATCATATATGCATATATGATATAAGGTATGGACTATTGAATAAAATAAAAACAATGTATTTATAATTTTATTCCATGTTTTATCCAATGAACACATTTTCAATAATAATAAGAATTATAATAAACAGATTGCGCCGTTTACAGTAATAGTGAAAATGGTATTGATATTAGGTTCCTGAAGGGAGATATATATGTTGTTCCCTAAAAAATAACTGCAATTAAATGAAGGAACTATGCAAGTTTGGCACATTATAGTTGAAGGTATTATGTGTAGGAATCATATTGATTCAAAAATATATTTGTGCTTGACAATAGTTATGAGAGGTTTTCGAGTAAGAGCAGAATATTCATTACTATCATGACATTTTGGATGCATTTTTTTTTAATAATCTACACTGAGATAAATTGAAAAGGCGCAATCTGAGCACTAGCTACTGTAATGACATCGATATAAATAAATATAGAATTTTATATATTAAGGTACCTTTAAGGCTAGTTGAGATCACTAGTGCACTATATACCCCTACACTTGCGCAGATGCACGAAACAAGTATAGATAGCTGTCCGTCATAATTTGCCATGGAAATAGGTAGTCCAAAAGGAGTGGCAAAATCTTATATCTGATTTAATTCATAATAGCTAACATAATTACGAATTTGAAATGAAGATAACAGCTAACTGAACTCAACCACCTCTGCTCAGAACTAGAGCAGGCTAGTGTGAAGAATATAAATGTACATCAATAATCTATAATCATTACCTCCAATAATGGTCGAATACATCGACGCGGGAATAACCCTGGACTGAGTGAAAAACAATTATAACTTGAAGAACGCATACATTTAGTAAATAATCTTACATTTTTTCATTGAAAAAACTCTTCAAAATAAACAACAAGTAATAAGTAGCTAATTGGAAACGAAACAAGTCAAGGAAATTATGTCGAATTCATGAGCCAATTATTATTCTTTTCAGAATTGTGTGGTAATGTTATTCAATTCGTATGCCATAATAAAAATTTCAATAGAATTGTATTGGATTATTAGGGTTATTCCGAATGTTGTCATTTCCCTTCGTATAATATCTTCAACAAATATAAATGCAACACATACCTATATATATATTTATATAATTTTGGTAGTAGGAAAATCACAGAATTCTAAAACCTCAAAAAAAAACTATTATATTGAAATATTGATTGTTTTCACAAAAGTGACCCGTTGTGTATTGAAGAAACAGATTTCAACAATTTAACAGTTTGAATAAAACATACTGAAGCATATATAAATTGCTTTGTGATATTATACCCCAGGATGTGGCCGGAGTGTTGAAAAGAAAATCTTGAAAAAATATGGGTCACTTTTGAGGTACCTATTTATGTAGGGCTATTACAATCTGAAAACAATCGATAAATTTATAATGAATAACAGAAATAGAGAAGTATCACTAGTAACAACATAATTATCTTGATTTTCTTTTTGATAACAGAATTCTCAACAATAAATATTTAAAGGATCAACCGAGGGATCAACAAATACAACAAAGTATTCAAACTATCCTGACATTTTTATCTCAAATAGTATATCAAATTAAGTACATTTGGAATAAAAATACAGGCCGACTGACAAAAAACGCCCCAAGTCACAGCGCCGCTATTTATTATAAGATTTTGAAAACTTCAATTTCGATTCCGACTCTAATGATATTTTTCAATTGTTGACTTAGTTTAAAATGCCTCGTTATTACGTTATTTAAAAGAAAAAATAAGTCGCTGTTATTACAGTTGGATTCATAGAATGAAAATGTTGGTTCCACCTTGCAGTATTTAAGGATTCATTTCATTCGATTTTATGTTGCCCAAAATCGGATAGTGAATATTGGCACTATGGCATGCGCGTTTTTTGTCAGTCAACCCTGTATATACGAATATATATCAAATCACAATAGTCGAAGATATAAAATTTTTAAAAGGGGGATTGATTTTCCATAAATGATTAAATATAAGTTCCCAGAGTTTCAAATTGCTATAATCACATGAAAAACATTAGAGAAGTGATATATATATATATACCTATTCGAGACACTACTTAATGCCCCAATAAGAACTATTTCAACTGGGCTGATTGATGAGTACATACTAAATTGGTGAATAATATTTCAGAGGACTCTAAGTATATATATAACTTTCAACAAAATGGTATATGATCACACTTTGGTCAGTGTTAATTGTTTTCCAATGTTTGTTCGAAAATTAGTGCACTACATTAGTATGTTTTATCATAAATTATTACTCATTTTTCTTCTGGCACTAATATTGTCGAAATACCTACTATTGTGTAAGTTTTGACCACCTTGTATGATATTTATTGGATATAAAGTTAAGCCGCCCCTTCAAAATGTACTAAAAGTGGCATATCGCATCTATAGAAAGAAGTTTGATGCTGCCCAACAGAAGTTGCACTAAAAATTCAATCAATATCTCGGCAAAGAATCACTTCAAAATGTTCTCACCCCGAGGAATATCAATTTCTTTCGCGTCTTTTGTTTCATTTTCCTTCAAGTAGTGAATTAGTGTTCGAATTGTGAATAATTATACCTACATGTTTTTCAACCATAATTGAAATATGCTCATTGAAAATTTAATACAATCCTCACTTTGTCGCGGGTGGTGAATTTTGAAGCTTAAATGCGTGATTATTTTCTCAAATATTGATTGAAATGGGCGTAGGACGGAGAGACCTATGCACCTCGCCTTTTCTTCAAAGATTGTATATATCCAGAGAAAATGCTTTGTAACACGTCAAAGTTTTATCATCAATCTGTATATGTGTAGAACTTGGAGAACATTTAGACTAATTTTTTTCTGACGAAACATGTCATTTTTATATAAAAATTGATTGCATTTACAGATTGCTGTTAAAAATATGTCGGATATATAACTTACTGAGTATATAATCTATCACTCATAATTTGACATTTAATACAGTAAATATTTATTAAGTTAATATTGCTCAAAATTCTTAGTTTTATTATATAATTACGCGAGAACAAGTTTTTGTTGAATAACCACCTAACAGAAAAAGTATACTGAGTTATGTTCTACTATTTTTAGTGATGATAGATTTACAAAAAAATCACCAACAATCGAAGAGAATGTTTGTTTGAAAAATCTAATCATGATCCTTACCTATCAAGAATTATTAAGTTATTTTGATGTTTGGTGACCAGTCATATTTGAACCACTTGTAATATACTCAGATATAATTCGGAATATTTCTAGATATTCTTCTTTTTCGCGATTGCGGTTTCAACGGACATAAATATGCCATATTCAGGTATAGGACACGTTTATGATTGGGAAATATTTGAGAAAATTCGGGATGTTCCATGATGAAAACGAATGCCTCATTTTTTGACTAGAGCCAATCTCATATTATCCTCAGATACGGAGATATAAGCATCTCAAAGCGGTCAAAATAACTACTCACCCGCTGTCTATCAAATGTTAACACAACATTTGATTAGACACAATATACATAATTTTTCTCACATATAACTAACATACTATATGATGATTAAAAAGTCCTTGTAGACTGCATTATCTCTACTTCAAACAAACATTTCTGATTCATTAAAAAGTGAAGATCACAAATTTCAAGCAAAATATTGCTTTCTGTGTCGACCTTCACTTTGTGAATGACATTTTCAATACTTCCCACGATAGTAATTGGTGGAGAGCAGTGTATACGCGATTTCACGTTGGCGAATGTACGAACGATAACTGTACGGATAGTAACGATTAATAAGTTTATAGAAATCGGATGAGCTATATCTACCGAATCATGTTGGCTAATCTATTTCAAGTCTTACACTACGGCTTATCGTAACTGCATATTCTGACCTGATCATTTGTTTTTGCGTAGAAAAATGAGCACGTTTCATAACCTCCATTTTGATTTGATAGTGTTAGATGGTTTGAAGAACCACGTAACCAGGTGGCGTACTGTTAGTTACGCCATTTCAAGAAGTAGCGAGTATCCTTTGATTATTTAGAAAAGTGTTTCTCCCGAGTCGCTGATTTGGTGTCATCAATTAAAATTACGAGTAGATGGTGATCACCTCCTGTCCCCCTCCACGCACCATCAGTACTCTCTCCAACCCTTCTGTGAGTACCTCCAAAAATTCCATGTCTAGAAAACATCGTCCAACGGACATTAATAAACTCTTCTCATATCATTCGAAACAAATTTGACACAGAATGGATATTTCACAGTTAAATGAGTGCCGAGTCGAAGGCATCTCTTTACTGTCAGATTTGTCATTATGTCTGATCAAAACATTTTAAACAAGCTCAGATATCGTGAAAGTTTCATGTTCAATTTCACCGTATATTATGCCCAGTGCGTTATATTTGAACTCTTCAATTAGATTTCATATCAACTCGTTTACTTACAATTGGACTCTCTCTCCATTTTCGTATCCTTTGGAGGTCCAGGTAGGTTCAAAATAACTAGTTGAGCATCGTGAGAACGATTAACTATCACTTCATTCAGCCTTACGGCTGTATGCATACGACGAACGTTACCTTCGTCACTAAAAATCGAAAAAAAATTTAGAGATAAAGTTTAGATTTTGTATTCTTCTGATGAACTGTGCGTCCGGATGAATGGAATCGCGATTTAACGAGAAATCAATCAAAAAGCTGGTTCTTTCTATAGAAAACTTACGGGGTTTTGGTGGTGGGCTTATTTTTTTCTTCTGATACAGAATTGGTGTGATTGTGTTCGTTTGTACTCTCCTTTTCTTTCTCAGAAGAATCATCTTTTTCCTTGGTGTAATCGCAATCTTCCTTCGATTCAGAAATAGGCTGTACATATTAATAGATATAATATAAATAAGTTATCGCTCAATGAGATAAGTACTACCTCATTTGTGGGTTCGGCTGATTTGTTATCACCTTCTGGTCCTGGTTCCTGGAAGCGAACTTTGGTCGCAGTTTTAGAATCCGCAATTGAATGATGCTGGTCGATAATAGATTGTACCTAGAATATATGTCATATTCCGTTATCTTTTTATTGGAAATTGCTACATGGATGAATAATAGAAAATATGGTCGGATAAGGTGATATGAATGGTTGATAAGAGGGATGGTAAATAAGAACAACCGTGCACAAATTAATATACCATGATCTAGCGATATACGATATTCTTTTACCAAAGGTAATTCATCTTCTGCAGACCCCGGATTGAAATCCACCAGAGACTGTACCATGCATGGCAAAAATAATGCAGATTAACTTTTATAGTCACAAGTTCAAAACAAAGATATCAAATTTGAAAAAGACTCTTACCATGCCAAGGCTTTCTTTTTTGTTCAGACGCAACTCTTGAAGCATTTGATTGCGTTGCTCCATCATCAGAGTCCTTTCATAGGTATATGCGGATATATCATGATCCATCTGAAAACATCTTCGTAGATTTCAAGAATATCGCCGAACGGAAATTGCTTACCATTTCAACAACTTCAACTTCGGCCCCAATTCTGAGATGATAAAGGAATGTCTTCAGGTCTTTTTTCATTTGTATCGAGTTGTCTTCCATCTGGGCTACGGTGAAGATGCGCATTTTGCAGTTTTTCCAGGTCCTATGCTGTTTCAGCAAGAAAGGCAATAACATGAGCAACCCTCCATCATGGACGATCCACCAAATATCGATATTTCCGACGACTTTTTCCGTCGAATCTGGAAAGAAGTTGATTCCCTTGGGAACCAGTAAGGCCATGTGCGCTGAGGTTACATTCCTGACGGTTTCTAAGAACACCTGCCAAGTACGGTCGCTCTCTGATTGTCGCCATCCATAGGGCCAGCCCAATATGACGGTGTTTGGCTTCAGTCCCCCAAGACCAGCAGTTTGAACTCTGGAAAAATATTATCCAGTATTATTGGTCAAGAACCAAAATTATTTCAACTAACAAGTTGGATAATCCTTCAGTTATGTCTCTGGCGACAAGAATTTCGGCAAATCCTTTAACTTTCTCTTCCTCCATGGTTTTTGTCAGACTTTGTTTAGCAGCCATTGCTTCACCGTAAGAACGCGTGAAGTCGCCACCAATTGCAGAGGCACATATGGTCAAACCCTTGCCTGGAAAATGAGCGTTTGCATTTTTCATTTGTTCAAAAGGATGCGAGTAACGTTGGTTCACATACCAGCTTTCAGCTGAGCAGCAAACGCGAACAGTTTCCGGTATTTGGGCAATAAATCGGAAGTGAGCTTTACTAAGATCAGGATTTGAGGTCTCCAGTTCTTGGTATGGGGTGGACCTTCTTCTAACCGCAATAGAGAGAATCTTGCTGCTGATAAAGCCAGTCCTCTCATACCATCACCCCATTCTTTCTCGGCTCTGAAAAAATCGAGAATATAGAGGACTATAGTTGAAACAACTATCCTCCCCATTCTGACGAGGTAAACTAGATCAATAGTCGAGTCATCAGTAGTTTTCTACACTTCTCAACTCACCCTCTGTATTCGATATACTTGTAAATTATTCCTGCCATAGCCATCGCAATAAGAGCCAAGTACCATGAAGTCATGAACATGATAGCAATGCACAAGGATAGACCTATGAAAGAAAGGGACCAGTGGTAGTATTTGAATCGGGGTCGCCAGTTAGGGGTTCTTAGTAGAGTTTGCAGAGCACACGCCAAGTTGACGAATCCATAGCACATCAAGAAGAACATCGACAGTAATGGTGCTAGCAGATCAACATTTCCAAGTAGGATGCCTCCTTGACATATTATCAGGGTCAGTAGCAGAGCTCGAGTTGGTTCCCCTCTGCTTGAGGACACAGCGAAGGGGGATAAAAACGGTATGATACCGTCCTTGGCAATAGCCTGCAGTAGCCGTGGGGCACCAGTCAGCGATTGAAGGCCGGCACCTAGGGTTGATAAAATGGAGCCTATGAGTATAACCCACTGGTTGGGCCATGCGATGTTGGCAACAACCAACTTGCCACCTATCGATTCGCCGAACCTGAAAATCGGAAGGGAAGATACAGTATTCGCTGTGAGATTGGGACGTTGAACTACATACTTATCTCTTAGGAGAAGGTTATCAACGGTCCCGGCAAATAGCAAAACAGAGGATAGATATACGGTTGAAGTTGTCAATATGGCAGCGATGGTTCCGATGGGAATAGATTTCTGAGCGTCAGCAAGATCACCTGATCTGTTGGAGCCGGCCATAATACCGGTTACTGAAGGGAAGAATATACCGATGAGTATCGTAAAACTCGTCGTAATGTCGGCGTAAACTTGGTTATAGTGATCATGCCCGTAACTTTCCAAATCGGCTTGTTGTTTTCCTTTGGAGATGAACTGACCTTGCTCAAGAAAACCGTCGTAGATATTATCTGTAAACGTATTGGGTTCCAGGGTTTTTGAAGAGTAGGTACCTATGCATGTACTCACCAAAAAATGCTTCGGATGCGAGTCCTTTGATTCCTCTTTCGATGGTGAGATTATGTTTATCGTAATAAGGATCACACTGCAACTTGACGTCATTGAATTCAGATACATTTTTACAGAACATGTTGTGAAGAATTCCTGTTACGTTTTTGTGACAATCTTCGAAAGGGTTGTCTAGTTTGAGTAATCTTTTACCGAGTACACACATACTAAAACATTATAAAACACAATATTATATGCATGAATTATATAGGAATGACGTTTGTGAAATATTTGGAAGAATTTTTACCATCAAAGACCAATGAGATATATACAGATATACTGAACCGTTGATTTATCCTCTCGTTCGAAACTAATTCTTTAGCTATCGATATTTCTATCAAACATATATCGGAAGCAGATTGTACTTTTTTCTGAGAACGAAAATTAAAGTGGTTTGATTGCTTTTTTTTTTCAATTACAATATTGGTGAAGTGTTCCAATTTTAAGTAGATCACACTCTATACCCGGTATCTCTTCAAATATTACATCGATATTGAATCCATATGAAGTAGGTGGTAGGTAGGTTATCCTACTCAGTTCTCCATATGAAGAAATATGCAGTTCCCAGAAGGACATCCTGTAACCTCAAGAAATATAATTTCTTCTCGGTCGAAAAGATCCATGCCTTTTACACTAATACTATATGTCGGCAGGGACGCGCCGTCCATATGTGCAAAGTCGTGCGGCGCACGACGGCGCCAAGACCAAAAAGGCGCCTACGGTCGTTTTGAATTTTCTACACAAATCAACATTATCAAACCAGTGGTGAAAATGTACTATCCACCAACACAGTTCGCCGATCGGCAACCGGTTGATTCTTCATTATTGTCGCAATAAGCGCCTAAGTCGTATATAGTGCCTTATTTGCTATTATGTATCTGAGGCAATTTTGAAAAATAATTGAGCAAGTAAGATTTCAGTAGGGCGAAATTTACGATGTTCTTTATGAAATTTTTTCCGGAAATGATTTCGACAATGCTACAAAACATATAGCTACTTCCTTAGGTAAAAAAATTAAAAACTATGAGTTTGTGTGTATGGTAGTCTTGTGGTATAAGATTATGAATTAAGTGGATGTTGTTACTAAGATTCTGCAATCAAAAAAATTAAATATTTCCCAGGCTTCCGAAAGTTTGAATAGCCTTAATGAATTTCTCAAACAATATCGATCTGACAAAGGCTTTATTGACTTATTAGTAGATGCCAAAAATAGCTTCTTGCTTAGAAGTTGATGCAAAATTTAGATCTACAAAAGTGTTAAAGCAAACGAAGGTGACGACCAGCCGATTGAAAATCAAGAAATGAAATTCAAAGTAAATTGCTTTTTCGGAATGCTAGAGACATCACTCTTCATCCGTAAATTAAAATTTTCAACTATTATCGTGTCATTCTGATGTTTTTAATTTTTCGTGGAATGTTGAGGATTTATTTGGCAAATATTCCGATCAAAATCAATTTGATTTTTGTAAGAAACTGGAGGAGACCTTAACCGACAAAGATCGAAACGAGAAAGATATAGATGGAACAGATATTTCACACGAATTACAATTTATGCACAATGGCGACAAGGACGCGATGTCTGTAACAAATAACCTAACCCGCACTCATTTCCAAACATTACGATTGTATTGCGCAAATTATTAACCATTCCAGTTTCTGTAGCTACAGCCGGGAAGTCATTCTCTAAATTGAAGTTGATACAAAATTATTTAAGATCTAGAATGGTCAAAGAGCGGTTAGATTATAAAATCTTGCAATTATTTCTATAGAGTCTGACTTTTTAAAGCAACTCGAAATGGAAAGTATTATTGATGAATTTGCAAAAAGTAGAGCTAGAAAAGTCCAATTACTGAAAAATCTCTCCATCATTATCTGTTCCAAAACAAAATTGCTATTATATTTTTGTTTTCTCAAATACTGTTGTTTCATATTCTATTGATATTTCTCGTGTATTTTTTTGTCACAAATAAAGAGATTTGACAGAAAAGTATAGTATTATTGAAAAAATTCAACAAACAACTAGAAGAGAGGGGTGGTAATTTAACCTCAATATTATAACATTGGTTATTAGAGGCGCTTATCATTATTTCGCACGACGGCGCCGAAAATACTTGGCGCGTCCCTGTATGTCGGTCAGCAAAAACTTATGAAGTAGGTACGAAAATATCAACAGTAGTTCGTATAGTCAGGAGTTCATGGAAAAGTATTTTGAATCACCGTCCCATTGTGAATTGTTCGAAATATTTCACATCATCAAAATTCCTTAATAATAACTTAGAAATACCCGAATAACCTCAATTATTAGTATTCGAGGAGAAATAACACATTAATGTACAGAACATGAAGCTATTGGACGGTGCTAGCATCTTGATTACTGTTGCAAAAAGTGCGTTCATACTCTCCAATGACGTAATGTTCTCTGCATTATAGGGTACCTCTCAAAGCATTGTCATGCAAAGTGGATGAATGCCAAACGCGCATAAAGTATATGTACAAGAAACTTCTGCTTTAAGAAAAAGTTATCATTGAATCAAATGTTACATCAGAACAGCACTTGGTAAATATGAATTTCAACTTCTATATTCTCTTGGAATTATTCAAAATCAGACTCATTGATGTAGATGAATTCTCAAAGGCTGAAGTTCCCGTTAAAATCATATTAGTGAACTTTGGTAGATACTAACTGTAAATTATCATTTCCGTTGATATTGACAAAAATTCCAATGTACACAGCCAAAATGGAGAAAATGACACATGCAAGCGCCACTGTGGCAAATTTGTTCACGAATTTCACACCAAGAAATACTATTGTTCCCATCACCACCAGAACTGCAGTACCATATACACGGAAGTTGTTGAATTTCACGTCATCGTCAGTAATATCACCGAATAACGTTAGCTTGTCTGTGATGTACATCTGTAAAATATCGTGTCGTATTCGAATTCCAATATATATTCCTCAACATCTGAAGTGGATCACAGTTAAGGTACCTCAAAATTTTATATTCTTGAAACAAAACTGATGCAACCCGCTACAAATGTTGAGAGTGTATTTTTTCTTGAATATCTTGTGTACAAAGATCTCTACTTGTTGGTTTATATTTTTGATGTCGCTACAATTCTGATAGCTATGACCCTGTGGACAAGTAAATGAAATTGGAATTGAATTCTAGTTTCACAGGAGATGTGAGTACCAACAGCTTCCTTCCTTTTAGTTGGGAATAAATCAAACTGAATCAGTACCCGATGAGACAACCTACCAGTAGTGATAGTGATAACTATTAGGTCTTGTATCGACTGATGTCTCAATATTATTGACTTTTCATCATCAGAATTCGGTGAGTCATTATATCCGTTTAATTTTGTTTGACGTCATTAGTGTGAGTCTATGGAAAGGATGAAGATGGTGAAGAAACTCGCCATGCATTCAATCACTGATGATTCTCGAGCTGCTAAGCTTTTGAGACTCTCTTCAAATGAATTGATAGTCACCCATTTGTCAGCTGATATTAATTTAACTGCACACAGAACACCAAATATATTAACCAACAAACACGATATTACTCAAAACCATAAGGCAACTCCAAATCCACGAACCAATCAAACACTCACCAGAAGAATCTCCACGGCACCTACGATGTACATAGCACCTGCTAACGTCGTACCGGTGTAGAAGAGCATGCCAACTGCCCCACCAAACTCGGGTCCTATCGATCTAGATATCATGAAGTAGCTCCCTCCTCCAGGTACCACGCCATTCGTGGCGATCGCAGACATGGATATGGCGGTCAACATCGTTACACAACAACAACATAATACGATGAGAAACCCTTGGAGGGCCCCTGCGGTACCTACATCAAAAATATTTCCCGTGAATAAAAGGACCTTCATTTCAATAAAGGACATTTCACATGGCAACAGTGTGTACACCAAATTCCCACCACTTTCCCTAAACCTGAAATTCTGATAGTTTCTTGCGAATCAACCACCATCATTTCTACTACCGAATTCTCTTTTTGAATGTCCTTATCAAACCTTCCAATATTCTACATAGTTATTTCCTCAATTCTCATTAGAATGAGCCAGTCGCATTCCTCAATGCCAATAGAAATCTTCTGACAAAGGCAACCGCAGCTCAAACTCTCGGCCAGTTGTTTTTTTGTTCCAGGAAATATTTTCAATAGTAACTTCACCTGCATATCAAGCAGATGACCACCATAATAATCTTCATATTTTCCAATAATATCTTCTCTCCGTCATTATCTTCTGAGGCCTGTTGTTCTTTTCACATACCATCAGTCGACCTCCAAAAACGCACGAGCGTCAGTACAGCCCTTGCATGTGCGTTTCATCGGTCCAGTTGCGAATTTTTTTGTTATGACGTGATTTGGTGTGCGAAAATTCCGAGAAGTGGACAGAGGTTGTCATTTGTCATCTGAATGAAAAGGCCTAGTGGACAAAGAAGTTGGTAATGTGTTTGAAAAACACTTTTCATACACACTTTTAAACACCTAACCTCATGGCCGCAGCCAACATCCCCTCAGGAGAAATGACAATTTTGATGTGATTTGAAAATTACAAACGATTTTCTAATTCGCAATTTCGAAAATGATGGGATGGACATCCAGAAGTATTTGAAAAAATTATTAGGTTCTTCTCTTGAATCTGAATAAAGTATCACAAAGGCACTCTTTATTGGTCTTTCTATACATAATGGATGTACTCTTGATTTTTCGTCGCAATCTTCGCTCACACAAAGCGACAACAACGCATTGCTCCAAACTCATTGTTTAACAAACTGACCAAACGCATTCGTGTGTACGAAAGGATCGTTCTTCTGATCAATCAGAACTGATCGTCAGCCCTTGAATCTGAATAAAGGGTCACGAAGGCACCCTTATTGGTCTTTCTATTCATGGATGTACCCACATATCTTGGCATACACAAAAAGACAACAACGCATTGCTCCGCACTCATTGTCGTTGTTTAACAAACTGACCATACGCATTCGTGTGTTGAAGGAAAGAATCAATCTCTCGATCAATCAGGACTGATCATCAGGCCTGATCGTCAGCCGTTGGCGAAACAGGCTGGTTCTGATGGATTTTAGTTGAGAAGGATCATCCGTTCATTTTGTCAGAGTATTGTGTTGCTAATACTTCTAGCTCACAAGTAATATAATTTTGTTCTGCTGAAAACTACGGTTCCGAGAGAACTCTTGCCATGGGATGGTGTGATAGAAATTGAATCGGAAAGTTGAAACGTACCCACGACCCAGGTCAAACGGATGAACAAAATGACACCGAAAATGTTCTGAATACAGGGGAGGTAGACCCCGATGAGGGTGCCCATTCCAGCGCCTGGTTTTGCTGGTCTGGCATCGGGATCATTGGATGCCGGAGGGATGGTGTTCGAGTAGTTCGCCAAGGAGCTGATGAGAGTCGATATCCTAGGCCTCTCCTCCATCTCTTCGGAGTACAGGTAGAGGTTGGTCTCGTAGCCGGACACCTTTTCGGAAACGAAAGTCTGCTCGTCTGTGCCATCTCCTGAAATGTAAAAATGTATCTGGAGAACATGAATAATGGATGTCCTGCATAATCGCATTACATCGGGTCTTTCCAATATCTGTCGTCTGAAAAAATGATATGATAATTACCTACCCAGAAACCGGTATGGGAGAAGTGATGAATCTGCAAGAGCTAGTGTGAATAAAATACCACTCTTACCTCAATGTTCTAAATGAGGAAATGACCATGCATGAAGGAAAGTTTCTCAAATAGTCTGAAAATAAGATAAACACGATTGATTTCAATATAGGATTCCTTGAAATACCCTTTCCGATTCAATTACCACTATAGACGGATTATTGTCTGCCTGATAATTATTTTTCAGAAGATCAATAAGAAGTTCCTCTGAACCCACACATGAGTAGCTATAACGATATGCGTAACTTTCACACCACCCCTGTTGAAATTTGAATAACTTTTTTCTGATTTGAACAATTTGAATTCTGTTTGCGCTGTTTTTTTTCAACTTTAACAGCAGAGGCATAAAAGGGATCTCATTAACTTGAGCCAACCCCAGAATTATCTTCTTATCTCTTTTATTTACAAAAAATCATTTTTTTGGTTTTGCAGTCATAACTTTTTTCCTCTTTAACCGATTTTCAAAATCTCAGGATCATTTTGAAGCTGAAACGTTAGATGAACAGACATGAAGATTAGAATTGACTAAAAATAAATATTGAAGATCAAGGGTTTCTACAAAAGTGACCCAAATCTAAATGCCGCTCGAAATCCTGATCAAAAAAGAAAAATATCCCCAAAATTTTAACGGTTAGATATATCGGTAAACACATCGGGATCGGAGATTAAAAAAAAATCTTCCACCCTTTCCCCCTTGGGGTACTTTGGGTACGGATGAAGGGAAGGAGATTTTTGTGATTTTTTCACATATTATCCCCGTGAGTTGATGTACAGGGCGAAAAAAGTTCTTTTTCAGAATCGAGACAAGCGGTACCCATAGCTGTGTGAAAAAGTTGATCAAAGAAAAAAAAATTTGCCATAGGCGTAAGTATAAAATTTTTTTGGGGGTCTAAAAAATTAAATTATTTGAAAAAAATCCAAAACATGATGGAAGACTTTGTATAGGGGGTGAGAAGGTTACCCTGAAATTTTGTTGTATTCAAATTTTTTTTGAAGTCTTATATCTTCAGAAAAGAAAGATCTACGAATAATTTTTTCTGTCCTGATCTTTATTTTCACGAGAACGTAATTTTCAACCTGTCTTGTCAGTCACTCATTATGATTCTTGTTACGTTGGTTACGGACCATGCATTTTTTTGGGCTGATTTTTTTTCTAGAACATGGCGTTTCATTTCGGTTTTCTCACGCACAATTTTTGACTGCTTGAAGAAAAAAGATCTGGACGTATCCAGAATGGAAGATCCTTCCGAAAACAAGTTGATTTTCATTTAATTCTCCTCCCAGTCGCGATTTACAGAGTGTTTCAGATTTGGGTCACCTTTGAGGAAACTCTCGATCTTGAATGTTCATCGTGAGCTAATTCTGATCTTCATATCTTCTCATATAAGATTTCAGCTTCAAAATGAGCCTGAGATTTTGAAAATCGGTTGAAGAGGAAAAAAATTATGAAAATTGATTTTTTGAGATCACTCTATAAATAAAAGAGATAAGAAGACAATTTTATGCCTCTGCTGTTAAAGTTGAAAATACAGTTTTTCTTCATTTGGGATCCTTTTCGAAAATTCCGAAATTTTGCACCATTCCAAAAAACATCCTGTAGCAATTTTATGGAAATAACCTTTTGTATCAAAGTAGTACGAGATTAATGCTGTAGGACTGAGCTAATGAACAGTGCAAAAAGAATTCAAATTGTTCAAAGCAGGAACAAGTTATTCAAATTTTAACGGGGGCATAATTTCGGGGTGCGACGTAATTAGTGTTGCGTAGTTTAGGTACCAAATGTGACGAAATTCGTACAAATACCAGCGTATCCATTAGGATCGAGTGTGAAGATTCTTGAGGATATAAAATATTGCAAATGAAAGATATTCATTGAATTTTTACATTGAGAATCTCTCGCAGAAGCCATTCATAGGTCACAATCAATTTCAATTCATCACAATCCGAGTCGCCTAAAGTTACTCAAAAAAATGGTCACACTGTATAAATTATTCCTTCGAGTGAATTGAGATTCAGCAGTGCACTGGAGCTTGTGAAATTGAAATTCTCCCATTTTTCGAGAAATATTTGAAATAGCTATTGTGATATTTAATTAGTTCACGAGAGCAGTCCGTGCATTTTTATTTCCGATGGAAATGTGTAAATTGACAGGCTATTTGTATGATAATTAAGAAGTGGAAACGAGGACAAAAACTTTGTCGCAGGCGAAAAATGAAATGATAATAATTATTTCCTGGGCATAACCAGTGCCATCATAACCTTCTCAAATTAGGTGAGTGTCCGATGCTTGATTTCACAGAAGCTATTATTTGCTTCAGATTTCTCAAAGAAACAAAAACAAATGAAGGTCAATTATAAACGAACCCTTTTCTTGGAAATCGCCGAGTTGTAATATCATGGGAGTCATTCCCTGACCCCTGGTAGAGAATTCCAAAGTAAAGAAATCCTACAAAAGATGTTGTAAAATAATATCCTGAATGTAGTAGAATGTCTTCACTTTCGAATCCCTCGCCTACCAAGTTTGAAGAATTCACCAATGTATGTATATCTTCATTCATTGTTGTGATATTTCCAGTTCTGATGTGGTGATCTCGAATACGCGATGAGACTAATGATAAGAAAATATTGGTTCTTTGTTGAAAGACCTGGTGTTTCTTCCAAATTCAAAAAATTAAGTCTTTTTCCGATTGTTCAGTTTCTTATAACTGAGAAAATTACCTTTTCTGTGAAATGATTCCGAGCTCATCATTCTCACAACCACGATCTAAACAGACATACTGAATTATAGCATATTATGGTGAATCAGCGTATAACCGAAAATAAGTTTCGAGGAGGAAAGGGATTCTATTCTTAAAATATGTATTACTTCTGTATTGGCATTTACGTCACTGAATCAAAGATACAGTTTATTTTCTGAATGAAATTCGGAACTAACGCAAATTGAAGAATACTGTTGCCCGACTGAAAATAAGGCAAAGCCTCATTGAAACAAAATGATCATGTATTATAAAATCATCGAAAGTTGACAAATTGTTCATTCATTTTGATTCTACCTATAGAAGGCGTCTAGAAGTTATTAATAGGAGGCTAGTCTACCTATAACTGCTCAGTTATTTTTCCATTCTCCAAATATTTTTGTAAAACAATATTACATTTTATTTTCCATGTAGAATAACCTATTTCCTCATAATTTTCACACATCTTATATACTAGACTTACTAGAGGAATTGTTTGTTGTTTGAAAGCACTGTACAGAAGAATATACCAACATGAATTCAATTTATCAAGACAATAGTGAAGTAGCGGTGTATCGCCGTGTCTCTCATGTATTGATGTCAAAAGTTTCAAATGTCCATTATTTGTAAAGTTCAGACATTTCACATGGACCCGATGCCGAGTATATTCGATGACCGCGCGATTTGAATTCAAAATGATTGATGGAGCATTTTTTTTTTTAATTTTCGATATATTCTACTGGAAACTGAAATTTGACACACCGTATATCCCTAATTTAGTATTCGATTCTCACCTTTTCTATAACAGAGAGATTCTCAATTTCTTATACCACCAAAAAAGCTGGAACACATTTTTCCCTCGAGAAGAACATACTTTAGATTACCATAATGGAAGTTAATGGTTGCTTTTCTCGTCAGAATGAGTGATGGTGTTCCAAAGCGTTGAAATCTGATCACATCGTAAATCAATGCTTATGACATAAATATGGCTTTTTATTGGATATGCCGCCACATAGCAGCTTTGCGACGGGCCATGAATTGGAAATGCCTGACCTGCCTATTACAGTCTAATTCAATTCTCTATCACGCTGACTGATGATGGAAAATATATGAAAAATAATGCTGCATTGAGGACTACGAGCACTTTCGAAACGTCCAAGCAAAGATTCACCATCTCTGTTTCTTCCGTACCAGATGCAGTCGTTACTCTACTCTCACGCTAGAGCCATCCCGTATATTCTTCGATTTTAGAGGCACGTCGATGTCTGGCCTGCGTTTTTTGGTACTTGAGAGGTCAGATGTTATTCCATCAGAGTTCCACTTTATAGTCAATTGAAAGCCAGAGTATTTCGAGGAGAAACGAGCCAAAGTAGGGCAAAAGGGTCCAAGGAAAACCCGCCTCGAGCTTATTAGTTTTGATGGTGCGCTGTGAGTGGTATACACAGGGAATTCCGAAAGACCTCTGGCAGATGATTGATTCCTTTGTGTTTTGGGGTGATGATTGGAAGTTTCAACGCCCCAAGGTTTCCCTGAAATTTCAGCAATGAGCAATGATCTAGGTAATATCTATTTTTCTCTTTCTTATCAGCTGAGTTTTCTGAGTATTCTTGACTGAAAAGCATCAATTTCTGAAGATTTTGTCACACATGAAAGGCTGCCGCAGAGAAGAAGGTAATATGCATCAGGAAATACCTCACTGGGACACTGGGTATATTGTAGATTGTAGAAAGCCTCTCAAGCACCTCGACCTATCAGATCTTTTGTGCATAACCCTTGATCTATTCGAGACCTGGGATTCCGAGACTTCGTGCAAAGTTTATCAGTTTCCTGGGAACTAGATTGCTGACATCGAAGGGCTTTAAGAAGGCCCCTTCCATAAACTTGAGCTACTTGCAGAAGAGCGCTGGGCATTCGCCAAAGCAAGTGTTCTGCAGTATCAGCGAAGTTCTGACAGTAGCGGCAACTATCACTCTCTGTTTTGCCTATCTTCATGACATGATACCTCAGAGGGCAGTGTCCAGTGAGCAGTCCCGTTACCAGTTTCAAGTCTTTTTTGTCCAACTCGAGAAGTTGCTTAGCTTTCCTTGGCGATACGCTCACTATAGCCTTTTCGCTTTTTCATGGATTTTTATGCCTGTGAGATTTTATTTCATCTATTTATTTCCCAGCATCGAAACTCTTCTTTCAAGTGGGCTCCACATAAGGGTTCAAGAATTTTTTTGAGAATTAGGACTAGCTTGAATAATCGACTGTTGTGCATGCTGTGTTCCCAGTAATCCACTAATGGATATTAATAATAATAATAATAATAATAATTTGTCTTTATTCATATTGTCAATAATTATCAAGCAATGGTTCACATCGATTAGAATAAATTAAATCAACAATATGAAAGGGCGGAATTCAGTCGCCCCTATCCGAAGATAGTGGTTACTGCTCTTCCATCCAACCCATATCAAAATCATAATCATAACGTATGTCCTGAACCTGAAACATCAGGAGCATAATTAAATTAAAAACAATATTTCTTTCTATTGGAGGCAAAAGAGTTTTGATGGAGGTAACTAGGGGAAATATTTCTCAGAAAAGAATCTGAACATTCATCTGGAAGATAACAGCGCTCATAATACATGAAACTTACCCTCGAGCAACAGTCCCTTCAGCGAGTTCTTGAATTTGAATTTATTCATAATTTTTATTGAGTCAGGAATGGCGTTGTAAATTTTTGTAGCATTATATGAAAATGATCGTTGATAGAGAGATGTACGGTGCTTTGGAGGATTCAGGCGGTGCCTATATCTGGTGTTGATTGTGTGAACATTCTCTCGGAACTGTAGTTTTTCAAATAAATATGTTGGTGTTTGAGAATGGACTAAATTATGAGTGAAACAGCTCAAATGCAAAATCCATCTTTGCTCCATCGTCAACCATCCGGAGTGTTTAATTTTATGCGAAATGGAATTGCGTTTTCTCACTCCGTGAATTAGTCGGGCACAAGCGTTTTGCACAAGTTGAATGCGATTTTTATCATGATTCGTTAGACATGGGTAATACACGATGTTAGCGAAATTGAAATGGCTCAATACCATGGTATCACAGAGTATTTGTTTGGTCTTGAAGTCAAGAATTTTTGAATTGTTATAAATTAGTTTGAGATTGCAATAGGCCGTCCTTATGGTTTTTGTTACATGCTTACTGAACCTCAATTCGGAGTCCATTATCAAACCCAAATTTTTTGCAGAATCGATGATTTCGAGGGGTTCTGAATCAATTGTAATATTCATTTGTTCCTGTAACTGAATTCGATGGTTTTTGTTCCCAAAATTCAACAATTTGGATTTTAAAGGATTGATGATCAAGCAATGGTCTTTGGATGCTTCTGACAAATTCTTCAGATCCTCATTGAGAACAGTACATGCTTCTTGTAAATTATCGAGACTGAAAGAATAATAAATTTGCGTATCATCCGCATAAAAGTGGGATTCGCATTGTGATAAATGAGTAGACAAATTGGTTGTATACATCATAAAAAGTAACGGGCCTAAGATTGAACCTTGGGGAACTCCAGTACTGAGATTTAATGGAGCGGAATACTTGTCGCGAATTTTCACAAACTGTACGCGATTAGAAAGATAATTCTTCATCATGAGCTGTGCACTATTGGTAAAACCATTATAGTGTAATATTGCTAGTAAAAGTTCGTGATTAATGCGGTCGAACGCCTTTGAATAGTCTAATAGGACAAGTGTAACCATCCGATTCTCATCAATGACAGAAAATAAGTCGTCCGTAACCTTGAGTAGCGCGGAAGAGCAACTGTGGTGGGGCCGAAAACCTGACTGATTGACTGGTAATAATTTGTGTAATTCTAAGTACTCCCTAATTTGTATATTCATAATTTTTTCTAGGATTTTTGACAGCGTTGGTAATATGCTTATAGGTCTCAAATCCTTCAGGTTTTTTGGACTATTAACCTTGGGAAGGGGAAGAACATGTGCTATTTTCCATATATCTGGAAAAGTGGAATTTTCTAAACAGAAGTTGACAATATGTGTGATGTACGAAATGATTCGGGGGAAACAAAGCAGAATCATTCTCAAATTTATATTGTCTGGACCAATTGCATTCGATTTTATTTCAAAAAGATTTTTTTTCACAGATTCTACATCAACTGGGCTGAAGAAAAATGTGTCTGACCCTGCTTTGATATTATTATCATAAAATTGTTTCACCATTTCATTTGGAATATTATTCTCATTTGTAGTTTCTACAAAATGTCTGTTGACGACATCCGCGTCAGATAGTTCGATGGGTAAGTCATAAATGTCTCGCTTTGAACCAATATTTATATTCCTCAGAGATTTCCATAATGATTTATTTTCCCTATCTTCCCTTACAATATTTGAAAAATAACCTTTTTTTTTGACGTGCTATTGCTGAATTACAAAAGTTTCTCATTTGTTTATAAAATAGCCAATCTCGCTCATTTTTCGACTTTTTAAATTTTGCAAGAGCCTTATCTTTTTGTCTTATTATCTCTTTAAGATCAGGACTGAGCCATGGAGCATACTTCTTTGTAATTCGAGCATTTATTAATGGTGCGTGTTTGTTGAAATGTTTGAGTATCAAATCATTGAAAATTCTAATTTTTTCATCCACATCATTTATATAAAAGATTTGATCGAAGTCGATGTCGTTTAAGTCTGATTCAAAATTATCCTGGTTGATATTTTTAAGATCCCTATAGGAGCAAAATATTGGTTCAGTGTTATTGCCAATATTGAGTTTCATTTTACAGCTGACAAAACTGTGATCAGATAAATTCATAACATCGTATGTTTTACATTCAGTAATATCTATATGTTCTGAGCTCAGAAATAGATCTATCAGAGTTGCACTGTTCGCACCTACTCTAGTAGGTTCGTTCACATGTTGACATAGACCAAAACTATCAATTATGGAGCTGAGATTTCTGAAATTATTAGCAGTGGTATTTAAAAAATCTACATTGAAATCTCCTCCACAAAAAACATTATCAAATCTGAGAGTGACATTGTTGAGAGTTTCTTCTAGTGATGCGATAAATTCCGCTATTGGCGAATGTGGTGCTCTATACAAAACTCCAATGCAGTTGGTTGAGTTATTATTCGAGAACGAAATCCAAATCTGCTCCGTATCATTTTGTAATTCCGGGAAACTCAGTAAGGAACTATTTATAGAAGTTTTGATGTATATAAGAACACCCCCACCCCTTCCCACGACTCTGTCTCGTCTGTACATTCTATAACCGTCCAGAGTCACCAATGCATCATCTATATCTGCATGAAGCCAAGTTTCAGTAATCAGCAATATGTCATATTTCAGGTAACCCAAGTATTCGCTGAAAGACAAGAATTTCGGAAAAATTGATCTGATATTGAAAACGCCAATGTTGAATTCAGTCATTTCTAATGAAAAAAATGGTCATCACTCGAGGGGAAGCATGCATATATGTATATAAAAAAAATAGGTTTCTCTGATACCCACCAGATGAATAACAAAAAGCATAGTACACATCAAATATTTTGAAAATCATTTTCAGAAGTGATCAATATTGCCCTAGTTCCCTCCAATTTTCTCATGTAAATATTGCCGTTTTTTATCCATAGATACTTGATATTGTTATTATTTTTGTACTCCTTTGCCTTCAAAAACAAATTTTTATTATAAGCAGTCAAATACTCATTGACATATATAACATTAGGCTCACTAACAAGATTTTTTAAGGAATTGTCTAAGTCTGTTGTAGAAAAGTCCCTCTTGATTTTACGACACTTCAAGAATTCATCTCGGTAAGATTGCTTGGCGAAACAAATAATCAAATTGGAATTGTTCCGAGCATTTCCGTAGATACGATAAGAATTGGCAATATGTGAATCAGTAAGCCGCATCCCCAGCGCCGAACCGATTAGTTGAACAGTCAGAAAAATATTTTCGTTTTTTGGCAGTGGCACACCAGTGACCACCAAACAGTTGTTCATACTACTCTGTTGGATTTTGTTGCACTTTTGCCTCAAACTGTTGTTTTCTTCCAGAATGGTTTTCATTTTGGTTTCCAGCATTTCTATGTTTTCCCTATTTTCTCGAATTGCTATGTCATGTTGGAGATCATTGCTCTTCAGGTGATCAATTTCAGTAGTATGTTTCTCAAGTGTCTGGATAAATTTGTTTTGTGTGTCCAGTATAGCCTTCAAAGTATCTCGTATTTCATGCATTGTAGCCGAATCGGCCACAGAAGATTGTTGATTTTTGCTACTGGTAACTTTATTACTGCAAACGTCACACAACCAGATAGATTCCCCAGAATTGTAAAACTGTATTTGGGCTTCTTGGATATTGATGCAAGTTGCATGAAAAGCTTTGGAACAGCCCTTACAGTTGATTTTTTGCTTTGCTGATGGTCTTTCACCACAATTAACGCAGTTAGACATTTTGATATTCGCTGATTCGCAGTCTGGTTGATGTTCAAAAGGTAAATTCTGTACTTACGGATCAAATATCACCAGAAGTAATTTTGTCTTCGTTTTTCACTAAGTGGAAGGTCTTATGTTGTATTTGGTAAAGTTTCAATATTTAATTCACTCTTAAACTTCGTTATTTTGTTATATTTCACAGAGCTCAGTAGACATACGTCTTCACTGTTTTACAACGTTGCCATTGGCGTTATTGTTTATGAATATTATATCAGTAAGTGAATTTCGATGTTCATAGGTATTGATCCGAACTAAAACTTTTCCATTCGTAATTCGTCCGGATTGCAATTAATTTCCGAAGGCCAGATGGATATTTAGATTAAATCTGAGTCTACTCTAAGGGAACTAAGAATTCTTATCAAGCACATCAGTGAATAGCGTGTCAGTAATAATCTAGGGACGTACATTTCTTTGAAAACATACGATGTTTCTATCACAGTTTCAGTTTAAGTATGAGAAAACAAAATTATCATTATCTGTACGGTGTTCAAGTTTCCCCAAAAAGTATTTTAGGTCCTGAAAAAAAACATAGCCTGAATCACTCTGTACGGTGTTCAAGTTTCCCCAAAAAGTATTTTAGGTCCTAAGAAATTATCATAGCCTGAATCACTCTGTACGGTGTTCAAGTTTCCCCAAAAAGTATTTTTGGTCCTAAAAAATAACCATAGCCTGAATCACTCTGTACGGTGCATCCAATTTTGGTTGACAGGACCAGGTTTCAAAGGCCTTTCGGTTTTCACGGTCCTGCTCTACTCCTTTTTTGTGAAACTCAAATAGCGATTTCGAAAATTATACTTTTTGGACCTTTTCTACGACGATATTAGAACTAATGTTGAGTCAAGAACTATTTCTAACAGAAAATTTTGCGCAGTATCCAGTAGCGTACTCAAAATATTATATTATGATACCCGTTGTTTGGAGTACGACGAGCGAAGCGATGAGTGCTCCAAGTGAACAAGTGCGACAACGGATCTCATAAAACGTGTGGCATATACAATTTTTTTCTATTTTGCATCAATTTGGAGTCTTTTATTGAAAAAAATTGATCTAATATCGATAAGTAACAGAAACATATTCGATTGGTAACAATGATGACATTGAAATATAATTTAAATCTGACGCACAAGCCTAAAGCCCAGTTTACAGTTGAGCAATTTTGATTGTTGCGTTACCAGAGGTGAAAAATTCAATGTTATTTTTTTTATTCGTCAATTCAAATTAAATTATACTCTGAATTAAAATTTACCAATAAAAACATTGAGTTCTTCACTGCTAGTATCACCAAATCACAAAACGATTTTGGAATTTTTGTCTAAAGAAAAAATAACAATATACCCAATTGAAGAAAAATCTGTGGCAAAAACAAAAGCTCTTGTTTTGATGCCAAACCACAAAAAAAATATATATCACCAAATCCAAAATCGCCCAGAAGTGAGCTGGGCCTTACTCTTCTGACTTTCATTTGACAGTCCAATTGTACCAACCTCCGAAAAAAAAAATGCGTATCGAAACAGAGGCTATTTTGATACGCATCTGCGTTTCATAATGACTTCATTATAGAAACAAAATAGAAAAGTTTTTTTGGGTATGGTTTTCCATAAAATTTTGTACCTACATACGATTTTCAAAAATATCAAAAAACAGTAAAACATGATGATTTTTGCTTTGGCCATGGATTTCACATGCATAAAGGATTACTATGTGTGATTCATTGAAGAATCTCCTGCAATATGATTTCTCATAGAACAAAAAAAATACTGCACGGAGAAATCCGTAACAACGTAGATCTTGGAATTCGTCCATCAATTCCATGGATGTATTGTGGAAAACAAAGCTACACAAACTTCTCAACCAATCCTTTGTTGTCGGTTTATTTTTCCACAATTCACAAATTACATTGTGGAAAATTCAGCTGTCGCAGGGGGTGCGAGACTGTGAATAGAGATGAAGTATCAATACTTCACCTCGACTTTGACGTGAATAGACTGAATGGAGTTTCAAGTTCAATATATTTTTCTGATACACGCTTGTAGTTGTAGTATCGTGAAAGATTGGTTAATTTATCTTCGAATTCTGTTCGATATTCCACTGTGTCTAGCTGGTGAGAGATTTATGATTTTTCAAATAGTTTTTTTTTGTTTTCTATGCATTAGGGAATTAATTATTCAAGAAAGTTTGATTGTCACATATATGGCCCCGGTATTCTAATATATCATAGGAAGGGTTGTGTATATTCTTTTCAAAAAAACAATTAATAAAAAAACACTCCAACCCACATGTATGTTACGCTGACACGACCACTTCAACAAATTCAAAAAAAAATCATACCAGAATTTAGTGTTTTTTTGTTGCTAGTTTGTTCCCGTTTTGGAAAATTTGTTGCTGGTGCCGATATATAAAAAAAGGGCCCATGCCAGCTTCACGGGATGATAGCACGGCAACTTTTTTATTCCGCTGCTGTATTAAAACACAAATATACCAATATAAAGCCCTAATCTGTTGCTAATTTGTTCCCTCTTTCAAATTTCCGCATTATTTCCCATTTCAGAAAAAAATGAGTCCATGCCAGCTTCATGATAAGCTGACACAGCAACTTTTTTATTCCGCGACTGTATCGAAAAATGAATATACCAAAATGGAAAGCTAATTTGTTGCTAATTTGTTCCTCCTTTCAAATTCCCGAATTTTTCTTTTTGCACGGTTTCAGGGACAATGTAATGACAATGACATTTTGGAATCAGAGTAAAATGGTAATAAAAGTGAAATGCGACTTTTCAGGGCTGAAAAGTATGGAAACATAATAAATAAATCAATCACGAACAGCTTCCATAAAATGGTCATTCGTTTCTATTTCTGGAACTATGAAAATACAAAATGTGTATTTGGCTATGAAGAACAATCATGAAATATTCATGAATCAATTACGTACAGGCTGCAGAGATTCATTTTTATTATGAAATTTCCCATCATGAATTCATCTAGCTTTCTGCATAGGGCTTCTGAATAGCGCAGTTTTTTTTAATAAATTGGATTCACCATATCAGCCCACTCATCTCTGCAATTATGACCAAACCATTTATAACAGGGTTTATTCCAATCAGCATTTCACGTTACTTCGCGTCTGCTTATAGTAGAGTCCATTCTCAATCGATATATTGAAACGAAAAAGAAAATCCATGTTTTTTACTATTAATATAGATGATAACAATTGAGCAAATTCCATATTCCATTGCCCACGAGAAACAGCAATGCTTATTCAAACTAGAACCAAGTGAAAAATAATGTGATAATTGTAACATTTTTTGTTATTCACTTCAAAAATTTAATAATGAGATATTGCGTTTTCACATTAGTGTGGCATCTATTGATATCCACTTAAAAAGTATCGAGAAACTTTATGAAGACTCCGTTCCCGCAGATGAAAGCTTTACGCTCAAAACTCCTTAGAGTCTTTTTTGCTTTTACTTCGGTTTCAACAACTTTTTACCCACTAAGCCTTCATCGAAGTTTTATTTGTGATGAATATTAACTTTTAAGTAGACAGGAAGTTTCATAATTTGACTTTGGAAGAATAAACAGCGTGTTTCAATTCAAATGACCCCTCGCTTTACATTAGCTATTAGTCATTGATTCTAATCAAATCTGAAATGATATCAATAACGACGTATTTTTCGTATACTTTTTAATTACGCTTGTTTTCAATCATCCATGCAAATGTTTTTATACACGTAGAATACAAAAAAAAATTAAGGAAAGGCATCTACTATTACTTCTGCTGAAATTAGTAGTGCATTAATGATGATGTTTGATGAAAGTGGTAACAATCATTCTTCTGATGAGAAATGAAACTCTCCTTTCTGATCTGACCTCGAGAGAAGCGAGAGTAGGAAAATATGACAGGTATTGCCGTAATATCGATTGAAATTGTTGAGCGATTAGTCTGCACTTCCGAATATCTCGATTATAGCGTCCCCATGTTTTATGTCGCAAATTATGAAAGCTGCTCGCAGTTCGAGTAAATCATATTCGATTGAAGACCGAAATATCAATATTCTCATTCATTCAACCGCAGTTGCAACCCCATCATTGTTTGAACTTAATTCTATTCACGATCCCATTTAGATCGAATGATCTTGCTAGATAAATTTTCTCGTAACCTTTGTTTACGTCGTTTCTTTTTCGCCATGTCATCAGGATCGTGAGGAAAATATTCCGTTTGACTCATCAAACAAGATTTATCAATTTATTCTTCATAAGCATTTATCTCGAGAGAAGTCTACTACCGACACTATTTTTGCGTGAACGGCTCTGATTATCAATAATGTGTAGGGCGAATTTGTCTCGATGTTTTCAGTCACACTTGGAGAGCGTAAAATGCCAAAAGGTCATTGATGAGAGAAATTGACTATACTGCAATGCATTTCGAGTTAACATGCATTTTTCTTGGAATAGAGCAAACTCCATTCATCTGAACTTTACCATACACATCATATCAAGTGTTAAAGAAAAGCGTTCCAAAAAGAAAAGGTGCGTGTTCCTGTATTCCCCAGAAATGTATTCATTCTTCTGTGAAGGATTATCCAAATCCTAAAGTCGATGTCTCGTGATGAGTTCTAAATGCTTGAGCATGTCAGGATCTTCGAGTTTACTTTTCCTTCAAATTAGGAGATCAATGTTTATCGTACCAGAATTCAGTATCAATTTAGATCATTTCCTACAGCGTTTTGGAATGAATAAGATTTTGCTACAGCAAAAATTAGAGAGCTCGTGTTAGAGTTCGATAAGAACCCCCTTTTTCTTACTGTTTATACAGTTCGTAATCTCAGGCAAAGCAGTATTTTGATGTTGAATCTGTGATTTTTCTGAAATAATACTCGTAGGCAATTTATTTTAGAGATGTTCTTCAATCTTGAGATGACTTTTGATCCCAGAGAGTTGGGTTTCAAAGGTATAATTAATAAAGGAAATCTCGAAGCAACGTCGGGGGTCGGTATTCGTTAGTAGCACATTGGAACTGTTGCGAAAATTGGAAATGCAAAAGGAAACCGAGAAGGTATATTCATTTCACAACCATTCAATTTAATGTAGGTATGGAAAATGAAAACGCTCGAGCATTTGTTGTTTTTCATCAAACTTTCCACGATATTTTCGAACTCTGTAAACATACGTAATGTTTACAGACTAAAACATTCATGATATGAACATAAGGATATTTCATGAAAATGTTCCAATTTTTTGTTTTTCATAAAGATCCAATATGAAGGTTTATATCAACAATAATTTCATTCCATAAATCCACACCTTATGTTTATAATGGATAAGATAACATTCTGCAGCCATATAGAGAGTCATGAAAATCATAATAAGCCATGAGGAAACAATTCGAACAACCAATTCAGTAAATGCAACTGTTTCGTAGTTACGGTTCGCACTTAAAACATTGATCCACAATATTCTTCGCGATTATTCTGTTAATAAACGGGTCTTAACTTCATTTGGGAAAAGACAGTTGCCTCGGTAATTTCTTGCCACCCATTAAACTGGCTTGCAGATGGTTAACAAGCTATATAAACGTCTCAATGAAATAATGGACATTTTGCATTGTTCGCTTTTTTAAATCCTAGGATATACAATGGAAAAATATATGCAATACAATTATTGTTCACTTCGTTGAATGAATGACAGAAAGTGAACAATGAAATCGGATAAAACAAGCGATCATATCCCAGCGAAATCGCATTTGAAATTGTGTATTTCTGAATATGCAATTATTCCATGGTTGTCTTGGTGTAATGAAGGCATATGTAGATTCAAAGTTCTTCTGGAATTATGGATTATGTAAGTTTGTGGAATCCAATTAAAGAAATTATCAATGACAATATTAGGTTTTGTTTACGGTCCTCTTGTGGTTCTTTCGTAAATTCGTTCTGATTTCGTCAAACAAAACCAACCTAATATGACCAAATTTCCATAAAAAGCATCAGTGAAATAAATTATTAATAAAAAATGTATTCGCAATATTAAATATCATAAATTTCAGATTCAATGAAATTTTAATTTTAACGGATATTTGTAATAAAAAATACAGGTCCGTATTTTTAATAACTTGGCATTGATTACATGAAACTTCGTAACGAATGTGCACTATTAAAGCATATACTATTATTTCAGATGAAATTAAAGTTCCTAATTTTTCGATATTTGAAATGAAAATTTTATGCGTAAAAAAGGCCCAGAGTCCTTGCAGATTTTCAATATGTTGAATGAACATATATCAGGAACTACAGATCAGAATTTTTAAATTTGGTCAGTCATTTCGTCAGAGAAGCGAAAAATCCAACTTCACTATTTACCAACCAATTCAAGGCAGGTATACAAAGTTTCGTTACAAAGGGATGTTCAGATTTTTCTGACTACCTGGCATTTCATACTGATCGATATATTTTTCAACGTGTGGAATAATGTACCAAAACATGCAATCAGTATTACCAACACCCATGATTGTATCCAGTTCTTATCATCACATCTTAATCAATTCTCATTTTCGAATCAATTTCCCTTATTTCGCTGCGATAAAACCGTAATAATGTGAATCCAATTCCTAGTTTCCCGGAATCCGAGTTTCCAGGATGAATAAATAAAATTTATATCAGCTTAGAATTCAGAAACTACAATTCCCAGCATCTCGTACAAATCCATTGGAGAACTTATTCCGAGTTTGTTGTAATCGTGAAGTTCCAACAATTTTCCGATATAAATGGTGTTCAGGAATAATTCGTACATTTATGATGCCCCACTACTGTGATATTCAGGGTGTCCAATTCTAAAGATAGCATAATAGGATTTGATAGTTTTCTGTTATTTCAAAACCCCAGGCCGATCCAAAATGACAGTCAACTTACCAGGTAAGTTATTCTTAAATCACCTAGTAAGAGATACGACTCAATAAATGGAACGGCTAATGTTATCAACTGAGTTTTGTGAGTATTTTTGACAATATCACCCCCAGACCCCCGAAATTGGGTATCATTTGGTGAGAAGCATTTTCAATGAGTTCTGAGAGTTGGGTTTAACGGAAGGGGGTTAGAGAAACATATAGTGGATTTTTTGAGAGAAAAATAGTCTATCCAATTAAAAATATCAAACATAGTTTGAAATGAATGTCTGGTAGACTACGAGCAGAAAACAACTACTTTCCTGGTAAATACCACGCAGAACATTGAATTATATCTGTTCGTAGTCCATGCAACGATTCACACTGTGAATGCAGATCGCAAATGTTTCTTTCTTCTTACCAGGAAAGTAGTTGTTTTCTGCTCGTAGTCTACCAGACATTCATTTCAAACTATGTTTGATATTTTTAATTGGATAGACTATTTTTCTCTCAAAAATTTTTTTCCAATTTATGGCTAATCCATTTTTTCATTTATTGAGCTTAGTCGAGCTCTCAGCCACTTCCAAGTTCTGTAAAACTTGGGAGATTCGGTTCTGGAGTGTTTCTTTCTTCTGCCGCATGATGTCGCCACTTTCAATTGTCTGTTGGAACGCGGCTCGGTGCGGTCAAATAGACGCGACGAAAATGCATTGGGACAGGCAACGCTTCGAGTTGAGATCTTACGGTCTCTACTCGGATAACTACCCTGCACTGATGAGGGCCAATAAGCCCGAAACCGGTCTGTAGGTTGTTAGGCGTGCCTGTCTCGATGTGAATTTGTCACGTCTTAGGAAGAAAGAAACATTTGCGATCTGCATTCACAGTGTGAATCGTTGCATGGACTACGAACAGATATAATTCAATGTTCTGCGTGGTATTTACCAGGAAAGTAGTTGTTTTCTGCTCTTAGTCTACCAGACATTCATTTCAAACTATGTTTGATATTTTTAATTGGATAGACTATTTTTCTCTCAAAAATTTTTTTCCAATTTATGGCTAATCCATTTTTTCACATATAGTGGACTTGAAACGGGTTTGGGCATTTCTAGATGATTTTTTTTTCATCTCCGATATATTTCCCCTGGTGATGACAACTTTTGAATTTACCACTGTATATCGCTAGGATATGGTACAACTGAAACTGTACTAAAATTAAAGCACATCACAAACATTTTTCCCAATACATTTTCCCGAAAACGTTTTCGTCTTCGAAGTTTCTCTCATGTAGGTACGAGATCGATATTGATACACCTATTTTCGATACATCCAGTATATTCAAGGAAATGTAATATTCTATATAATATATTTCCTCTTCTGCGAAATTCTATGGGAATATATACCTTCAACCTGAATCAACCAAGGGTTTATAAAGTTTTCCTATGTTGATGTTTCCCCAAGGAACACAAGGAATCACATTGGTTTCGTGGGAATAATATACGCGAATCCTTTCCTGGAAACTCGTCTGGAGAGATTTCGATCCGTAGGATGTTCCAAACTCACGATGATTCATAATTAAGGAATCTGTTTCAAGGTTGCATTAGCTATATTGGCAACTTTGACAATAATTTATACCAACCAAGTATTCAGTTTGAAGTTTAAGTAACCATCCTTATTGCGTCATATTCTTCTGATACACCAAAATCGGTAGCCGCCAGTCAAATCTGACTGTAACAGCATAATACAAATAAACTTCTGATATGCCCAACCTAATCAATATTCAATCAATTTTTGTTCCTGTGAACCAACCAACAGGGCCCTACATAGTAAGTCGCTTGGTATTCAAATCAAAATGGACAACTTTCCTGGAACACCGTAGAAAAGTTGGCGATTTATCTCTATTTTATAGATATTTTCAAGGGCGATGTTCTGCTGAAATATCAACAATCGTTCCTCCATTAGCAGTCTCTTCGAGGTTGACCCGTCAAGTTCAGTCTTCACACCCCTTCGTGGTCACTTCAGTGACCTGCAGAACGTCCCTTTTCAAAGACTCGTTCATCCAACGAACATCGAAAATTTGGAACTTATTGCCTAGGGAGGTATTTCCCGAGGCATACCATCTCCAGGAATTTAAGAAGAACACCAACTCCTACCTTCTTTCCCTTGGTTCTCACGTTGTTCTCTGAACAGTACAGGATATTCCTTTTCGTGAGAATCAGAACATAAAAAAATGCACCTAGTTACTAATCTATCACGTTGATTGAAGAGGATCCTACAAATTAGATTACTTGATAGCAATGAGATAATATGAAGGAATACAGTTGCAGTGTGAAAAACATGAAAATGTACTCACGTACATTTACGTCTTAGCAATTGAAACATTATATTTATTCTATTTCATGAGGCATGAAAATGCATTTTTATTGAATCCAGATAACACTTAAGAAACTGGAAAGCTGGAATATCTTTAATACTCGATACGCCAAACTCCAGTGAGTGATATCAAAAGCTTTGAACCTGGAACGTTTTTCTTTCTCTCGAAGAATTGTTCAAATGGAATGGTTATACCCTTTGTGCAGCACGTTATTGATAGAAGTTGATCTGGCAACATGGTATTTTCGCGTATTCGTCAGCTCGTGAAAAATCGTCTTTCATGCAATTTAGGCGTGATGTTTCAAAAAAAAATTCTCCTGAGTCATCTGGTATCTTGACATAGGCCAAAGTAACCAGATATCTATTAATCAGAACCTCATAGAAAGTGAAATTTCTGATTGGACTCAATTGACTGGTGATGGACAACAACAGGATAGCTTACTTCGGCGATTTTATCGGCTTTTTTCCCACCCAGTGTGACATCACCGAGGTGCATATACGGTTTGTTTGCTAGAAGAGCCAAAGCCATGAAATGATAAATTATGTTTCATTAGTCGATTTTATGATCAAAAAAATTCAATATTGTTAAACCACATCTTGAAAAACGTAAATTAAATGAATATAGAATTAATTTGAAAATTTTCATAAGGAAAAATCATATTATTATATAACGAATATATTCGATACAAAAGTTAACTTTTTATCTCATACTCATAAAACTTTCCATTCCTACGACTGAAACTTTCCTACAAACTTTTTCTTCTGTTTTTTTTTCATTCATTTTATTTCACTCTTGAAGTCAAAATCCTGGCTCACAAGAGCAAACCAGTTTTAAACTTTGGATGCACCCTGCCTCTCAACTTTCCAAAGAAACAACAAACTGACTCCGAGAGTTGCGAAATGCCCGTTTCAACCCTATATAATAAAGCTGATCAACTATAAGTATAAATTTCACACACCACCTACCCACGTTATGATTGTGTGTCAGTGTGTCTAATATTGTATCGTATCGTACATGAAACTGACACGTGTGACACACCTGACATCCCCTCCAGTTTCCACTTTGCGAGCTCTGAATCGAAACTTTCTACCGCATCGAGAGAGAAAAAGGAAATTGGGACGAGCAACGACGTCATGTCGGGTGGAAGTATATAGATGTTCTTCGATAAATGCAGCGTCAAGATTATCTACAGTTAGATTTCCTCATTCAATCAACATGTCTCGGATACGATAATTAGGAACTATTACGCAGCTGCTATGCTGAAAAAGATTTCAAACGTTCAATTTTTAGACGTAAAAGAGATTTCCTTGATTGTAGCCAATACAAAAACAACTCTTCAGAAAAAAAACAACAGAAACCGAAAATTAATTGTCTGAAACGTCGATTCGAATGAGGTATCGAGTGTTCCGAAACTATTCATTAGAAGATGTTGTACGTCTTCAAAGTTTCGTGTTCTGTGAGTTCAACCTCCGTCAAAGTGTGATAGATCGTTGAAGTTAGAATTGATCGCACTCTAAAAGTCTACAGAGGTCTATCCGCGACATGTGTTATGGGGTTAACCTTCTGTCATTGGTGTTGCCACTGTTTATTTGTGCCAGGCCTGTCAAAGCTCGCTATTCTTCATTTCCCTTCAAGATGGAGCAAAGCAGGAAGATTCTCGAAAATATTGTATGGGTCGTTCACTAGAGGTTGATAGTTACGTATCACCTACGTATGTAGTATCAACTTTATCGATTTATAACACTGATTTAACTAGACGACACCTTGACCCGATGTCAAATGGGCGTGTGTTATGACGTTTTCATGGGAGCATGTGATACTTTTGCTACAGGATATTCAATCAAATAGAAACAATCTCCAGACATCATTAAAATATTGATATTCAACTAACGAACTATGTTGGAGAACGAATCAAATGAGATAACAGTGCTAGGGTATAGGTACTTCGTAGCTTTTCCAGAATAATCGTTAAAATGTGCTTCACGAGAATTGGGATTGAATCAAAATAAATGTAAATGCAGAAAATTATGGCAAAACACGAATGGCATTCTCATAATCATAATTTAGTTTATGGCCTGATGGAGCTATTCGACTATGAGAGGAGGGTGAACGCCATAAATCACAAGTAAATTAACGTAAATCTTGATTATTATACCCAACACGAGCCATAACTTTTTCAGATGATGAATCTGGCAGTAAACAACTGAGTATAGGCAAGCGAATTGTAACTAGGGCTTATTTTCATGATAGAATCCAATAAAAAATGGGATTTCCATTTGAAAAATAACAGATTTTCAATGTTTCTCATTCACTTCCTGGACCCACTTCTTGTGCATCTTATAATTTATTTAATTGATGTGATTTTAATGAGTGATTCGTTCAACCTCCAGTATTCATTATTCATTCACTGCATCACTGAAAATTTCATTTCACTTTAAATAGGCTTATGTTCGATAAAGTTTGCATCAGTAACTTTTTCTAGAAATCGGATTCCTAACACACTAATGTATGTATTTAACCACCAACTCAGTCGCAAAGCAACCCTCGAAAGCCTTATCAAGATCAGAAGCAGTTAGGAGGAGCTTTTTGAGTGTCATCCGAATATCGATACACCCTGTATATACTGCTTGAATGATCACATATCAAACATGTACCTTCATAAAGATGTATATTTCTCGGCATCTTCAAATTGGATCATTCGTTCAAGATTTATTCAGGAATATACTGATCTTTCAAGAATAGATGTCGATTCATGATGACAAGTGAGGATGAACACAAACACATAAAAATTCCAATATTTCTTGATATCCTTCCTGGAATCGTAATACGTGATCTCAGATCGGTTTTTTCAATCGGATTATCTCTGACCTGACGAATCAACATTCAAATATGTTAGACGCAGCTAAAAATACTCTAATCGTGAACGTGACTGCACAATAATAATTGGGTACATCGATTGTGATTTTATTGTTCATCAAGTCCATACTGTATATATTTGAACTGTTCTCATTTATCGGTGCTCACAATCTTCAGGCTTTTGTTCCTTTTGGTCGAATTAAGCCTCTGGGCGTCAAGAGTTTAACCAAGGACGGCCGAGTTTCAGCATTTCGACAGAGAACAAAAGCTTTTAAAACTTGGCCACAGATCGTCAAACGGAAAAAAGTTGCAGTAAAATAGGCCCGTGAAAGCTTCATAATTCGGAAGGGTTTATATGGTATAATGATCGGCTTTGTTGTTTTCCATTTTGCATCCAACAGCAAATATTGTTTTTCCGGAATCAGGTTGTTTGTGAATTTCAATACACGATTGAAAAACACATTTTATGATTACGGCTGTTAAAATTCAATTAGACACTTCGTTCAAAGTTTTCTTGAGATACATGTCATATTTCAAATGTTTATCTATCTACTGCGAACTGCATTTGTGCTTAATTTTTTTATATAAGGATGAGACATCACACCATCCTTATCTCTGATGCCATTTTTCAGGTTTATAATGCTCTTCCAGGCCTAGGCAGTTAGTATAAATCCGTCAACTCAAGGGAGCGTTACAGAGGTAAACATTTTGAATATTGCACTGCGAATGGGGATTATGTAAAAAGCATATCATCTCAACGAGAAATATATATTCTAGCAGCCAGTTGTCCGCCACATAAGCCGAATAATACAGAATGGTGAAAAACACTTCAACATAAAAAACTAAAAATCAAGCGTGTATTTTCTTTCTCAAGGAATTATAGATATCGTTGTTCAGTATTGTATTATAAATAATTACACCTTGGTTGGAACACCTGTTGAAAATGAGAAAAATCTATGATATGAAGTTCAATAATAAAAATTTGAACACATATGCTGTCATCAAGAAACTGAAACCGAAACAGGCTGAAGCAGGAGACGGTATACCTACGTACATTTTGAAAGGATGCCATAAATGGCTTATGGAACACTTACTACATATTCACAATATCATGTTTACCACAAATATCATTCCTGAGTTTTGGAAAACTTCCATCACTATAGCACTAATTCACAATGCCGGTAGTGTCCCAGAAATGGAGAACTATAGAGGAATATCAATCATGTGCTGTCCATTCAAGTTATTTGAGCATATTATCTACACTGAATTATACACTTCTATACGTGAATGTGTAGCATCTGGACGGTTTCATGTCTCAACGGTCAATTAACACAAATTTACTAATTTTCAGCAACAATGTATCTCGATCATTACAAAGCAGATCCTAATTGAATGCGATTTCCACAGATAATGATAAAGTGTCTACCAGAAAACTGTTAATCAAAAACTATCTATGAAATGGACACACAAAATATTTTAGAAGAATTTCATGCAAATTGAGGTGTACCTCAGGGATCTAATTTAGGGCCTATTCATATCATTCATTAATGATCTTCAAACCATGTTTACTTTTTGCGGACGACTTAAAAATATGTAAAAACATTCAAACTGTACGGTACTGTATATAACTTTACAAAGAAAATTTTCGACCAATTAAAAGGCTATATTTTGTATTGTTACAAATACAAATACGAAAATATCAGGACATTTTTCTCTCCTCCTTGGGGTAAGGAGCATGAAATTACACTGGAATTTTGACGTTTATAGGTGACATTTACCTTTAACTTCAGATACTGAGTACATCTTCGAGTTCCTGGTAAGAAAATATATCTCTACGAACTTTAGTGGAATAAAGTTAGTCAAGAATAATGATTTGAACTATAGGGGTGGGCGAGTTTATCGATATATCCATAATTATCGAAAATTCCGATATTATTAATACATCGATAATATCGATAAATTTTGATTATTTATAATCGCTAGATTGAACAATCACCAGCTGCCTTATTATTATTTTGCGTGAGTAAAGTTGGTAAGTATTGGTAAAAAATTAACTCAGATTACAAGGCACCATTTCGAGGACAATTTGTTCTCAAACACGAATATTTTATAGAACATTTTCAAAATATTCCCGTTCTCGAAAAAAATTCCAGTAATCGTTCAATAAAATCAGTATTACAGTCAATTTGATAAAGATGGTTAGACCAAGATTGGAGTTTACATTAATAATTTGGTTCGCAGTATTTGTTACAACGATAGGAAGAGTGAAAAAAATCAAAACTAATTTCTGCGTTGTTTGTATTCAAAAAAATATAAGAGATTCCTCGGAGATACTCTGATTATACCACTACTGTACGCCCAAATCACTTGAGAAAAAAATTCAATATCTTAGCGCTGCATCAAAGGAGAATTATATTAGGTTTTATGTTTTCACACAAATAAATCAAAAGCAAGGTATACTCAAAAAAAATTCCTGAACGATTCGCAGCCTCAACACCAAGAACACATTTTACTGCTTCATTGGAATTATGTAATACGAAAATAAATTCCATCACACAATGCCTCAATCAGTATTATATAAAAAAAAATTGAAACCATAATCTGACCTTATCTCTCTAAATCCTGACGAAATCTATTGATACTACAGTTCTGATTATTATCATTATTTTAAGTCAACTGCAAATATGCATGAATCCATGTAATAAAGCCAATTTCGCTGGAGTGGATTCAATAATAATAGATACAATACAATTGCGAAAACTGCTTCACAAAAACGTTGTTTTCTTTTTTGTGTCAAGAGCTACTTCTCAATTCTCATGATCTACAAAGCACAGATTCGAAGTCTCTGAAAAAGAGATCTGTTCATCTGATGTTTGGTGATTCTGCACACAAATCCACTGACCTTTTAGCACATCGTATAGGAAAGTAGGAGATCTCTCCTTTAGATTGTCATAGTCCAGACTAGACGGCGAAGTTGTAGCACGATTGAAATTTTGGTTCGAGCTTTCTATGTTTTAAATGAAGACCACAAATGACTTTGAGGAATGAGCAGATGGTATCCACAAAGAACGTTATGTGTCCATACCTCCATGGGGTTCAGAAGACAGCTACAACTTCCTGGTTAGCAAAGTGATTTTGATTACCGGACAGTCGACCTAGTTCCGCAAATTAACTGCAGATCAATGACATCACTCCACTCGAAAATGTAGTTGAATACGAATTCAGCATCAAACAGCATTTCTGAGCTCATCAAGAGCAATGCTTTGCAATTATACTGTAGCTATGGAGATGTAACTGAAACTGGAAACCCAATGGCATAAGTGAGTGTACAAAGGCGACCGACATCCAAGTGAGAGAGTCATGGAAATTAATGCGATGCTGTTGGTCCAGAGAAACCCACTAGGAGGAAGGCATGAAGGAGTCGACAACAGTTTAATGAATGTCCCAAATTAGTAATTGTTTTTTGGGAACTCGGCGAATTATTCATCAGTAACTCATTGCTACTCGCAGAGATGTCCTAATTATTTGGATTCTTAAAATATTCAGAAGTAACCAACCTATTTGGAACAGACAAAATTGTCCTTCATTATTTCATGGATCAAGATTTTCAGAAGTTTCCCAAGGAGTGGAAAAATTTTGAGACAAGGTCGGAGGATCAAAAAAAACATATGAGCAAACCTCGATTTTGGAACTTTCCTCGTACGGCGGCTATTAAGAAAAGCTTTGAAACAATAAAACCGTTTGTTTTCTGCGATACCAACTTTGGAAATCATTTTTACATCTACTGTGAATCGGAAAAATCATGTTTGCCTTCATCCGCAGCAATGAATTATAACGAAAGGTTTGTAGCACTTGAATCTTTCAATTCTCGAAATTCAGAGCGACCGTGGTTGAGCCGCGTTGATTTTGTATGTAAATTTATGGAAAATTATTGATGCATGATTTCGATAAATCTCAGCTCCTGTTATGATCGACGCATATCTGGAATCAATTATCAGGGATGGTTAATTGTTAAGTCTTCGATTTAACAACCCTCTATTGAATACGATAACGATTCGTGAATAAAATAAAAGCGCAGTTTTCCCAGATATTTATTGACATTGTTATAACAAAGGATTGAATACTTATTTCCCAAATGGAGGAATGTTCGAAAGATATCCAGTTATGCGAGCATGAATTCGAATTTCAACCTCAGAGTACTTGGAATACTTGGAATTGAATATCAGCTCGAAATATCTGTTTTAATTCTTATTTATTTTTTCGAAATTTTCAAAAATGATTCTGTTGCCTATCTTTTTAACATAATTCAATCAAATTATTATTAATTATTTTTATTTTATTATTATTATTAATTATTATTAATTATTTTTTCAAATAATTCAATCCCCATTTTTACAACCGATTTTTCTCTTTTAGATCCATTACATGGAAAATCATCACATGATTGTGCTGCTACAATACTTAAGTCTTGTGAGTCACATCAACTGATGTTATTCTCTGCGGGATAATCGAATACCATGTTTCAATGCTCAAATTCTGAGACAATGAATGATACCCAATTTGAAACCACGAAATAATGAAAACATATTTCAAATCCACTCACTTCTCCCTTATCGATTGTCTTGCTAGCTATTACCCTTCTTGATATAGATAATGGATCTTCCAGTTTTTCGTCTTACCTGAGATGAAAGATTTGCTGTTATATTACACGAAGATAAATGAGAATTTCACATTATAAAAAAATATTTTCACTCTGATGGTTCCCGTGATACCTCGGTTTTCTTGTATAATGAATCAAATACGCTTTTTCTTTCAAGCTGCATCAATCAAAATAATTATTTATCTCAGTCACCTCATTATCACAGAAATCGAATGAGGTTGATCAGGAGTGGGGTAAACTTCATTCTGTCAGGAAATGAATATAAAATATACTTCAATCTCATTTTTCGAAATGTAAAGAATTACTATTGGCGGATTCAGTTTCCTGTTTCTATCGGGGATGGAACTTCCAACCCTACCACTGGAAAATATAAGAAGGAAAATGAGATCGGCATATCGTGGATTAATATCTCGAATTGTATAGGTAAGTTAAACGAAACATTTCTGACAAGACCACGCCTGATAATCATCATTGACCATATTCAATAGCTGTTGGAGGCAGCTTCTTAGCGTTCTAGGGTTGGTAATAATCTGTGGTCATTAATGTCAACTATCATTGTCAACTGTCATTTAATTCGATTATTTTCATATCCTGGTTTTGGATAAATTTATTATAAATATGAACATTTATGGTGACTAGAAAAATATAAATGACTTGGTGGGCATACATTCATCTACACAAGTGACATTTATGACTATTGACGTTCATGACAGATTCTTTTCAACCTAAGAATGCTCAAAATGCTGCCACCGAAAGCTGTTGGATATGGTCAATTCAGCGAAAATGTGTCTGTCACCTGTGTTTGCATTTCGTTTTTTTCATCGATTTAATGGCTCGTGAGATGAAGTGGAAGTGGATCATTTATAACATCGACACTGGTGAAATTTCTCTAGGGAAGAGAATACACCTACACACCCATTCCATTTAGTAAATGGCTTCTCAGCAGAACCTTAAATTTTTAAACGATCCTGTTTTCTACTTCGTGATCATAGTGTGGAAATAATCAATGGCTGAGAATTTGGCGAAATATTCTGATATAAATAAAGTTAAAAACTGCAACCCTCCAATTTCTATAATTTTTCTTGAATTATAATAACATTAATATTTTGTTATTCTTTTGGACAAACATTTTTATTCCACCAACATTTCAATTCATGTTACATTCATGTCATATTTGTTTTTATGAATGTTGATTAACGTTGGTACTTGAATTTGGTTGTTTGATGATTTTTGTTGAGATATTTTCGATGAATATATAATCAAGGGATGAACTAAATTTTTATAGTTGAACATTTTAGTTTGAGAACATTCATCTTCATGGAGTATTTCATCTCATCAGTTTTCAGAAAGTCTAACATTTCCACTCAAGTTTCGAATTTTGTGGTTGATTGTGAGAAATAGTCGAAGTTTTGGAACGATCACTTCAATGTTTGCGCATTATTTTCTGGGAAAGAACTAGGAACGACTATTCACCATACTCACAGTGCCCTATACCTCAGTAGAAATGATACTCAAAATTGCCGTTCGATGCCAGCACCTAATTAAAATTATCAACAATCATATTGATTCTTGCGAATTATTATTATCAACAAACGAAATAATTCATGTATCACTGAAATTAAACTAAATATATCGAATGGTGAAATAAAATGTTACATCAATAAAGTTGGGTCATTGAAAATTAGAAACAAACGTAAAATAGATAGATTGCTCTTAATTTTTCATCAAACAATTGAATGAATTCATGTAACATTCGAAACCATCTATCATATGAAACATACCAATTTTTTTGAACAATCGTTATAAGTGTATTTTGATATACATGGAACATTTCAAATGTAACGGATCAATTATGACTGATTAAAATTAGGATGGATGAAAATGATACAATAAAAAGTAAAACGGCGTTCCATACTTTTCATATTTCGAGTGCTGCTTGAAGTATAATAAGATGCAAGATTGCCAAGATGATCTTAATCACATGGGAAAGGCGGGAAGCGGAATGATTAATCAGACACTAGTATATCTATTATAATGTTTCGAAAAAACTTCGTTGAATTATACATCAGAATTCTCATTGCTTTTCTCAATCCCTGCAGGAACATGATGAACCGCATTATATTTCTCCAATGCGGCATAATTATGATGTGAGCTGATTACTTCTCATTCCTTAAGAAGACATCAGACATATTTAAGTAATACTCGTGGCAAATATTATCTTGTTTTGCCTATCTCCTTCTCAACAATCTTTTACTCATATTTTGCTCTGAATCGGACGATTAAATGAATTTATTGGATCCCAGCTAAATAAAATTGAATCTAGCTATACAAAAACTAGTCCGACAAAATTTGAAGATGTTGAAATAACGTCAGGCCATCGTCCATAGATCTACGAATATCTATGGACGATGGTCAGGCGGCGGCCATTGAGCTGATGGGGTGACAAACAAGACTTCTATTTAAAAAAAATAAATTATCAATTGTGAATATCTTGTAACTAGTGAATTAATCTCAGTCAATAAGTTTTGATTCTTTATTTTAAAATTTTTCAGTGATTTCATATTGGGTTTTGTTGTAAGAAAATTTTATTTCAGTTTCCATTACATAAAGTTCTGATTACTTTACTCCAAGACATGTTGGTAATTGTTTTGATAGAATATTCATCGATCAATCATTGATCCAAAAATTGAAACGAGATAAGCAAGCTGAAAATCTACCCAGGTTGGAAAATATTTTATATAGATTTACATTTTATGGTATGAATTACTTATTAGATATTATGAATGTATCCCCACAAAACAAAATCGAGAAAAGGATTATACCAATGACGACGCATATCTGTAATCTTTCGTTTTCAATTCGAACTTTTCAAAGTCGATACTATCCTAGTCAATTTTTGAAACGGTTGGGGACACTTTTAGCTTACATCCATTGAGGAGTTTGGATATATATCAAGATAATTCGAAACGATAACAAATCGAAATAAATAAATACGTAGGTGACCTTCTATGGAGTTCGATTGATTTGCTTGGAATTTTATGGTGAAGAACTTATTGTATCACGCTAGAAACAAGGGTCAAGGCAATCCCTATTGTAAGGCGCAAAATATAATCAATAATCTCAATAGAAATTGAACTCATCGACAGTGAACTGAAGAATACAGAACTTATAGAGTGGACAGTGAAAATTCACTTTTCAACTAATACAATAAAATCCTGAATTACTGCTCATCATATTTCTATAAATTCACAAGATTTATTTGAGCGACTATTCAGTTCTCTAGAATAATATCAATTTGAGATTCGCAAATAATTTCGATATTCTTCAATATACATTTCCAGAAAAAGACAAAGATATATAGCGATATGAAAAATTTTAGACCTTTTAAGAAGGTGGAAACGAAATTATATAATTTGCTCCACTATAAAAATACGAAGGCTAAACTTAATGGATTTATGATCACTTTATTGATTACTGGATAAAGTCGATTATTATTATCGTTACAATATCAATATACAGATATACAAATACAATTGGGTTGATGCGCCAATTCAAAAATTAGGTAATAAATAAACAATGTTCATAACAGGTACGTCAATAAGTCAGAAAAAACTAAAACGAAAAGGAATGAGATTATCATTGGAGTTGATGTATCCCCTATATGTCCTTGCAATAACTCATTTGAAGCAGATATCAATCATTTGATTTTCACTTGTAATCTCCATAATACACATCGATCAGAATTTTTGAATAAATTAGTCACCCAAGGTGTCCAACTGCCAACAAATGTTACTATTCTGTTGAGCACGTTCAAGGAAGATATTTACAGAACGATTTTGGAATTTATGTCCAAAGAAAAAATAACAATGTAAGCAATTAAAGAAAAGTCTGTGGCAAAAAAAACTCTTGTTTTGATGCCAAACCACCACAAAAAAAAAAAAAAGAATGAGATTATCGGTTTTTACGAACTCTGTAGCTGAGTAGTGATTCTAGAAACTTTGGTGTATTTCAGTGGTTGCATCTTTTTTATCGGTGTTTTATCTCTAATGAATAATAATAATAATAATAATAATAATATTAAAGCGTCTGTCATGAGGAAAATAAGTGATTACATATAAATTTCGTGATTCGAAAAGGGGTCATAGTGAAAGAGCGGAGTGTCAGCTTTCGCTGTTTTTGAACTCAACCTTGACAACACATTCACAATAATCAATATAAGACCAAAATCAAGAGAAAAATACATACAGGAATCTAAGACTATGAGAAGCGAAATTAAGCCATGCTTCTTTCTATATATTAGGAACTACAGTCGCAAATCATGATGAGTAAGCCATGACTGCATGACAGGAGAAACTAGGCATGAAGAAGCGACTTCAGCTTTTTTTTGATTCACAGAGTTTCTAAAAGACCTTGTGTCTTGCTCTTTTCCTTTGAATTAATCTTAGGACACTATAGTTTTGATCTGTTCAAATAACTATAATAGATATATTTGTCTCTACCATCAAAGGTTACTTGTTAATTTTTTCACAGAATATTGGGTATTTCATTCGGTATCAGACTAAATTGCTATTTCTATATAACCCTGTGAAATTTATGTATAATCAGAATGTCGGATAACCCGAGAAAAATACTGACTCGGATTTCTGTTTTATTTACATCCAAAACAGATACTTCTTTCCAGCCGTTCTACGAAAGTGGAAACAAAATATATGACAGTGGTAAATTCCGAAATAACGATTTCATCTGGGATAGACAAAGCAGAGCGGAAAAAATAAAACTACTACGTGACTCCTTTTTAAATTCGGAGCAATACAAATACCAACGGTTGCGCGAGAATAATGTCTCTATAGCAAAGAGCAAAAGTGATAAAATATGATTCGAACTCATTGTCCATGAAGGCATCAGATTTTCTAGCCAAGATTTCATTAAGTATAGTCTGTTATATTTGATGCACCTTCTTGTGAGAGCATGAAATACGAAATGATAATTGCGACAAATGGAATCAGTACAGATTATCAGGGTTCAAATACAGACATTATCATTGTGAAGAGATTATCAAGAAACAGCATTGAATAAGTAATCTGAAATCAGCTCTGAAACCAATATCGCTGCTTTAGATCGTTTTAAAATTACTGAATTATACTGGTAGTAGCCTACTAAACCTGAATTCGTTCCGAAATTGCTGACTGTCATCAGTAAATTCAGTGATATCGGAACGCGACTATATAGCCGAATGTGGCAACGTTTATACCGCGCGCAAATTTGGTGCTCTAACCAAATTGATCATACCAAATTCAGACCAAAAGAAATAAGTTGCTGCCTATTTATACCATATTCCATCAGTAAACAGCTTGATTCTGATTTGGTATGTTTGGTAATCTTAAATTAAGCTCAATTTATAAACTCCGCTGCCGTAGCTATAGTGTTGACGCTGCAATTACTGTTCGTATAGATGAACCATGCTGAATATAGAGTTCATAAATCTCGCAGCTGACGCAGTTGCTGTCGGATATCTTCTCAATACATTTTGGAACGGCAGCGTCAACTGTAGCTACGGCAGCGGAGTTTATAAATTGAGCTTTATGGTTATTCAGCACCACAGGACTATTTGGGGTCCGTAGGTTTCCTACTCTTCCTACTCTACTGACTGGTAAAAAAACGTCCATTTTCGAATGTCAATCTGAAATTTATATATTACATATATTTGTTTGACGATATTGTTTTTAGAATTCATAAAATGGCCCAAATGGATAGGGCACTGTTAGTTCATATCGCCAGAAGGTGTTTACACCATCTTGATCACCTAACTATTTCAGTCTGGTAGGCAACAATTTTCAGTACCAAACCAAGCTGAGTACCTGACCAACTGTTCCGTTTACACCAACATGACCAAGGGTATTTGGTTGGTATAAAGTCATTGGTATGCTTACTCCTGTGACACAAAATCTCAAAAGCTCAGCTTTACCTAAAATATAGACTATTAAATGAGCGAAGACCTTTTATTTGGGAACTTATGTGAACCAGAAACGCATGATTTCTAGTATGTATGATTCAATAATGTGCACATAGGAATCAGAATGCATGGAAATCTAATGCGACGAAAATGGAATGGAAGTGATGAATAATAAAAAAGCAATAGCATCGATCCACACCTGATCACAAAAAGTTTTCATTCCATAACTATGGAAATCAGGTCCAGTCATCGCATCAGGATAACGCGCATATAGAATCGAGGAAAAATATTATATGAAAATTGCGAATGACTACACTCCGCAAAAAACAGTTAAGTTAATGTTTCGTCAATTAGTGGAAGGCGTTGATTGATGTATTGCTATATATCAATCAACGACGAAGGAAAAGCTAGTGGCTACGAGTAAAATGTTATAATGGCCAACCGAGAATTATTGTATTCGTTATCCAAAAGCGAAGCCGCAAAAGAAAATCTATCCCCGAGACATAAAGCTGTCAATGTTGTCAAAACGAATGCTCATAAAACATTCCGAAAGTGTTATGCAAATATAAACTTGGATAATCTAATCACTCCATCAAATTATTCCGACATACTCTGCATCAACGAAATATGGATGCTCACAGTATCTTATGTTTACACCAAATTGTTTTTACTTCAGCGAGCAGCTATCCAATGGGAAAGGACATTCATCCGTTAGATTGTGATCTACAATTAACGGTGTTCAGAAGTTGGAATCCCCTGATTTGTTTACAGATTAAGCTTCAATTATGGTATGAAAATGTGATGACTTTCAATAACTTTCAGAAATATGATATATATAACCCTTAATTGAGTATTGATATAATCAAGGCTATAACATTAAAATGGGCGATCTCTCATTTTTCTATAGATATTTTCATGGCCGATACTAATCGGAAATCATGTATATCATTATAGTTTTCCTTTCGTGGAGTCTGGAGATAAAAAATAGGTCTATCATTTCAGGAGCACCATATCATACTCATCGATCAAGTCAAATGTACGCACAATGCACAATATGTCCAATGACAGTATTTCATATTGGCTGTCATATGAGACAATATTTCCAGACTGATTGATATCTGTGTACCAGTTCCACATTATTAATACACTTATATCATCTTATATAGATCCTCAAGGTAGCAGTGTATGTCTAGAAACAATACCACAAAACCCATACTAACAATACTGAGTGTCTATTTCAGTTGGTTATAAATGGATGAGTACTGTTCATCTTATGAAAGGCTTCGATCTCTTTTGTCCATGATTATAACGATTTTCTTTATTGCACGCAGGGCAGCATATTAAATAGTTGGACGCATATGGAATAAAAGCAAATATTATTATGCGGATCCTCAAATCTGATTTTGATTATTCATTCTCCTTTTTTCCCACATTCATAAACCGTTTGTTGGCATTTCTCTCAAACCATAGATTTTATGCATGGCGCCAGAACACCTCTACTTTTGTTTGGTTATTAACTGATGTTGGATCATTATAATGTTAGTGTGAAAATGATAATTTGGTTTCCTGTACGTGTTAATTGAACCATAGCTTGCTTAATATTTAAATGTTTTTTTGCAATGCACTACATGCTGTTTCTCCAGTATACATAATAGATTAATAATCTATCCTATCTACAAGTTTTTCCGAACCGATAATGGATATCAAAAATGCACTCATTCCTAGGAACAAGTAAAAAGTAGTTGGGAGATATTTTGCCTCTCTTATAGAATCATCAGAGCTATTGAAATTCAGTTTTACCATAAAGTGCATGAATTTCCTAACGAACACTATATGAAGACGATTTTTTCGATTCTGCTATTCGTTCTTGTTGAGCATATATCAACTTTCAAATTCATCATCAATGATATCGATTCGTTATCGCCCATCCCTATAGCATCCATATGATGCCGTTGTCTATAAATTGTGCGATTTGATTATGGAGGAAGAAAATATAACAGATGATCCCTATGAAGTTTTTGATTTATATTAACATTTGAGAAGAGAAATAAATCGAATATTGTGATATTTGATATGTATTGGGCAAATAAATGTCTGAATCTTGATCACTGTTGTTTTCAAACTCATCACACTATCATAATATTAATATATAATAGGATGCATATTATTATACCGATTACAACACATGGTTTTATGTATCTATGTAGGTGAATGAGTTCTTATTCTAGTTGGGATTTCAACTAGAGATCGCCAAGTTCTTGATATTTTATTGGACACATTTTGTCGAGCATTTTTTGCTACAACGATTCACAAAAATGCAAAACAAAAAAAATAAATGACAATTCTGTTGAAACTGAAATAATTGCAAACTAGATTTGTAAAAATATCGAATTCAACACATTTTTAAATCGGAATTCATGAGATCATGAGCCATGAATCAGGGCACATAAGACTTCATATGGAGTCAACGCCTAGCCGATTTCTCGCTTGAAAATGTAGACTTCTTTAAGCAAATCATGCTCTATATTTTAATATGTTTTAATGTTGAAAAAGAACGTTCGTCACTGCAGTTGGTGATCATGAGAGACAATAAGTGAATGCGCAAGGCAATTTTCAAATTTGGGAAACACGATTCTAAATAATTATTGAATAAAAATTTATAAAATTGCTGTTCCAGAGGCTGCTGTTTCTTTATGTCAATAACAGTAGCCACATCTGTTTTCAGCAGCTCTGTGAACTGCACTAATAATTCGCCACCTAGGCTGTTCTCCAAATCATCTTCGTAAGCACTAACCATACTTGACGATTTTTACGTTGTGCCAAAGGTAAATGTATAGCAATTTCCTATTGTTTGATAATCAATGGAATCCTATTTTATTTGTTCGAGTTAGAACTAGCTCGATCGACGACAATGTCAGGGAATTCCCCTATTAGTTTTGCAGTGCTGCCAACTTGCGTGTAGTGCAGTGCAAGTAGTACAACACATAACTTGAGGTGTGGCCAGCGCTCAAATTTAGAAATGAGGTACAATTCAAAATTATTGTTGTAGATTTTGACACCAACGTTTCTCGTGGTAGGTATTTTACCTATACACCTACCTAGAGTAATTTATAAAAAGTTTTAAAACCAAAATATCCAAATGTGCATACCTTAAACCATTAACGCCTAAAGGTATCATATGGAACCAATAAATATGTGTCCGTTTGAGATAGTGGGGATGCGACATTTTTTATTTGCCGCCAATTGATGAGAAAGTAGTTAATCAGGGAGGTTCAATTAGTATTCCGCAGTTGTTGTACTGTTCATATGTCATATCCCACTGTGTTTATCAGTATTGGAAAAGACGGTCTAGAGATTGTATCTAAAAATAGGGATCCGCACTCGATATCCTATCATTATAATTATAATTTAATTTTTCATTGTATAATGACTCACGCGCTGTTTTACTATTATATAAGTACAACCTGTAGATTTGTTATATCTTTTTCACATATTCCAGAATTTCAGTGTGAACATTGATGTTCCCATATGGGCTCTTTAGGCGTTACCCTAGCTACGACATTTTAGCAGATCAATCATCTCTTTGAAGCGGAATATCTCTTCAGGAAGCTTTGGATATCACGTACGAGGATGGAAGTGTTACTGATATGAATATAGAGCTACCAGCTGAAATGAAAATAAAAATTCAGTTCTTGAGGATGAAGGTAGACTGGCCATTAATGTGAATTCCAGGCAATTTTCAGCACTCGTCAAGAATGTTGTCATGAATAATATAGGTTAAGAATGAATGATGAAGGGGTTGTAAAGCCATGTGAAGCTGTGTCATGTCTCTTCAAAGAGATTTACAACCTGCTGGCTGTGAATTTGCCTGTGTGCCAAGTATAGTTCGATGATCTTCATCAAAATATTCGACTTGTTCTCCTCTGATGATTCTCGGACGTAGTCTCCACGGGCTCCAGGAAGGGTACCAACAGCTGCAGAAAGCGACTTTAGGGTCAGGGGCGGATCCAGGCGATGTTTGAGGGGGAGGGGGCATATAGAAAGTCACGGCTTATAGAGGTTAGAAAAATAACGGATTTTTTTGTTGGTACCTACTGCCTACTGAGACATAGTCGAGTGCTTTTTCATAGAAAGATTGATTTTGGTAAACAGGATATCATATTTTCAAGTGTCAAGCACTAAAACACAAGTTCAAACTATTATGGCCTGGTGCGGCAACACTGTACCAATGGGATTCGCTATCAGTACAAAAGTACCGAAACGGCAGCACTGTTCCGCATCATCTCCCCGACTATATTACACGCGGAGCTCATTATCTCCGCAGGAATGCCGTAGCTGACGGCCGAGGTATGACGATGACGTCACGCCACGCGGGGTAAGTCAAATCACGTGGCAAGTGACGGGGTGAGCGGTGCGCGCGACTAGTGCGAACCGAAAGCCGGCTCCCGTTCGGTTCCCCAGCCGAGGTCGCGGAGCACCTCAAGCATCGAAATGGCTTAAGATCGATAGGGGCGTAGAGGTTGTGTGAGTGTAGGGTCGCGGCAAGGCCGGGCGAGTTGTAGGGAATGTAGGTTAGCCGTTAGGCGAATCGATACGGCACCGGCACCGCTGGTGCTGCTGCTGCTGCCGCTGGCTGGTGTCGCACGAACGGCGCGCCAAAACGGCACTCGGCCTTAGCGGGAAATCTCCCCGGCGCCAGTGATGCCGCTCGTACCATAATAGATGGATAGATAGATAATTTATTTCTTTGTTTAACATATACAAAGTATAAGAGTATTACACATTGCCATGTTACAAAGAAAACGTCACAAAACAAAACATAAAGTTACATAAATTAGTCACTATAAAATAATGTAAATTCACATTATTATAGATATAATTTGTATAAGACATACATGTGTATATAGAACACAACAACAAATATTATTTTTGAAATAGCACTAGTTGTCTGCGAGCGAATCACTTACTCAACTCGTTTATCTTGTAGGGAACCATGTTGATAAGATTTTGCCTAATTTTCTTTTTGAAAGATTCTAGTGGTAGTTCCTTCGTTTCACGAGAGAGCAAATTGAAAAGGGGAATACCTATAGATTTATTTTCTTCCAATCTCTTTCTACTAGGCACGATGTAATGTCTGTTGCGGGTGTGGTAGGAGTGTGTCGTAAAAGTGAGTATATTTTTCTTAACGTATATCAAATTTTCATAGATGATTTGAGCAAACAGTGTCATAATGCCGAAATTTTGAAAGAGTGGTTTGCAATGTTCATCATAGTTAACCAGTGCAATGCTACGTACAGCAGCTTTTTGTAATATGAAAACTCTCTGTAAGTTTGTGAAACTTGCCTTTCCCAACTCAGTAATCCATAGCTCATTACCGAGTGGAACATCGCATAGTATGATGTAAGGGCTGCTTCATGTGCTATGCCCCGAATGGCGTACACAGATCTTGCCAACCTTCCACACATGTGACCAATATGTTTGTTCCAAGAAAGGAGGATCAAGATGTACTCCTAGAAATATTACTGATTTCGTGTTGAAACAAGTATGGTGATTTGAAAATAAACATATCTCTGTTTTAGCCGCATTCGAAAATAGTTCATTGTCATTGAACCACGCTTTGGCATGGGCAGTAGTATCTGCTGAAATTTCATCAATATCTGCGCTTTGTTCAACTTGAAGAGAAAAGGACGTGTCATCGGCATACAAGATCGTCATTAAGTTACGTTTGATTGACATATGTGAAGGTAGATCATTTGCATAAATTAAAAACAGGAAAGGGCCCAGTATGGATCCTTGTGGTACCCCTCTCTTGATTGGGGCGTTCATGGCTTATGTTGTTATTTTTATAAACCCTCTGAGTTCTATTTTTGAGATATGATTCAATAATAATAGGGTTGTATACTTTTTTCGAAACCATCAAAGGTGTTTTTTTTTTGCCTGAAACTGTTTAGAAACTATTTGAAACAGTTTCGAAACACTCCATTTTCTCAAACCGTTTGTGACGTCACACTTGACTCTGGTTCAAAACGTTTTGCAAGCATCTCCTGGACCGTTTCAATCATGTTTCAATATGGCGAACTGTCATTTTTTGATTTCTTGAGGTTAAATAACTGTGACACGCTCATCATAAAATGATGACGTAGAGGTATAAATTGTTTTAAAACGGTCTTTGAAACAGTTTCGTCTCAAAAAATGCCTCAAATCAAAAAGAAAACTCAACCACACAATATAATATGGAGAAAAATAATAAATGTAACTAGTTTCGGTTGAACAGCCATCATTAGACAATAACTGAAAACATCTGGACATAAAGAAAAAGTTATACACTTTTTATAGAATTGAATTACCACAAACCTGTACTTAGTCAGAAAAATCTCAAATCAAGTCCGTAAATATAAGTTTTCTAAAATCAAGTAAACCATATATCAGTCCGAAGGTATGGAAAGATATTTAAATTTACTAAACGACCAGAAATAAAACTTGATCAAAAATTGGAAAATCGAGGTGAACATTATCATCCTCCTTGATGATTGTCTAATAAAGTTCAACTAACAATTTTGTCATATGAAATAATTGATAGACGTAGAACTAAAAATAATGACAATGGAAAATATTGTAATAGCCTAAATATAATGGATCTTAGAAATGACATCATTCAAGATGAAAGAAAAAAAATTTTAAGTGATGGTGGAATATTCAGTTAATTAAAAACAATGGAATTAAGAGTAAAAAAGAAGAAGAATATCAAAGGTAAAAAAACATTTCGGATATAAAAAGATTTATAAAACATACTTTCATTACTGATAATCAACTGAAAAACACTCTATTGTTTGCAAAACGAAAATAGAATTTTTTCGATAATATAAATAAAATATAATTAGAGTTCAGAAGAGATAAATATAAGGATAAGAAAGTAGAGAAAAGTGGCGCATTTTCAACAACAAAATATCGAGTAGTTCCGGATATATGCCTGAGAAACCAAAATTTTTGTAAAAAATTACTGCTTGGCATGGAAAAATATATAATAATTTTGCATGTTTGCTTTATTTCTGAAAGAAGTATATTTGTACCATAATTCTTAGGAAAAATCGTTAATTTTGGCAACACTGAATTCCAATTCCCTTATTGGCCTGCCCGGCTCTTTTGTGCGATTGCCCCCTCGAGGTTGCCACATCCAGCAGATTTATGGGGATATCGCTGTTGAAAACCCGCAGAATCTGACCATAACTTTTCCGACATTTCCTTTTCGTTTCTAACAAAATTTTCATAATGCATCGTAATTATGTAAACCCAGTAGAGGCGTAAGGGTAGGGCGCTGTTGGGCGACCGCCCAGGGCTCAGAAACCTGATTTCAGCTTCATAATTTCATTGGTTGTCATCTCCCATCAACAGACATGGATTTCAGTAAATGCTCAGAAATTTTGAGAAAAACCTGCACTTTCTTGAAAGAATATATATGGAAAAACAGGCGTCCATACCGTCATTTCAACTGCAAATTGGCAGAAGAACTAAAAATTGAATATGTGCTTAGAGCCACAACAATAATGGTGAAAACGACTTCAGGAAAAAACTTTTGGGGTTGAATTTTTCGACTGTCTTTTAGTCTATGAAAGATTTGAACAGTCAGATGAGTAGGTATCTTGGTCATTTTTGTACAATATAGAACAAATTCAGCAAAAACCTTGTCAAACTCTGTGGTGATTGAAATTAACTGTAGACTCTATATCATAAATGGATGGTGAATTATTAAAGTCTGAAATCTATTTTGCATTATCAGTAAGTGGTTACTCCTGTGTATGTTTCAAATGTTATCAAATATCGCAACTTATACGAGAACAATATACAAATGTACAGATAGCATTGTGAATATTATTGACTAAACCTGCAACGGTTGCTAGATTGGGGGTATCAGTTTTTCTAAGCTCGAACTGCGATCGACAATATCTCAATCTAGATTGACAAACTTGGCAACTTTGTCAATCAAAAATAAAAAAATCATCGACTTTGATGACGTAATAAAAGAGTTCGCCGATAGAAAGGTTACAAGAGTAAAATTTTATTTTAATAATTCTTCTAATGAATGGTTAGGTTAGTTCATTATACCCTTCGATTTTTTTTGCATGGATTTGAATTACAGTTGGGGGCGCTGAAGAATTCCCGCACAGGTAGTGCTAAAACCGGCACTGTATAGACTTGCCAAACTTCAAATCAATCGGACGATTAGAAGTGGGTCAAATTCAACTTGCGAGATTTGATAACAGATAGACACTGGGGCAGGTGAAACTAATAAAAACTGGGCTTCCGTATGTTCTTTGGACTTTTCTTTTTCCGGTTTCCACCCCGCGAAAAGCTCCTCAATTCATATCCCCAGGATCTTTATCCGGGCTTTATTGCACTTTTCATGGTTTTCTCGAGATCCCCAGAGATATTCAGCAATTCAATAATAGGTACTTAGCAATTCAACCAACTGAGGCACTGATGACTTCATCCCACACTGTTGCCTTAAAGCAAACTCAATTGTATTCAATTTCCTATGTGATTCCTTAATTAGCTATTCAAGAATATTTGGCCCTGTAGGCATTCTTGGGGAGAGAGAACATTTCTACTCAATAAAAGTGAATCCTTTATCAATTTGCAAGACGAAGAAAATGTTACTGTATGTTTTAAACAAGCTGATGTACCTAAATAATTTGCAACTTGGCTTAATTGGTATTTGGAGGTTGTGATTTATCGAATAACTTCAGCGCTTGTCGCAACGTAGCTTTCCTCATTACTACATCAACTTGGAATAGTCTTCCTCGATTGGTATTGTGCAGAATCTTCGCACCTGGGGCCTCATCGCTTCAAAAGTTGCTTGAATTGTAGGATTTTTGTCAATTCAAGAATGACGCTCAATAAGAACCTTTCCAACACAATTCTACATCTACGACTGCTCCTACGAGGAAGCATACTGCCCTGCCAAAGAAGGGGCTAATACACAATTTCTCGGCCCAGAACCCTTCTGTGGACTTTCCAAAGCCCACTTGAGAGAGGAGTTCCGACGCTGGGAAGCGGATGAAATGAAATCTCACTGGAATAAAGTGCCAGGACAAAGACAAGCGAAAAGGCTAGTGAGCCTCTCGCCAAGGAAAGCTAAACAGCTTCTCGAGTTGACAAAAAAGACTTGAAACTGGTAACGGGACTCCTCATTGGACACTGGATAGTTGCTGCTACTGCGAGAACTTCGCTGAAACTGCAGAACATTTGCTTTGCGAATGCCCAGCACTCTTCTGCATCAAGAGGCTCAAGTTCCTGAAAGGGGCCTTTTTAGAGCCCTCCGACATCAGGAACGTAGCTCCCAGGAAACTGATAAACTTCGCATGAAGTCCCGGAATCCCGGGCCTCGAATAGATTAAGGGTTATGCACAAAAGATCCAATAGGTCGACGTGCTTGAGAGGCCTCAAGGCCTGATCCGGACCTGCACATATAGGCTTATATGATTTACTAGAAAATGCCTCGAAAAAACAAAGCAAAGAATAGCTGGGCTGCAAAGAACCCATGGAAAAGGTTTTCTGATAGAAATGAGGATTTCTCAACAATATCCAGAATACGGGATCAAAACATTATACGATCATATAGTGAGAAAAACACGTTTCAAAGACAAGTCAAGTAGGTACAAATTATTAAAAAAAAAATAAGTTATGGGTGCAAAACCGGCGTCATGTCTGTTCGTATCAAAACTTCATTATATCCTATGATTCCGCTCCTTTATAAATCCAGAGAACTTAGAATGTGGAATTAAAGTTCATGTTATTCATTATGAGAACATGGGGGAATACGGGTGACAAGAATTGGAGAATCCACACAGTTCAACGTAACATTTCCGCATGAGCCAGATAATTACAATCCTGACCCCGTTACCATGCCAAAACCATAAATTGGAATATCAGAAATATAAAATGAACTATATTTTATCCTACTATGAAGTGGTGAACTACAGATCCTCACCACGTCGTAGTAAGATTGGCAATTCCAAAGTTTTTCATCAGATTTTTTAAGTAGTTTGTTGGATTCGTTGGGATCACGAAAACTGAAAACTGTTATATTACGTAAAACTAAATGTATGTTTCAACACAAATTTATAATAACTTTTAAAAATTGAACACCTTAACTTGAAATCAGATTTTCCAGAACGTAAAATATTATGAAAGTTTTCAAAAACTTTCCATAAAATCTATTGGGGAAATCAAAAGAGGTAGTTTCAATTTCAATATAAAATCCATCCTTTCGCCGTGGGGAAGCGATAAAATTTAGTTTTCCCATGCATGATCATACGATAGTCACTTCGAGTACTGTTTCCCGAAAACGCCAATGATGATATTATCATATTGATATGAATAACCTCCTCATTTTACTTTCACATACCCATATCGAGTTTGGAATGGAAATGTCCATTGTTTCCTCTATGTCAATGATGTATCCTTCCAAATTTCAAAAATTCAACAGTTTCATCATTTCGACAATGTGAAGTGAAGTAATAATTACATTACAAAGCAAAATACGATATGAAGTGATTCCTTGTGACCTTTTATGAAGAGGAGCTCCTACGGAAGTATATCCAAAACAGATAAGCTTTGAAGGTACAAGGTACTGATAGTCGAATATCAGTCAGCGCATAGAAACCACTTACGAAAACTTGATATTTCTTGTGGCTATTATTTCCCGAAACCGATTTTTGAGATATTGGAAGATAATGCATCGACGACGAAACCCTGCAATTATTAAGACTTCAGTTTCATGTAAGTTCCCAAATACTTACTGAAACCATAAAATTATCATACCAATGAAAGTTAAAAATTTTACAATAAAGTTAAGTCTCATTTCAAGATACGCTGTTAGAGCCAGTGCACTGAAAGAAAGTCCCATCGATATTTAATCTACTAAACTGAAAACATCTAGGTATATATTTCTGTCAATGGAATGGTTCGACATTCCCCCTATTTTTTTATTTTTTTAAGCGCCAAATTAGTTACATAGCAACCCTCGTAAGTCTAGGACTTGTATGAGTAAGGAAGACGGGGACTTTTTGAAGTGTCATCCGAAGCACTACTCGGCTGGTTATCGTTGAGAGTCCGAAGGATTGAAATCTAGGTACCAAGAATGTTCGGTTGGTCACCTATCTCCTCCCGCTAAACGATACCATTCGATACTATAGAAGATAAATAAATATTCCCAATAGCCGCTGGGATTTGAACCCTCAGGCCCATAGACCAGCGCCTTTGCGCACTCGGCCACCAACCCAGTATTGCGGGCAGATGGAACCATAAGGGTATATATAGGTCTCTATGTCGAGCCCGCTGCTGGTGATTGGTTCAGTTTCGAAGGTAATAGGAAGAGACCAACCTTCTTACCGTTACCCTCCTCACCATGGACGTATAAACACGTCCATGCTCCTCACACTCTTTTCCCGTATTGCTGCCACTGCAGAACATTCCGTGAGGATATGGGTAGCTGACTCCTCATCTTCCAAGCACTACCTACATTATTTTCAGTATCATCAGTGATACCCATATAATGTTTAGGTACCTGGTTTATTTTTTGCTCAGTCTGAGCAGAGTCTTGGTCCTCTTAGAAAAAAGGCCTACGATGTGGAGTTACGATTGTCTCATGCCAGGAGCCTCTTTCAGTGGATTCTGGGATTTCACTCCCACAGGATTCGTCCATGATCTAGGAACTCCTAGGATTGGTTCTGGTCCAATCGCTTTTCGCACCTCGACTGGCCAAAAAGTCCGCTCTTTTGTTTCCGGGCATTCCGGTGTGACATTTATTCCATGCATTTGCGCATGGAATATCAATTTTAAAGTTCCATAACTCAGAAATCGAGGGTTGTGAAATTCTAAAGGAAATTGTTCTCCCACACGAATACGTTCATTTAAAGTTAATTTTATGATCGTTCAGATTGGATTTTGATACTATTCGAGAACCAAGGGTTCCCACATTGTTTGAAAATTGTTTGAGAATTGTTTTTAACCGTAAACTTAGTTGCAAAGCAACCTTCGTAAGTTTAGGACTTGTATGAGTAAGGAAGACGGAGACCTTAGCTTTAAAAGTCATCCGAAGCACTACTAGGTTGGTTGGAGAGTCCGAAGGATTGAAATCTAGGTACCAAGAATGTTCGGTTGGTCACCTATCTCCTCCCGCTAAACGATACTATAGAAATAAATGAATATTTCCAATAGCCGCCGGGATTTGAACCGCGGACCCTCAGGCCCATAGACCAGCGCCTTTGCGCGCACTGCCACCAACCCACTTAACATGTCCAGGAATATTTAAATATGCCCCTGTTAATATCCGCAATAACCGCGAGCGCGGGAAAGTTGCTTTCAGAAGGAAGCACACAACCCTAAAACCGCCAGTTCTCTGTAGATTTCAGTAGCTCTCCGGACAAACGCGCAAATCGCTGGACGAAACTCCAGGAAAGTCGCTTCAAAACTAATATAATACCTGTTTTATTGGGCGAGCAATGCCCATCGGCCATGGGCTTGACATTGGGAGACGTGGGGACCTTGCAGTCGGGGGAGGGCATCTTACTGGGTCACTCCAGCATCCAACCTTCGACGACAAGGAGAAATCGTGGACCACCGCTGGGGTGCCGCGAGAAACGCCCGATTGCCGCTGCCGCCTCTCAGTGACTGAGATGAGATCCCGAGCGCAGCATCCACCCTACACAGCCGCCGGATCCCTGGACCCTGTTCAGGACCGTTCCACAAAATTTGACACCCACGCTGATCCTCGAGGATAAAGTACGAGCGGCTTCTGTCCGGCAGGAAAGGACGCGAAAGAGTAATTAATTGGTGAATAATGGCAACCATTAAATAGCTATTGTTCGATGCTTGCACTATTCATTAGGAAGTTTGCTCAAGAATTAGGAAACGCAGGCAAAGTGCCTGGGTCAATGGGTCTAACTATAAGAGTAAACTGTTGCGACTATCAGCAAGGTCCACCACCATAAACTTACAATTGCCGATATTAATTTTTGTGCTACCAAGTAGGTACTGATCTGATACATACATTCAAGTTCATCGGGAACATCATTGTGCAACTTAAGAGCTGAGTATAGAGGATTATCGTTGTAGTCTTGAAAATCAAGAGTCGAGTGTAATATTTTGTATAGTATAGCTGTCTCAAGTCCGATTAGTAGTAGAGCTAGTGAACTCTCTTCCTAAGCTATTAGAAAAAACTGTAGTTTGAGATATATTTTCTGAATTATTTCAGGTGAGTGACTGCCAAAATTGCATAGCGTATATCTTACAAGAGCATGGAAGAGTTTCTCAATCGAGTCAAACGTGAAATGTATTTAGTTTTCCGGACTTTTACACATAACTGTTCATTATTCATTATACTGTTCAGTTTATCGAAATTGGAAAGACAGTGAGGGTGACAGCTGAATGGTTCTCTGTTTTCTCTTTGTTGATAGTGGGTAGTTTGAATTCGAACCACTGCTTTATCGAAAGAAAGTCTGCTTCAGCTTTGTTCTTCAAACTTTCCCAATTTTCTGACTACTTTCCTGAAAACAATCCATTTATATGATGTATGTTGAATAAAATGGATCCTAGACTAGATGGAACACTCGATGGAATACCATTCACCTTCGACAATGCTAACTACACCACCAATACTTTTTTCTCCGTTCTAAGTCATTATTCTCCCTTTCAACAATTCATCTTTCCTCGATGTGAAAATTGTTCGGTTTTCATAAAATGTTTACCCGTATGCTAAATTTTCACGTGTACTGTTTATATATCATCCAGTTGATTGATGGTAACGTCGCCTGGCAGATCAAACTGAGCCTCATCTCTGTTTTTCGGGTAATAATGCTCAGCCATACATAAAATATGAAATTGAGACTTCGGGTCCTGATGAGGATCTAGGTTTATGACTTTTTGATGTTAATGAAGTGGGGGTGGATAAGTTCCATTCAGTCTCACAAATCACAATATCTTCACTTGAAAAACACGTTCACTCGTTTGATTATCTATCATAATCCAAAGTAGGAAATAAAACGGCAATTGCATTATCTGACTTACTTCGCTCCAAAAATAAATTATTCAGTATTCGCTCGGAGATCATCTATTACAGCCCTCTGAGATGATATGGCCTGTGAAGGTCAATTCAAGAAAATGGCTGTTCATAATTTCTCAGAGCATCGTCCGTGCAAAGCTTGCATTGACCTCTTTAGAGTTGGGTCATCGATTTATTGTGTGGTTCTTCTCTGGAATAATTCCTGCAAGCCATATATATGTGAGTGTCGTGTGTCCAATGATTTTGATTATGCAGGTTGATGTGATTCTTTCATCATTTGGTCAATTCATTGATTTCCACGAAATTTGAAAAATTGAATGCCTCATCGCAATGAATGTGTTCATTATGAAAATCTATTTCGAGGACTGAATTATCATCCACTTGTTTTGTTATATTCCAATTTATAATTCAAATCCGACTGGAATTCCTGGAAGTATCTGTGAAAGTAAACAGTGAAATATTCAGACAATCACAGGAAGAGACTGCATAATGAATTGGGGAATTGTGAGATATAGTAATAAACTGAATGAGCTTGAGTCATTGTTATTATTCAGGTTTCTGATATATTATGTCGATAATTATTGAAGACTCTGAAGAATGATTGTGAATCGGAGTTTTGGGAATCTATGTCAGCATAAAAGATGTAGCATAACGATTCACTCAGTACCTATTTCTCGATATACTCCATGGAGGTACATACTTTTTATTTTCAAATTACACAAAATTGTTTCTTCTGTCGATGCAAAGGTTAGAAAAGGTTGAAATACAATACCAACTATACAACAATAACGTGATAGCCTTGTTTCTGGAGTTTTTCTTTCTTCCGTCGCATTGGGTCGCTAGTTTCAAATCTCTCTCGAAACGCCGAGTGGATATCTAACGATATCTACTCAGTTGACTACTCTGCCGCGTGTTCAATGTTCTGCGTGGTATTTGCTAGTAAAGTAGTTGTTTTCTGTTCGTAGTCTTACTTTTTTCAAACATCTCAGATGTTTTTCAGAGAATTGCTGACGATCGAGATTTTATCTCATTCTGTTTTTTCCGTCAATATCAAACTAGAGAATTTAATATCTTGAAATGTCTTGAAAAGCTATTGGCATCACTCGATTGGAATATTTCCATGAATTCTATAATTAATAAAACCGAATACCAATATAGTTATTTATTTATCGATTACTATCTATCCCATTTCTCAACGATTCATTGTGTGTCAAATCATCGTTGTTTGAGAATAAAATCAACACCTTTTGTTTCTCAAATTATGTCGTGAATTTTTTATAACTGATGTAATCAATTTGTTTATTTGTCGTTTCATTTAGTCCAGATGTTATCATCATTATGTCAAATAATTCCGCACAATATCAATCAATACTGAACTAGTATAGCTTGTAGATTTTCTTCCGATCATAATCATTACTGACCATAACCAGTTATCGATTGGCCACAGACTGTGTAATGGAAAATACAGGGTCGCTGGTATATATGGAATCGGTCTTTTAACTCCTAAAGATAGGCAGTGAAAAATTTTGTTGTACAAAAGTTTCAGGGTTTCTTATAGTTTTTCACAATGAATAAAAATTAAGCATACAGGATCAGTCAGAAAGTCATAACGAAACCACTCTATTTTTTTCAATTTAATATCAATTGATAAAGATTAATAAACAGTTGAGATAGGGATATGTAATTGTAAGCCATTTCGAACAATATTGAGACACAAAATTCTTATCGAGTTGAGAAATATCGCTTTTTCACACCCTATATCTATGTAATCATTAATACCGCTGAACCCCAAGTGTGATATATCGATTAAATCGTTTCATTAAAAAACAAGCAAGGCTTCAGTAGATATGTACCTATTCAGATAGTTTTGATTTTTCGAATTTAGTTCTAATGTTGAATGTATAAACTAAAAATTATTCCGCATGCATCATCAAATTTCGAAAACAAATATTGGAATTTGGGAAGAAGTAACTATGATAAATACACGGTTCTCTTTAATTTATATATCGAGTTTCCACCACTTGTTTACACTGGAACACCACTATGGAGATTTCTCGAAAACTGCAATATTTTGACATTCTGTGATTTGAAATCAAATTGAAAATAAAATTACAGCAAATCATGTCGTCGTTCAATTTCCATAATTTTCATTCTATTTCACACCAATTTTTATTCTCATGGGTCATGAGTGTCAGTTTTATGAATCCGGAAACGCTTAGCAAATTATGGTTGGAAAATGTGCGGAAAATATGCAGCAGATGATTAAATAATTGACTAACAAAAAGCCATGTGTTCATTGAGGTCGAAGAACTGAAATTAATTATCCACTTATCTTCACTCTATTTTAGACGAATGACGAGGCAACAGTTATAAATATTAAATATTCAATATATTCCTTCATCTCTATTTTTGCTCAACACCCACCGTCACCATAATTTTTTATCAAATATCCTTTAAATACTCTATCAATTGACACATTGCAGACATAATTTCACAAAATACTTGATCAAATCGAATATACAGAGTGTATCAGTTTCAACAATTCACATTTGGTTACTTAATAAATATCTTATTAGAAGGATATGAGTTCAAATGAACGTTGACTATATTTTACAGGATACGGCAGGGTGTTGAAATCTAGAATTTCCATTATGCGGTTTCCTAATGATTTAAGGGGAATGCATTTTTATTTTCAACTCCCGCTATCTCGTAAACAAAGCGATCTATGACCTTTCTGAATCGGGGTCCTGTATATGGGGATAGGCTGTCCTGCTAATTCAATTGAGAAGCCATTGAAATCATAGAACCATTACGAATAGCTACAATACTTTGAAATAATACTAAATTTGCAATAATTCCTTGATATTATCGGTTGATATTCAATTGCTATACAGTTCCATTGTGTGAATACTAATGCTGGGTTTATAGATTCAACTAAACTTAAAATTAAATTATCAACTGAGAATTAAGAATGTTGAATAGAGAACGTCTTTGATGGTTTATACATTTATACATCTGTCACTCAAATTAATAATCAGGAATTACGAAGTTTCTTAACTTTCGACTTAACTATTAGGAAATAAGAAAAATTGTCGACACAGAACGCGCAAAACGATCATCATTAGTCGTTTTTAAACATTTGGAGGGCATATATGGTAGTATCGATATGAATTGTTCCTAATAGTGTTATGGGTTACAGGTTCAGGAGTTTTTTGGTTTTTTGCTCATTTGATTGATAATATCATTTAATTTAACACTTTGAAATTACATTGAGCTTTCAATCATGTAACATCCAACATCTGAATCTTAATTATCAATTGTTTTGTATACGAACACCTTCCTGATTGTTAATTCCTAATTATTAATTGTTAATTCCTAATTATTAATTGTTAATTCTTAGTTCTTAGTTTAGTTGAGTCTATGAACCCAGCATAACCGTGTGGACTGCTCTGTAATTTTGACGGCATTCTCTAATCGACTTGGCATTGATTCCCTGTTGCGAGACATCTGGAACGAAAATTCCATCAGTTTCATACAGAAAAATGATTCTGTTAATTGATCATCGTGTCATATATCTACCGATGGATAGTTTGCCTGACAGACAAGTAACTTGCCGATCCGAGAAAATCACTGCTCACACCTGCAAGTTCATCTATACGAGTGTCTATCGATTTTCACAGCCTACCTGGAAAATTGAGAGGAGGTTAATTCCAGGTTCACACAAGACTCAGATTGAGAAGTCATCAATAGCTGTGGAATATTTAGTGATCTACGATTCATTAAAATCAAGAATTTTGTCAGTTACAGTGACAACATAGCGACCGGTATAACATCATGATGAGATAGTTGCTGTGTCTGCTTTGATTGGAATAAAGTGGACAATAATAATAATAATAATTTTATTCTCCGGACCTAGACAACAAGACACCCAACAACAATATATTATGCCTATGCTGATGAAAGATAAAATTCTTATGTGTTTGTTTTGTGATGTAGATATTGCAGACGACACTGCGTTTTCAGTAACTGTATTCAGATTATCACAAAAGTTCACAAAACACATCGAGCATAATTCCGAACCTAGATTATTCATTCAATAATATCGCTGTAGTCAAATTGTATGTCCTTAATTCCGACGAGGCGATTAGTATAAAGGATTATTGTCTTGTATGAGACACGTTGCCGAGGAATGAAGGAATAATATTGAGCATGGCTGGAAATTTTGCGATCTAGAAACTTCATTTAGATCCAGAAACTTCATTGACTACAGGTTATGAATATAGTAATAACAATTAATTTTAATCAGAGTTGCTCTCAGCAGTCTCACAGCGACGATGTTTACAATATAAACGTGCTCAAATATATAGTCGCATATAAACATGAAGAGGTAAAGGTAACAATTTTTTTAGAGTTGAAGAGCAATTCTAGCCTTTTTGATGTCATGTAGTCTTGTCTATACAATATTATATGCATATATTTGATGAAATCGCGAATATACATGATTTATTTTAACTGCTATATGATCCAAAATACATCAAAATCCCGCTCGAAGGATCAAAATGTTATAGGTGAAAAGAATTGAAATAATTTATATCTATTCTGTTGTGATAATAGTGAAAAAATATAACTTATCTTGAGATTATCAGTAAATACATAGTAGATTGTTCATACGTTGCAAGATCTAATTAATTAATAAGCGTGCACGTCATCATGATTCACAGTAAAAATATGTATATACTGGAACCGTTGCTTCAATTTCATGTTATTTTGTGTTATGAGGGAAAAATTAGCCAGAAGGTTTCACCAAGGAAACAGAACGATAATCTGATAATATTTCGCAGGATGCTGGAGAGCTAAATTTACATTGTAACATTCTCATAATGTTCGCGGTTCTTTCATCAAAGAGAACAGCACATATAATGTCTGAGTCCACCTCAACTTTACGGAAGCATTGTGTACCTAATCTCGTTTTAGTATGTTTGCTTAACAAACCATTTGTTGACCCTTAAAGTGTCAAGGGTGATCGTGATATATAGAGCTGTACCAACATTTCAGGGCTATACCCTAGTATCCACTACTTAATAAAGATGTACTGTGAAATGATTAATAACATGGATGGAATTATTATATTTGGTGCCAACATTCGATTAGATAATTGTCAAACTTGGATATAGGAAGGAGCTCACGCATCACATGCAATGATTTATTAGTCACATATATAATGAGAATCATTTGTCATTTCCTGTCTGAGAATATATACTTACATGGTTGTAATTATCAAGATTACTTGTGTGTAGTTTATTTTGATTTTCAATGAATCAATTTTGAATACCTAGTGAATCGATAACGTCTGCATCTATAAAGTATAAATACTCTATGATGCTGTTTATTCCATGTAATGCTATACCTCAAACTTGTAACACAGTTGAGTATGTGAGGTGACAAAAGATCTTATAGGTCGAGGTGCTTGAGAGGCTGCACAGCCTTAACTACCCCCTCCCCTACAATCTACAATGTGAGGTGAAGTATTTTTTATTGTATTTAAGTACGATGATATGCTCACTTCAGAATAAACCTATATGATATCGGGATGACTGCGAGTACTGACAGATAACACTTATCGGTAAATCCTTTTTTTGAAAATCGTTAAGTTGTAATTTTCTGCCAAGACATAAAGAAGGTCTATCTGTTGAATGATAGCATTGTAGTGTAACATTCTGACGAGCTGTTCTATCATATAGTATAAGATCAAAATGATCTATACGCGCCAATATATACAGTATAAAGCATGGTTATTGAATGTTTTCTTCCATGACGAATAGTTGTTGTTGACTTGATTTTCACATTTCTATATTCATGCAGGAAAGTAGAACCACCGTATATGGAATGTGGACATTCAAAATTACATCAAATTCGCCTTCGTGACTAACAAACCTCAAGCTGACTGAATAAATATAGCCTGGTATTTCCGATTTTGATATTCAGTATGTCGATTTCAACCTACGAGTAACTGTGGTTAAATCAGTTTTTTCTGAACTTCAATTTGAACATCAACTGAGGTATATTCAGGCGTGAAATTGAAAAACCTGTTGGCTGTAAGGATTCGAATAACATATAATACCATTTCTCCAATATACAGTGCGGAAATCAGATATGACAATTATTTCAGGCTCAAATTTATTAGATGAATTGGAAATTGAAGGAGAGCGGTTGTGAATGAGTATTTAAAAAATATATCTCGACTATGTTTCAATTTCCACTATTGATCTGTAGATTAGATTCTGTACATATTTTCACGTATATTTTCAAGACGTTGAATACATTTTAGATTTTCAGCTAGAAGCATACCTAATCATTGTTCAGTAATTTGATAGAAAGAACAACAGCAGTTTTTCAAGTATCTGAGTTTATTTCGCCTACATTACGAAGTATTCGCAAATTCTCTGACAAGAGTCTGATACTTGGAAATCGTTTAAATATAGAATACTACATTATTCTTCCAGCTAGGAGAAGAATGAAAATATAATTTTATGACTTTTGTATTGGATGAATTTTCAGAAAGGAAGGTAAAATAACACAATAATGCATCCACGCCTATTCCCCACTGAGTTGCTATAATAAAATATGGAAATACCATATTTTAGGTACAGACATCAAGGAAGTTTTTTGATAGAGAAATTTGATTTCCTTGGATGCGTTGAAAATACAAATGAGATTGTTAACCCTGTAAAGAGCTCATCAACAATGAAAGTATCGATGAGTTTCGTGAGGGAGAAAGATACATACAGAAACATGAATCATGCAATGGATGTAGCGTGTTTATCAAAGGCGTTTAAAAATTTAATCCAACTTAATTCTACTCTCCATCGAAGAATAAACGATCAATTTTTCTATAGAAGACATCACCTCCGATTTTCAGTCTTGTTTTCCCCATGCACTGTGCTCAAGTATTGCCTCTATTTTTGGAGGTCTTGAAGTCAGTTTTTAATTGTTTTTTGAAGGATCAGTTGCTAAAACAAAATAATGAATAGATAATTATTGATGTGATGTTCCATTCTATTTCGACAGGCTCTTTAATAATTTCATATCATTCTAATAAGTAGTAGGAAATTATAACTCCTAACCTAACATAACCAAATGAAGACAATTTTCTTGTCAATTTCATAATCCACTGGAGGTTTCAATTGTGAACGAGGAAAACCTTCCTATTAAATTCTGAATTGTCGCCGTGGTGGCGATGAGCGCAAAGCGCGATGATTATAGTGGAAGTCCATCACGGTCGTGGGTTCGATTCCCAGGCCCGTCAGAAATAACAAAAAAGGCGAGGCGACTGGGTGTAGCGTGTTCTGTCTAAATATACTTATACACATTTTCTGTGGCAAATGAACTTAGTTTCGATGCCAGGTGAGTGAAATGAATGAGTGACTTAAATTCTTAACTGGGCTGGTGGTCGAGTGCGTTGAATCGTTGGCTAATAGTCTAGAGGGCCCAGGTTCAAATCCCGCGGCGGCTGTTGGAAATATTCATTTATTTCTATAGCATCGTTTAGCGGGAGGAGATAGGTGACCAATCGAACATTCTTGGTACCTAGATTTCAATCCTTCGGACTCTCTACGGTAACCATCAGCCGAATAGTGCTTCGGATGACACTTAAAAAGCTAAGATCCCCGTCTTCCTTACTCATACAATTCTCAATAAGACTTCGAGGGTTGCTTTGCAACTGAGTTGGCGGTTAAAAACAAACACTACACATACTACAGATTTCAAAGAACTGCAAATTCAATGGGTCCTCCATTGGAATCTAGGAATATACTGATCAGATTATAGGTATATAAAACTCCAATAAATATGAAGAAAGAGTTGCGAAATCTCACCAGAATCATTTTTAATTAAGTTCAGATCAAGAACAGTTAAAGGATGTACAGGGCAATTTTTACGTGTCAATCTTCTTCTTCGTTGAAACAAAATCATCCGACATCCTCTAATTATTTGTCTTCAAACGGTTATTCTTGGAATGATGTTTCTAGTGAAGAGCACTTCAACAAAACAGCAATTACAGAGAGTTTTCAGTATATTTTTTGAGACAACGTGCAGAGGTTTGAAAGAACGAGTAAAATGTTTCATTTGACAGTTGAGAATTTTTGGTACCCCGATGGATGAAATAATGGAAGCTGTTTTATACCATTGACCTTTCCTACCGCAATCCTTCAAGATGAACGAAGTCATAAGAGAGAACCGATGAAAAAAGTTCCTATCTAATTTGGGTCGTCCTGAAACGGAACAGCAGCCGAATCCTGAAAATCCTGCGTAGCAGCGCTTCAGCTTAAACCTCAGAGCTCAATTAACCCCAAACCCAATCCCGATTCTACATTAAGGGGATACTATGACGATAAAATACTTATAACACGCGTGTATGAAGCCATGCATTTAAAAATTCGTTCGTTCATTACTCATAAGTTAGTAATATTCCAAGTAGGAATACCAGTAACATTTACACAATAAATATTATGCCCGAAATGTTGTGACATCAGAGATGTTTTTATTCTCGGTGTCAGTACTGCTGCTACACTTCACTATATCACAGTCACAAAAGATTTTTTTAGACGTAACTCAAAATATGCTCCATTATATCTCCAAATTTAATTTGAACATGCACCATGCACCCATTGGACAAAACGAAACTCGCCGCCACTGGTAAATAGTATAATGTGTAGATTCAGATGCACCCTGAAAGAAATCCTACATGACGGCGCCCATGTATTCCATGAATCATTTCTTTCCCGATACTCCACAAACCAAATGATAATTGATCCAATCACAGAATTCACAGATCATAGTCCGATACAGGCATTTCATGGGAACGTGACTTGATCGGCAACAATGCACACTGGCGATTGTAATGGGAATTAGTTTCGATTATAATAAGTCATTTGGACGGTTTGACACTTGACTACATAATATCCAATAAATGCATGGTGGCTCCTCTATCGTATTAGTACTGTTTGTCTGGTTGGGGATCCCGCACTTAAACTCATTGACCTCTCCTTTTAGATACTTCCATGATGGACAATGCTCATCAGAAATCAAGAATATTATTCAATCACTAACGATTACGGGGAGGCGGGAATATTCCTCAATTCGAAGAACAACAAGTCTTATTTGACCACACTTTTATTAAGTACACACTTGTGGTCAATGTATAATTCAGGAATCAAACTGATAATATAAAAAAATAAGCAGTCCAACAAAAACACCAATCCACAAGTCAAATACAAATATAAACATAACCTTCGAAACCGAGAAGCATATATTTTGAGGAGCATGGAACAGAAATAAGCAGAATGGCACATTTCTAACCCACAGAACATTGGTAGTATAAGTTCTGTGTTCTAACTTGATCAAAATATTATGGTTATCTGTGTTCAACTAATAAACGTAACGGATTTGTTGTCCTTTATTATTTATGAAATCTGCAGTCGAAGTCTTTTTTCGGAAAAAGGTTGAAATGGTAAGTTCGAAATGCGACGTCTTGAAGATATTTAATAAGAATTATCGTCCGAAGGAGAATTCCCCAATTAATTTTCTATCGAACAGTGAAGTTGTGGAATTTATCATCTAGTGAGATTTTTCCTTATGCCCAAATCCTCAAGAAAAATTCCAATACCTTTGTGCACTCCAAATATTCTTCCATTGGAATATTCCACGAACATTATAGATTTTTCATTTGTACAGTCATAAGATAAAGAAAATAAGCATTTTGTGGACAACCTCTGGAATGGGGTGCTCAATAACCGATCTTCCAATATTCCGCAGTTCCCCTTAACGAACAAGTTCTATTGTCTCAGCGAATCGGGACACATCGTGAGTCTGCAGCTCTGATTTTCTTAATTACACCTCTGTTCTGCTCATCACTGCTTCCGGAGATAATTGGAAATGAACGAATAGGTCTATCTGATATTCCGCTAGTATTTCAGCTTGCTGAAACAAATCAATATTTGCATGTGGTCTGAAGTGAAATAAGAAGTTATGTCGATAAAAAGTGATCCTAGAACTTTCAAGGGTGAGCTGTATGAGAAATGCATAAGTTGCCAATAATTAAAACACTGTTGATGATGCATTATTTCATCTTCACCATAATATGATCCATGGCCATGAAATAATAACACAAAAAACTGGAAAATGCGCTGGATTAGGAATCAAAACAGGGCGCGTGCTGTGTGTTGTCATCATGAGTTATTATATACATCGATTTGTCTTCATGACTTTTATTGTCGTGTCTATTTGCTCCACTCTTGATCAAATACCCAAACCCAAGACAGTTCATGGGAATCACAAGTTGGGATTGCTCTTCCGCTTTTGACAAGCCCTGTATATGTCCACCTTTGGTAGTGTTAGCGTATGTATCATGTCTATATTAGACAAACCTAGGGGGGTTACAATCTGTAGTATTGCATTCATATTCCAAAGCTAATTCATGCATGGATTGTATCATGTCTATATTAGACAAACCTAGGGGGGTTACAATCTGTAGTATTGCATTCATATTCCAAAGCTAATTCATGCATGGATTTTCAAATTCCGAGAGTTCTATGTTATGTGCAATCGATATCTATAAAAGTTCATTAGATGCGATAATCGTAAGAGCTTTAATTGAATCGGGTGGCTCTGCTTCGATCTCTATCTATAAATCAGGACGTCGTGATCGTTGGAAATCGTGAGCTGCAATCATTTGTACTGAACAGAGAAGTGTCAGTCAATTTATTTTATATACGTGGCAAGTGTTGAGAGAATTAAATAAGTGTCGAAAACGGAAATGCAATGATGAGTAAATGGAATTACATTAGCAATTACAATTTTTCCAAAGGGCTGTCACTTCAAACGAAACAGCAAGAAAGATTAGATCGAAGTTCTTCGATTGCCCAAATGGTTTTGGACTGGACCATCGCCTAGAGGCCATAGGAATAAATTTCATTTACAGCTCAATTCCTTTCTTAACCAAGGACAATAGCTCAACGGCTGCAACATCACAAGAAGAGGCCATCAATTTATAATTATAATATCGATGGTGAAATATTGGACAGGATAGGAGTGACCTTGGATCAGTTTAAATTTGATCAGTTTAAATCCACTCAGTTATTTATTGACAAAAAATAATCTTCCTTATATCTCTAGCTCTGAAATGGATGACTCCTATCCACCAAGAAGTATTACTCAAGGTGATGTCGAATTCCACTATAATAAGTACAAGGTCCTCGCTATCCTAACTCGTACAAGTTTGAAATGAAAAAGGAGTATAATCCAATAAAAAATATCAAACACAGTTTGCATTTGAATGCCTGGAGAACCACGAGCAGAAAACAACTACTTTCCTAGATTCTACTGAAGACGTGACAAAGTTCACATCGAGACAGGCACACTCAACAGTCCACATACCGGTTTCGGACTTATTGGCCCTCATCAGTGCAGGGTAGTCAACTGAGATCTCAACTCGAAGCGGTACCTGTCTCAATGTAATCCTCATCAAGCTATTTCACCGCACTGAGCCGCGTACCAAGAGACACTTGGAATTAGAGACACCATGCGGCGGAAGAAAGAAACTCACAAGAGACAAAAGATGGGAGTGGCTCGACTAAGCTAAAACATGTCTCGATGTGAACTTTGTCACGTCTTATGGTGAGTCTCCATAGTCCATACCAACACCACGACTGCACGACGTCAAAAAGCTGAGTCTCCATACCGACAGTACAATGTCAACGTCGTTGTCACGACTGCATGACCACTAATCTTTGATTTTGCTGCTGTTAGGTTAGGTATGAGGTTACCAAATGTTATAAACAGCGTTGAAACGTCGCGTAGTTGCCGTTCAAAGATGAAATTCAGTTAACTTTCCCGCTTTCTAATTAGACGTCGTGCCTTTGCTTGGTAAAATCGCAGTGCAGTTTAGTTATGCAGTTCGCAGTCGTGGCGTTGGTATGGAGACTTATCATTAGGAAGGAAGAAGGAAGAAACATTTGCAATCTGCATTCATCGTTGCATGGACTATACGAGCAGATATATAATTCAATGTTCTGCGCATCTGCGTAGTATTTACTAGGAAAATATTGTTGTTTTCTGCTCGTGGTCAACCAGGCAATCAAATTCAAATTGTGTTTGATGTTTTTAATTGGATTACACTATTTTTTATTTGTCCATGGCTTCTCATTATACTGAGGGTTGGAAAGGCAACTAGGATAGTGGTTGAGAAAATAAAAAAAAGTGATTTCTTGAAGAGACACAAGATTTCATCTCCCAGTACAAAGTTTGCACCTTTGCACAATATGCACATAATTCATATGAAAAATATCATAGTGTAATAAACCGTCTTTATTCAAATATGGAAATGCGTTCATCGTTAGATGAAGTATAAATCAAAATCTTCCTCTGACCAGTTGATATTTTTATTGGTCGGTATAAATCCGGGCGAAATGTGACTGGAGCAGGACAAAGCAACATGTCAGCTTGTCACTCTACGGGAAAGACAATCCATTTGTTACCAGAGAGATATTCGGTTCGGAACAATATATATCTCTCGGGATAGAAACCAGAATCAGCCACCGTTATCTCACGTCATGCGACTTTTGGTAATTGTTTATCTATTATTGTAAAATCGCGCGCATATATTCCAATCGCCGGCTCTTATGTTATACAATGGTTATACTAGTGTGTCGAGCAGGCAGCGCTGCGAATATATATGTTTTATCTTATCTCTGTTATCCCTTTAAACCACTTGAGCAGTAGTGCTGTGAGTATCTGAAATATTTTCTTATCGCCTTTCACCCCTGTCCCCTGTGAACAGATGCAATGAACACAAAATTCAGTGGCATATTTTATCCTCGAGTTGATGCGTTTGTTCATCAAAATCGAAACTTTAAAATCAGTAATAATACCCACGTCGTGCCCTTCAAGCAGCTGGATCTATCCTTTTGGCTTTGATTGATATATCTACCAATATATCAATCAACGCTTTTGGTGCCCTCTCCTATAGTTTTCTCTCTCTCTCTCTCTCTCTCTCTCTCTGAACTTGAAGAGTATGCCAGTTGACGATTTCAAACGTGAACTGTCTAAATTTCTTATAGATATATGTCTGTCCTTGTATACAAGAATTTATTGCAAATTGATTAGATCAGTTAATCAAGATCAATTTTGATATTTTAATTGTGTGTTTCTGTCTGTCCGGTCCATTGTTATAAACAATTTCACAGGATATATATGTAATCTCCCGGCTCATGTATTAAATTACCAATTTATAAGCCATCCAATACTTTATTTGAGTAAGAGGATTAATAAATTGGTTGATGAATTGATTGAGGAATACGAGGCTTTGGACCTCAAAAAACAAGCAATATTCGGTCTGCCTATAGGCCAACTCCCAAAAAATACAACAGCCAACTGGTGAATAACCTGCAAACACCAATAAAAGGGACTAGAGCTACGGGGTAGGTGCTGTGATACAAAACCTGAAAAAATAAGAAGCTCAAGAGGCTGACGAGGTTTGGCTGACGACTCATCGAAGAATAAAATGTTATAGTCTTGTGGGCCATCTGCTCACTGATTACGTATCATCATAAATATAAAAAAGGACATGAAAATATTGTCCACAAATATGAAACACGATTCAGGGAAAAAACAACCAAAATACCAAGAGAACCCAAACGAAAAATAATCAGCATTATCTCACATACTTGGACTTGGGTCCAATAGTATACGCGGAAATTCCATCGGAAAAATAGATAATGTCATCTGAAAGATTATTCAAGAAAAAAGTCAAGTTTTGGATCAATACTACACTTAGAAAACATGTTCATGAAATAATCAATCGTAAGCAGTTTATATGATTCGTAAATATACTGATCATCTCTCGATAATTATTACTATACCCAACGTGAAATATATAGATATATATACCTACTAATAATATTCATCCTCAAATGCACTAGTCTATTGCATATTATATGTTACTCATAATTGAATCACATATTCTTCTTAATATATCACTAGATTTTATTGTTCAATGTGTAATTTTAGAAAAGATTTAATTTTTTTTATATTTGTATATACTATATCAATAGATAATTGTTCATATTTAATTTTCAAGGTATCCGCTTCGGAAATATAATATAATATAAATATATACAACCAAATCTTTATTTTATGATTGGATGGCTAAATATTTCAAGAATACCCATGTTCAAGGTTTTCCTTTTTTGTGTTCTTTACTTTTATTTGTCCATATTCATAGGTAAATCATTTAATAATATTTTTTATAATAATGCGTTTATTGAAAAATTATTGATTGATTGATTGATTGATTGATTGATTGATTGATTGATTGATTGATTGATTGATTGATTGATTGATTGATTGATTGATTGATTGATTGATTGATTGATTGATTGATTGATTGATTGATTGATTGATTGATTGATTGATTGATTGATTGATTGATTGATTGATTGATTGATTGATTGATTGATTGATTGATTGATTGATTGATTGATTGATTGATTGATTGATTGATTGATTGATTGATTGATTGATTGATTGATTGATTGATTGATTGATTGATTGATTGATTGATTGATTGATTGATTGATTGATTGATTGATTGATTGATTGATTGATTGATTGATTGATTGATTGATTGATTGATTGATTGATTGATTGATTGATTGATTGATTGATTGATTGATTGATTGATTGATTGATTGATTGATTGATTGATTGATTGATTGATTGATTGATTGATTGATTGATTGATTGATTGATTGATTGATTGATTGATTGATTGATTGATTGATTGATTGATTGATTGATTGATTGATTGATTGATTGATTGATTGATTGATTGATTGATTGATTGATTGATTGATTGATTGATTGATTGATTGATTGATTGATTGATTGATTGATTGATTGATTGATTGATTGATTGATTGATTGATTGATTGATTGATTGATTGATTGATTGATTGATTGATTGATTGATTGATTGATTGATTGATTGATTGATTGATTGATTGATTGATTGATTGATTGATTGATTGATTGATTGATTGATTGATTGATTGATTGATTGATTGATTGATTGATTGATTGATTGATTGATTGATTGATTGATTGATTGATTGATTGATTGATTGATTGATTGATTGATTGATTGATTGATTGATTGATTGATTGATTGATTGATTGATTGATTGATTGATTGATTGATTGATTGATTGATTGATTGATTGATTGATTGATTGATTGATTGATTGATTGATTGATTGATTGATTGATTGATTGATTGATTGATTGATTGATTGATTGATTGATTGATTGATTGATTGATTGATTGATTGATTGATTGATTGATTGATTGATTGATTGATTGATTGATTGATTGATTGATTGATTGATTGATTGATTGATTGATTGATTGATTGATTGATTGATTGATTGATTGATTGATTGATTGATTGATTGATTGATTGATTGATTGATTGATTGATTGATTGATTGATTGATTGATTGATTGATTGATTGATTGATTGATTGATTGATTGATTGATTGATTGATTGATTGATTGATTGATTGATTGATTGATTGATTGATTGATTGATTGATTGATTGATTGATTGATTGATTGATTGATTGATTGATTGATTGATTGATTGATTGATTGATTGATTGATTGATTGATTGATTGATTGATTGATTGATTGATTGATTGATTGATTGATTGATTGATTGATTGATTGATTGATTGATTGATTGATTGATTGATTGATTGATTGATTGATTGATTGATTGATTGATTGATTGATTGATTGATTGATTGATTGATTGATTGATTGATTGATTGATTGATTGATTGATTGATTGATTGATTGATTGATTGATTGATTGATTGATTGATTGATTGATTG